>OZ036010.1:7933172-8203172 GCA_964035015.1 Corallium rubrum
GGTGTACCGGAATGTCCCGGTTGCCCGGGATAAATTTCATCCCGGGTCAAAAAGCGCGGAATTTAAGGAAATGGAGAAAAAAAGGCAAAAACTCACCCTAATTCTACTATGTTAGAAGTTATTTCACTTTTATTTAATGTTTTGTCTCTAGACCTGACACTTTGGACGAAATTCCGACTGTAATTTCAAAGTTACAAACATTGCAGTTCAGTAAACTTCATCCCGGTCTACCGGGATATTGCGTTTATATGGAGAAACATTTGTCCCGCCTGGCCAGGATCCCAGTTGCTTCAACCAAGATCCCGGTCAGGCTGGACGTCCCGGTCTCCATATAAACTTTTATTTGGAAAATAACAGTAAATTATCTACAAGCCAAGATCCCGGTATACCGGGATCATATAAACAGGCCCTTAACATGGCCAGAAATCGAGGACAGTCAGCGGCAGTAGCCTGTGGGCTCAGATTTAGATGGAAATATTAATTTGAAGATTCTGATGGCTAAATATCGATCATTTCGGCTGTAAACAGAAGTCTATAACAACAAATTAAAGTAGAGTTATTCCCTAAAATGTCTTATTGAGCCATTTCTTACCCAAATATCAAATTACAAAAGGTTTAATCGTCTAGACAGGCCTGTACACTCACAATATTAAATTGCCGCATAAATTTCGGTTATTATTTCTGAATCCACAGTCTATAACAATGTAAATAATACAGCGGTAAAGACCATGGGAACCCCTAGCAACAGTGCTTTTATAATGGCGATCAAGAACCCGAATTGTCGAGCAATGTTTTGCTTCTTCACGCTTTCTTGGCGCTTGATGGATTACATTGCAACGACTCTGCAGCATGAAAACCCTATATTTCAAGTCGTTTGGGAACTAGTTTAAATACGTTGCAATGCCTTTAGATGCTGGTCAAAACAAAGTATTGTCCACCTCGAATGCGTCTAGATATGGGTCCGTGCGAAAAGTCGAATATATGTTGCCAAATTTGCGTCTAAGAAAACCTCACTTCGGCAAATCTTGTGGATTTAACAGGTGCGTATATACAAGGTAAGAGGTAGGAATATAAGCTTCTCGGGAACAAATTCAACCTTCACGGATTGACGCCAGATTTTCAGGAGTTGAAGCTTGCCTAATTTGCTAATCTTTTAGATGTGGGTCCGTATGAATTCTTAACGGGATCTAATAGAAAATGCGTATTGTGAATTTTCCCCTATCAAATCTATTGAAAGCCGCCATCTTGAAATTAGTTGGGAAGAGCCCAACGCGCATGCTTGTCAGCCATGGTGTCCTCGATTTCTGGCCATGTCTGCAGTTTCTTTTATGCGTGTTTTTACTGTATTTTAGTCATAATTGTATGTACAGTGTCAGTTTGACCAAGACCGAAAACATGTTACCGGTAGAGCATGATAAACTGAGGATCATTTTCCAGGTAATTTGACGAAGGTTCGTTAGGTTAGTTCTGAGCAGTACTGAAGAACTGACGAAGACGATCAATTATACTTTCCAGAGTGTCTTCATTAAGAGCCTTTAGTTCTCGTATACCCACACCATTCCAGGGAGAATCAGGATCAACATCTATTTCACAAATATGCTCAATATCCTCTCCTTCCACACTTATATAGCCATATACTACAGGCTTCGAATCATGTTCAATCATCCGAACTGAATGCAAGCGACGTTTAACACGTTCTGAGTTAAAACCCATTGTTGAATCATCAGCTGCTGTGTCCACAGCAGCTTGCACTTCCAGGGGCTCTAAACGATTGCTTGGGTCTTTGATTACTACTGAAAACTTAGGAGTATCCTCTACGCCAACATTGGAAGAGTTTGGAGCACGTTTAAACTTTCGTACAAGTATAAAGGGATAGTCTGGTTCCATTAATTCTATATTTTCAGAAGCCCACTTCCAGCCATCTTCCACACTTTTAAATAACTTGTGTTTAATGACATCTCCCTCAACCACATGATAAATAAGGGCACAATTCGCATCTTCGTGAGCCTTCGTCACGTTGTTATTACGACAGTACTTTAAAAATATTTCGTATTTTCTTAATATTTCTTCCTTGTATTTGGGAAAGTCTTCAAAAGTCTCCTGGGAGGCAACTCTCACAAACTCTACATCAGAATCACTTGATGTGTCTGCTTCAGGCCGCTTATCATCAAGGTCATGTTCCTTCAAATTAAGCATGTAAAGAAATACACATTATACAGTACTGCTAATATAGTTTGTTGTCTGATGCTGTACATGTATGTAAATTGTGAAGTATAGACAAATAGGTCAAGATTTTGTTTTATCAATTTTACCCCATGACCCCAGTTTTTATATACATGTGTACTAACGGTCTCAGTATTCCCCCAATCTCATGAGAAAATTTATACATGCTAAACTAGTCAAATATCCACAAACATTGTGTAAAATTTTTTATGTATTTTATCAAATTAAATTGGCCATTACCTGTTTTTGTACAATTGTGTGCTCTAATGTTATTTTAATTACACTGTCAGTGTCCTTCAAATGATTATCTCAACCAAAAGGCCTATCACATAATCTGATTAATCGGATATGATTTTCTCCTGGGGCATTTGATTTCGTCCTAAACATAGATGCATGTATGCACTGCGTACCTATTTTTAAACATTTAATTCCATAAAAAATTGGAGTGACTTTCCCTGTTGCTGCCCCCTCCCCAACTGGTTCAACATCCCCACTAACATTCTAAAAAATATTAAAAGTTCCACAAACTCACCCAATGTGCACCTGAGTGTGATAGTGCCCTTTCACATCCACTGTCAAGTGAGTGAGTGTCAGCAGATTCAGCAGATTCAGTGTCAGCAGATTCAGTGCCAGCAGATTCAGTATCTTCTTCATTAGTTTCACTAAGCTCTGTATTATTTCCAAACAAAATTGTGTATAGAAAAAAGAAAAATTGAAGTGTTATGACATGAAAATTAAGTTTGTCTTATTTCAAAGAACACTTAAAATGACAGAGTAACATCTTTTGCAGTTTTTGGTTTCCTTGCTTCGTTCTTGAGATATTTTATTTCAGTTTGTCTGATATGTACATGTCAAATGTTGTGACGCACACCTGCATAATGACTTATCGGATATATATATATATATATATATATATATATATATATATATATATATATATATATATATTATCTTCTTCATGTGTTTCATCAGGCTCTGTATTATTTCCAAACAATATTGTGTAAAGAAAAAAGAAAATTAAAGTGTATATGACATGAAAATTAAGTTTGTCTTATTTCAAAGAAAACTTAACATGACAGAGTAAAATCTTTTGCAGTTTATGTATGTATGTATGTAAGTAGTTTCGTTTGATTATATCAAAGATGTATAACTTTCTTCGCTAAGTCATTATGCACGTGTACATCACAACATTTGACATTAACACATATCAAACAAACTGAAATATCTCAACTAGAACGAAGCAAGGAAAACAAAAAAACTACAAAAGATGTTACTCTGTCATTTTAGTTGTTCTTTCAAATAAGAGTATAAGACAAACTTAATTTTCATGTCATATAGACTCAACGAAGTAAGCCAGACCTGTTATTTCTTCTTCTGTTATTCAGCCATTTTAAATAATGCGGTATATTATATCATTATCATTCATTTCGTCTCTATCCCGCATTCTGATTGGTTAATTCACCTGCAAATAACTGAGTGCAAATAATTTTCTGCTGCAAATAATTTCATGAACATGCGCACTAGCGACAGCACTGCTGACGGCACGCAAATAATTTTCGTAAACATGGCGGCGATGGGACCACAACCACAGAAACTTTAATCAAACTCACTGAATACAATACAATACAATACAATACAATACAATACAATACAATACAATACAATACAATACAATACAATACAATACAATACAATAAAAAAGACAAGTTACAAATACGTTACAAACAACAAAAGTGTTAAGTGAGTTAGATAAGGGGCTAGCGAACGGACTCTAAGTCCCAACTAGGCCAACCCCCGTATACACTACTAAAATAAACAAATTGACATAAAATTAGAGATTTGCGAGAATACAGATTCTCAGCAGCAAAAAGGTCTGTACTCCTACAATTAGGACACACAGCCTTCCATGTTCCCATTCTATCACTATCGAACACAGTTTCTAGCTTAGTAAAATAGAAATTGTACAACTGAGATTTAAAGGAGGAGAAAGTATCTGATTGACGAATTACAAGTGGTAAGTTATTCCAACGTCGAACAATGCGATTAAAAAAGAGTCTCTGAACAGTGATGTACGAAAACGGTGAATTGGACGAAGATTAAAATTAGAAACAGAGCTTCTGGTGCGGCCACTAGAGAAACAAACATAATGGTTTAGCTGGATGTTGTAGAAACCGTTTATGTATTTATACATAAAACATAAGTCACGGCATTCTAGCCAGTAAGAGATAGGAAGTAGATTTAGGGAAACTAGGCGAGTCTTATAGTTAGGTCGGAGATTAGGATCAGAATTACAACTAAGAATAAAACGGGTGGCACGCCTCTGTACACCTTCAAGTAATTTTAAATCTGTAATACATAACTGAGGAGCCCACACTTCGCTAGCGTAACCTAGTTGGGAGCGCACAAGTGACAAGTACAGCAGTCTTCTGTGGTTAGATCTTATGTAGGCATCACCGAAGTGCCGCCGTATAAAGCTAAGCATCTTGTTGGCTTTGGCCACAACAGTAGACGTGTGGATGCTCCAGGTGAGCTTGTTGTTGACCATGACCCCGAGGTATTTTTGAGATGAAACCACAGCGACAGCATGGTCGCCAATGGTGTATGGGCTGACCGCAAGAGATGACAGACGGCTGGTACGCTCTCTCGATATTCTTAATACTTCGCATTTTCTGCAGTTGAAGGCGAGTCCCCATTGCTTAGACCAATTGGATAAGCTATTCAGGTCACTTTGAAGGACAGTACAATCCTCCTGGCTACGAACAACTCGTGAGCATTTAGCATCGTCAGCGAAGAGCGCGATGGTAGAGTCGTCGCTGATGACTTCAGGCAAATCGTTGATGTACAACAGAAACAGGAAGGGCCCTAGTATACTTCCCTGAGGAACACCAGATGTTACAGGTACCCATGGAGAGAATGTTCCATCAACCAGAACATGAACCAGAACTGGAGGTCAGGTAGTCAGCAAACTACTCGTGCAAGGGACCTTGGATTCCAAACAGTGACAGTTTATGTAGGAGTCTACGGTGGGGCACGGAATCGAATGCTTTACTGAAGTCCAGATAGATAACATCTATCTCTTTTCTAGCACCCAGTGACGTACCAAGGTCGTGGAGAACGGACAGCAACTGGGTAACACAAGACCTACCTTGCATGAAGCCGTGCTGCACGGCTGTCAGAAGATGCGCGCATAAGTTCCGGCAACAGCTTTTTAAGGACGCAACGCTCGCATAGCTTGCTAATTATGGACAACAGCGAGATGGGGCGATAATTTGAAACGGATGCTTTACTACCTTTACTACCTTCCAGTATGACCTTAACCGACCTTAACCTGTGTAAGTTTCGTATATCCTTGCGCAAATGACGCAACGATTTGTTCTAGAAAACAATGAAATATTTATCACTTCAGTATAGTGTTACTGTTGCAGGCTGCAGCTGTCATTGTCCATTTGCAAGAATGCAAGCTGCTTTTATCTTATTCAACTGTTTCAGCATTTCGATTTTTGACGCTAAAGAAAAATGCTTTATCTAGGACTGGTCAGGCCTTATGATCTTAGCCATGTAACGTAGAACCTGTCTGTATATATCAAGAGTACTTCCTTATTACGAAAAAAGGGCAGTTAATCCCTGGCAACGGTCAACCAGCTTCATCTTACAAAATCTCGGACGTTTCACTGCCGGCCTCCTATTTTTCTTCCTTTACGTCGTTATTTCAAATTTTTGGAACGCGTTCGGGTTTCCTTCGGCCCAGGGCGCTTATATACGGGGCGGTGCAACGCGCTCATATCGCGCTGATCGATGTGTGATGCACAAAAGGACTGGCACGAGCGTGCTTCTGAGCAAAAGTTGATCAAAAGTGGATTTTTGGGCACTGTGATATTCTCGCTGTTTTTTCTTTAACTATGTAATTTCGGAGGAACCTTTTGCAATGTACCGACGAAGTACTTATTCGTTTAATGTATGAATATTTGTTTGGCGTAAAAAGTTGTACTATAAAGGAGTTATTATGGATAAAGACTCGATTTTTTGAGGACTTCTATTGAGGGAAAATTTCATTACAAGATTTGAGCATGTTAACAGGTCGTCCACGCCTAGGAATTCAGGTTTGTTGAAGATTATAATAGTGTGGTTATATCTTAAAATTTTCATAAAAATCGGAGTTGATTATTTGGAGATATAGCGTTCGGATGTTAGGTATTTTTATGGTTTAACTCTTGCCTGTTTAGTTCCTCAATTGCTGCAAGAGAAGTAAACAAAACTTATAGTTTTGCCATGTTACGATTCTTAGTAATTATATCAATAACTTTATCGGGTTTTTGAAGCATTAGCTTAGAATAACTGTAAGCTGTAAACAAATTTTACTCTCCGATCAATTTATTAAAATACGACTTGCTGGGACGCATGCCGAGCGCATTATGTGATAAACTGTCGTCCACACCTTGTAATTTTGTCATCAGATAGCCAAGATGACTTCTTGTTAGGTTTCATTGAGAAAATGCAAATTGGAGTTGATTATTTCTTGATATTCAATTGGAAAGATGACCTACCAGCTAAAATTCAATGCAAGATGTTGTCTTCTATCGAACATGGCCGAATGATAACGTGCACAAACAAAGATTTCCAAAGACTTCTTGCGTCATTTCTCTTGCGAAAGCAACGGTACGGTTCATGTTTTTCAGCAACATATTTGTTCATGTTTCAGCAACGACTCCGAATTTTTGGGAGTAACACCAGAGAATATATTAGCTGAATCCACTGATATATCGTATGGCTTGGCAATTTCATCCACGTCCTCTTCTAAACTCAACTCAGAGACTTCCACATCAAGCGTATTTTACCCGCCATATTTTGGACTTTCCCTGGCTTAGCAGCGTTCGTCGCTATGGTGACAGGGGGCTTGTTACCAGTCCTCTGCATCACACATCGATCAGCGCGCCCATTGCCGTTTCACCGCCCCCTATATAAATGCCCTGCTTCGGCCACCGTAGCGCGCGCCTGCGAGACGCTAATGATTATATACCGCATTATTCAAAATGGCTGAATAAACACCGCCGCCAAATGTTTGCGCATGCGTGAATTCGCTAGAGTAAACATTGCAAGAGAAAAGGGAACTAGCCGTGGCAACAACAACCAGACAGTGAAGACTAGGTAAGACTCGACTATTCATTAATGTTTTAAAAAAGGGTAATGAAAATTACGAAGGGGTCATTTCAGAAAATTTTTCATTATTTCTTACACTGCTAAAGTCAACCGAAAAATTTCAGCTGATTTGAGCGGGATTTGAACTCACACCTTCGGGATTCCGGTCCGCCGCTCTACCTGTTTTATCCAACTTAAGTGCACGAGATATTCTCGCGACAACTTAACGCTAATCCGTGAGGACGTGCAGTGTTTCAATTCTATTACAGAATCATCCTCAGAGAAACATGAGATAATTTTTCGGTTAACTTTAGCAGTGTAAGAAATCATGAAAAATTTTCTCATTTCAGAATATGTTACAATGTTTTGGTAGTATGCTTATAATTTTAACTTTTGTGTCGAACTCTCGGACCAGTCCAAATATTTCAGTGTTTTCCCGCTCTTTTTTTGAAGTGCGAGCTCGAACGTCGCACATGCGCAAAACGTTTGGCAGCGGTGTTGAATATAAATGAAGGAACGCCGAACACAGAAGCAACCTCGTACCCAGGCTCTTACCTCCGCTCCCCCGCCCCCACCTGGCAACGCGTTGCAAACAGGTTGGGGCTGGTCACGTGTTTCAAGGGCAAAAATACAAAGATATGAAAATATAAAGATTTTGGAAAGGAGTAAACGGCTCACTTGTTATAATAATAAACTAGCAAACTGTTTACCCAAAACCTCATATTTCCAAAAGTTTGTATTTCGACTATTATGACTATACTCTTTCGGATATTGAGATATAGGTAGTTAATCAACTAACCTTGCAGCCACAGGGGCATTACCAGTCACTTTCCTGACCGGAGGAGTGTTGGAGGTGTGTCCCTGAAGAACATGTCAATCAAAATTCAAAAAGAAAACATGTGATCAACGCTCTGGGTTTAAAAATATCACTTCTATCACAAGCGAAGTTTCAACACCCGAAGATATACCAAAATAAACAAAATACACTGAGGTTGGTATAGTTATTGGACACAGAGATATTTTAAAGTCCTTTGGGTTTTACCTTCTTTATAAAATATAATTATTTTCATCTGTTGATTGTTCTTCGGCCATTTGAATAAAATTTGAATATAAACCCCTGGCAAGGTCAAAGTGTTGTTTGATAGCAATCAGAATATTAATCTTCTATTTCCCTCCCATAATCAAACAATTTTTCTTGGTCAGCTGTTTGCTTTCACTTACTTTGTCCTTGAGTTTCTCTGCCAAAATCTGTCAGGTCAGACAGTTAAATAAAGTATTGTCATGAAAGGAAAATAGGGCAATTAAAACTCATCATGGAAGGAATAGCCAACCAATATTTGTACAATCATTGCAATCAAAAAATATCAGACAATGGCCAATGGGGGTTATTCAAATTTTATTCAAATGGCTAAAGAACAATCAACAGATGAAATTTGCCAATTAAATATTTTATAAAGAAGGTAAATGATAAACACAAAACCCAATGGACTTTAAAATATCTCTGTTCCAATAACTACCAACCTCAGTGTATTTTGTTTATTACTCAGGCTACCCTGTGGCAGGCTGTGTCTAGGTTCTGGCTTGGTTTTCTTTCTTTCTTTTTTTTTGGTTTTCTTTCTTTCTTTTTTTTGGTTTTCTTTCTTTCTTTTTTTTTTTTTTTTTTGGGGGGGGGGGGGTCATGATTTTGCATTTTTGCATATTTTACTTCCACTACTATTCATACTTCCAGTGAGTTGTTAGCCGTGTGATGGAGTGAGTCTGTGAGGCATGTTGTAAGTTCTTTGCTCTTTCACTTTTGGAGTTGGACAAAACGTTGAACAGCTTTGCCTTTTGATCAAGCTGGTGACTCTTGCACATTGTTGGTAGATTTCAAAACTGACTGATCTTGATCGTAAATATGTTCACGTCTGTCAAGTATGCATCACATTCACCCGTTGCCGATCTGATCTTCCTCAGCCCACTCCCACCTAAACTTGCTTAAGTGCTAATTAGTAATTAGAGCCTCTGTGGAGATCTCTACATTGTGCAATGCCAGTAGCCTGAGTGAATGCCTGGCCCAGGCATCTTGTTTTGGTATACAGTAGAACCTGAGTTTTATGACCACCACTGTTGCCAGGTAAAAGTGACTGTAAATGAAAAAAGGTGGTTGTACATGGCAGGACCAGGAGTGATGTGACACCATAGCTGCCCTTTGGAAAATGGCGTTTTATAAATATTTACAACTAGGGAGATGGAAAAGCAAGAACACTTCAAAGAAGTGCAGTCCTGACTTATTAATGTTAATACGTTATTTGGTTATTAAAATAAATAAATTTGACATTTGTGTTTAATATCATGGCCTCAGAGAGCAATGTTCTCCACATCAAAATGGTCATGTACTGTCGTTCACTTCAGTTTTTGCACTGTGTTTTTGTTACATTTGATTCAATTTTGTACTGGTTTGGTCTTGTTAAAAGCTCTTGACTTTATTTATGATCTTCAAGTCAGGGGCGCTGGAAGCTACTTAAGGCAGCGGGGGCAGCCATATAAAAAGGGCACTTTTTCTCAGGCTAGCATTAATTTTTGCACGTTGGTAAGTAATGTTTGCCGATCTTGCTCTATAGCATAAAATAACCAAAAAGCATAACGGTGTAATATAATGAATGACAATGTATTGAGAAAGAAAATTCAATGGCTGAATTGTACATATTGATGCTACATTCCTATTTACCTTTAAGAAAACATGACAACTTTAATGAATCAGAAAACACCCACCACGTGAAAAAAGTCTGGGCAAGACACAGCGAGCCTTTTTGAAATTGGTAAGGTGGGAAAAGGTTCTGGCATTGACTGTTGGATTCAGCATTTTCATTGGTTGATTGCTTTTCTTAAACATTCATCGTGAAACATATTTATGTATAGTTTTGTGCCAGTTATATGATCAAATAGATTCAACAGGACCACCAATGGGACAAATAGGATTACAATGAACTTCTCCCACGAGGCTGCCATTACTCAGAATGATTTTGCACACTAAACTAAACGGGTGAGGTTATTCTGCACTCAGTTGATGTAGTGACGTCATTCCGACGATTCATGGGAAAGCTTCGGTAAAATCGGAAATAGACAAGTCAAGATGGCGGCGATTAAGGAGTGGAGTTAATATTTCATTGAAAGGAGTATTTATAGGGCTACAGGAGTCATTTGGACGTTTCCGTTGAGGTAATTACCATTATTTTGACTTGTTTTAATGTGGTTTCAAATTTTAGTGCGGTGTAATAACTGTTTTAAAGTAGAATAAACAGCCAGAGTTGTGAACAGCACAAGTACAACTGTACAAGTACTTGCTTAAAGGACGTACTTCAAACCTTCAAACTTTATCAGATTTGGAAAAAAATTGAAAGGTTTACTGAGTACTTGTCTAGTTCAAAAAGCAACCAGATATTTGTAAAGATATGTGCTATGAAATTATATGTGTACTGTAATTTCCTCTATGTAGCCCCCCCCCCCCCTGAGGGCTTACAATACAATACAATACAATACAATACAATACAATATTTAATTGACCACTCCCCATAGGGAGAGTTACTAAATAATACAACATAATAAAAAATTACTACCTAAAGTATTTACAATGTTAAAAATTAGATACAAGAAACATAATTAGAATACTGCAAGAAGGTCATTACATTTAATTTACATTTAAATTCCTGAATTGTCTTGCTTAATTTTAGTTCTGGACGTAATTTGTTCCATAATTTTACAGCGTGATAATGAAAGGTTCTCTGACCTGTTGCACTTTTAAGAAGTGGAATGTTTAATTGATTAGCATTTCTAGTTGACCTTCCACTTATACTACCTCTAGCTAAAAATTAAGAACTTAAATAAATAGGCACCATTCCAGTCATGCATTTAAATGTAAGGGTAGTGTCATTTATTTAAGGGGCTTATTTATTTTCCTTACAAAAGGGAGCTAAACAGAGCCTGGGGCTGCTGGGGGATATTTGGTTAAACTTAGCCATGTATTTTGCTGATTTATGATGACAAATCAGGGGCTGTGGAGCATTTCAGAGTGGAAGGGGCAGTGGGAGGGGGGATGCAGTTGCGTGCATTGGTCTAAAGTTCTAAACCCTGTGTGCTATTTGATTATGAATCAGTCTTTTGCAGTGAAGTATGTATTTCAAACTTTTTAGATCCACATTTTCTATTTGAATAATGTCAGCTGAATAATATTATAAAGAACCACTCTATACCCAGTATAAACATAATATCAGGAAAGTTACCCCCTCACTCTGCAGTCCCTTTGAATGTAGTAGATCTCAGTGGTGGCAGAAGATGCTTTATATATTGGAGGTGGGTGTGTGTGTGTGTGTGTGTGTGTGTGTGTGTGTGTGTGTGTGTGCTGGTGGTGGTGGATAATTCATCAAATAATAAGGCATGGCAGTGCATTGTCCCATATTGTCCCCCCTTTGCATCATCGGTCCATGAATCTTTTTTGGACGAATCCACATAGTCCATGTGGTCCCCCCCTTTGTATCCACTTTGTATCGTTGGTCCATGAAAATTTTTTTTCTCCTCGATGAATCCAGTATGCAAAAGGGGGAACACACAGTGAGATATCTCACATCCTGGTAAGAAAGATAGGGCTAAAAATTGACTAAAATTTTTGAAGGGGTCACAATGCACTGCCATGCCTTATTATTTGATGAATTACCCCCCCCCCCCCCAATATATAAAACATCTGCCACCACTGAGGTCTAATACATTCAAAGGGGCCACAGAGTGAGAGGGGGGGGGGGCACTTTCCTGATATTAATTTGTTTATACTGAGTATAGAGTGGTTCTAATTATTCAGTTGACATTATTCAATCTATCAGATCTAAAAAGTTTGAAATACATACTTTGCTGAAAAAAACTGATTCATAACCAAATAGCACACAGTGTTTAGAACTTTAGACCAATGCAAGCAACTGCATCCCCCCTCCCCCCAATCTTTTTCATTTGACTGCCCCTTCCACTCTGAAATGCTCCACATCCCCTGGTTCATCATTATAAATTGGCAAAATACAGGGCTAAATTTAACCAAATATCTCCCAGCAGCCCCAGCCTCTGTTTAGCTTCCTTTTATAGGGAATTGCTTTTTGAACTAAACAAGTACTCAGTAAACCTTTCAATTTTTTCCAAATCTGATAAAGTTTGAAGGTTTGAAGGCACAAAGCAACTTGTGCAGTTCTGCTGTGCACAACTCTGGCTGTTTATTCTACTTTAAAACAGTTATTACATCGCAATAAAATTTGAAACGACATTAAAACAAGTCAAAATAATGGTAATTACCTCCACGGAAAGTCCAAATGACTCCTGTTGCCCTATAAATACTCCTTTGAAATAACTGCACTCCTTCGTTGCCATCTTGACTTGTCTATTTCCGATTTTACGTAACGAAGCTTTCCGACGAATCATCGGAATGACGTCACTACATCAACTGAGTGCAGAATAACCTCACCCTAAACTAAATTGCTAACTTACTACACCCAGAATTTTTGGGTGCTGAGACTAGCCGATGCCAGGGCTTTTTTCCACCCTCCAAATTTCAAAAATGCCCTGAGAACGAGGTTGGACACAGTAACCCAAGGCAAAATTAGTTTGCTGCCTCTGCATGGTCTGCAGTAATAAGTTAGCTTCTGAGTCATTTGAGGTATTAATACAAAAGTCATTTAATACAATATACTGTATATACTGTAATACAAATGGCAATTCCTGTAGAACACTTACGAGAAAGGGCAATTGGTTGCCCCCACACTGGGAGGGCAGCTGCCCCTGCTGCCCCCGTGTGCTGCCCCCATGGCTCCGGCACCCCTGCTTCAAGTAGTATTTTTTAGATGTGAAAACTCAGTTTTGCCACTTTCCTTTCCAAGTTAAAAATCTGTTTTAAAATATACAAACTTGTTGCAGTAAACAATCATCAAGATCAGCTTGTCTAAAGTTAACAAATATTACTCATGGTTTTGGATTGTTCAGTCATTGTATGAACACTCAAACATCAACTAAAAAGTATTTAACTCTGACAACAAAAATTCACAGATTTTCATCAAAATGACAAATAGTGCTCCAAAGAGAAGCAGAACAAGAGACTAAAATGTGGTAACACGACAATTGTGCAACACTTCCAGTTTCTTGTTTTCACATGTGGTCACATTTGTGTTTGTTTACCAGTGGCGTAGCTAGAGGGGGGGCAGGGGGGGCGACCGCCCCCCCACAGGACTTCTGAGTGTTGTTTGTCGGAAAATTTTGATGCTTGTCGGAAAATCGGATGGTCGAAGAACGACTGGCACAATCGTGTTATTGTATTTTACAAATAATAACTTTTTACTTTCGGTTTTTTCAATAAACTAAATAGTATTTGTTGCGAAAAGTCAAGGGAAACGCACGAGAAGTGTCAACAAACACTTTATACTTATTAAGTTGTTATAAACTGGTAATAAAGTGCCGGGTCACGACGTCCGGTTACAAGTGCTATTGCAAAATGCGAACACGCCGAACAGATCATTTTCACAGGTTTAGGTTGACTGTTGACAGCAGACAATTGTTCCGATCAAATACGAGTCGCAAGTCGCAGCTCAAGTCTCATTGACAATGAGTCTTGAGCTGCGCCTTGCGGCTCGTATTTCATTCATTGTTTCAATCAGTATTCAGTGGCAGTGCAATAGCTCAATTACTCAAATACTCGAATTCTGTTCTCATTTTCAAATTTCTCATCGATATAAACAAGTAAGTGACATATATAAATAATACTTTTTTAAAATACATGTTACGTATTCAATTGAGTAAACTAAGTAACTAAGGCCTAGGTCAAACGTCGCTCTTCTCATGCGCCGAATCAAATAGATGTATTAAGTGCTACAGAAGAGCGACGTTTGATTCAATTAAGTGCAGCAGAATGGATTAAGTGCGGCAGAGCTCACTTGGAGCGGCAGGACCTGTCGCATAATGCGACACTGGAGCGACGCCAAGTCATACGTCGCTCTTCTCATGCGCCGAACTAAATGCATAAATTATTTTACCTTAAAATTCGGGCTGAACAAGAACTGAGCATGTGCAGATACTTGACGCAAGGCTACTAAACGTAGATCTGGGTACGAGAATGCGGTAGAACAAAGACAAAGTCAACCAACTTTCACATTGTTCGAATACGCTATATCGTGTCGGTTGTTTATGCCAGAAGATAGCATCGTTGAAATATATCCTGTAAGTGTGTTGTTAGAAATGCCATGATCTTTTATGTAAGTTGTAGTTCAGGTTCCTGCGGCTGCGTTATATCTAAATTTTTTAAATGTCCAAAATGTTCACACTATGTTTTGAAATATATTTGTTTTCCTGATTTTTGAAGTAATTATTGTGTGAACATTGTGGACGTTTTAAAAAGTTCCACATAACGCAGAAACGTAAAATATGCATCAAAGGAAAGCTTATGAAATTTCTAACAACATATGTACATGATATTTTCCAACAATGCGTAGTTAGGAAGTTATTAAGCATCTTCCACGACAGTCTGACAAGTAACACTGAGACAGAACGGCGGTCAGACTTTAAATTTATCGGCGGCCCATCGTCAAACTAAAATCAAACTCAGTAGTTTTAAATTCGAGCAATCTATTTGGTGCAATGTATAGATTAAAGACTCATTGTCACTCGAGACGATAGCATTATTTATACTTGCTTGAGAAATACAAAATAGAGATGCACTTTTTGTTTACGAAAATAATTAATTAGGAGCGACTCTGGAGCGACGTTTGATTCCATGTCGCTCTACAGTCGCTCCAACGTCGAATCTAATTGTATTTGATTCGGCGCATGAGAAGAGCGACGTTTGACCCAGGCCTAACGTGATATGGACTAAGACAGGGGCCTCAGGGCGCTTAAAGCAATATTCAATTTCGACCCGCAAAGTCCGCGTTGTATGTTGTATGAACTTCTTTGAAGCCTAGCCTCTACTGACTACAGACTACTGCCTCTTTTGTTCTTACGTACTTCAACTTCTTACAACACAACAGTAGAACATACTTATTCTGTAAATCTGTGATGAATAAAATTTTGTTTTTAATTGATTGTATAGCAGTCTATATACTTGCGGACCGCGGCGTCTCGCGCCTCAAGTTCACTTCAGCGCACCATGTTTGGTCAAGGTAAGACGAAACGAAAAAAGGTAGAATGTTCTGTGTGTCAAATGACCTTTGACAGCGATTACAGAAAAAAACACAATGAAAAGTACCACAGTGAAATGATAGCTGCCCATCGCCATATTCCGTACAAGCTGGCCGTTTTTTTGTCGCTAGTCCAAGGAGAATCGCACAATTGCACAAGTCTCAAGAAAGTGCTAAGCGAAGCTCCGAGATGCCAAAGTCCCTTTCCGACACCCGCTGGGCTGCAAGAGCGAATGCAGTAGAACATGTAAGAGACAACTTTGATTGTTATCTAGATGCTCTGGAGGTGTTAATAGCAGACAATCAACTTGACGCGCGTGGTCTTTCAGATGCAAGTGGTCTTCTTAACGGACTTAGAAGCTTTGACTTCCTGGTGCTTCTCTACTTTTGGTTCGATATTTTGGTGATCACGAAAGCGGCAACTGACAAAGTTCAAGGCCCTTTCCTGAACATCGGTGTATCGTGCCAATTGATTGAAGCATGTATTCAGCAATTTTTAACTAGGAGATCCAACAACGACCACTTTGATGCCACCATAGCAAAAACAAGGGAACGTTGTAATTCTCTTGACCTTCCGGCAGAGTTTGAAACGAGAAGACGACGACGAAGAAGAGGATTTTTCGACGAGACACAAGACGAAGAGCAGACTATCGATGCTCAAGAGAAGTTCAGAATTGAAGTGTACAATGTCGTTCTAGATACAATCATCGCAGACCTTAAGACACGCTTCAACGATACTACAGTTGGCGTTCTTAAGGCCTTTGATTGTATCTCTCCTACAACCTTCATGGGCAAACATGGAGACGTTCCTGCTGAATAGAGTTTACAGCAAGTACAAAGTTTGTGTAACTTCTATTCGAAAGACCTTTCCACCGAGGCGACAGTATTGATGGAATACAAAAACTTACACGCTTTACTGAATGCTTGGGACTTTGTAGATGGCGAAGCTGTTCCGCGGGATGCAGAGGACCTTTTGGTTTTCTTGGAAAAACACAACCTCTCAGCTCAATTTGAAAATATTGTGACGTTGCTGAAACTTGCGCTTACATTACCCGTTTCATCAGCACATGACGAGAGAGCATTCAGCTGTTTGAAGCGGGTAAAGACTTATTTGCGCAGCACAATGACTGAAAATCGCCTCTCTAATCTGGCGTGCATTTCTATTAATCGCGAAAGTGTTTCCGATATTTCCATTAGAGAACTTCAAAAACCATTTCTAAGTGAAAAAACAAGAAGGATTTTTCAATGGCGATTTAATTTAACGATGTTTGTGTGCACAATTTGTAAATATTTTTGTCCAACTCGATTCATATGTTATTAAAAAATAGATTATTTTGCACTGGAAGATGTACTAAAAGTTTGAAATTCTGCCTATTCCTTTGCTACGCAGGCTACTTTCTATCCGTCGAAACTCGATTTAGATATCGAATATAAGCCAGTCTTTAATTATGCGATACTATTATAGCCACGCCCATTTGACCACGCCCTTTTGTCGGAAATTTTCAATGCTCGCCCCCCCTGAGGAAATTCCTAGCTACGCCGCTGTTTACTATGAAAAAAATGTAAAAACATATTTTGGCAGTTTTACATTGAGATGGTCACTCATAACAGGTATACATGTTGCTTGGGACACTAAAAAGTGGTCACTGGTCGCATTAGGAACGTGGTCACTCATTGCAGGTACATTTCTATTACAAATTGTCCATGCCAGAAAAAGTGGTCGTAAAAAGCAGGTGGTTGTAAAAAGGGGTGTCGTAAAACTCAGGTTCTACTGTACCTTCAGGTGTTGAAACTTCACCTGTGATAGAAGTGATATTTTTTAAACCCAGAGCATTGATCATATGTTTTCTTTTTGATTGACATGTTTTTCAGGGATGACAGGTAACACCCCCACATCTATGCCTGTATGGATAAACAAGTGACTTGAAGCAAGTCTAAGTACTACTGGGGTCCAATATATGGCTGAAAATCAAGGCTTACAGTAATGACCACTCACCTTGTAAGCAATTAAAACAAACAGAAGAATTTATTTTCGATGTTTCACTTGTTGGGTGATCGAGTGAATCTCTGGTGGTATAAATGAAATTTTCTTGAGGGGTTTGGGTAGTTTTATCTGAAACTTTTAGATCTTCCTCCTCCTCAACTAGTGGGGACGTTATCACCTCTTCGTTATCTTTAATTCGGTCACAAACAATTATCTTGCCATTGATTGGGTTTTGATAGGAAACGGGGAATACGATGAATACGGTGAATACCATAAATACACCACCACTGCCAAGGGCGACAACACTGTACCAATGGTTGTTGATAAAAGCTGTTATACACGCATCATTAGAATCCTTTTCTTTCATATAAGTACCCGAGTAAAAAGCAATTAGTAAAACGAAGGCGAACGGGATATGAAATAGAGCTCTAGCATGATTCTCACGATTCTTTGCGTCTATATTGATTTTGTCTCCGATGCGAACAAGAGATGCCATTTTCGAACGAATAGACTTTCTAGTTGTAATTTGTTGCAATCTTTAGCCTGCGAGGCCTAGCCTGCGCAATCTCGAACCCAGAGTCTTGGGCGAGGCGAAGAAGCGGGCGCGGAACCGACGCATACGTACTTGTCCGCCCTCATTGCCCGCGGAAAATAGCGTCTGCGAACCCGAGCCAAGATTCGATTTCCGTGACGTATTACCTATTGTCTCGTGTTATCCAATCAAATTTGAAAATATATTTAGCTAAAATTGCCCATGCGTGGACTCATTGTACCCTCGTGTAGCTCTCGTTAGACTTTAGTCTTCGAAATTCGTAACGTTCATTGTTTTTGATACCGTAATTCTTTATGTATTCGCTAGTGTTCTCTTGATCAGAAAACCCATTTTGAAAATCAGATATTGCCTGACGAAGAAGCTCGTCCATTTTGCACGGACCTGGCTCAGCTGCTCAGGAGATCACATAGGCCTCGTGACAGAAGCGTTCCGTGTGGCCTCATGTCACGATCGGCAAAAAGTTTGTAAATACTAAATATCTCAACTTGCAATATCTAAAATTAGTTATAACAGCCTGCAGTTCCGTTACATTCTAAAACATTACGCTGCATTCTAAGACGTTACGCTACATTCTAAGACGTTACGTTACATTCTAAGACGTTACGCTACATTCTAAGACATTACGCTACATTCTAAGACATTACGCTACATTCTAAGACGTTACGCTACATTCTAAGTCATTACGCTACGTTCTAAGACGTTACGTTACATTCTAAGACATTACGTTACATTCTAAGACATCGCGCTACATTCTAAGACATTACGCTACATTTTAAGACATTACGTTACATTGTAAGACGTTACGTCAGATTCTTTGGCTGTGCGCTATCGAAAATTTTATTATATCCCGTTGGGATACTGAAGTTAAGACTTCTAGTATCCAAAACTAAAATCTACTATCCCGTGGATATCGGGATACCGCAAATTTCAAGCACTGAAATGGGTTGTTTTTCCACTGAAATGTTATGACATTATACATGGAAATTCATTGCTATTTCTCATATTTTTAGGTATTTTCAGAGATTTGATAAAGAGCTTGAACAGTTAAGAATTGGGAACAGTATGAAAGGAAGACAGCAACAAGCGGGAGCTCGGTTCTCCAGAGAAAATGCAATTAAGATGATTTTAGCAAGAAAAAAACAAGTCTATGATTCCACTGGCTTAGGTACGTAAGTTCAGCTGAGTCTGTTTAACACTGAGGGGAAAACATGGGCGTAGCAGCCGATGTTTGGGGGGCAGAGATTTTTGCCCGAAAAATTTAGGGTTAAATATTGCTTTTTAAGTCGTATTTTTCAGTCTTAGCTTAACGTATATGAATTTTTCTTGAACACTTCACAGCAACACAGGTCAAAATTGCCCGAAATTCCCAGCAGAAAGTGCCCGAATTTTCCCTTTTCAAACACGTTGTGAGGGCAATTGACGCCCCCCCCCCCCCCCCCCCCCCCCCAGCTGCGCCTATGGGGGGAAATCACTGCTGAAAAAGGCATACAAGAGTTTTGGGAATTTCAAAATCCCGTGGGATTTTTGTTCAATGTATATATTCTACACTCGAATTATCCTTTACAGTATCATCGTATTCTGTTTGAACAACAGATCCATTTTTTTACTATTTTTCTTTAGAAATCCCAGATATAACAATACCAGACAATGTGAAATTGTTAAGGTAAACTATATATACCAGTACTAAACATTTTACATTTTACAGTATAGCTTTTCCTTTTAAAACATATGTTCATCAGTGGTGTAGCCAGGGTCCTGGCAATGGTGTGGTTTGAAACGAGCGGTGAAGGCACGAGACCTCTAGGGGTCCAGGAAAATGTTCCCTGGAGAATTTTTGATTTCTAGGATCTCTGAGAAGAAACTTTAAGAGTTTTAGGAGGTGTTTGTATGGAGGCGAGCCAGCCCGCGGGTACCCGGGGCTAGCTCACTTTGCCGAGATCGTGCTTGTCCTATTATTTCTTGTTAATTTTCATCTTGTGTTTATATGAGAGCCGAGCCAGGCCACCTAGCCGAGATCTCGCTTTGTGAGACCGAGATCTCGCTTTGTGAGACCGAGATCTCGCTTTGTGAGACCGAGATCTCGCTTTGTGAGACCGAGATCTCGGTTAGTAAACACGGATTGACCGAGCCAGCCCGCCTAGCCGAGATCTCGCTTTGTGAGACCGAGATCTCGCTATGTCAGACCGAGATCTCGCTTTGTGAGACTGAGATCTCGCTTTGTGAGACCGAGATCTCGCTTTGTGAGACCGAGATCTCGCTTTGTGAGACCAAGATCTCACTTTGTGAGACCGAGATCTCACTTTGTGAGACCGAGATCTCGCTTTGTGAGACCGAGATCTCGCTTTGTGAGACCGAGATCTCGCTTTGTGAGACCGAGATCTCGCTTTGTGAGACCGAGATCTCGCTGTGTGAGACCGAGATCTCGCTTTGTGAGACCAAGATCTCACTTTGTGAGACCGAGATCTCACTTTGTGAGACCCAGATCTCACTTTGTGAGACCAAGATCTCACTTTGTGAGACCAAGATCTCACTTTGTGAGACCGAGATCTCGCTTTGTGAGACCAAGATCTCACTTTGTGAGACCGAGATCTCGCTTTGTGAGACCGAGATCTCACTTTGTGAGACCGAGATCTCGCTATGTCAGACCGAGATCTCGCTTTGTGAGACTGAGATCTCGCTTTGTGAGACCGAGATCTCGCTTTGAGAGACCAAGATCTCGCTATGTCAGACCGAGATCTCGCTTTGTGAGACTGAGATCTCGCTTTGTGAGACCGAGATCTCGCTTTGTGAGACAGAGATCTCGCTTTGTGAGACCAAGATCTCACTTTGTGAGACCGAGATCTCACTTTGTGAGACCGAGATCTCCCTTTGTGAGACCGAGATCTTGCTTTGTGAGACTGAGATCTCGCTTTGTGAGACCGAGATCTCGCTTTGTGAGACCGAGATCTCGCTTTGTGAGACCGAGATCTCGCTTTGTGAGACCGAGATCTCGCTTTGTGAGACCGAGATCTCGCTTTGTGAGACCGAGATGTCGCTTTGTGAGACCAAGATCTCGCTATGTGAGACCGAGATCTCGCTTTGTGAGACCGAGATCTCGCTTTGTGAGACCGAGATCTCGCTTTGCGAGACCGAGATCTCGCTTTGTGAGACCGAGATCTCGATTTGTGAGACTGAGATCTCGCTTTGTGAGACTGAGATCTCGCTTTGTGAGACCGAGATCTCGCTTTGTGAGACTGAGATCTCGCTTTGTGAGACCGAGATCTCGCTTTGTGAGAGCGAGATCTCGCTTTGTGAGACCGAGATCTCGTTTTGTGAGACGGAGATCTCGCTTTGTGAGACCGAGATCTCGTTTTGTGAGACGGAGATCTCGCTTTGTGAGACCGAGATCTCGCTTTGTGAGACCGAGATCTCACTTTGTGAGACCAAGATCTCACTTTGTGAGACCAAGATCTCACTTTGTGAGACCAAGATCTCACTTTGTGAGACCGAGATCTCGCTTTGTGAGACCAAGATCTCACTTTGTGAGACCGAGATCTCGCTTTGTGAGACCGAGATCTCACTTTGTGAGACCGAGATCTCGCTATGTCAGACCGAGATCTCGCTTTGTGAGACTGAGATCTCGCTTTGTGAGACCGAGATCTCGCTTTGTGAGACCGAGATCTCGCTATGTCAGACCGAGATCTCGCTATGTCAGACCGAGATCTCGCTTTGTGAGACTGAGATCTCGCTTTGTGAGACCGAGATCTCGCTTTGTGAGACCGAGATCTCGCTTTGTGAGACCGAGATCTCGCTTTGTGAGACTGAGATCTCGCTTTGTGAGACCGAGATCTCGCTTTGTGAGACTGAGATCTCGCTTTGTGAGACCGAGATCTCGTTTTGTGAGACGGAGATCTCGCTTTGTGAGACCGAGATCTCGTTTTGTGAGACGGAGATCTCGCTTTGTGAGACCGAAATCTCGCTTTGTGAGACCGAGATCTCGCTTTGTGAGACCGAGATCTCCCTTTGTGAGACGGAGATCTCGCTTTGTGAGACCGAGATCTCGTTTTGTGAGACAGAGATCTCGCTTTGTGAGACCGAGATCTCCCTTTGTGAGACCGAGATCTCGCTTTGTGAGACTGAGATCTCGCTTTGTGAGAGCGAGATCTCGCTTTGTGAGACCGAGATCTCGCTTTGTGAGACCGAGATCTCGCTTCGTGAGACTGAGATCTCGCTTTGTGAGACCGAGATCTCCCTTTGTGAGACTGAGATCTCGCTTTGTGAGACCGAGATCTCGCTTTGTGAGACCGAGATCTCGCTTTGTGAGACCGAGATCTCGCTTTGTGAGACCGAGATCTCGCTTTGTGAGACTGAGATCTCGCTTTGTGAGACTGAGATCTCGCTTTGTGAGACCGAGATCTCGCTTTGTGATAGAGATCTCGCTTTGTGATAGAGATCTCGCTTTGTGATAGAGATCTCGCTTTGTGATAGAGATCTCGCTTTGTGATAGAGATCTCGCTTTGTGATAGAGATCTCGCTTTGTGATAGAGATCTCGCTTTGTGAGACCGAGATCTCCCTTTGTGAGACCGAGATCTCACTTTGTGAGACCGAGATCTCGCTTTGTGAGACCGAGATCTCCCTTTGTGAGACTGAGATCTCGCTTTGTGAGACCGAGATCTCGCTTTGTGAGACCGAGATCTCGCTTTGTGAGACCGAGATCTCGCTTTGTGAGACTGAGATCTCCCTTTGTGAGACCGAGATCTCGCTTTGTGAGACCGAGATCTCCCTTTGTGAGACCGAGATCTCGCTTTGTGAGACTGAGATCTTGCTTTGTGAGACCGAGATCTCGCTTTGTGAGACTGAGATCTCGCTTTGTGAGACCGAGATCTCCCTTTGTGAGACTGAGATCTCGCTTTGTGAGACCGAGATCTCCCTTTGTGAGACTGAGATCTCGCTTTGTGAGACTGAGATCTCGCTTTGTGAGACCAAGATCTTACTTTGTGAGACCGAGATCTCCCTTTGTGAGACTGAGATCTCGCTTTGTGAAACCGAGATCTCGCTTTGTGAGACCGAGATCTCGCTTTGTGAGACTGAGATCTCGCTTTGTGAGACCGAGATCTCGCTTTGTGAGACTGAGATCTCGCTTTGTGAGACTGAGATCTCGCTTTGTGAGACTGAGATCTCGCTTTGTGAGACCGAGATCTCGCTTTGTGAGACCAAGATCTCGCTTTGTGAGACGGAGATCTCCCTTTGTGAGACCAAGATCTCACTTTGTGAGACCGAGATCTCCCTTTGTGAGACTGAGATCTCGCTTTGTGAGACCAAGATCTCACTTTGTGAGACCGAGATTTCCCTTTGTGAGACTGAGATCTCGCTTTGTGAGACCGAGATCTCCCTTTGTGAGACTGAGATCTCGCTTTGTGAGACTGAGATCTCGCTTTGTGAGACCAAGATCTCACTTTGTGAGACCGAGATCTCCCTTTGTGAGACTGAGATCTCGCTTTGTGAGACCGAGATCTCGCTTTGTGAGACTGAGATCTCGCTTTGTGAGACCGAGATCTCGCTTTGTGAGACTGAGATCTCGCTTTGTGAGACCGAGATCTCGCTTTGTGAGACTGAGATCTCGCTTTGTGAGACCGAGATGTCGCTTTGTGAGACCGAGATGTCGCTTTGTGAGACCGAGATGTCCCTTTGTGAGACCGAGATGTCGCTTTGTGAGACCGAGATCTCGCCTACCCGGGCTGGCACTAAAAGCTCATACACGCGACAAAATTTGTTTTTATCAGCTTTTCTATATATATTAACAATTCACAAGTTCTGCTTGTTCATGTACAGTTCATATTTAAAACAATGAGACTTCGTGTCTTAGCAGAACTGATAAATTATGCAATTAGCACAACAAACAAGCAAGCCCGGCAAGGCGAGCTAGCCCTTCTCATGTAAACACAATAAAAATCGAGGGGCGTATCACTCGAAATAGTGTACGAGATTTTTGGGATTTCAAAAATCTCAAGATTTTTTTAAAGATTTTGGGATTTTTTAGAGATTTTTAGGGATTTTTAGAGATTTTTAAGATTTTTTTGGATTTTCTAAGATTTTTAGGGATTTTCATAGATTTTAAGGATTTTTCAAGATTTTCTCAAGATTTTTAGGGATTTTCTCATGATTTTTAGGGATTTTCTCAAGATTCTTAGGGATTTTCTGAAATATTATATCATGTTTCCCAAATCTACTCTAAGATTTTCAAGATTTTCAAATAATTTTGCAAGATTTTTGGGATTTTTGCAAGATTTTCTGGGATTTGTGGGATTTTTGCAAAGATTTTCGAGATTTTTTAGAGATTTCCATGATTTTTAAGATTTTTAAAGATTTTTAAGATTTTTAAAGATTTTTAAAGATTTTTGCGAATTTTTAAAGATTTTTTAGAGATTTTTACGAAGGTGTACGAGATTTTTTCGAGTGATACGCCCCTCGATAAAAATCATCTCGGCAAAGCGGGCTAGCTCGGGTACCCGGGCTGACTCGCCTCCATATAAACACCTTCTTAAAGAGTAATCTCAAATCCATAAGTTGCATAATTTAGTTGTTAGGGGGAACTCACTCAACTATGAAACAACTATACCCCCAATAAATTTCTCCACGTATTTCAACTTTTCACAAGAACGGTCTTGGCAACCATTTGGGGGTGGGGGTGGTCATCCCCCTTCATCCCCAGGCCACACCACTGATGTTCTGTGACTGCTGTACTTCAACTAAGACATTTACTGTAATGTAAGATTTTATCTATAATTTTAGAGCATGGAATGGTAATTTGGATCACCTACCAAGAATCAAACTAAGAAAGTTTTGTACTTCTAAAGTTCCTGCAGCAGAATAAATAGAATACAGGATACAGTACATACGACACTGTATTGATGCTTTTAATATTATTGGTAATTAACGTTATTAACGTTGGTGGCTCTCCTACTAGACTAAAATAGATGGATCAAGTTGGTTACTGTATATTCACATGTGATTTTGGCTAGATGATGGTACTAAGGTCTAGCTCTGTTGGTTATGTACTTATGTTTGCAGTTTATGATGGTGGATCATGCTGGTTAGATGTGTGTTCTCAGTTGCTGGATGATTGGCTACAGTAGGTCATAGTGGGTCAGGTTGGTTATGTTCACCATTGCTGGTGGATTGGCTAGATGATGGTTGGTGCTCTTGGTCTGGTGGATTGGTTATATGATGGTTGGTGCTCTTGGTAGTCGCTGGTGGATTGGCTAGATGGTTGTCCTCTTGGTACATGTAGATGCTGGTGGATTGGCTAGATGATGGTTGGTCCTCTTGGTAGTTGCTGGTGGACTGGCTAGATGATGGTTGGTCCTTTTGGTACTTGTTGGTGGATTGGCTGGATGGTCCTCTTGGCAGTTGCTGGTGGATTGGCTAGATGATGGTTGGTCCTTTTGGTACTTGCTGGTGGATTGGCTAGATGATGGTTGGTCCTCTTGGTAGTTGCTGGTGGATTGGCTAGATGATGGTTGGTCCTCTTGGTAGTTGCTGGTGGATTGGCTAGATGATGGTTGGGCCTCTTGGTAGTTGCTGGTGAATTGGCTAGATGGTGGTTGGTCCTCTTGGTAGCTGCTGGTGGATTGGCTAGATGGTGGTTGATCCTCTGGGTAGTTGCTGGTGGATTGGCTAGATGATGGTTGGTCCTCTCGGTAGTTGCTGGTGGATTGGCTGATGGTTGGTCTTTTTGGTACTTGCTGGTGGATTGGCTAGGTGATGGTTGGTCCTCTTGGTAGTTGCTGGTGGTTTGGCTAGATGATGGTTGGCCCTCTTGGTAGCAGGCCTGAAAATATTTTGTTTGACCCTGCCTGTCACAATGACCAGTATCAATCAAATTGTGCCTGTCATAAAATGAAATGTACCTGTCACCAAACAAGGCAAATTTATACATGATAAAAATGTATAAAATAAAAATGCAACACTTTACAATATAATAACATTATTTCTACTAGTAACTGCAGGTACTGTACTCGGGCTCAGCACTGCAAAGGTAGACTTTATTTGAGCAGTTTTCTATATTAAAATTCGTATTTTATTCATTAATTCATATACAATATCACTACTTAAACTATCAGAATCAGATAAACGTTTCTCATCCATGTCATTGACATTGTTAGTAGTCAGGTTTTGCTCAATAGTACTATCATGGTCACTATCAGAATCTGAATTTGGAACTTAGTACAGATTGAGCACTACATTTGGATAACGTTTAACGAACAGTAAATTAACCCACAAATCGTATTTAATTGGATATTTAATGAAATAATAAATGTAAAATACTCCTTCCAACTTGGTAATAATTCGATCTACAAATTTGTAATAATACGTTGTTCAGAACTACATTCTTAATTGTTCATAATATAAACTAAGTCGAAACATTTACATTAACTCGTACTTACTTCTGCGGCGGGTTACGTTTGACAAATTCACAAAACAGGTTAGCAGATACAGGTGAGCTTCAAATATACCTTTTACAAATCGCAACGTGGTTCTAACTAAATTTCAAATCAATCAGTTACAGTATTACATAGATTCTTGACGTAATTATCTTGTTAATCAAGTATTAAAATAATTCAGTTAATATTAACTAATGAAAGCTCGTACTTGAGCTCCTGGCGAAACAATTTCAATGTTCGCAACTTTTTTTCGTTCTGGCTGACGTGGCTGTGCTGAAGCTGATTCAGCTGCATCGCCAGCGACAGATGTCCCAAAAAAAGAAGTTATTTTCCTTGACATACTATTAAACGCTACAGTGGTTTATAGACAATGGTGGCCACGCTTCACCAATTCACCGCCGCTCGCATTGTTGCGCGGTAATTACGGAATCTCCACGAAAAGACGAAATCAAAGTTATGTCAACACAAACACGATCGTTCTCAAAAAATGCGATCGATTCAACACAAAAAGATAAGAGTAGTTAATTTTCCAATAAAAATTGACAATGATTTTCACCGAAACACGTGCCGGACAAAGTGACCGACACAATCAAATTTGTAGCTGTCAAAACTGTAGAAATCACAGATTTGTACTGGACAATGTCCGTGACCGGCCGCTAATATTCAGGCTTGCTTGGTAGTTGCTGGTGGATTGGCTAGATGATGGTTGGCCCTCTTGGTAGATGCTGGTGGATTGGCTAGATGATGGTTGGTCCTTTTGGTAGATGCTGGTGGATTGGCTAGATGATGGTTGGTCCTTTTGGTAGATGGTGGTGGATTGGCTAGATGATGGTTGGTCCTCTTGGTAGTATGGTTGGTCCTCTTGGTAGTTGCTGGTGGATTGGCTAGATGATGGTTGGTCTTCTTCGTAGTTGCTGGTGGATTGGCTAGATGATGGTTGGTCCTCTTGGTAGTTGCTAGTGGATTGGTTGAATGATGGAGGATCATCTTGGTAGTATGGTTGGTCCTCTTGGTAGTTGCTGGTGGATTGGCTAGATGATGGTTGGTCTTCTTCGTAGTTGCTGGTGGATTGGCTAGATGATGGTTGGTCCTCTTGGTAGTCGCTGGTGGATTGGCTAGGTGAGTGTTGGTCCCCTTGGTACTTGCTGGTGGATTGGCTAGATGGCTGGTAGCAGGATAATGGCTTCTGATGTTGGGAGTTCTTAGATGACTTAATTTGTTCCCATGCATCTAAAAACATTTCACGACCTATTTTATCTGGAAGGTCTTTTAATTGCTCAATACCCAAAGAACACCAGCGTGGATCACGATCAACATCAAAATGATAAAACTTTGAAAGATCATGTCCTTCCACAGAGATTTTGGCAAATATTATGATCTTCATCTCATTTTCAATCGCTTCAAGTGAATGCAAGCAACCCTTTAGAAATTCAAGATTGAAACCAACTGAACCACCATCAGCTGCTGTGTCCATGTAAAAAGGCATTTCCGGGAAGTTCACACCTGGCACTCTGAGCTGTGCTGTAAACTTTGGAGTTTTCTCCCTGCCAACACCTGGTGAATCAGGCCGTGCTGTAAATATTGAAGTACTATCTCTGCCAAGACCTGGTGAATCGGGCTGTGCTGTAAACTTTGGAGTAATCTCTCCATCAGCATTTTCCAGGTTTGGTTCCTTCATAGCTGGATTTTGACTTTTATTGAATATTTTGAAGAAAAATATAACTGGGAATATTTTTTCCATTATATCTTTATTTTTATAACACCAACTTATTGCATCTTGTTCATTCTTAAAGAGATTGTATTCTGCCCCCTTTTCATTCTTGTAAATGACAATAAAATACATACCCGAATTTTGGGCATAATTTGTAATTTTCTTTTCCTTTGTGTCCCAGTACTGCCCCAGTGATTCATGCTCTCCTGTTATTTTACCTTCATATGTATTATATGGCAGTGATGCAGATGTTGAGTCATTTGTGCTTTCCTCTGAGGACGAGTCTTCTGTTGGTGATGTTGACTTAAATGAAATAGAGCAAAATCCATCTGAATCGCTTGAGTTTTCCTGGCAATCAATGTCACTTGCCTTAAAGTAATTTAAGCATAATTATGTCAAATAATTATAAAATTAATAGTAGAACTGAAGATAAAATGGAGTAAATGAAAGTAGATGTAGTTTATTTACACATATTGACAGAATAAAATGACTTGCTGTTGTTCACAAAATTCCTACAGATGTATTAAACACCAAGTAATGCTATAAAAATGAATGATCCCCTTTTTTGGATGACTGCTGATGGTTGAGAATTTCAAAATGGTGGAACTACAGAACTTGTGATATAGGAATGTCCACATTCTTTCTTGTTGCATTGTTTATTTGAAGCCACAAGAATGAAACTCAAATTCTCTGATTTTTCCTGTTCTTTTATATAATTATGCTGTACATGTAGAGCTGGTGGAGGAAATTAATAGTTGAAGAAAAAAACTGGGGTCACCAAGTGTCTTCATGAGCTACACAAAGTTAAGCTTGAACATGGAGACCCTATCATTTTATCCATATATGAAACCACACCAAATTTTTAACTTTTTGCAAAAAGCAAAAATTAAGTACTTAGTATCTTCTTGTCAAAGTTATTATTAGCTGATTTAGCCTCCTTAGTGACATTCTTATGTCTTTTTATCACTAATACTTGGATACATCTTGAATTACAAAAAAGCTGCACAATCCAAAACTGCAGAAATAAATACATTTTAATTTAGTTCCTAATAATTTATTTGGCTCAGCACAAACTTTTTTATTGAAGAACCACAAATGCTTCATGTAGAATAGTTAATATTGCATTTTTCAGTTGAGCTTGGAGACTGGAAGTTTTATTGAAAAGTTTGATCATTTCACACTTCGACACATTCTCATGGGGAATTTGAATGTTTGTGCATTTTGACCAATAGAAATTAAGGAATTGCCCAAACTTATAAATTTGCACATGACATTCAAATTCTCACATGACAACGTTTTGAATTTCCCTTGGTGACTTGTGCATTTCAATGATCAAACTTTTAAATAAAACTATCTATCTTGAAGCTGACAACTGAAAATCGCAGTAAGGTTATTACTACCTATTTATTACTACTATATATAAGCATCTAATATATACCTCATTTTTTTCATTTTCTGATGAGTCTGATGAGTCATCTGCATCAGAGCTTGGTGTTTGACTTTTTTCCTCAACTGGCAGTGGTTCTCTTCTGGACTCAGGGTCTGGATCTACATGTAACTCTGAACTAGTAAAGTCTAGAAGAAAATGGGAAAACTTTTCATTATCAACCACATTGCCAATTACCCCAATTTAATGTAATTTTTATTACAGTACATATATAAAATTTTTATCAGGTTTGTAAAGTTACCACTACTCACCTTTAAGGTGCAAGAGTAGTTTTTAATACACCCAGGTACCTGGGCTAGCTCCCTTACCAAAGCAGATAATATGGGACATACATGGCCCAAGTAAGGCAACAGTATGGGGTGTGGCATAAATATAGTTTCACTATGGACACTAACTCCCCATACCACAACCATATAATCTATTCTAGCATATACACTATGGAAAATGGGCCATGCAATTTACATGGCAGAAACATTTACCCATTGAAAAGCCATATTTGTTTTCATTTATAGTTTAGGATAATTTGGCTTATTATTGTTACAATTATTGGCAAGTATAATAGATGTGCCAACAAAATACAAATTAAAATAATTTATTATCATGGCATAAATAAGCTAAGGCCTGCTTTTGCATTCAACAGCAAGAAATGAGTGACCACTGACCAAATAGCTAATAATAGATAGCGTGCGCAAAACCAGTCGAGCTCAGACCACGCTGACAAGACTTTGATGAGCGCAAGTCAAGCTCAGACCACACTGACAAGACTTTGGTGCGCGCAAGTCAAGCTCAGACCACGCTGACAAGACTTTGATGAGTGCTGAGATAATCCCCACATATTATCATGAGTGAGCGCTGACTAGCATTGCCTCCTTTTTTACCTTGCCTAAATTATATTTAGCCACATGAAACAACTCACAAGTTGTTATAATTAAACTCACCTCCATTTGGAATCCATATAAAGGGACTCACAACGTCACCAATTTCCAAATCCTCTTCCTCATCATCTGCAAATATATGTTGGATGTCATCTTCATGTAGTACCCTCAGGTTTTCGTCATCCTCATATTTTACAAGATACCATGTACAGAGATGTATATAAAAAGACACCGTTTTGCCGTTTAATGTCACATATATTTATACTAATATAAAAAACAATGTAGTGCCATGTGACAGCTCGTGCCAAACATAAAAAAAACACATTTTACTTTACCTTCTCTCAAACGAGCTGGGGTGTTTCTATTTCTTGCATTACGTCCAAGCATCTTGCCAAGTTTATGCAACAGAAAATGATGATAATATGAACTTTAAATTGAAAATAAGCGTTTAGAATCGGACGGAACAGTGGGCACTGGTGACAATCTCAAAGCACAATAATATATTTGAAAACGACGCCAAATGCAAAGCACGTGATTGCAATCTTGTGATATAATTGGCTAAGATAAGTTCACATTGCATCATTGCATCAAGACAAGGACAAGTGAGGTCTCTGGGATCAAGGTTCATTATAAAGTGTTCAGTTGTATTAAAAATATACGAAAGTTTTATTTATCTGATTATTCTATATTTGAAGACGAAGCCAGCTGTGAACGATGGGTTTGAAACAAACGTTGACCAAATAACTTTCCGTTGTCAATACGGCAAAGGATTTCTTTGTCTTCTAATTTTCCCTCATCAACATGCACGGGAAAATTAGAAGGAGTTCTTTGTCTTCTAATTTTCCCTCATCAACATGCACGGGAAAATTAGAAGGATTTCTTTGTCTTCTAATTTTCCCTCATCAACATGCACGGAAGAATTAGAAGACAAAGGATAAATTTCCCTCTTGCGTGAGCCGATGAGGGAAATACGAGTTTACATTCCTCGGAGAACAAAAGAATCCGAGGCGATCATGGTGTTATGATAGATATCTAACGACTACACTCGCTGTTACTATTTTTATCGTCCAATCACAGGTCGGAGCAATTCCTCCATTTAGCCCCGAAAAGAGACGAAAAGAACCACATTAAAAATATTAATGCCATTGATATCAAACAAAGACCACTGCACAAACAGAAGCTTAGTTTTTGCATTTGTTGGTATTATTAAGCAGTAAAATGAGTTATTTCGTAGTTTTTTTACTCTGTACCGCATTGTACGTGGGCCAAACGGCTCGCCATTTACCCACTTTATCACTTGGGGGAACGTGCTCTTACTGGTAAGAAACGTCTTAACCCTCCACCATAGTTAATAGAACGTATACATGGTTTGGAAAGTCGTCCAAAATCATTGCTCTATGTTTTTGTTCAAGTTCATGGAAATCATTGTGCAACTTCACAGTATTGTATTTTCTGTATAATGAAGCAGTTATCCAGTAGCAACGATCGGGTTTAATTAGTGCAGCCTTTCATCGTCACGTGTTGTGGTCCTTCGTCGTGATGTGTTCATAGAATTTACTTCCATATAAGGAACTCCATTGTCAGTTCAACATAACCATTACTTCAAGTTGAAAGACAATAGAGCTTCCAAACCATGCATATGTTCTATTAACTATGCATGTCTCCACCGACCAGCATCCTCTCACATCTCAAATAATTTTTTGACATAGGACAAATGTCAGGCCAGACCAGAAAGTGCCTGGTCGGACATGTAGAAATTCTGGCCGGACGGACTAAGGGTTTCCCTACTTTTTATAAATGCATGCGCATCCACTTATCATGATGGCATACACGAGGAATCAGAATAGATTTTTTATCTCGAATTAATGTCAGTAAACTAGTACTACATAATGCATCATGGTCCATTTTAAAAACAATCTATATAGGAATAAGGATTGACACAAAAATGAACTATCTCTTATTGTAATTATATCAGCTCAAACAGACAGAATTTCCTTAATTCCTTTCTGTATACCTTTTACTAGCGAGTATTAAATGGACAAAACATCTTAAAGACAATAACTATTAACTCGGTAAGCTTGAATTGACCGGTCAAAATGACCGGCCATAATGAGGTTTGGGCGGACAAGAACGCGCAATCATGCCGGACAATGTCCGATGACCGGCTGTTATTTGCAGGCCTGCTTAACGATATTTGCAGGCCTGCTTAACGATTTCAAAATCCTTTTCTCTTGTTCTTCAACGTCTGAACTGCTCGTACGTGAAAGTCTTAGTCTAATCTCCAAACATAAATCTTCGTTAAATGCCAATATTAGCTCCGTCCCTAGTCTTTCCTTATTTTGACGAACATGTATGTAATATAATACTCTTATATTTCTCATTTATTCATTGTTTATTGTATTTTATCTCACTCTGATGATGTTGCGCGATGCGACGAAACCTTAGTTCTACTCCTTAATAAATAGTATTAATATTATATAATATGGCTATATTTCCTTTTTATGCTGGGGGGATTAATATTTTTTATTACGATTAGATAAACAAACCAATGCGACACGATACGATCTATCTATTGTTTCCTAGCCAACCATCGCTATATTTTTGAGAAATCCCTGGCATGATATTTGGAGTATTTCCAGGTATTTGGACAAGTAGATTGCACACTCGAAATAGGCCATGTCCACACTAACCGTTTTCAAACGAAAACGGAGACCTCGTATCGAAAACGTATCAAGAGTTTTCTATACACACTATCGTTTTCGAATCGTTTTTGCCATCCACACTGAAACACCGAAATGAGCCAGAAAACGCACATTAAGGACTTTGCGAAGTACGGTGGCAACTTCAACGACGTCGTCGCAAAAACAAAAGAATTAGTTGCGAAACAGAGAGAATGAATAATTTTACCTCCCTAGAGTAATCTCTGAACAGTGTCCTCGTTCTTTATTTAACGCAAATAGAGCATTTTCACGTCTTCAGGGCGACGTCAACTTACCAAAATACGAGAACTGCATGTTGCTTAAGATCGATTTTGATACTGACACTACAACCATTTTAGCAGAACTGGGGCGTTTTGAAAGTCATTAAAATAGCTTCAAATATTAGTCCTGACCTTTTTTAATACAAAACTTTATGTTGCTTTTTAACCGCCGTCGTAAGATCTACGACGGCAACTTCGAGGACGACGTCCTTCAAACAAAGATTCTTCTTTCAAAACAAAGATAATGAATAATTTTTAGTCCCACGAGTAATCTGAACACCGTCCTCACTCTGTATACAACGCCACTCAGAGCATTTTCACGTCTTCAGGACGACGTTCACTCGTGGGGTGATGAGAACTGTTGTCTGAGATTGCCTTAACATAGACACTGCAACGGTTTTAACACTTTGAAAATTATAAAACAAGCATCAAGTATTGAATACAGTAGTCAATTAACCGTGACTTCTTTTTAATGCTAAAATTCGAATTGCTTTTTAACCGCCGTCGTCGTCCTAGCATCTTAAGGTCCCCAGTATCGTAAAGGCCGTGGGTGACTGGAACCCAGATTACATAAATGCATAATCATCGTGATATCAGCGTTTTCGAAAAGCTTCGTTTTCGCCATCTACACTGGTGCAGAAAACCAGAAATTTTTGAAATCTAGAGTGTCGGAAATGCCATTTCCTGCATTGTGGGGGGAAGAATTTACAGAATTCTGAAGGTCAGAAAACTCTCAAAAGACAACACTGTTTGTTTGTTTCCATTAATAGATTAAGATTTATATATGAGCAAACCAGGACAAACGCCCAACACAACATTTTGCCAACAGTAACAGTACTCATTTCTGGTATGCTCCCTTGCTTTGTATAGACGAAGTCGGAGTTTCGACTGCGCATACAGTCTGAGTCGGGATAAAACGTGGTTCATTGATAACATGAGGCTGGAGCAGCCGTAGTATACATTACATTTCCGATTTCAGAAACGTTTTACTGTTTATGAATTCGATAAGGATAAAATTTGCTTATCGATTATCCTTGGCAATAATCCTAAACGTAGTGTCTAAAAATAATGAACTCAAAACATGAAAAAACAGTCCCAGCCTGTTATCTTCCCGTTATGCTTTAATAGACACGATGTAATTTGCATAGCTAGGGGCCCAAATTGAATAGGAAACTAATTTGCATGTGGGCCTAAATTGAAACTACGATTTGGTGTATTCTTGACATAATTGTTTGAAGTGCAGACCGCTGCGTGTGCTAGAGTGACTGATTGAACAATTTTTCTGTCTTTAACAAATAAAACATAAAGCTCCGTGCATATGTACTCTTATAAAGGCACGTTTGACGTCATTTGAACACGAAAGAAGTTGAGTAGAGGCACGAGGCGATAGCCGAGTGCCTTTACACTTCTTTCGTGTTCAAATCACGTCAAACGTACCTTTATAAGTGTACATATGCACAGGAGCGGTATGTTTTATTTGTTTTATAAAATAAGAAGAAGAAAAATAAAACTAAAAGTGAGGTGGTTTTAGAATTTGGCGGGCTTTCCGGCCAGCTGACGCCATTCTACGCCACTTTACGTCATTCATGTTCTCTTATAAATGCACGGAGCCCAACCAATCAGAGCGTGCGTAGAGGGCACCTTATTTTATAAATTGAAATAAAACACGTTTTGGATGCACAATATTAATTAACTTAAAAAAAACTATTGGGGGGGGGGGGGGCTAAAGCCCCCCCCCTGCTCCGCAGTCCCTGCGAAGACGCCGGATTAGTGCGGACGAAAGACCTAACCTTACCGCATCAATTAAGAAGGCTCCGTTTTCGTTTGAAAACGGATTAGTGCATGGACGTGGGCAAAGGCGGTCTTTTAGTGGAAGGCAAAAACGATTCGAAAACGATATAGTGTAGACGGAAAACTTTTGATACGTTTTCGATACGAGGTCTCCGTTTTCGTTTGAAAACGGATTACGGATTATATACAGTCTGGACATGGCCTAAGTTATTAGATCAGTGTATATTAACAAATGTTGTATAAGACCTCGCAATTGAGAAGGGAGTATAAAGGCAGAGCTTACCAAACAACTACGACAATGATTCTCGAAGAGATTGTAAGTATTCTTGTATGGCTTATGACTGGCTGCACTTCAGAGCAGGCAAGAAATTTCAATGCAAACGTAGAGAGTGAGACGGACTTGAGTTGTCAAGAGTATCCTGCGGATAATACAAGAACGCTTTGGTCGGACCACATTGATCGAGAACATCCCAAAGCAGCTGAGCCGTCCCTCCTCGGATACCAGTTACTACAAGAGAAGTCCGAGATCTTCACAACCCCTATAACTGTGACATTTGGAGAAAATGAGGAAGAAGCAAACCCCAGAAATTCCATTCGATCTGTCGCGAAAAGTTTTTGGACGAGTTTCACCATCATGTTTGTGGCCCTATCCTTGGCAGTTATTCCTATCATCACGCTTTACATTGATCTTAATACTACAGATTTATGCTTGGAAACGAAGAACGAGAACACAAGTACATCATTCTCCGTTAAAAGATGGCAATTTCTCGGTGAATCTATTCAAACGATTCCCATTAATTTATGGTTTGCAGCCACAATAGCGTTACTATTTGGTTGGACAGAATTCAAATCTAATTATCTCTCTACTGTAGCTATTGGGCTTGCGGTTGGAGCAGTAATAATAATCTACAAAGCATTCTCACTGATTTTCGGCCTTTTTGGAAAAGGTCTTGTCTACAGAATTCCTGGAAATATATTATATTTTGCGGGTGTCATTTGCAGTAGTGCGGTTGTGGCTAGAAAGCTTCATGAATTACGACCCAGGTTCCAATGGAGTAAAACGAAAATCACTCTGATTATTGCAATGCCGTTTGTGCTTACCTTCATATGGTGTTTACTCTATAGGTATTGTATTATCCCTGCTTTTAATAATTACGAAGATGAACTAAAAAAGGGCATTCTTGCAGCCATTTCGCCAATGGTAAACCTTCCAGCTGTGGCTATTGTGAATTACATTGCCTTAACAGCTAGCTCAGGCATGGTCTACGCAGAAAGATGTTTTGTGTTCGTGTATTTCATTCAAAGTATCCCGATTAGTTTGTACCGTATTATGCAAGCCGATTTCAAAAGTCTGGAATTGTTTACCGGCCTTTCTCTTCTTCATGGTGGCCTCAATGTAATATTCCACGCGACACGAAGCCTTCAGATTAGAATGTGGAAGTTCATTATTAAGTCTTCGAAAAGCTGTTGTCTCTGTTGTGCAAAACGTGGACACGTACCGTTCGATACAGCACAAAACAGACGCCTTCATGCCGATGTCGAAATTCAGACTATGCTGTTTCAGTATATCGCTTTTGTTCTCAGTCAAGCTTTTATCGTTCTCTCGCAGTTTGAAATCGCGGAGGTTTCGTTGAGTGAAGTACTACTCAAAGATAATGTCTATATTCGGGTTGCGATTGGTGTCGGAATCGAGTTTGTTTTTAACTGGATTGCAGTCTGGATTCAGATTCATTTTCATGATATCCCAATCAAGAGAGTTTGGTCAAAGTATTGGTTGCGTCATTTGATGGCTAATGTTATATTAATGACTGTAGTTATGTGTTATTTTGCTCCAGTTATGCTTAGTGTTTTTCAAGTTCGTACGGACCACTCGTACATTAGAAACTGTTCGATGCCTTTTGCACACTAAGGGCCTGTTTATATGGAGCCGATTTACCCGGTTTGCCGGAATAAACTTTACGTTCCGTTTATGTGGAAGCGAGTTACCTGGAAAATTGTAACATCTGAGATGATTAGCAAGAAAATTCATCCCGCTATGCCGAGTTACCCAGGGAAAAGTGTTAGTATATGGGGAAATATTTATCCCGCCTTGCCGAGATCCCGGCTGCCAGTGCCGAGTTCTCGCCAGGACAGGCTGTTCCCCCCCCCCCCCCATGTAAACACCGGGTGGGAAAAACATGCAGTGTTTGTTCTACCGCAGTGGCGTAGCCAGGGGGGGGGCTTGGGGGGCCTGCCCCCCCTCCCCCCCCCCCCCAACTACACATTTGGCCCCCCCAATCTCCTGAATGTTTGACGCTAAATTCAAGTAAGAACTTTTGCTTCTTTGAAATTTGAAGTTTGTTTCTGTTGCTAATGATAATCGTGATGCTGATACACTGTCACATGAAGTTTCACTGGTTAAACTGCGCAGAATTACGCTCCGAAGAGCCCTTGGTCCTTTTGACCAGCGTCAGCTCCTTAATTCTCATCTAAAACTGCACCCCCAAATTTTCCGTTGCTCCCCCAAAATTTTGATCCTGGCTACGCCACTGTTCTACCGACCGGGAACTCACGGCCATGTGCCAAGTAATTCGCCTGCATATAAACACGCCCTAATACAACACGTCTTTATAAAGTTTAAAATGTCTATGAAGCAAAACTTATGTCTGTCTTATTTGAAAGAATACTTACAGTCATATGCAACTCATTTTTCATCAAAATCTTCGGACGTTCGCTCCGAAGTTCGCGAGTTCGTTGGGAAGTTCATAGTTCGTTTTGAATACGCATTCTATTGGTTGCTTGGTTCCTATAGCAACCAATCAAATTCGTAATTCAAAACGAACTTTGAACTTCCCAACGAACTTGCGAACTTTGGAACGAACTTCCGAAGACTTGGGTGAAAAATGAGTTGCAAATGACTGTAGAATCACAAAGTGTTAGAATATGTGCTCGTGACATTATTCTTTAAGCCAATTATCTTAATTAAACATTCAATGAAACATTTGTAACCGTGACACTTATGCATGAGATGAGGCATTCCGATAAGAACTGACTTTCATAACTTCATATCCTGTAATATTTATAGTCCTTTTATGGTAGTAGATAGATAATCCATGTACATATAAATGATTGATATATAAAATAAACTTTAGTCTGTACGTTTAACTCCTGAAGCTAAGTTGTGTGTTGTGCTTCGTATTCGAGAAAGAGCGATGGCAACGGCACAAAACCCAACACAAAGTAGCATCTTTTGCAGTTTTTCGTTTCCTTGCTTCGTTAAAGGGGCAGTATAAGATAGAAAATCTTGTTTTCAATTTTGATTTTATCTAGAAGTACTTTCCGTATGAGAAAGTATAGCGTTCTTATTGCATCAAGATCTCATCATGTTCTAGAGGAAGAAGAGTTTCAAATGAAGTCGAATCACTGCTGTAGAGAAAAGTTTTCTGACTGCCCCAACCGGGAATCGAACCCAAGGTCTCTGGTTTCACGTACCAGTGCTCTACCACTGAGCTATTGGGACTCCCGGCTGAGGCAGTCAGAAATATCCATATATTATATATCGCACACATTACCGTGGCTCATCGGGGGATATCTAATCCACCTGAACGAAGAGTTAGGTATCTTTCTCCAGGACGAAGTCGGCTTGACCCAAGCCAATGTAAGTTATTAAATATTCAGTTGTCCTTCATCATCGTGAATATTTAATGTTCTAGAGATATTCAGGTTTTTGTACCTTATGATGTCATCTACTCCACACAGATCAACAATAGGCGAATTTCAGGGTATTGCGCGCGCATCGTTTTGCAAAGGAATTGGCGGGCTCTTGACGGGCTCTCCACAAAGTAAGCAATGGCAAACAGACTTGCTAGCGAGCCAACAACAGCAGAATAACAGTGTTAAACATCCAGAAACTGTATCTATACTTTGTTGATTTTAAACAGTATATTTACTTTGAGTGGAGCTGGCCAGTTTTTGTGAAAAATGATGCGCGCGCAACACCCTGAAACTCGCCTATTGCAAACTTCCCCAAATGAGGAATATATCAAACAATAACTCTGTACATTGCAATGGTACAGCACCATTCGTATAAGAACAGCTTTAAAATTTCAGCACAATCTACCTATTATTTTCGTAGATATTCCTCCTTTACGGAATTAGTGGAGTAATTGCATTTTTTTAAAACCAAAATATCTTTGGACCAAGATGAGAAATTGAACAAGCAAAGAGGCTATTCTTCTTTATTTTAAAACCAAAATACTTCTAAATAAATTTAAAATTGGGCTAGACAATTTTGGCGTCTTACCGCCCCTTTAATTGTTGAGATGTTTCAGTTTAAGTCTGTCTTAATCGAAAGGACAAAGAAACATCTTTTGCAGTACTTTAATTTATTTCGTTGTTGAGAAAGCCGTGCAAAACCTGCTTAAACGACGACGTAAGGGATCGACACAGATTTTCAAGCACTAAAGCATAAAACTTGTGTAACGTACAGACCTGATATCAGTGTCTGTAAATGTGATACAGAACTGTTTAATAAAACATCAGTTCTGTATCACATTTACAGACACTGATATCAGTTATGTAGCAAGTGTACAGACACTTCGCATTCAGGTACGCTGTTAACGTCCTCATACAAGATGAAGATGCAAACCAGTGTTTCTACTTTGCCAAACTGAAATTTCCTTTCTTTTAGTAAAAAAATCCTTATTTTGGCCAAAATTTCCTTACAAAAATATAAAAACTTCCTTCAAACTTCCTTCAACGAATTAAGCATAAATAAGCACAATAACGTACTAGTGAACACGCGTTTTAGCTTGCAATTTCATACTCGGCTATCGCCTCGTGCCTCTACTCAACTTCTTTCGTGTTCAAATGACGTCAAACGTGCCTTTACAAGAGTGTATATGCACGGAGCTTTATTTTTTATTTGTTAAAGATATATACTGAAAATACAAAGGCTGCATGGAACTACATCTTGGATTACAAATATTGCGTCGTTGTTTTAAATGTTCTGTTTTTAAACTTTTAAAATTTCGCTAAAAGGTGTTGTTAGAACGCAGGAAATGCCATTTCATTTCATTTCATTTCAGACACCCAAATTTCAAAAGGGGCATGCCTCCCGCCCCCCCTAAATATGTGGGCTCAAAACAAATTTGAAGTTCTAAATTGGGAGTTTTAAATTCTTCCAATGTACGATGACCCCTGAACCACTTTCATAATGGCCGACGCTTTAAATATTCTTTTATGTGCATCTAAATGAGCCTTCATGGCCTCGTTATCAAGCAAAGATTCTTTCGAATTGCAGACACACAAACAAGGCCAGAAAGGCTTAATAAAATGCACATAAAAGAATATTCAAATTAATCGCTTTTATGAAAGTGGTCTATGTTCCGGCCTCTATTTCAGTTTCTCCCCTGGGTAGCCCCCTATCCTGAGTTATTTTAGGGAGTACCCCCACCCCCCCACCCCCCGGCACAAGACAATCGAGGCTAAAAATAGCGTGACATAGCCCCTTTCATAGACTTAATGAGACATTATTTCAAATTTCGTTTATTATTTTATTATTTAGCAGTATAGTTAGGAACCGTTTAGACATGTAGAAGTTAGCTTCCAAAATTAGACATCTTGTAATGAATTATATTGTAAATAGCCTGTTCGCAGCCCGAAATTTCTGCTAAAAAGTTTCCGGGTTTAGAAGAAATTTCGGGCTGCGAGCAGGCTAATTGTAAATTACTTATATCGTAAATTGTAAAGCGCTATTGCATGGGGAATTTTTTCGAAAATATAGCGCTATATAAATAAATAAATAAATAAATAAATAAATAAATAAAATAAATAAATAAATATTATTATTATTATTATTATTAATGAAACTGACATGTCAGTCTTTTGGTGATTTATGAATTGACCATTCACCATTTTATTTGAGTTACACTGTTCACCTTACATAAATAAGAGCAATAAGAAACTACAAGAAAATACAATACATAATTGTATTACATATACAAGGAAATAATAGGAAAATCTATAAAATACTATTTTACAACACGGTTTGTTTTGAAGTTAAAAGTATTGGCATATGTTGTATTGAATAACAATGTGCGTGGAACTGGACTCTTTTGTAGTTTTGATTATTTACGAATTGAACATTCACCATTTTATTCGGGTTTTTTTTATTTCTTTTAAAACGTAGAGAAGTCTTTATTAACTAGTTAAAAATACATTCATATGGCATATAAAAGATTATATTAAAAATATATATATATATATATTACAAATTTGTCCATGATTGATTCGTCATATTATTGATTCGTCATATGATTGATTCGTTCATTCGTTCATATTCGTTCATATGATTGATTCCATTTTATTCGATCACAGGCTTTACACTGTTTACAATACATAAATAAAAAAATATGACAAGAAAATACAATACATATACAAAGAAATAACAATAGAAAAATCTATAAAATACAATTTTATACCATAATTTTGGTGATTTATGAATTGAAAATTAAAAACATGGACTAACCATAGTCAATCGAGATATGGTCTGGAAACTCGGCAAACTTCAAAGCGCCTATAATGAGCTGGGATTTTATGTTGAACCGTACCTTACACCGTGCACATCCTTTGTTTTAGGTTTATTAATATTTAAATAGCACGGTTGAGTGATTGGACTGAAACGTTGCTATTGGACAATTCGCTCATTATATTAAAAATACAATGTGTTCAGTGACCATGCACCGTGCACAAAAATGCATAAAGGCGAACAAAAAGATAGACCAAAGACTTTAGTTGAGTTTCCAGACCATATCTCGATTGACTATGGACTAACAAAGACTAACGACGCTAACCTCACCGACGACGTCGTTCAGACAAAATAATTATTTTTGCAAAACAAAGAGAATGAATAATTTTAGATCCAAGAGTAATCTCAACACGGTCCACGTTCTTTATACAACGCCACTTAGAGCATTTTCACGTCTTCACGACGACGTCAACGGCCAAAAGATGAGAACTGTTGCTTGAGATTGACTTCAATTACAGACTAAAATCATTTTAGCAATACTAGTGGTGTTTTGGAAGTCATTAAACTAGCTCCAAATATCAAATATAATAGTCAGTTAACCGTGACTTCTTTAAATTGTAAAACTTATCTTGCTTTTTAACCGCCGTCGTCGTCCTAGCATCTTAAAGTGCCTAATAACTGCTGATAAATAATACATATGCCAATCCTTTAGTAATAATTTCTATGCACAACAGTAAAAACCTGCATACAATTAGAACCCCTATTTTTTCAAGTCAGGCTGAAATGATACTTATATGTTTGGTGTTTAGTGAGCAATCAGGCAGATAGCCATTTACCAAGTTCTTATTTATAGAGCAAAAACAATTGTCAAATGTTCCTGATATGATGTATTTCCTTATAGAGTACATGCATCTGGTTAAAAAGAGTCTATTAATATATCCCGAACACGATGTATTACACTAATCATTGCTATAAAGAGGCAAATGTACAACAGAATACCACCATTTAATATTAAATACGATCGGTAGCATTATTTTTCTGGCATTGATTTAGTACTAGTGACTTTGTTTCCAAGGACCCTTAAAGCATGCTCTGTACTTGGGTGTTCTGAGTTTTAGTAATTTTTTACATAACAAACTGCTTCATATATTTGTCAGGCTGAATTGGTTCTTATATATTAGGGCCATTCATACGAGAGCTGATAAGATGCGACTTAACACGCGCCTTACAAAGGCGCAAAACATTCATATAAAAGGTACAAAGACTTATGTTCGCGTCTTACACATGCAAGCCCGCCGTGGCTTGTTAAAAAAACACCGTATAAATGGGTCAGTTCGCGTCTTATGTAAGGCACGTCTTATCGGTTTTCATATAAACGGCCCTGAGTGCTTAGTATTAACTAATTTTCAGCCTGGAGGTTCTTAGGGCCTGTTTATATGATCCCGGTGTACCGGAATGTCCCGGTTGCCCGGGATAAATTTCATCCCGGGTCAAAAAGCGCGGAATTTAAGGAAACGGAGAAAAAAAAGCAGAAACTCAACCTAATTATACTATGTTAGAAGTTATTTCACTTTTATTTAATGTTTTGTCTCTAGACCTGACCCTTTGGACGAAATTCTGACCATATTCAAAGTTACAAGCATTGTAGACTTTGCAGTTCCGTAAACTTCATTCCGGTCTACAGGGATATTGCGTTTATATGGACAAACAGTTGTCTCGTCTGACCGAGATCCCGGTTGCTTCAACAGAGATCTCGGTCAGGCGGGACGTCTCGCTCTCCAGCCCAGATCCCGGTATACCGGGATCATATAAACAGGCCCTTAATCTGCAGTTTCTTTTATGCGTGTTTTTACTGTATTTTAGTCATAATTGTATGTACAGTGTCAGTTTGACCAAGACCGAAAACATGTTACCGGTAGAGCATGATAAACTGAGGATCATTTTCCAGGTAATTTGACGAAGGTTCGTTAGGTTAGTTCTGAGCAGTACTGAAGAACTGACGAAGACGATCAATTATACTTTCCAGAGTGTCTTCATTAAGAGCCTTTAGTTCTCGTATACCCACACCATTCCAGGGAGAATCAGGATCAACATCTATTTCACAAATATGCTCAATATCCTCTCCTTCCACATTTATATAGCCATATACTACAGGCTTCAAATCATGTTCAATCTCCCGAACTGAATGCAGGCGACGTTTAACACGTTCTGAGTTAAAACCCATTGTTGAATCATCAGCTGCTGTGTCCACAGCAGCTTGCACATCCAGGGGCTCTAAACGATTGCTTGGGTCTTTGATTACTACTGAAAACTTAGGAGTATCCTCTACGCCAACATTGGAAGAGTTTGGAGCACCTTTAAACTTTTTTACAAGTATAAAGGGATAGTCTGGTTCCATTAATTCTATATTTTCAGAAGCCCACTTCCAGCCATCTTCCACACTTTCAAATAACTTGTGTTTAATGTCATCTCCCTTAAACACATGATAAATAAGGGCACAATTCGCAACTTCGTGAGCCTTCGTCACTGTGTTATTATGCCAGTACTTTAAAAATATTTCGTATTTTCTTAACATTTCTTCCTTGTATTTAGGATAGTCTTCAAAAGTCTCCTGGGAGGCAACTCTCACAAACTCTACATCAGAATCACTTGATGAGTCTGCTTCAGTCGGCTTATCAATACGGTCATGTTCCTTCAAATTAAGAATGTAAAGAAATATACATTACCGTATTTACTCGTTTAAGCGCCGCGGTGCTCTTTAAACTTTTAGGGTTTCGGATGCGGCGCTTATTTGAGGCCGAAGCTCCTTAAAAATTATTTTGTTTGTAAACGATAACAAGAAATGTTGTTGCGAATTGAACGGGTTTGTTGTTTTTATTTTGTTTTGCTGAGAGTTAAACATATCGGACACGTCATAGGTGTGACCTTATGAGGAGAGCCGCGGTGACCAATCAGAACGTTTAGTGAGATCATGTGATTTTGGACAGATTGAGTGTTGAGAGCAAGAGCCAGACAATGTTACAAGGAGAGAATAAATTTTACTTTCGTTTTTATCGTGGTTTTATACTTTACTTTTTGGTGTTTGGGGAAAGCGAGGCCCGGATTCCCGACAATGTTAACAACAAAATAAACATGTTTCAAAAGAGAGAGTTAAATGGGAGAGCATTGAAATATACTCACTTTGAACTTAAAAACACAGTAATACAGGAGACTAAATTTCCGAGGCTATGTACTGTAGCTGTTTTTTAGTTTGGCTTCTCGAACAATTCTGTCTGACGGTGCTTCGATTAAGCGCCGCATTGTTGTGAATAAGTGCGGCGCTTTTTAATATTTTTGCTCTCATATGCGGAGCATAATCGGGTGCGGCGCTTAAACGAGTAAATACGGTATACAGTACTTTAATATAGTTTGTTGTCCGATGCTGTACATATGTATGTAAATTGTGAAATATAGAGAAATATGTCAAGATTTTGTTTCACCCCATGACCCCAGTTTTTATATACATGTGTACTAGCGGTCTCAGTATTCCCGCCCAGTCTGAGATATCTCATGAGCAAATTTGTACATGCTAAACTAGTCAAATATCCACAAACATTCTGTAAAAGTTTTTATGTATTTTATCAAATTAAATTGGCCATTACCTGTTTTTGTACAATTGCGTGCTCTAATGTTATTTTAATTACACTGTCAGTGTCCTTCAATTGATTATCTCAACCAAAAGGCCTATTACATAATCTGATTAATTGGATATGATTTTTCTCCTGGGGCATTTGATTTAGTCCTAAACCTAGATACATGTATGCACTGCGTACCTATTTTTAAAATTTAATTCCATAAAAAAGGGGGTGACTTTCCCTCTAGACTTGGATCAAGTCTGTCTCTCAAGGGGACGAGGGGTCGAGCGCCGCGGCGCGCGAGAAGAATGGGGAGAGGGAGAGAGAGACAGACTTGGCTCACTTGTAGCGTTTCAATTCTAATTATCACACATCAACTATTGGCGCGAAAATTTATGAAGTTGACACTGTTTCATTTTCCGGTTTTATCACCTTCGCCCGATGCCCGAAGCGTAATCTTGCTTCATGTTTTAGCGTTAACAGCGTTAGGTCTGTTAAGACACAATATGAAACGGTAACGCGTTTAGCATTATCTGGTAGAGCAAGTGAAACAATATATGTATTCTGTGTGGTAGTAAAGTCATTAAAGCTGATTTTCGAAGAAAGATTTTCTCACCCAGCTTTGAGAAAACAACCGCTTGCGTCGAATATTTGGAATTGTTGTTGGGTCATGATATTAGCAACGAGGTTTCCCGATCAACAAATATAATCCGTATAGAGTAATAAAAGTAGTGTGCTGCGTAGGCAGTGTTGAAACAACAATCGAAATATGGTATAGTAGGTTAATACTGCCGAAACAGAGAACGTGAGTGGTCTAACGTTTCGAGCGAAGGCCCTTCGTCAGAGAGAAAGGGCCTTCGCTCGAAACGTTAGACCACTCACGTTCTCTGTTTCGGCAGTATTAACCTACTATACCATATTCCGATTGTTAATCCGTATATAGAAACTGCGCTGAAAAAATGCCAATTTGGTAAGAAAGTAAGCGAAGTTCGAAGTAAATTCAACGCGACCAAGGAGAAGATATTTGCCGATAAGAATCGTTAGAGTTAAATAAACGCATGTAAGGATTCTGGACCTAGTGAGAAAATAAAGACAAGACTGTCGCGGTATGAAACTCCAGGTAGTCGAGAACTTTTCCCAGACCAAACAGCAGAAGAAAGTACTGGTCCCCGGCACACATGCATGTCCATAATTTCATCGTATTCGAGTAAGCGCAATCCATATGTATTATCTAATACCATATTTAAACGAATTCACCTCAAAAAATCGTGACACTCATTGACAAGTACCGAAGCCGAAGACCCCAAACAATGAAATAAGTCACTTTTGGTTTTCCGGTTCATTGTAATGAGCGGTGATTAATGACGTAAAGAGACAAACTTGATCCAAGTCTAAAGCCCAACCTCGTACCCAGAACAGACCCTGGGTACGAGGTTGGTCTAAAGACACGCCTCCGACCCAAAAACAGGTCGGTAAATTTTGGTGCGCTGCAAGTGAGCTAAGTCTGTCTCTCTCTCCCTCTCCCTATTCTCCTCGCGCTGGAGAGACAGACTTGATCCAAGTCTACTTTCCTTCTTGCTGCCCCTTCCCCAACTGGTTCAACATCCCCGCTAACATTCTAAAAAATATTATAAGTTCCACAAACTCACGCAATGTGGACCAAGTTGTGATAGTGCCCTGTTACATCCACTTTCAACACTCCCAACAGATTCAGTATCTTCTTCATCTGTTTCACGAGGCTCTGTATTATTTCCAAACAAAATTGCGTAAAGAAAGAAGAAAAATTAAAGTATATATGACATGAAAATTAAGTTTGTCTTATTTCAAAGACAAAAATGTCAAATGTTGTGACGCACACGTGCATATATATATATATATATATATATATATATATATATACATATATATACATACATATACATATATATATATATATATATATACATATACATATATATATATATATATATATATATATATATATATATATATATATATATATATATATATATTTAACAATTAGATTATGAGCCCGAAATTTCTATGAGTGATTGTGTACCTTAGTTCTTCCAAATTATTTCAAAAAACGAAGCATAACCATTGTTTCTGTGCGAAAACCAAGGCAAAACAATCTGTCACTCCTCGTGTCCTCCATGTTGTTTTACTGTATGGCCGCGCGAGTACTGGTACTCAATTTGCTACTCGCTATCTACCGACGAATAGATATCGAGTAGAGTAGCCAATCAGATTGCAGCATTTGTAATAGAATACTGGTAAGTTTCTACTATATATATATATATATATATACACACATATCTTTACTACTATATAAAACTAAAAATTAATTTGAAAGAAGCGTGTGCGTGTGTTTCTTCCACAACACCAAACGTTCAGGATTTCAAGTCGCTTCGTTTGATTATATCAAAGCTGTATAACCTTCTCCGCTAAGTCATTATGCACGTGTACGTCACAACATTTGACATTTACATATCAAACTGAAATATCTCAACTAGAACGAAGCAAGGAAACAAAAAACTGCAAACTGTCATTTTAATTGTTCTTTCAAATAAGGCAAACTTAATTTTCATGTCATATGCACTAAAACACGCCCTTGGAGCACGCCAGACCACAGAATAAAGAACCAGAAGTTCGACTCTGTGTCGGCACCTTTGATGTAAGTGTTCTCGCCATATACAGTATAGAAATAATGCACCTAGTATTATTTCTATTATTTCTATGGTCCTCGCGCATGTCAAACGTCGCCATTCTACGCCATCCTGGTAAGTTTTACCCTGTCGGCATCTCAATCGTCATCATCGTGTCACCATCACTCGTCATTCTACGCCATCCCGGATCACTTGACCGTCAAAAGTGCCAGGCCGCTGGTGGAACTTACCAGGATGGCGTAGGATGGTGTAATGCTCATTGAGAAAAAAGGGACAAGTTTTCACGCGAGTTGGACTTCTGGTTCTTCTTTATTCTATGGCCAGATTGACCTGTATTTCTTCTTCTGTGTTCGGCGAATATTATTCAGCATATATGAATAATGCGGTATATATCATTATTAGCGTATCGCAGACGCGAGCTACGGTGGCCGCAACCTCGTACCCAGGGTTTTCCCTCTAACGAGAGAAAGACCCTGGTAGGAGCTGCTGACGCCACCACCCAGATTCTGGGTGGTAACAATTTTTTTTATCTGAGAGGGGAGGCAAAGTATAATATTGTGTTCCGAGTCGGCTAGCGTCAGCGTTATGATTTTCCTGCTTTTATTATAAATATTATCACTCGCAATATTTCTCATTCAATGTAAAAACATATTATCAGCCAGAAAGTCCAAGAAAAATATACGCAACTCAAATAAAAACACAAATTGCTGTCGCCTGTGTCGTTCTGTTTGTGATGTGCAACACTCAAAAAATGTATTCAAAAAAAAAAGACTCAAGAAACTCTATTAAATATCGGCCGCGGAAGGTATATATACTGTGCTTCAATTCCCAATAATGTCGACTCACTTCCACGTTTGGTCTGCAGAGATTGTGAAAGGCGAATTAACAGTTTTGAGACCTTCAAGTATGTTATTTCTGAAAGCCAAGTCACTTTTACTAGAGTTAAAAGATGCAGCTTATACTTCCAGTCCTCAACGGCATTTGAAAAAGATTTTGGTTTTCACTCGGGAAAACTTTTCTCAGTGCAGGAACAGGACAGGAAAGTTTCTTTTTCTACCCGTTCCTGTCAGATGAAATATATCCTAAGTGGTAACCAGCTTTTAATTTGTTAAATTATTGATGTTTTTATATGTTTTTGCGACCGATTTTGACAAAAGTGAAACCCACTATCCTTTCCGACAATAATCGACAGAAACTCATCAAAATGAAAAACTCCTGAAACTCACAATATAAACAGTTTATTAGTTAATTCATATTTCCGGCTCTCCCCTTCTTGAATCGCGGATATCATTAAAATTATACAAAACAGCTGTTGGTTTTGCTGTGTAACTATATCTTGGCGTTTGAGGCTTAAGCATATTTGAATTTTGTAAGAAATGTTATTGAAACGAAGCGTACAAACGCTTATTAAAGCAGAACTGAAAAACTCTTCTGCATACTTCTTCGACAAAACTTAACTTCCTTATATAAACTAATTTGCGTTTTAACGATAATATAAAAGTAGACAATCTTGTACTGTATACTCAACAGCCAACACTTTTTACCTGAGAATCTTGTTTCATAGTAAACTTCAACAAGCTAGCCTAGAGATATTTTGAACGACCTTGCATGATACAACAAAAAAGTAAATAAAACCACAGGTCATAGTCTAGTAATTATTTTAGACAATTCAGTCAATTATTTCAGTCAGAAAATCTTTTCCGTTAGGCCAAGCATGCAAAAAATGGCAAATAACTTAAGTTTTTTGGTACCAAATGAAGATCCCAGGCTTCAAACTGTTTGATATCGACCTGCCACTGTAAAAAAAACAAAGTGCGAAAACTAACCTGCTTTAATATTCCAAAGCGATAAATCGAAGACAATGTTTTAGGCATGAAATCTCCAATATGAGTAATCTTCAATTGATGTCTCCATTTTTAAATAAGTAATTATTGACCAGTATTAAGTGTTTGCAATGATAATCGACCACCAGGTAGAAACAATTCAGTTTTTAACAACTATAGATTAGCCGGCACGTCCGAAGTGATATAAACAATTGCACACAAAGAACCCCCCCCCCCCCCCCCTCCCGTATTATGTTTTTTGCTCGGTGCAACGTCAGCAAATCGTCAGCAGCTCCTACCAGGGTCTTTCTCTCGCCAGAGAGAAAACCCTGGGTACGAGGTTGCGGTGGCCGAAGGAGACCTGAGGCACGAGCGTTTACGAAGGCAGAGAAAGAGGGAAGAGAAATTCGGAGCTGGGAGTAGGGACCTTAAGATGCTAGGACGACGACGGCGGTTAAAAACCAATTGAAATTTTAGCATTAAAAAGTAATGACGGTTAACTGACTATTGTATTCAATACTTGAAGCTTGTTTTATAATTTTCAAAGTGTTAAAACGGTCGCAGTGTCTGTGTTAAGGCAATCTCAGACAACAGTTCTCATCACCCCACGAGTCAACGTCGTCCTGAGACGTGAAAATGCTCTGAATGGCGTTGTATACAGAGTGAGAACGGTGTTCAGATTACTCTTGGGACTAAAAATTATTCATTATCTTTGTTTTGCAAGAGGAATGCTTTTGTTTGAAGGACGTCGTCCTCGAAGTTGCCGTCGTAGATCTTAAGGTCCCTAGTGAAACAACCGTCGCGTGATGGAGTATTGACCAATGGCAATGCATTATTTGGGTTTTGAAACCTAGCTACTGTATTCTCGTAGCCATTGATCTGTCAACATGTCTGTAATCAAGTAGGTTGTTCAAATAATTCAGTGATTTATGCTCAGCTTTTATTTTACCTGTGCTTTCCTCTGATGATGCGTCCTCAGTAGAGGATGAAGGTGAGTGAGATCCATGTGAATTGCTTGAGTTTTCCTGGTCATCAACGTCACTTGCCTTAAAGTAATTTAAGCATAATGTCAACTAATTATAAATAGTAGAACTGATAATAAGATGGATGGAGTAGAGGAAAGTAAATGTAGATGTAGTTTATTTACACATTTTGACAGAATAAAATGACTTGCTGTTGTTCACAAAATTGGGAAAGATGTACAGGTAGTTAAGTTACACCATTGATTCAGTGGTGGATTTAGACTCAGGGATATTTACAGGCATTTTAGTCTACTACCGTTTTTCAGAAGACGATTGAGTTTTCTTTAGTTGGGGGGGGGGGGGGGGCTGAAATGTGTGGATCCGCATTTCTAGGGGGATCTGGGGGCATGCTCCCCGGAAAATTATTGAATTTTGTGTCTCTGAAATGGCATTTCCCGCATTCTGACAGCACTTTTGAGGAAAATTATAACAGTTTTAAAACATGTTTTTCAACCTCGTGGGCGCCATTACAATTACGTTGTCGTAACATGAAGTAGCAGCATATCCGCTGACCACGAGCAGCGTGTTTCAAGTGCTACCCATAGAGATCATATATAAACTAGAGGGGGCATTGGGGGATAAATCGGGTAACCAATTGAAGGCTGCCATCTTGGATAAATTGGTTGGCAAAACAATGATGCCCGGATGAAATTTCTTGGTTCCAGGCCTTTTTTCTGTATCCGAAGCTAATTTTACATTTCTTGTTTATCTCGCCACATTTGTTTATGGAAAAAGAAGGTGGAAAACTCACGAACTACGTATTGTTAAAATACATCGTGTACGTATGTTGTCACAAATTTCATAAGCTTTTGTTTCATATATAGTTGAAGTTTCTTCGTTATCTGTAGCGTTTTAAAACGTTCAAAATGTTCACACCTTTGTTCGTCAAATGATGAGAAATGGACTTATCACAAGTGCTTAGAATTTTGGCTATTGTTTTTAAAATACTTATCGCACAACCTTGAGCAATATATCAAACAGAACATATTGTAAAATTCAATTTCTGGTAGAACTTTTAAGTTCTTATCTGAACCAGAAGTGTTCTAAAATTGTGAAAACATTTGTCATTTTGATCTGGCCTGGGTGAAGTTGGTCAATGTGGGAAGCATTTTTGCAGTTTTGGTGTTTGCTTTTATCTATAACTTTTGGAATACTTTAGGTATGAATTTAAAGCTAATTTAAATCATGAAGCTTTGTTTTTAAACATATCAGAAGTTTTATATTACCTTAACTTATAGCTTTAGTTCTGGCAAAATTATGGAAAAACAACAAACCAGGTCAGAGAGTGACAAATGTAAATTTTGAAATATGTTCAAAAGACAAAACGGCGTATATATGTTCACTATTAATTCGCAACCAAAACTTCTTCTGCTTCAACTAAAAAGCTTAGATTTTGTTTAAGATATCTAAAGTTCATACCTAAAGTATTCCAAAAGTTATAGATGAAAGCAAACACCAAAACTGCAAAAGACAAAACAAACTGCTTCCCACGTTGACCAACTTCACCAGGCCAGATCAAAATGACAAATGTTTTCACAATTTTAGAACACTTCTGGTTCAGATAAGAACTTAAAAGTTCTACCAGAAATTGCATTTTACAATATGTTCTGTTTGATATATTGCCCAAGGTTGTGCGATAAGTGTTTTAAAAACAATAGACAAAATTCTAAGCACTTGTGATAAGTCCACTTCTCCCGCCATTCCTCATCATTTGACGAACAAAGGTGTGAACATTTTGAACGTTTTAAAACGCTACAGATAACGAAGAAACTTCAACTACATATGAACAAAAGCTTATGAAATTTGTGACAACATACGTACACGATGTATTTTAACAATACGTAGTTCGTGAGTTTTCCACCTTCTTTTTCCATAAACAAATACTTGTGGCGAGATAAACAAGAAATGTAAAATTAGCTTCGGATACAGAAAAAAGGCCTGGAACCAACAGATTTCATCCGGGCATCGTTATTTTGCCAACCAATTTATCCAAGATGGCAGCCTTCAATTGGTTGCCCCTGTCCCAGTAAATGTGTCCCCAGGGACACATTTCCTAGGAAACATGTCCCCCTCTTCGGAAATTTGTCCCCCCCTCAGAATGATTCCTTACAGGATAATTGATATAGGTGTAATGCGGACAAAACTTTTTAAAAGTAAAAAATATATATTTCTGAAGGGTCCTACTAATTACTGCCCAAGACGGTATACATCTATATTATAAGTAATATTGGGCATTTCACTAGATTACATAGCATGTTCTAAGGATTTTCTACACTCGAATTTTCCTTCACCAAAAATCCTTAGAACATACATCTATATTTGAGGCCTTAAATAATAAAGAATAGATCGCACATTTACGGCACACCGCAAACTGCAGTTCGAAATCAGCAGTTAGCCGTTAGAAGTTAGACTGAAAGCTTCCGTTTGTGATTTGCCGTATGTAAGTATATTCGATTTATACTGAAAGGTCTACCACGGCGCCATTGAAATGTTAATCGCAGTCGGCAATGATTAATGTATTTGTTTTTCTATTTTTGAAACCGAGTGCTTCGGAAAAAAACCCGTGCTGAAATAGTGCCTTTTTCAGAGTATGCCAGACCCGAAAACCGAGGTTTGTTACAACGCTTTGAAACATCAGCTCAACGATGTTACAATCAATAAAAAAACGAAACTTGAACATCTATTTAACTAATAAATTGGAAATTCAGCATGACCATGACCATGACCATGACCACTGACGAAATTGAAATTCTAATGCACTTCCGCGAGCTGGCTTTCGGACGTTCTCTTTCATTATTTTGACACCAAAACTATCGAATAACGTGGAACAGTCTGATAGCCATATGCACTCAGTAAGAGAAAATATCAGACGTCTACGAAATTGGACTTCGCAAAAACTGGAGGAGGCGTATGAAAAGGAAGAGGCACACTATATATATGCACGGCACACTATATCAATATATATATATTTATACTGATATATATATATATATATATATATATATAGAGTATAAGAATATTTCCGAGAAAGAAAATTTCGAGTTTAAGAATATATGCAGCCCAGCAAACACACACACACACACAATATATATGTGTGCATGTGTGTTTGCTGGCCTGCATATATTCTTAAACTCGAAATTTTCCTTCACAAAAGACCCTCGCTATTATTAAAATTTGCTGTCTGCTTTATGCCAAGAGCGTGTTGGCGCAAGGTTAATGAAGGGTTCCGCGTGAAACGTTAGTATTTCGTTGTCGAAATTCTCGGCAGCTCACCATTTTCTTGCTTTGTTATTATTATAATAGTGTAGTTTGCCGTTTTTCAAAAAACGGTATATACGGAAGTATTTATTATGCATTCACAAACGCAGTAGACGCCTTTTTTCAACGAGCGATGACTCTCAAAAGCGACCCGTATTGGTCATGCATACTGGTGTACGTAGTAGCTGGGAGATAGGTGATGCTGGCTTTGCCATGCATGTGCCATTCTTTGCCACTCTGGGGGTAGGTGATCAGGAATGGCTTTGCCATTCATGTGTTCCACCATGAAAACTTAGTGACAGTCCAATTAAGCCAAAGTTTTTATTAAATAAATAAGTTTATATATTGCAGTTTTTGTAAATATATATTTAGCTGTTATAATTTATCATTCAGAAATATATATTTTTTACTTTTAAAAAGTTTTGTCCACATTACACGTATATCAATTATCCTGTAAGGAATCATTCTGAGGGGGGGGACAAATTTCCGAAGAGGGGGACATATTTCCTAGGAAATCTGTCCCTGGGGGGGGACACATTTCCTAGGAAATCTGTCCCGGGGGGGACACATTTTTTGGGGGGACACATTTTTTGGGGGGGACAGATTTCCTGTGACACCCCCTCTAGTTTATATATGATCTCTATGAATACACCAGAAACAGGGCTTTCAAAATAAGGCGGCGGCCGGCGGAGCTCCGGCGATTGCCATGAGGTTTACCGCCGGCTGCTTTTCTTTCAAATGTCAAAATATCTGCTCTGCACCTTTCTCTCTACTTTAATTAAGCTTCAAAATAAAGTTAGTCTTTACTCAACCTTGTCTATTTTTATTCCTTTTTTGAAAACAGTCGATGTTTGTATTCGTTCAAAAATATTGACTTCGTATACTTCGAGTAATCCTATCGAAATGTATCCGTTATGATTCTCGGCCAGGACTTGGTTTTTTGATGCATTATAATAATTTGATTACTCAATGCATCAAAAGAAAAGCCCTGTACGCCTTCGATCATAGCATGTGGTCAATGTGGCAGTGTGCAGTGGCAGTGTGCAGTGACACTGAACTAGCTAAATATCACTTTTCTATATAAGACTGAAAATTTGTAAAATTTGATAAAATCCGGTATAATAAAAGTTGTTCTTTATTACAGTATATCAGAATGGCTTTAGTTGTAGTTTAAAGATCCCCCGTTCACCTTACAGCCACCTACTTTCTCATCGCAACCGCCTACTTGAAATAATTTTGAAAGCCCTGCAGAAGTCCAACTCGTATCGGAACCTTTGAAGTTTATGTCCTCGCGCATGTTGCCTCGCGCATCTTGATTCCTCGCCATCCCACGCTTCAGTTTGCTGCCCTATTAAACTTCACAAATACAAACATTTATTTTTTCTTGACGGTGACCTTAGTCATCTTTTAGGAATAGAAAGGAATATATTAGAATCAAATATTTTTTCCCTTTTACTACAAAATATTCACATTTGCCACAATTTTTTCCTGGTATATTGTGAAAAAAAAACAATTACAGAGAAAGATTGAGTTTAAAAACTCAATTGAAGATTGAGTTTTTACTACTGTATACCGGTAGTAGAAAAGTGCTTGTAAATATCCCTGAGTCCTGAGACTTGCTACAAGTCTCTCTCTAATGGAAAAAGTGGAAGACACTGATTATCTATGGGGGTATTTGCCTCAGCCCCAGATTTTGACCAGCCCAAAAAATGAGTGAATAGAAAAAAACTGTTGAGTCTGTTTCTTTTTTTTACAAATACTTCAGTATATTAGTCTATTAATATACATGAATGAATACTGCATGGTATCAACACTATCAAGTATCAACTTATCATGCAATATTAATGAAAAACCTGTGCAAAGTATACTGAACATTTTTATCCATTTTCGTAGAATCCTGAAAGCAACAGCCCCTAAAAGTAGTTGGCCAACCAAAAATAACAGCCCTCCAGAAAGTAGTGGTCCCAGAAAGTAACAGCCTCTCAAATGTAATGTCTCCCCAGAAAGTAGTGGCCCTCCAAGCAAGCCCTCCAGGAGCAGCTCGATCCAGTGTTGTGACTGGCCTCAAAATATTCTTTTCCCCCAGTCTGGGAGGGTTTAAATCATGGTTTAAATCCACCACTGCATTGATTGGGGCATCACAATTAATAATTGGAATGGATGAGGAAGCTGAACCCTTAACTAAACTAACCTTATTTATACTGGATAACTCACATTTGGAAATGAATGTTTTGATTGTTTTCAGTTTGGGTCAGTCAAGCTGAACTAAATATTCAGAAAAAATTGAGCCTGACTAGGTGCGATAAACTTAGTGAAGCCTGGGTCTGAGTCAAAAATGCATCAAAATATGGCTCACTTTTTGCAGCCTGTGCCAGGGCATTGAACTGTGCCAGGGCCATTTGTTCCTGCCATTTTGGTTTTGGCCACCACCTTGGGCCAGCCCCCAAAAATGGCCCTGGGGACAAGATTGCAAAACATCCAAGATCAACTGCAACAACAACGGTTTTTCCCACCCAATCCCCCAATATATACACCGTCTCATCAGTCACGTGACAAGTGAAGTACTGAACATCCCCATCTGGTGCAACATCTGACACTAACAGTCTAAAAATATTCAAGTTCCACAAACTCACACAATGTGCACCTTCTTCATCTGTTTCACTAAGCTCTGCATTATTTTTCTCCTCCTGTTCACTTGCAACTTGATCTGAAGGAATATCGACTGATTTCCAAGCAAAATTATGCAAAGCAAAAAGAAAATTAAAGTGTATTAATAACTAATATAACATGAAAATTAAGTTTGTCTTATTTGAAAGAACACTTAAAATGACAGAGTAACAACAACAAACATTCAGGATTTCAGGTAGTTTATAACCTCTAGAGCTGTTCGGTTAACCGAAAAACTCGGTTGGTTCGGTTCTTTTTTTGGCACCGGAAGTCGGAACCGAACATGCGCAAAAGAACCGGAAGAATCGGTAGTTTCGGTTTCCATGTAAAACCTCGTTTTCCACGTTAAACCACGTTAAACCAGGGAGACCCTGATACATCAAAGACATTCAGAGTTATAACTATAAGACATTTTTTTAAATAATTGTTGTGTTTCATTTAACTTGTTATAAGTTGTTCATTTTGAAGTTTTATCATTACAATTTGTTGAGCAAATGCTTTGAATTGTTGAATTGTTCTTTTTATAAAAGTACCGAAACCGGCACCGAACCGAGGTTCTTTTACCCCCAAAAGACCGGAACCGGAACCGAGGTGAAAATTCTGGAACCGCACAGCATTAATAACCTCCTTTGCTAAGTCATTATGCACGTGTATGTCACAACATTTGACATTAATACATATCAAACAAACTGAAATATCTCAAGAACAATGCAAGGAAACCAATCATTTTAAGTGTTCTTTCAAATAAGACAAACTTCATATTCTGGTCATATGCACTTTAACTTTTTATTTTAATGGATCATTTTCACTCACATGATTGGTGGTGCCCAAACAATACAAAATATTTGAATAAGGATAGAGTTAAATTCCCATAGGATAAAGATTGTACACCAACATTTGGGCATGAATTAACTTTTCTATTGTAAAATTTGAGTAGATTTCTCATTAGTTCCAGCTGAGAGCTTGTTAAGATGGTAGTTAATCCTAAATTTCTTTAAAAAAATATTGCTACTTTATTGACTCCAAAATTTTATATTATACTTTCATCCCCTCAACTTATTTCTTGGATATCTCAGAGAGTTTCTTCAAACATTGATTAAAAATTGCTTAGCAACTGTTTTTTTCATTGTATCAGATTACCAGGCATTCCATAATATTTGTATGTATAATTATATATGGTTTTATATTTCATTTTTATTATCCTGTTGAAGGCTGCAGTCTGGCAGCCGAAAGCTTGAATTAAATTGAAATATTTGGTCAGAGAACATTTGTCTTTCCATTTTGTTTTTGAATAGCTAGTTTGTTATTTTGGTTGCTAATTGGGCTTTTTACACCTAAAATGCAGCAGAACTGACCCAAAATTCTTTTGCTTGGACCAGAGGCCCTCCCTTCCCTGAATTTGAGTCACTCTGTCTTGACCTATGTCCCTTGAAATCAACGGTTTCAGCCTGATTGTATAAATTGTTGATGTGATATTTTTCGCAAACAATAAAAAGTACACTTCCACAAAAAGCATTTAAATTTATAATCAAAAACAATGTTCAGATTTTTACCTAAAATTCTTCCTGTGTCAACATAATTGGATTTTTTTTCTATTAGTGAACAAGCCTCTGCTTCTTATGTGCCTTGGTTTATATGTAAAGTACTAAATTGGTCTACTGTCTGTCTTCTTCTCTGAGAGATATTCATTCATACAGGGTTCGAATTAACATTTCAAAAGTGCATCGTGAAAATATTCTTGAAAAAGTAGGGGGGCTGGGACTGACCCCCCACCCCCCAGTTTCAACTTCTGCTTTCGCTTTGGTATTTCATGACAGAATCGGCGTTGGAGTTCTGGATTAAACTAGAATTTGAAACGCCGTGCAAAGAAACAACGCATTTAAGCTGGTTTCAAACGTCAAACTCATCAGTGCGTAATTTGAACCTTTCCAAGCATATTACTCATTAAATGTGACGTTTCAAACTGCAGGTGAAACAACAGTGTCAGAAATGTGCCTGAAATGACATGTGTTTGTTTTATTTTTGTGCTCAAAATCAATCTCACTGAATTATGAAGGGTAAATTTACAGTAGCAGTGTTTCAGTTTCACGACGTTTTTATTGTTATGATGCAATGTAATGTGAGAACTATCCAAGGCTGTTGTTTTGTTTTGTAATAAACCAAAACACGCTGTGAAGAAGTTATTGGAAGGAACTCAGTGGTTACTTTGCATTGCAATTTTGGAGTTTTTATGTTTGTTTTGGATCGCATATTTCAAAAAGAGCATTGTGATTTGTGATATTTTAATTCGAACCCTGTTCATGTTTCAAAAGTTGTACAGACCACTGTAACCATTCTGTTTCAACATCAAGTTATTCTACTGGTCTGTGTCAATTGTTCTTGACTAGTTTAGATTCCTATATCTAAGGTTTAGGTGCATGGTCAGTATTGTTTTGCAAAAGGGACTCAGATTCTAAATCAACTGGGTTTGTTGTTTACATTTTGGTCTGAATATATTTCACAGCAGGTCATGCAAAGTAGAACCTGAGTTTTATGACCACCCTTGTTACCAGGTAAAAGTCAGGTCGTAAATGACAGGTGTCGTTACAGTGTTTTAGCTAATTTAGGGTCAACTACCATTTTAAGACATATATTTTAGTTTGGCCTACCCAAATGCTTCTAACACCCCTAAACTACCGTACTAGTGTGGTATGAACTGTCAACTATCAGAAAATGGGAGGGGGGAAGGGGGTTTGAGAACTTAGAAATTTGAACTGCATTTTCTGAGTTTGACGCCTAGTCAACTCAAGAAAACTGAAAAAAAGAAACAAAAATCAACTTTACTAGCATGCAAATCCTACGGGAGCTGTTTTGATGACACTTCATACCACACTATTTGGGCTAGGATGAGGGTCAGGAAAGGTCTTTGCGTCACTCCTATTAGCCATGTCTCTGACCCCTCAACCCCCCTGTACTATATCAAAAGGTTGAAAATTTGAACCCCATCTTTTTCTGGTAGTTTGATATCTAGTCAACTCAAAAAGGGAAACAAACTCAACTTTAGCACGAAAATCCTACTGGGTTACACTTTATACCACACTATACATGCAGAGGGGTGTATCATTTCCAGAAAAGGTGAGATTTTTGGGGTTTTCCAAATCCTGTGGAATGTTCTTCAGATTCTGGGGAGATTGGAACATTTTTGAGATTTTGTTTTGATTTTTTAGAATTCTTTTTGAGATTGTTGGTAATTTTCTGAGATTTTTTAGATTTTTATATCTGCTGCATCAGCAGATATATTGCTGTTGGATTTAAAATGTTAGTAACCACCACACGTCTTCCCCCCCCCCCCCCCCCCCTATTTGCCAACCCCCCACCTCTCCCAATAAATAATGACCACTCCCTAATAGTTACTACCATGGCCCAATATATAGCTGAAAATCAAGATTTAAGGCTTACAGTAATGACCACTCACCTTGTAAACAAACAGTAGAATTTAATTTTGATGTTCTGTGATCGAGTGAATCTCTGGTGGCCATGAAATTTTCTTGATGGGTTTTGGTAGGGCTACAATCATTAATACATTGTGTATCAGTGCATCCATACTCAAGTTGCTCAGCTTGACATTCATTTAGATCTTCCCTTGTCTCAACTGGAGTTCCTAGGACCATTCGTCTACTCAAACCGTTCACACCTTCCTCTGCCTCAACTGGGGACGTTAACACCATTCCTCCAATCAAGGCTTCGTTCTCACATAACTGGCAAACAGTATCACCATGGGCTTGACAGTATCCTTTAATGAGATCACGAACGATGTAGGCACATTGCTCCACAAGTTTGATTGCTTCTTGACAGGGAAAAGAAACTTCCATACCCCTACTTACATCTTCAAAGGAAAGGACATATCCACCGCCGCAAGATCCACCGTCAACATCTGGCTCGATTTCGTACCAATGCTTTGTGATAAAATCTTTTATAACAAGACTCAGGCGACTCACATCACATTTTTCCACATTAGGAAGTGCTAAGGTTTCTAAAACCTTTTTCAATACGCCATTAAAAACGTCTTCGTTTATAAACCCATGAATAATATCTTCTTCACTTCCTGCATTCTCTACTTTAATACGTACCTCATTACGACTCTTTATGTAATGTTTTACGGTGGTATCAATGCGAGAATATTCCATGTTTTACACGGCATTAACTCTTTGCCTACCGTGTGGTTCGTTTTAGAACAAAGCAGACTTTAGTGTTTTACTGATGTAATTTGTTACATGTTCAAAAATAATGTACTTGTATGTAAGACCGCTGCCAAACGTTTTGCGCCTGCGCGACATCCCGCTCAGAAAAGAGCGGGAAAACCACTGATCTCAAATAATAGACTCATTATACTGGATAGAGCATCTGGTGCTCGCTGTGAAGTCGGAATAAATTAGCGGCGGCCATTTCAAGTGGGACCCACTTGGTTTTCAACAGCCAATTTTAAGTTCTCCCATAGCGACAGATACATGTCACAAAAATTTTGCTGATTTTCGTTAAAAATCCGATAATTTAAAGCGAAAACCAGAGGCGAAAACTATGATTCAGCAATATTGTGGGTCCCACCGGATATGGCCGCAGCGAGATATTTAGCCTCACTTCCGACTTCAATTTTTGCCACGCGCGAAACAATAGATGCTCTATCCAGTATAATGAGTCTATTATTTGAGATCAGTGGGGAAAACCACTGATCAGTGGGGAAAACACTGAAATATTTGGACTGTTCCCAGAGTCCACACAGAAGTTAAAATTATAAGCATACTTCGAAAAAGATAATTAAGATAGGTAATTTCTGCATGGCTTTGTCAATATTGTAACATATTCTGAGATGAACCCTTAGTTTCGTAATTTTCATGACCCTTTTTTAAAACACAAATGAATAGTCAAGTCTTACTTGGTTGTCTTTACTGTCTGGTTTGTTGTTGCCACAGCTAGTTCCCACTTCTCTTGCAATGTCTACTCTTGTAAATTCACGCATGCGCAAATTGTTGTTTCGCATGCGCAAATGCGTGTTGGTCATGGTGTTGGTTCATGTCACGAGTACCCATTCTCGTTCCCTGAGCTTTTTCGCGCGCCAGCTAGTATGGAGATCGTTGGAGATCATAATATGTGTACTAGAGAACACCGCTGACAAACGTTTGCGCATGCGTGAATTCCCTGGAGTAAACATTGCAAGAGAAGTGGGAACTAGCCGTGGCGACAACAACCAGGCAGTAAAGACTAAGTAAGACTCGACTATTCATTTGTGTTTTAAAAAACTTACGAAGGGGTCATTTCAGGATATGTTACAATATTGACAAAGAAGCCATGCACAAATTACCTACCTTAACTTTTTGGTAGTATGCTTATAATTTTAACTTTTGTGTCGGACTCTCGGACCAGTCCAAGTATTTCAGTTTTCCCGTTCTTTTTTTGAGGTGCGAGCTCGGATGTCGCGCATGCGCAAAACGTTTGTTAGCGGTGATGTACCAGAGAGGGCATTGGGCCAAAAATTGGAGGAATAACCTCCTGAATGGACCTTCTCGTCGAGAATGTTCGAAAAAATGTGAATGAATTCTCACATATACTTTAGTGCGCTGAAGTACTTCCTTATTAATACCGCTGTACTAAAACTTGTGAGATCGTCGTCTCGCGGTGGCCTTTGGACCTTTAAATTTCTGGACATTTTCGGGAGTTAGGGGGATTATCACGCACAACGGAAATTGGACGCCCTCTCTCAAAATCATGGCTATAAGCCTGCATGTTTAGGGCCAATTTGTCTAATTTCACGGTTACTGAACGTATTGTGTTTTCTGTATAATCAAGCAGTCATCCAATACCAACGTTCGGGTTTAATTAGTATAGTCCTTCGTCGTCACGTGTTGTAAGTGCTTTGTTCGTTGTGTAGTCCTTCGTCGTCACGTGCCCATAGAATTTCCTTTCTTCAACCAATTGCCTTCCTCCAACATGAACTATTGTACTCATCAACATGATCATTGCATAATCTTGAATGACAATGTAGCTTCCAAACCATCCCCTCCACTAACTATGAGTGGACCGAGGAAGATCAGATCGAACGAAGGCTGAAATCGCTGAATGTGGTGCATACTTCACATTAGTGAACATATTTATGATCAAGACAGAACACACAGTCAGCCTATTTCGAAATCTATCAACAATGTGCAAGAACACCTTGATCAAAAGGCAAAGCTGTTCAACTTTTTGTCCAACTCCAAAACCACTGAAAGGACCTCACTCCTTCACTCCATCGTCCATGACACGGCCACTGATCTAGCTAACAACTCACCGGAAGTATGAATAGTAGCGGAAGTAAAAAGTGAAAAAAAAAGAAAAATCGTGACACCCGAAAAAAAAACCGAGCCGAAGCCTAGACTTGGCTTGACTCGGCCTACAACACCGTACAGTTTGACTAGTTCTGAGTTATTCGGAAGGTTGTGGGTTCGCGAGTCCCGTCTGCAGGCGGCTCAGAGTTTCCCATGAGTTTAACTTACGACAGCTTGTATACCAAAAACAACTAAAACTTTAACAAATTAGCATCTCCCTCTGTGCCATATGGCCCATATAAACCTCCTATTCGGCGGCCGACTTTTAACTTTTTCATCAACAGGTGATACAACAAGAGCAGCGCGGTGATATGCCGATCCCCTTGCCAAATGACAGTGTTACGGGTGTCGGATATCGAGTGCAGTGAAGTGGAAAATTACCTGTTTTCTAGTTGTTCAAATTTAGATACTGTCTCGAACTTTTTAAAAAATCCCTCGATCGGCTAAAATATATCTGATATATTATATACCCGGAATCAAAGACCTTCATCTATACTTGTGAGTATCTTATTATAATTCTATTCATTCTGGTGTTCGTTAAAACTATATTACTGTACGACACAAATTACAGTACAAATATATTCTCCTTTGATTGTATTAACTAAATATACTTCTAGCCTTTAAAATGTTTTGAAATTAAGCTTTAATATAGTACATAGGGTCTTCAGTACCCCACTGAATATATTAAGGCTACATATATTTTTTAATTTAATAGGCCAATGTAACGCAGCAAAAATGTTTTAATTCTAAAAGCATGTTCTCTGTTGGACTATAATAACTTTATAAGAAATCAAAGTGTAGGTTGTAGGCATTGTGCTTTTATGGAGCCAAAATGTAGTGAATTTTGAGGCCGTGGTTAATTCGTAGTTTAGTGTGTTGAGTTTATAGGAAGTATTGAAGATTTTGTTTGTTTATATTTATGCTAAATTAAATCATAATACAACACCCAGTTTTTGGGTGAAGACTGCATGCGACTTCAACCGTATCAGAATATGTCAGAGTATATGGAGAAGAAGTTACTTAGTACTTTTTAAAATAGTAGAGTATGCCTGCGTAGGCAGTGTTTGGAGTAGAGCAGAAGGTGGTAAACTGCTGAAATATTTTAGCAACGAAATGATGTTTCGAACGGAGTCCTTCATGAGTTCATGAGAGTAAAAGGTCACTATTTCTCAAGTGCGCGAGAATTCTGTAAAGACGGGGGACAAAACACACTTCCCTTTAATCATTAACCTGTATGAAAATTTCAGAATCAAAAGAAATTTTCCCAAAATTTACTTTGATGTTATTTCCTCGAACATGAAAATTTCGTTGCACAGGCACTTTAAGTTTGACAGACATTAGTGACAGTCAGTGGCGTCGTGGCCGGGGGGTCAGGGGGTGGGGGGGGTGGGGTTCATGGCCCCCCTAATGTCGTTCAACACAGTTTTGTCGGAATTCGAGCATAAGATTTTCGTGGTTTCTGGTCATGACTATCACTTTTGAGTTATGCCACCAACAATGAAACGTGGGAAAGTTGAATGTCTGCCACGCAAGAAGACATTTGACAGTGATTATCTATCTCGCCATAACAATAAATATCATTCGGAGAGAGTAATTTGTATATTCCATACAAACATGTTGGTGCTCCTGCGAATCCTTTCCATGATCAGCTTTGCAAGTGGATGCTTACGGGGTATGAATACAGGATGGTAGCCAGTAACGCGACCATGACATCTCCACAGTTCGAGGTTGTCCTTCTTTAGTTCAAAAGTACACTGCATTTCTCCATCTTCCTGTGCGATTTTCAACCACCGATTTTCAGCTGCTGCGATCTCTTCTGTGGTTAGTGGTCCTTTGCGCTTCACGTTTTGTTGGCAATTGTGCACGAATCTCATCATAAAGGCAGTAATTCGAAGAATCTTCCAGTAGTTGTGCTTTCTCAGCATTGTATTTGCCCATTCCTTCCTGTTGTTCGATACTCCCCCGTCTTGTTCCAGAAGTACTTTCTCTTTCTTTTTTGACAAGGCTTCAGACGAGGCCTCTTCGGTTTCTGTAATCTCAGGTTGACTTGGCCATACTGATCTGTCCGCTAGCCACTCCGGACCTTTCAACCAAAAATCTCCCAACTTCTTTGGTGCGACTCCTCGTGTCCCCAAATCGCTCGGATTTTGATCCGTTGGTACGTAACGCCACGTGAAGTCTCCCAGATCTTGAATTGCTTTTACTCGGTTCCTCACATACTTTGACCATGTTCCCCTGTTTGCTAACCAGTGTAGTACTGTCGTGCTGTCTGACCATAAATGATTTCTCCAAATATCGTAAGAACTGAGAGTCCGATTTACATGACTAATAAGCTTCGCGAGGGTATGAGCTGCAACGAGTTCAAGGCGTGGTATGGAAACGTTCTTCGGAGCTACGCGAGCCTTTGAGACAAGCAAGTTCTGGCTCGTCTTTCCACTGGAATACGCTGCCTGAACATACACTGCTGCACAAACTGCTAATTTGCTGGCATCTGCAAAACCGTGTAGAGATAGTTGCTCCTTCTTGCGATTCACAACGCTTCGAGGTATGGTGATCCTTCTGCAATCGCGGAGTCCTTTAGCCCACATGTTCCATCGTTGTTCTATGTCATCGGATACTTGCTCATCCCAAGAAATCTTATGCAAACAAAGCTCGCTGAACAGGATCTTCCCGGTGATTGTTACAGGAGATGCCCAACCAAGTATGTCGTATACACCGTTTATCGCTGCTAAGATCTTTCGTTTGGTCAATGGCAAAGCTGTGCGAAGGCAAGGTTCGAAGTCCACATGAAGGACATCAGTACTCTTATCCCAAGGAACTCCCAGGATCTTGGTTGTTTTACTTGACTCTTCGATGGGTCTGGTCACCATCTCTTGGTTTTGATCGTCTTTGACGTTCTGGTCTGATTTAGATTCCAAGGCTGCGACGTCGCTGTGCCACTTGTGTAGGGTAAAGCCTCCCTTTTTCATGATTGTCGTAGCTTCTTCTTTGAACTTTTCTAGTTCACCAACTGAATCTCCTCCGCTCTGAACGTCATCCACGTAGGTGTCTTCTAGCAAGGCTTTTGTTGTTTCTGGATATTCCGTTTGGAACTGCTTGACGTGTTTCTGTAAGGTGGCACCCAAGATGTAAGGGCTTGGTGCTGCTCCGAAGATCACTCTTGTGAACCGATATTCGACTATATGCATGTCCGTCAGGTTATTGTACCACAACGTTCTCTGAGCATCCCGGTCTTGCTCATCTATCCTTATCTGTAAGAATGCTTTCTTTATATCTCCAGTAACACAATGGCTCCTCATTCGATTCCTCAAAAGAATGTCAAACAGTAGTGGTTGTAAGGCTGGTCCTGTCTCAAGACAGTCATTCAAAGATGGAAGTTGAGGAACTTGCTTTGCTGAACAGTCATACACAATCCTAAGTTTCGTTGACTCAGCTTCTTCTCGAATTACTGGCTGGTGTGGAATGTAGTGTACCACCTCCCCCGTTGGCTTTAAAGGTACTGGTTCAAGAATCCTCTCTTGAAGCTGTTCTTCCATGACCATGTGGTACTCAGCTAACTTACCAACCTTCTCCAGTCGTCTTGTTGTGCTCCTCAATCGCGCTGCTGTTAGCTCTCTGTTCACTGGTAGTTTTGGATGATCTGGTTTCCATGGAAGCTGTGTTTCATAAAATCCTCCTTCTGTTTGGTGCAAGTGTTCACTAAAATCTTCGTGAAACTTGGATTCATTTTCTGGTGGTTCCACCAGGCCTAACACATCGACTGAACACAATCTCTCGAACTCACTCTGGCTGGAATTTAAGAAGAACCCCTTTTCCTCAGGTGAATTATTGGAAACACTTTTACCATACAATACCCATCCCAGCATCGTGAACTCTGCCCCTGGATCTTTATCTGGATTTTCACCAAGGATAGGCTGTTCTGTTGACCGTATTCTCTGGTAATCAGCAGCTCCAAGAATAACGTGTACAGGTAGGTACTTGTCGGTTGTTTCTTCCTCACAAAATTGTAGCTGCTTAAGTCGTCTGGACTGCTCTTTCAGAACTTTGACTTTAGGATTGGGTAAGTAAGTAAGAACTCCTTTCTCTGCATTGATGCAGTCAACATCCAGACCAAAGTTGTCCACCACCGTTGATTGGATGTGGAGTCGGTAAATGTCCACGCGCTTTGTTACAGTCCCATACATCTGCTCAATACACTTTTCCTCTCGACGCACTGGCCTGAGTGACAGCTTCGTGACTAGATCCGAGCAAACATATGAAGTGCTTGCTCCTGTGTCAATCATGATTCAAACTTCATGACCATTCACCTTTGCCTTGACAGTTGGATGAAGTGTTGTTGTAGAACTGCTTGATGCACTCAGGCCCACCTTCTCTGTGGACGATTTACTCAGGTTCTCTGTAGTAGATTTTGACTGATCTGCTCCCATGGTAGACTTGCGTTCCTCACACAATGAGGTGTGGTGTTTCTGCCCACATTTGGTACAGTTCCTTGACCTACAGCTTGATGCAGTATGTCCCTTTCCTGTACAGTTATAGCAAAGTCTGTTTCTTTTCAAAATCTCTCGACGACTTGCCACACTCAAGTATTTCACACAGTTTGAACTTTTGTGGTTCTCATTGCCACAATAGACACATCCCATATTGATTTTCCTGTTTTGTTGCCCATTGCCCATAAGTAGTTTTTCTCGACTTCGATCTCGAAGGTTGTTGTTGCGCTTCTCCTCTTCCCCTGTGTGCAGTGGGTTCCTTTCAACATATTTTCGTAGGTTTTCTGTGAGTTCCTCCAGTTTCCACTCCTCCCATTTGTCATCTGATTGTGCTAGTATTTCTCTGACTGGCCCAAGTTTATCCATGAGCGTGTACACGGTGCTTTGTGCCGAATCCAACTTTTTCATTGTAGAAAGTGTTCTCACCACCCGAGAAAGCTTATTGTAGAACTCATGAATACTTGCTGTTTTGTGGATACTTGTAATCGCATGTAGACTCTCAATCTCCTTGATTAATGCTTTGTGAACCTTGATGTCTTTACCGTACGTTGACAGTAAAATACGCTTTGCTTCTGTGTAGCCTTCATTGGTGTGTGGTAAGCCCAAGATGTCCTCTCTAGGTTTTCCTTTGGTTAGTTCAAGTAGGTAGTTAAATTTGCTGATTTCAGATATGCTAGAGCCATCTACTTCAACAGAAAACTGGTTCCAGAAACGCATCCAGTCTTTGAAGTCACCTGTGAATGGAGTAATGGTATACTTTTGGAGTTTCACGGCCTGTGTAGTAGTTGCTGGCGAATGGCTTTCCTTTGTTTGTTCCCTTGCTTCTTTCTCTATTTGCAACTTGCGTCTAAGCCAGTCCTCTTCTCTCTCGATCTGTCGAATTGCCACTGCTTCAATCTCTTTCTGTTCGTTTACTCGAGCTCGTACAGTCTCCTCATTTATGGCGCGTTGTTTCTCCACTTCCTTCGTCAATGCCTTCTCATCTTCTTTGATTTGTATCTCTACCAACAACTGTTTCAATTTTGACCGCATATCACGAAATCTTCTTAGGTTAATTTTCTGGGAGTTGGCCCACTCCATTATCTGCTCCAGTGACACGTCTGCGTCTAACATCTCATCCTTTGTCTTGTCCACAGAAAGGTCAAGCTTCTTTATCAACCCACAGACCTGTTCGTAACATGATTCGATCTCTTGATCTTGCTCTCCGTTCTCCACAATGGCTGATATCTCTCCAAGGCTGGCTTCCGCAAGCTTTAACACCTTAGTATATTTCTCCGTATTAATACTCATTATTATGTTCGTATTTATGCAGATAAAAGCAATGTAAACACTGATTACCAACTAGCCCACAAATACTGTTACAAGTAAATCTCCAAAATGTTTCAGAATGACCAACGTTCAATAACTGTAATCACTCACCGTCCCAACTGTGGTATTAAAAATCCAATCGTAGTAAAATCCAATCGTGGTAAAATCCAATCGCACTCACTTGTAAAGGTTAAAACGTGTTTGTTTACACAGTCGCCGTCTGTCTGGAATCCGCTTGGCTTTTGAAATGTTTCGCTACTCCGAATCAAAACCCGTTTGAGATCCTGCCGGGGTCGCCACTTTTAGTGTCGGGAATCCGGGCCTCGCTTTCCCCAAACACCAAAAAAAAGTAAAGTATAAAACCACGATAAAAACGAAAGTAAAGTTTATTCTCTCCTCGGCGCATTGTCTGGGCCACACTCTCAACACTCAATCTGTCCAAAAATCACATGATCTCACTAAACGTTCTGATTGGTCACCGCGGCTCTCCTAATAAGGTCACAGCTATGACCTATGACGTGTCCGATATGTTTAACTCTTACAATAATATAGCCTTAATAATCAACAAAACAAAATAAAAAACAACAAACCCGTTCAATTCGCAACAACTTGTTACAACTAAGTTGTAACATTAATTCGGCGCATGAAAAGTACGCCGTGTGTATCAATATGTCATATATACCACTTCTGTCGCAACTTCGGTCGTATTATATGACCAAACTCACCCCAAGGGGCAAATCACTCCAGGAAATCTAAAAATTCCCAAAAGTCTAAAAAGAATAACTAAAAATCCGCGAAAATTCAAAAAAATCCGAAAAAATCTAAAAAAATCCCAAAATATCCCATGGGATCAGTTGAAAGACCAAAAAATTTCGTACGTTTTTAGGAGTGATTCGCTTTTTACAACCAAAAGTACAGCAGCACTGTGTCCCGCATTTTCCATCTTGGTATTGACCTACCTGCACAATTGCTTGATCAGTTTTTGACCTTCGCGAACACGGAGTTGCTAAATCCAGGCATCCAGCTAGTCTTCTTTTTCAATCTAGGAGAAACCAACACCTGTTATAAATACACCGTATAACTGAACAAGCATGAACAGTTTTCTATTGACCCTAGTATACGACGCATGAAAAATGTGTTTATAAATATACACACACATTATCATACCTAAAGCTACGGTTACACGCACCGATTTATGTCGCCAATTTGTGTCGCAACGGCATTGCGCGAGATAAATCGGTGTGTGTAACATACTCAGTCGACACCGATTTATGCGTTGCTGAAGCATTTGCAAGTTTTTGATAAAGGATCAAAGACTTGCAACGCAAATCTGCAACGCCGCACAAATCGACAATTGTAACATACCTGTCGCCGATTTGTGTTGCAATCATGCCAAATTTCTTTTGTTCAAGCTCCGCCCATCCTTGGTTTATTTTTAAAGGGCATCGGCAATGAAAAATAAGTTTGTCTCATTCGAAAGAACTCGTCAAATGGTATAAGAAGACCTTTTACAATTTTTCCGTATTTGTTTTGGTTTTGGAAATATTTTGACCAAAGACAGTGTGCTGTCCGCCATCTTGTTGTAATATTGGGTCTAATTAACTAGGAAATTGGTGACGTCACAACCAGGGTAAACCTGATGAAACTACTCCGTGGGTGACCAGATTTCCACGGAAGGCTTTTTAAATGTTGTGGGTTATTTTATAATGGAAATAGCGCAACAAAAAATCGAGTTTCTAGCTCATAATGTCATAAGGTTGGCAAGATAAAAATTTCACTTTACCCTTGCACTTTACCCTGGTTGTGTCGTCACATGCATAATTTTGCATATCGAAAATAATTCCAAGATGGCGGACAGCACGCTGAGTTGGGTCGAAATATTTCCAAAACCAAAACAGATACGAAAAAATTGTAAAAGGTCTTCTTATACCATTTGACGAGTTCTTTCAAATGAGATAAACTTAATTTTTATTCCCAATGCCCTTTAAACTTGATTTTTCTTCGACAAATTGATGTGTGTAGCCGCGTGACCGATTTATCTCGCAATTAGCTTAAAGCTTGGTTCTCAAATTGTATAGTAGTCGCACAACAGTTGCATGAGTTGGGTTGAGCGACTGCAAATTGACTTAAAAACTGCAAACGGGTTGCACAAATAGAACTACTTTGGTCCAACTCTGCGTGAAACCCTGGCAGGCAATAGTTGGCATTGCAAATTTACAGTCAAAAATGGAAATACCTTCCCACTGCCGCTTCTGTAGTTTGTTGTGTTTACTGTATTTCTGTAGTCGCGCTACTGAGGAAATTTTTTTGTCGAAAACTGTGAATAAAAAGTATATTTTAGCTTTCATGGAATTTAGTCATAATATAACGAATGTTTCTCTCGATACCAACAAACAAATATAAATGAAGAATAAGCGACTTATCGCCAGATTTTTGTCACGTTTCTGTAGCGGCTATACAGAAATACAGAAATACATGCAACAAACTACAGAAGCAGAAATAAAAAGGTATTTCCATTTTGACTGTAATTTGGTTGCGCAACCTCAAAACACGAATGTTTCCCTATCGTTGGGAATATGTTGCCACAACTGAGAGCTACAGGTGTAAGGGGTCGCTAAACTACAGTCAGGGCCGAAGGATCCGAGGTGAGGACCACATGCCCCCCTTTTCTTTCCCACAATGTTGGGTTTCTTTTGCTGTAGAATAAATAAAGTATACTTTGAAACAGAGTCGGACTGGCTTCGTATTAGTGGCGGTGCCATTAGGGAGAGGGGCGCAGTTAAAAAAGAAATCAATAAATAATGACATTGCATACTAAGGTGGATTACTGACAAATTTGCCCACAAGCCTCCGTAAATAGAAAGATTTCAAAATTGGTGATTGTTGTTGTCATTGTTCCCCTACGTATGATTAATTTATGGAAACTGTATATAAAAAAGACACGAAAGTCGCCTACAGGCTTACCATTTGCCGGAATAAAATATATCTTACGGAACAGCAACTCTCCTGTCTATCTCTTGCTACCATACGGCATACACAACATGAATTTAAGAGTTAAAGCAGTATTATTCAGTAACACACTACATGCAGTGGGCAGCCATAATATTTTATATCTCAGTTTAGCAAATCTTGTTCATGGGGCGTTAGTTGAGGTATTCTAAGCTAGGGGGCGCGTGTGCCATTGGCACAATGGCACATGGGCCAGTCCAAGCCTGCTTTGAAAAAGTATTTCCATATTGTATTTCACTGATTTTCTTTGTAAAAAAGTAAAATTTCGAGAATCATCATCACTAAACACTCTTTTGTTATTAAAATTCTACTCCAAAATGCAGGAAATAATACCATTTCAGAGCTAGTCAGAAATCCAAAATTTCCTGAGGGGAAAGCCCCCAGACCCCCTTAAGTAATGTTGTCACACTGATTTGCAAAACGTTAAATTTTGCCCCCAGGTGAAAGTTCGTTCCTACGGCACTGACGGTCAACAGTTGTCCTCAAAAAATGAACCATGGAATTTTTGCTTTTGGTCTTTTAGGGCACGTTGTTTGACGCGAAAGATGAAATCAGTTCCTGTAGTAATTTTTCTCCTCGGACTTGTCTACTTCTCGTCTGCCACAGGAGGTAAGAATAGAGCTTTTCACCAATAGCGGCGCCATCTTGAATTCGCGATGCATTATGGTCTATCCAGGGTAACAAGCTCCATTAAAAGGGCGATTGCGTAGTGTTGAGACACAATGCGGTAATTTTTTCTTTATAAATACTTTTGTGGCAACAATATCTAAATATAATAATTGTCATATTGGTAAAAGCAACAATTCTCGGACGTGTAAGGATAGATTCACGACAAATGTATCCTTAACGTACGAGAATTATTGCTTTTACCAACATGACAACGATCATATCTAGACATTGTTGCCATGAAAGTGTTTATCAAGAAAAAATTACCGCATTGTGTCTCAACACTAAGCAAAAAAAGCTTAATTGAGCTTGTTACCCTGGATAGACCACAATGCATTGCGAATTTAAGATGGCGCCGCTATTGGTGAAAAGGCATAGAGATCATATAAATACTAGAGGGGGCATTGGCGGGAAAATTTGGTAACCACATGGGGGCCGCCATTACCTATGATATTTCAGTTAATTAATTGGTTGGCAAATGTACTAGACCCAGTCCTTTGCCAACCAACGTGCCTAATGTTTGCCTCCAAAAAATCCAAGATGGCGGCGTTCAATTGGCTACCCATGGTTGGCTGAAATTAAGATAGGATGCTCCCTCTAGTCTTTATATCATCTCTATGTGAAAACGTCCATTATAGTTACTTGTGGCCGATCTTCTTCATCATTAATTATTCATAAGATAAAAAACAAAGAAAATCAAACCGAGATAACTTGGGGAATGGGGAATGGGGAAAAGGGGGTGTTTACACGAGGCCAGCCTGAATTTTACATTTCAGTTTTTGTTTACACGAGGCCGGCCTTGAACCTACATAGGTTTCGCCGTTACTTCAAGATCTGTATCAATTGCCTTACAGCTCGGGACCGCCGGAGAATCATTATTTTATGTGGTTTTGACACCAATCTTATTTAAAACAACGTATTGAGTTTGAGAGGTGAAAGTGCTTCAGTTGATTCGGTCTAGCAGGCGACGTGAGACTAACAACCGACCTAAGTCAGTCTTGGCCTGAGTTTGGGTCGGCCTCTACCTCCGTGTGAACGCTTTCACCCAAGTTATCTCGGCGAGGTGGGCGACATACTTTGGGCGACATAGGGGTCGAAAAATTTTGAGCTGCATTTTCTGATAGTTTGACACCTCGTCAACTCAAAAAAGAAAGAAAAATCAAAAACAAAAAAAAACAAGCTGAGCTGTTTTCACGACACTTCATACCACATTATTTTGGCGAAGATCTGATGATAGACCTTATTCAAAAATGGCCGCCGAATTAAAATTCTTTTATATACATATAAATTAGCAGTGGCGTAGCCAGGGGGAGCTGTGGGAGCCGCGGCTCCCCCCCCCCTTTAGAACTGATGCAATATGAATTATGTCAGGAAATAAACTATAAACAGTGTATTCATTCTACTGAGTGTATGCATTTTGAGTATCTATGTGACGTTCGCGTGTTTTGAGCATTTTATATGACGTTTTTTAACCTTTAGGGTCTGTAAAATCTTCCTCCAAAAGCCAGGAAATGGCATTTCAGAGACTCTCGATTTCAAAATTTCCCGGGGGAGCATGCCCCCAGGCCCCCCTAAAAAATTATTCTGATTTCGGCTCCCCCGTTTCAAAATCCTGCCTATGCCCCTGTAGATTAGCACTTATGAACTCGTTTTCATTGTGAAATTCAAAAGAATTTTTACTTTAAAACGAGGTCATAAGGGCTAATTTATATGCACATAAAAGAATTCTAATTCGGCGGCCATTTTTCAATAAGGTCTATGGCCAGGAAAGGTCTTCAAAGCACTCCTATTAACCATGTCTCGGACTCCTCGACCCCCCTGTATACCGAAACGGTCGAAAATTTGAACCCCATCATACATTTTCCAATAGTTTGACATCTAGTTAACTCAATAAAGAAAGAAATCAACTTTAGCATGCCAAATGCTATACGGGATTAAAAAGCAACCTCTAGTTGTTGTTTTCTTCTTCTAGAAAATCCAACGCGATTTCGCCGTTTATACAATGACAAAGAAATCCTAAAAGTTCGGAAAAATAACTTCGGAGAAAAAGTCGGCACCCCTTTGGTATTTAACAGAGAGAAGAAAGCTTTTATAAGAACAGGGATTTTTGAAACACGAGAAGAAATGGAGGACGGCATGGCAGGAAAATCGGCAAAAGAAATGTCGGATGACGAAGAAAACACTGGACCGGGATTATCAGAAAGTGAAAACGGCTTGGGAGATAACGGATCAGAAGGGGACAATAACAGGGAAAATATGGAAAAAATGGGATCTGGTTATGATAATATAAGTGACATGGGATCCAGTGATGGCGAAGACGATGAACGAGGATCGGACGGCTCCGGGGGCAGTGCCGATGATAAACCGCCTCCAGATCTCAGTGGTGAGTTTCCACCAAGTGCTGATCAGGTTGCTAAGCTACCAAAAGATGACGACATGACAGACGAGGAGATCGACAGGAAAATGACCGATCAACGTAAGTGCGTGATAGCCATAGAAATAATAGACCTAGACACGATCGGAAATCGCATAGAAAATCGGTCACTTTCATGGGGCAGTTCACAGTCAACATGTGTGCTGGCTCAAGTGAGTTGTCGGCCGTGTATATTTTGATGACGTTTACGTTTACACGCAAGATATTCGTTCTACGCATGCGTAGCTAATACGGTCAGCCCGTATTTCGCGAGCCTCGACAGCTGCCATTTCCGATCGTGATGCGTGCTCTGTCACGTGACAGGTGTGCAAAATTAAATTTTATTTTGCCCTTACAGATCTGCCATTTTGACTTTTGCAAGGGGTGGGATAAATATACGACAATGATCGCCTCTCAAAATAAATAATTGGAGGACGTTTCATAGGGATAAATTGGATACATGCATGACAACAAATCAGCCACATACACATTAGCATAAAAAACCCAATTTGCAATACACTTGCTTTATTAAATGTACTAAAAACTATAAGTTCAAAATTATATTTCGATAAATTCACCACAATTACAAAAAGCAACAAAAAGATAGGCTCGTGCTAAACTTAAAACTCAGAAATTGTTTGCATCAAAGCCCGTAAAAAAATGGCGCAAACCTTTAAACTTAGCCATATGCCGTACAATTGGAGTCTGAACTCAAAATAATTTGGATATTCGTTTAGCGATACATGCATGCACCATAATAACAGATCCTTCACAATTAATTTTCAGACAAGTACATAGACTATAATTTAAGTGAGGTTAAGCTTAACGTATTAAAACAATAAAAACACTAAAACCATTCGTATTAAAAGGCCGGCGCTATCGTTGCCATTTCTACACCCAGAGTTTGATGTTCGAAATGTTTTGGCGAAGGATATTGCACTTCACATGCCTTTATCTTTACATTCACTAATCCAGTAAGTTTCCCGGTGCAAAAATACAAAGAAATTCAGTGCTAAAATACATCCATCGTCCACTCCACACCGGTTACCAACCGCGGCCGTGTAAAAAACTGTTAAGAAGTCCTAGGGCGAGTTCCTTTTGCCCTTATAAATCCGCCATTTTGTGTGATGATACCCCAAATTAGTAAGGCACACATATGAAGATATAATGTTGCATGCGTGTATAGGAGAAATTCTGGTATTACACCGATATCTATATAGAATTAGTATAAACCAACTATAGTGAGCTATTACAATACTGCATTCTGATTGGCTGAGCTAACACTGTCTCTTCTTTAGTAGCGAAAGAGTAAAGTTATACTGAAATACAAAATAAAGGCTGAATAAAACTCGCGCATTTACCCGAGGTTTCATGCAGTTTGTTAGTTAAATAGTAGTTTCTCCAACTTCCTCGTCGACTATGAACGATACTCAACTCGGCTTCGCCTCATCGACTAATAGCTCATATTGAGATTTCTGACTTATAGTATAAACACTTTAGTTTTCCAAATTAAAAATCAAAATAAATCATCGCCTACTGCAAGCAAGTTGTTAGAGGGATGCATTTGCACTGGTTGTTCCCAGTCTGCTATTTTAACAAGTCTACAGTATGGTAACAGCCTAACAGGTTGTTGACTAACAGACTTGTGAGAAGTTGTTCCAACAACTTCAGTTACCTCCCTGCACTTAACAAGTTGCTACAAGCTTGTATACGTACAACTTATCGCATCATGCAACTTGTATATATCAGCTTGATAAAATCACGCGTGTTACCAGCGGCATATCTGGGAATTTGAATATATGTTTGTTTGCTTTCAGGAAAAGGTTATGTTCGGTTCACCATAAGACAGCCTTTCAAACCACAGTACAAGTATAAAGAATCAGCAGCTTATAAGATATTAGCTGGAAATGTGAGACAAGATGTAAGTAGAGAGACCATATCCAGTCGACTAGATTAAGAACACAAAGGGTAAAACAACCAACAGGGTGTTGGCCATAGCAAAAAATTCTGCATTAAAGGGTTGGAGCAGCAAAAATTACAAGTACGTACACATGTTTTAATTTCTGTTTTACAACTGTCTTGCGATGGTAATCCAAGTAAACAAAACAACTCTTGTGCCAAACAACAACCACTAACTTCGACAAAAGACAATCTTGCCGTTCGCCATCTTGTTGTAAGATCTTAGACCTTGCCTAATAAACTGACGTCACAAGCTGGGTAAACATTATGAAACTTTATTCTTCGGGCAGCTGAATTTCTGTGGTATGGTTTTAAAGTATTGTGGTTTATTCAAGAATGAAAATCATCCACAAAAAATGAGTTTCAGACTTATACATGTGAAATTATGGCTAACTAAAGTTTTCGCTCTAGCCAGGTTGTGACGTCACATGCATATCAAAAATGTATCCAAGATAGCAACTTTAAAAATGCAATTAAGTAGGTTTATTGGAATACTTTGGGCCTAAATAACACACTAGATTGTATCTTCATGTCAGTAGTTTGCTTTTGAATTTTTTTGTTTTTGTTGCCCATATACCTTAAGGGTCAGTGAACTCAATTGTTAGGACCTGTTTACAAGGAGGCATGGTTACCCTAGCAGCCGGGTTACCCTAGCTCTCGTATACATTTCTTGTTTTTTGTTTGTCGTGTTTACAAGGACGCTTGGGTAACCCGGGTGCTAGGGTAACCCTATCACGCCACTATATAGGGTTACCCTAGTAGCTGGGTTATGTTGTCTTTGTAAACGCATTTGGTACGGATAACTCGCCGACCGGAGACAACTTTTTACTAGTTCCAGGCTTCTTGTTATTAGTGCTTCATAACCACATCTAATAAAGTTGACCCGGACAGCAGGGTGACCCTATTTTGACCTGGGTGCCAGATGTTTTTCGACACTCGTGAGAAATAACCCGGGACACACGAGGAAGTCAGGCGGTAAAATGGGGTGGCCTGGCTTCCTCGCGTGTCTCGGGTTATCCCTCACGAGCCTCGAATAAGCCCAGGGTAAAGGAGGTATACCCACTGATCTCTATAAAAACTGGATTGCTCATCTGGCTTCAAAATTTTGATTCATGTTGGACAGTAGGAATGCGCTTTATAAAATAACATGTATACTACGCGAGCCCTGGTTGGTCAATTGCCGTGTTTGGACTACAGTATCCAAACACGGGAAATTCCCGCCAAAACGATTTTTTGAAAATGTCGGACAGTATATCATATTCATTTGTGATTATTTTATAAAAGAAATACCAAATGGTTTTTTCCATGTTTGGAGACTCTTATCAAAACACTTGGAAAATTGTTCGACTTTCGAAAAGCTAACTTGTTACGCTTTTCTCCAGTCTCGCAATTTCCCGCGTGTTTGGATCAGAGTATCCAAACACGGAAAACCATTTGGTATTTCTTTAATCCAGTATATATAGAGATCAGTGGGTGTTTACAAGGAGGTACTCTGGCACGGTATACGGATATCTAAAGAAAAACTGATATCTAAAGAAAAACGGGCAATCTTCTCCAGAACATGCACATCCAGTTGGAAATAAAACTTAAATATAGTTTGAAATTTGAATATAAGTTTGAAATATGAAAATATTTGAAATATTCAACTGATTAATATGTATACATAGTGATAAATTGTTAATTAGTCTTCACTGACTCTTTTGAATGGAAAATAGTGTGATAACCACTTAAAACACTATAATATAGTATGTATAATAACCACTTATCACACCGTTTATCGCATATACTTATGCGGCCTCGAGCTGACGTTGCTTCACGAGTGATGGTTAAATTCTTAGTATCACACACTAAGTGAACATTGATTGAGAGCCTAGTTATATCAGCTAAGTTACATTGAAGTCTTTTCAATCTTGGTGAATAAAAAGATTTTGCTTTCCCCACTTTAGCTTATACTAAACCTTGTTTTCCGATAGGTGGAACGAGCCCTCCAAGCCACAGGAGTAGTCAAAGATGTTCTCTTCAGGTAAGATTTTATTACTAGTAGTAAAGCAACGGCTTTAAGTTTTTAAGCACAAGCGTAGACTGGAAATTTTTATAAAAGGGGGAGATGAGCTGCTTCCTCCACAGGCTCTTCTTATAATTTGTAAGAAAGTTATTTGTTTCTCTGCAGATCGTGTGGCAATTGTGGAGCCAGGGAACTAGCGTAGGCGCGCGCAATGGTAACGACCCCCCCCCAAATTTTCCATTGCTGAAAAGTGACTGCCCATCGGCTTACAGTGGCATAGGAAGCAAGTTGGTCTTGGAGGGGCACAGCTTCAAAAGTGCAATTTGTTCAGGGGGTAAGACTTCAAAAGGACACTTGAAACACATGTTTTATCATAAAAAGGCACTTTTCTGGTGCAAAAAGGGCACTTCATTACAAAATTGGAGGGGAAGGGGGGGGCATGCTCCGTTTCCCTCCCGGTTCCTACGCCCCTGTCATCTTATCAGATTACTATAGTTAGGACAGTTAAGGTTTGCACCTACCTTACTCGAGGAGAGTTAGTCCGATTAAGGGCTGACTTGTCTGATTTAGGGGCTGTTTACATGGGAGGCGGGACGGGACGTTTGCCGGGACGGGACGTTAAACGGGATCTCGCCATGAAAGTATATCTCTCATATTTATCCCGTTGACAGTTTTCGCCCTGTAAATGCTCTTGGTATGACGGATACCGGTTCGAGTATTTTGATTCTTAAGCTGTTTATTCGATACAAATGAGTGGTAACGGCTAGTAGGAGGACAGCAGCCCTTATAATACGTCAAATTCTATTTATTTCTCTGTTATTCTGTGGTTTTTACAACTTTCTAGCTGTGTTGTTGAACGTCCCGGTCGCAATTGTCCCGCCTGAAAACATTCTCATATAAATCCGGGATGAAAAACGTCCTGTCTAACGTCCCAACAAACAGTCCGGTGCTGTTACACGATGCGATTTATCTTGAGTTGCATAAAAAATCGCACCGTGTAACACCCCGTAACAACTTGCGATTTTGTTATTTTGCCGTGTTGCAAGTTGCAAGAAAAGTTGGATGGGTTCTACTTTTTGCTGCAACTTACAACAAAAATCGCAAGTTGCTGAACGTGTAACACCCTTCCTGCAGCTTGCGGGGTTTTCTCACGAGTAAACTTGTTGCAAGAAAAATCGCATCGTGTAACAGCACCTTTACTCCTTTAGGATTGTACTGTGGTTTGAAACTAAATTTCCAAAGAAGAATTGGTTTAGTTTAGATGTAAACAGATCCTAACGTTGATTAAAATCTCCTCTTGCGGCCGAGAAGAATTTCGCGACACGAACTATACCCGCGTGGTTAACAAAACGGCCTCGAGATTTTTATTGTCCTCTTGTGTTTGTAACCCCTGGTAAAACACTCCCATGTATGCCACTCGTTTATGAAATATTTATGTCAAACTGACAAACACGAATGAGACCCCATCCACACGTATAGATCGTTTTCATCTGACGTCACGGCGGCCATATTGGTGTACCAAAACAATGAAATGGCGGCCATATTGGTGTACGGTATGGGAATTAGCTCTTTCTTATTCAAATATTTCGTATTGTTTCACCACCCCAATGGGGCCACCGATCACGTGAGTGAAAACGATCTATACGTTTTCCTAGCGTTTTCATATTGTTTCTGGTAATGAGGCCTTTGTTTTCTGCTCCCCTGAGGACTGAGAACAATATAAAAACGCTATGAAAACACATACGTGTGGACATGGCCTGAGGGGCTTTTCTTTGTTCGAAAGATTTATCTACAGTGTGTATCAAAAAAACCCGGAACCCTTAGAAAATGAATTAGTATTCTGTTCAAACAACCTAAACAACCTAAACACCTCTGAGCCACGGATGCGTAAAAAATACGGTCTTATACACCTGGGAAATTAAGATAATTGAAGTGTATGCATGGTGAAAGTATTTAAAAGCTTTTTCTCTTCCTGTTCAGTAACTTATGTGCTGATTAATTTATAACGCAGCGCTTTTAGGCTTTCAAACTACTACAAACTACTACAATAGGTTGTTTTAAAAGAATACTAATTCATTTTCTAAGGGTTCCGGTTTTTTTGATACACACTGTACAAATAAACCGGCTAAATAAAGATATTACAACTCGACAAAATCATTGTACGCTATCACATCTATTATTTATGAAGGCTAACCTTGAAAACTGAAGGGCATCTGTTGCATGAACCAGTGAACGAAAAAGCCGACATTGCATGTACAGAGCCGCTATCAGTTGAACTTTGTTTGCCTCGCCACTCTCTAGGCTATTGTCGTTAATAAAGGGGCATTAAGGTGCCAGCAAGTTCAACAATTCTACATCAAGGACTAACGTCCTGCGAATAACGGTCTTCTAGCTGTGATCAAAATATCGTCGCCACGTTTTGCCCCCACCATCTTTGGACACGATGAAAAAGCGAAGCTTACCATGCATGATTTGTTTCTCAAATATATGCAAATAAATTATATTCTTTTCTGTCAACCCCATCCCCTTCGGGAATTCTGAACAAACCTCTTAATCATGTTTTAAGTCCCAAAGCCTCTTTTCTCGGTATTTATCATATTCTTGGTTTGCACTTATGGGATGCAATACTGATCGCCAAGTCGCTTTAGTTAGACGCACACCGTAACGTTTCCGAGCGTTTTCGTATTGTTTAAGGAATCGAGAACAATCAGCTCATTGCTTGAAACAGTGGCGTAGCCAGGGAGGGATCTGTGGGAGCCGCGGCCCCCCCCCCCCCCCTTTTGATATAAAACAACAGACATGTAACTACAAAACTGATGCAATATGAATTGTCAGGAAATAAACTGTAAACAGTGTATTCAATCTACTGAGTGTATGCATTTTGAGTATCTATGTGACATTTGGGTGTTTTGAGTATTTTACATGCCGTTTTTTAACCTTTAGGGTCTGTAAAATCTTCCTCCAAAAGCCAGGAAATGACATTTCAGCGACTCTCGATTTCAAAATTTCCTGGGGAAGCATGCCCCCGGGCCCCCCTAAAAATGTATTCTGATTTCGGTTCCCCCCCTTTCAAAATCCTGGCTACGCCCTTGGCTTGAAACAATACGAAAACGCTCGGAAACGTTACCGTGTGCACATAGCCCAAAGATTGCAAAATCACCGTTTCCATATAAAACGCAATTTTCTATCTCGGCGATCGTAGCGGTCAGTGGTTTCCATATGATCGCTGCGATCGCCGAGTTCATTTTTGAGCGATCGTAGCGATTATATGGAAACCGCGCTTTGAAAGTTGGAAATTTTCAACTTCCAAAGCGGACGTAATGGAAAACAGCCTTAGAGTCATTTGCAACATATTTTCACCAAATATTTGGAAGTTCGTTCCAAAGTTCATTGGGAAGTTCGTAGTTTGTTTTGAATTACACATTTGATTGGCTGGTAGGAACCAAGTAGCCAATCAAATAGTAGTTCAAAAGGAGCCTGCGAACTACGTAATGAACCTGCAAACATCCGAACGAACTTCCAAACATTTTGGTAAAAAGTATGTTGCAAATGACAGTAAAAGGATTTTCGGTAGTCTTTTTGGGATCAGCGATCAGCAATGATAATTTATTATATAGATAAAGTAAAATGTCGATTCTTTTGTTATTTCAGAGAGGCCAGAAACATCGGTGGACCACCTTATCATTCAAAAGTTGAAGTTTTCTTGAAGTTAGAGAACATGAGACCGAACAAACTGAAGAAAATCATTGACCACGGTCTGATCAACGGCATGATATCAGTACCAGGCTCATTTCACCTTAGATAGACTTCCTTCTAGGAAAAATCCGCACGGAATTTAGAAAACACGCACGAAGTCTGAGAAACACGCACGTAATCTAGGAATCACGCACGGAATCTAGAAAACACGCACGAAATCTAAGAAACAGGCACGTAATCTAGAAAACACGCACGAAATCTATAAATAGAAAACACACATCTAAAAAAAATCTTACGGTAAAAATTACGAGAACTTGGACTCAATAAGACATATTCAAAAAACAGTTGCAAGAAAAGATATTGAAACGTTTATAGAGCCACATCAACACAATATATAACTATTTACTGTAAATAGCTTACTGCCAACTTAAAACTGTTTTTAGAAATATATATATAGTAGATTTAAGTTAACATCCAAAGATGAATTGAAAGAATTTGAACAAAACTATAGAGATGAGAAAAGCAAAATTTTTAAGTAATCGTTTGCTAACAACCTAACAGCTCAAACACTCACTTTCAGTCACGGCCTGAAATCCTACAGCCTTGCTTCTTTGCTCTGTTCAAAACACTGCCTATTTTATTTATTAATTAATTAAGTTTTGCCACAAGGTTCAACAATAGTAATTAATTAAAATTTAAAAAAAAGTACTTAATTACTCACAGTGAAACGTAAAATATAAAATGTGGCAGGGTTGCCGCAACAGCTATCGCCAATTATTGCGGTCCCAAGCAAAAAGAATGGCCATATTAATGATTTAACCAGACTTAACCAGAATATAAACCTCAAAGACTGGTCGTCAGGCTTCAAAGTGTTAATTATTATATTATAAGTATTAATTATTAACCATTAATTTTTATTGTCAAGTATTATTAGTTCTTATTTACGTACTAATTATGAAGCCAACGACAAACTATCAACCACCAATATATATTTCACCAAAACACTGCCTATGCAGCACTCTACTATTAAAAAGCCAGAATTGGACTTCCAGGTCGCGCAACAAGCGCTCAGTATCATACTAAAATATCACTGAATGCATTTTCTGAACTACAAGTAAGCCGTGTATCATACTTGGACTCATTATCAAGGTGATAAATAAAAAAATATGCAAGTTAAAAAAAATAACCAAGATGAAATAACGAGTCGTTCAATTGCTACAAAAATCGTTTTAAATGCATTCTCTCAGGCCATGTCCACACTAACTTTTTGATACGGTTAGGCCTTTCGTCCACACTAATCCGACGTCTTCGGTGACCGAGAACGGAGCGTTTCGAAAACTCCCTCTAGAGTGGAGGCATTTTCCACACCAGTGTGGACGGCAAAAACGAAGCTTTTGGAAAACAGTGATGTTACGATTATGTTATCTTGGTTTCAGTCACCTAGAACCATTCATTCACACCCCTGTAGAGCTTTTTAGCGTTTTACTCAACGGCGAAAACGATAGTGTGGACGGAAAACTTTTGATACCTTTTCGATACGAGGTCTCCGTTTTCGTTTGAAAACGGATTAGTGTGGAACTATCAATTAACATTTAATAGTATTTCTACTCAATTACCTGGATAGTTAACTGTTCTGTAATTCACTGATTTGAAGTTGGTTACAAAGCTAAAAACTTTCTGTGAAGTTCGAGTATTTTGAATATGTCCTTGAACTATTCTTGCTGTTTTCCCGCCTCTTTTTAGATGACGTCAGAGTAAATTGAATACGGCCAGGCTACTAAGCTTTGAGCGTATTTTTTGAAATATCACGTGAGCAAAATTGAACTCCGCCATTAAGCCGGTTTTCCACTAGGCGACTTTTTTCGCGCGAAGCGACTTTTTCTTTTGTTTCATGAGCTCTGAACTGGAACTAATCAGAAATCTATTGAATTCGAACAAAAGTCGTTTCGCGCGAAAAAAAAATCGCCTAGTGAAAACCGGCTTTAGAGGGGCAAAAACGAGCTAAAATTCGTCTGAAACAAGACTTTCACTAAATTTTCATCACGATTTGATCTTATTACTATTATAAATTCTTACCTTTAATAGTTCTTTATTGAGGCGTTTATTATCTTTGTTGAATTTTTCCACTTGGATATAAATTGTGGCCGCCATTTTGAAAAACCCGATCGCGCGTATTGGCAAGTCTTCAAAGGGCATGGATACTAGCTTTGCCCCTGTCAAACGTTTTGCGCCTGCGCGACATCTGATTCGTATCTCAAAAAAGAGCGGGAAAACACAAAAGTTAAAATTATAAACATACTACCATAGAGATAAGGTAGGTAATTTGTGCATGGCTTCTTTGTCAATGTAACTTTAATACTCTGAAATGTCCCCTTCGTAATTTTCATTACCTTTTTTTAAAACATAAATGAATAGTCGAGTCTTACTTAGTCTTTACTGTCTGGTTGTTGTTGCCACGGCTAGTTCCCACTTCTCTTGCAATGTTCACTCATGCGCAAACGTTAGGCAGCGGTGTCTAATGGCTGCGTTCAATTTTCCTCATATTTGACTGGACTCAACAAAGGAATGCCCCCTTTAGTCTTACACTATGATCTCTATGACTATGGTTGTGTTTGCCAACTGATGGCGGACATGACGTCGTTTACAAACTATAAAGCGAGTTCGACAAAACACTAGTGCTTCAACAACTCGTATTTTTGGCCATGGACATTGACAAGAACTTCAAACAACATGTGTTCTCCTCCAAAAGAGGATATTTTTTTATTTTTCTTCTCATAATACAATTTTCATAGTGAGAAACGCATTCTATTTCGAAGACGACACATCCTCTTCTTGTGAGCTGGCCTTTAGCAAATCTTTTTGCTTTTGTTCAATACGTTCGGCACGCCTCAGTCTCGCTGCTTTACTCTTTTGACGTCTTGCCTCGGCTTGATCACTGAAAACAGACGAGAGACTTATTAATAAGGAATAACCATGCAATAAGAAAAATACACATAATTACGAAATTAATTTAGAAACCAGACACAGTGCTAAAAAGCGGTGCCCTGGCGTTCAAAATATCGCGTCAAAAATATATTATTGATTCCTAACGAACGAACTCACACAGAATATAAAGCGTTTGAAAGTTAGCTGCGCCCGCAAGCCAACTTTCAGGGCACCGCAATTCCAGTAATAACACAACATAACAATAAAATATACCAGAATAAAAATATAATTAGAATATTTTGAGTGCGTATGAAGCGAAAATTACATCTAATACAAGTTTTTCGCTTCCTTGCTTTGTTGTGGAGATATTTCAGTTGCTTGATATGCAAATTAAACATTTTAACGTCACACGTGCATAATGAGTTACTGGAGAAGGTTATAGCCTAGTTTTCACTTGTCGTAAGAATCGTATGAATTGGAGACCGTTCCATCCCCGATTGTCGGCGATTCTTACGACAGCCACGTTCACATTTGTTTCGACTTGTCGTAAGAATCGTAAGAATTGGAGATTTTCCTGTCCCCGATCGTTGCAGACCAGAGATCAATATAATCCTGAAAACTTGGTCTGACATTATGTCAGACCAACCCACGTTTTGGTCGGACATGATTGGACACTAATTATTTCTAGAACTTAAAAGAGAAAAGTTGTACAGTACATTGTATTGTAACAACCACAACCGTATGCATAATGGTCAACACAATATCAACAGAACAACAACTCAGTCACGGTATAATATAAAATACTTATACTAATACATGACAAAAAAATATTAACAGGTACTATTATAGTTTAATAGTTTGGTATTTAAGTTTATCACTTCGTCTGTAATCTGTTTGCAGTGTTCGGGTACTAAGATTCAGTTACTGTCAGTGTCAGAGTGTGATACTGATGCTGGACTTGCTGGTGTTGGACCAAACCAATTAATTGTTGTAAACATTAAAACATACTACATGTAAACAAAATTAAAAACTCTGCGTTGTCGTGAAGACCGCATTAAATCGAGCATTCGCTACATATTGATTTGCGAAAAAACATCTTTCTTTGCATGTGTAACAGATTAGTAAGAGATTGCGTTTTGGTTTTGCGAGAATGAGGGAGAAATTATTCAAATTAATGCGGCAAAATGGTCGGCCATAATGTCCGTGCAGAGCAATCAGTAGACGGCCATATCAGGGTTTTGCTCGGAAAATGGCCGATGGCCGACTGTTATATTGCACACTGTTGCAGACTGACGAGTGGTTCCAGTGTTCACACATGTCCTAACCAGTCGTAAGAATCCCATGCAGATCGACGGTGACCGTCTGGGATACGTTTTCGGAATAGATCGTTTTCATCTGACGTCACGGCGGCCATATTGGTGTACCAAAACAATGAAATGGCGGCCATATTGGTGTACCATTGGAATTTAGCTCTATTCTTATTCAAATATTTCGTATTGTTTCACCACTCCAATGGGGCTACCGATCACGTGAGTGAAAACGATCTATAGAAATGATTCCAATTCTTGCGATGCTCCCGATCAGATCGGCGACTGTCTGGGACGTCACTTCAACCATGTTCACACTCGTCGTAACAATCCCAGACGATCTGGGACAGGAAAAATCCCCGATTCTTACAACAAGTGAGAACCAGGCGTTTCTCTCTGACGAAGGGCCTTCGCTCGAAACGTTACGTTCTCTGTTTCGGCAGTATATCTAACCTTACTATATTTCGATTATATATCTTTGCTATGTTATCAAATATAATCCCTTGGAGAAAATACATTTTTAGTTCAGTGGACTCTGCAATTTTCAGAACTGGAACACTAACTCCGCGGCATCATTTTACGATCACGGTTTCCGCTCGGTAAATCACTTGCTACCATTCAGCTATATTACGTTGTTTTCAGCCCCCCTACATACAAACTGTTCTCTACACGGTCAAAAGATAAGACACAGCGTTGGAGACTGAATCCGACGTGAAAAACGAAAATCCTGACTTCACTTTTGAAGCGTGATAATGACTGAAGTTAGAGATCCAGTTTATGGATGGGAGAATACAATTCACTAGTTTGGTTTTGTGGGAAAAACAGTCACATGCTTCCTTGGAGTTCCTTCAAATTAGTTTGGTATGATAATAACTAGCTAGGCGGTTTTTTGGTAAACTGGGAAAAATCGGTTTTATTTAGAGATTCACCGCTTCACGGTGAAAAAAACGGAAAACCTAAAAACTCATTCAAAATATGTCTTAATACTTTCTTTAATGGGCTTGTCTCACCCCCACGTGACCCTGACCTCTTCCTTACTGCGATTGGTCAGTTATAGCGTTTGAGGGAAAAATGTTTTGCCCTCAAACGCTAATTGACCAATCACAATAAGGCAGAGGACAGGTCACGTGGGGGCGAGACAAGCCCATCGTCTGTTTAACGCAACTAGTACTCCATCAGATCGTTCGTTGGACAATTCAAATGAATGTATCGGATACCCAGAAGTTGGATCAAACTAAGGGGCACGCCAAAGTTGGTCTTCTTCCAGGAATATTCTTCCTCCGTTTATGTTTACGGGTTGCCATCTTTGAATAATGCGGTATATGTCATTAGCATATCCCAGGCGCTGATTACGAAGACCCAAAGCGGAAGATCGGTTATGTCGGTTGTATCGATTTTTTCGTGTCGGTTTTCGGTTTGGTTTTTTTACGAAACCGCCTCACCGTAATAATAGCAAAGATATACTTATAACCATCTCCAATAAGTCATTATGACGTCACAACATCGTCATGTCAATCGTGTGTCAAAGATGATGACTACTTGCATAGCCAGAAATACGCGACATTTGAGTCTGCAAGACATGTGTCTTTGTCAGCGTTTTACGTGATAGCGCATGAGTATTTGGAATATTTCCTGATATACGATCCGGCAAATTCCCGATATCCCGCTGCTCCTCGTCTGGCTTCGGCCTCCTTCGCATTGTCCAAAAGTAGTTCAAAACCTATAACTCAGCGGCAAATATGTCTAAAATAATGCGTGCGTCGATTTTCAAACCATGGTAAATCAAACAAGCAGACAACAAGCATCAATTCAATACCAAAAGAGTTGTGATACTGCAGAAAATCGCGGAGTTATGGCAATTTTAAAACGTGATGTCTTCAGAAACGGACATCGATGTTTGTTGTTATTACCATACTTCACAAACTTGAGCAAGCAAAAGGAAACGTCGAAATAAGGTACGATTTTTATATTTTATCTTATCTGACCTGTTCAGAACTTCGGCCTACTGGAACAAGTTTCGCATGTCGACATTCGTGTATGGTTTGCCGTATAAACGCATTTTCTCACACGGACTTGGGTGTAAATGGCCAACATTCAAGACTAAAGCGACGTGAATCAACGACGATATACAAATCGTCTGGGGGACACCTCATTTTGAACAAATAGCGAACAATTTTTAGCTTGTTATGTCGATAAACATTCGTTTAACTCAGGGATAGTTTCGCATTTCGTGAATCTGTAAATTTTCTCCGATTATTTTAACATTTTTGCCCGATCGCTTACAATTTTATACACGCATTTGACTGAATTGACTTGCCTTGCGGGTATTGCGCAATAGCATGTCGCGTATTTCTGGCTATGTGTAGTGTCCCAGAAGCCCAGGACCATCAGGTTTATAACAAACAACAGCTGGCCTTAGACAACTTCTGGTTTTGATCTATGCCTACATTGCACACCAGTCTACCATAAAAAGATCAGACTGGCCGGCTTAATAGCAGGCAAAATACTACGATTATAACAAGGTTTATCATTTATACAAGATCAATTATTTTTTTCTATTATAACATGATCAAGTCGGAGCCGTTTTACCGTTTTCGGAGCCTGCGATCCTTCTGTCTTACAGAATGTTCAAGGTTACCTGAAGTATAGGCCGACCTAGCGCTTGGCGCTACCCAACAGGATTGCAGGCTCTCGTAATGAGATAGATTTCCCATTTCCCAATTGAATCCAGTGGGGAAATCCAATCACCGTTATCCAATGCGAGATTGTCGAATTTAACCGATTATTGTTAGAATATTCAATAGAAAGACTGACGGAGCAAGTGAATTTGAATACTGCAGATATTTCAGCAGAGTTTAGGTTTTATTGTCAATTTTACTAATCATACACTTTGTATTACAAAGCTTAAGTACTGTGGTTGAGGGCAGGCCACTACTGGCTGTGGATTTCAGTATATTTCGAGGGCATAGTGGCCAACAAGCAGGGCATCGATCGACGGCCAGTGGCCGCCGCTAAATTCGAGGCTCGATGTCACCGTCAAAGATTAGTGGTGAATTAACCCGCCCAGACGGGGGGCCAAGAAATCTTTTAGGGCTGGACACTTTCGAGGGGCCACTCCTTTTTTTGAGAGGGGGGGGGAGGGGGGAAGAGACTATTTACTCGGGCTACCGCAGGTAGACGAGTCTAGGGTTCGCGATTCTTGTTCTTATTATTTTTATTTTTTTGCGACGCCTTATTAGTCCTCCGCGCGGCCGCTGGCGATATTGACCAATAAGCTTTGTGAAACTGAGGCATGTGACTAACTGACCAATGCATGTGACCAGCGCCTTCTTTCTTTTCGACTGAGTGAGTGAGTGAGTGAGTGAGTGAGTGAGCTTTCTTTGTCTCGGATGTGTTTTGTTTGTTTGTTCACAGACATAGTTATTGTGCAGTAACGTCGCTGGCAAGTATCTTGATATTATTACATACACTTACAATCGCACACGCCGTTCATTAAGTGAACATGCAGTTGACACTTTCTACAATCATTGACATAATTCTTGAAACAAAGCTAACATGAAATGGTTTCATGTTCCCCCTTCCCCCCACTTCAATGTTGTGGACCTCAAAACGTTTGCAATTTGCACTCAGTCACCTGCCATTACATTTAAATGTTCAGAGTATCAACATTGAAAAGGGGGGACGGGGGGATAGCAATTCATGCAAAAAAGAGGCCTAGCAATTAACATGGCATGATTCACTCAAGTCGTTTCAACTAATTTTGTCAATGATTGTCTGAATTTACGTTAATAATTCTCCGTACATTTTTCGTTGCAGAGAAACGGCATATTTTACCCACGACTGCGCAATGTGATCTCACATACATTTAACACATATATTGATCGCTAACAACAAACGAGAATTTTAAAGGTTAATTACATGACGTCACCATGACGTCCTAATGTTAACTGTCACTACGCGGAAATCAGGTTCAAAATTATTGTCGGTTTAAAAGCTGCGCACGCTCTCTGTATTTCCATGATGAATTTATAATTCTGACACAAAACCTACACGTAAAATTAAAATCTGCCGATAACTTTATTGCAGACCTATCATGAAAGGATAATGTATACCCTGCACTTGCGCAAATCATTAAAATATTTGACCATTCATGCTGATATAAAGAGAAAAGTCGGGAAGAAATTGTCTTAAGTTAATGCCCAAAAGAACAGAACAAATTGTTTGCAGCAAGGGGGAAAAAAATTCTTTCACCAGTTGCATTCATTAAAAACTTGTCAATAGAATAAGGCTTCGAATTCATCTCAAGTTACAACTGGCACCCATGTTATAAAAGAGCTCATATGTCAAGGAACATAAATAAACAATGAATCGAGGAGTTCAGCTCGATTTCAACAAAAATAATCGATACCCAAACATTTCTCCTTATACTTTTATCATTACAAATAGTTGTCAACACATGTATACTTCTAAGATATCATTGCACTTTGCTGTGTACGAGACTGCTAAAATTAAGCTCAGTTTACCACACTTTACCACAAACTTCGCATAATATTCAGTGCAATTTCAACTGAAATATTCGTTACACAAAGATGTTTTTACACTTTAGCTCTATTTAAGCATTAAGTGGACATAATTGTTGCATTTGATCACACTTTACCATATACTTACACTAAAATTTAGTACACTTTACCACACTTTACCACAATCTGCATATATAAAAGAATCATAATCTAATTTATTAAGATAAGCATGGTAAAGTGTGGTAAAGTGTGGTAAAGTGTGGCAAAATACAGAATTGATATGGTAAACTGAATTGATATAAAACGATGTAGCTAAGAAATACTATAAACAGTTCATTTCACTCGAAATAATTCTATAACACTATTTATTTGTGCAATATAGCGAATGCTAAGCAGCAAGGCGCCATGTTGCGATAGACCCCCTGGGAGATTTGTTCAAAACACAAGACATGTCGGGCTCATTTCTCCGGTTGAACGTAATCGTATACGATCGATTGCAGAAACCGCCTAAATTCCATGTTATTCCTGACGCTTAAATTTTATTTACGAATAATTCCTGTTATGCTGCCACACTAATTCCACTATGTTCTTTCGCGAAAAATGATCATTCAAAGTAATTGAGCAACCAGCGGCACATGAGCCACTCGACTTCGCCACGGTTCTATAGAAATTCAATATGACGAGAGTTCCTTTATCAAACTACTAATCTTTTTCTAAATGACTTGGTAATTTCTTAACTAGAGTGGCTTCTTCGACTTGTTTTGTCACATAGGTCATTATGCCAGTGAGCCGTGGCATACGCAACTTCTTTTAAATGGCTACAACTGTAATTAATCGCTTGCTCATCGCATAAGACTTTAACTTCAAATGCTTACAAAAAAATTATTGTAATCCCGTTCGACAATATAATATGCATATAAACTAACCACATATTCTTCTTTAGCATATTTTAAAACATTAATGGTCAATCCATCAGAGAAAATGGATTTTTATGAATTAAATCTGTTGCGTTTGCGTCCAATTTGTTCTCAGACAATCATTGACATAATTCTTGAAACAAAGCTAACATGAAATGGTTTCATGTTCCCCCTTCCCCCCACTTCAATGTTGTGGACCTCAAAACGTTTGCAATTTGCACTCAGTCACCTGCCATTACATTTAAATGTTCAGAGTATCAACATTGAAAAGGGGGGACGGGGGGATAGCAATTCATGCAAAAAAGAGGCCTAGCAATTAACATGGCATGATTCACTCAAGTCGTTTCAACTAATTTTGTCAATGATTGTAGGTAAAGATGAAGCTGTGTAATTAAAGGCGAAGAGACTTCACTTGACATATTGACCGCTGTTTCTTTCTTTGCTTTCCTGATGTCTGATCACTTGTCTCGGATGTGTTCTGTGTGTTCACAGACATAGTTATTGGTCAGTAATGTCGCTAGCAAGTATCTTGATATTATATACACTTACAATCGCACACGCCGTTGATAGTTGTGTTGATATTTAATACCTGAAGAGACTCGACATATGAACGCTGTGTACATGTGTGGAAATACGTTAATAAATACAGGCAATCGTGTTTTGTTATTGCAAATTGTGTTTTCTATCGGAGAATTGGATTGCGTTTTGACTTTTGTCTGTGACCAATGTGTTTAATAGACTTTAGACCTTAGCACTCATAGCACTGTGATTTTCCAGTAGCCCGAGTGAACCGCCTGACCAGGCGTCTTGTTTATTCCCCCCCCCCCCTATTTTCGAGATTCTATGACAATATATAATGCTCAGTATAGTTTGCACAGGTCCTCCATTGCATAAATTGATGACAGTATTCATGTACATGTATATACTGAAGTATTCCAATTGTCAAGATTATTCACCATTCATATGTAAAAAAGAGAAACTGGAATTTTTTCCTATTCACTCATATTTTTTTTGGCCAGTCAAATTCAGAGGCAGGGACAAATGCCCCCCCCCCCCCCCCCAGACTAGATAGTCTGCCACTGTCAAAGACCGTAAATAGATGGGAAAAGCACAATTATTTTAACTGACTGTTAAAGTTATCAATAGAATAATAATGACAATAATCATATACACTTACCTCAATAACTTGGCACGAGACTTTTCTGCCTTCTTCTTATGAATATACTCCATGAGAACACGTTTGTTCTTGAACATATTACCTTTGGCTTTCAAATACAAAGCGTGGTACATATGGACGTCGATTTTCTTCGACTCCCTGTATTTCCGAAGAAGACGTCGCAGGACTCGCATCCTTCTCATCCAGATCACCTTCTCAGGCATCCTAGCATTAGCAGTACCCTTTCGCTTACCGTAACCCATGTGGCGACCCTTTCGTCGCGCCTCATCTGCTTTGCGGACACGTGATCGGCTGTGGACAATCTGTGGCTTCTTGATGATCAAACCATCTTTTATTAATTTACGAACATTTTGGCCTAATAAACCAGACATAAATATGAGAACCACTTGTTGAAGTACCTATCACCTCTACAGGGATTTAATATATTTATGATATTTGGAACATTCTGAGAAGAAATGTAATATATCCCCTCAGACAAAAAATTCATCTTCATGGACTTTTTCACTGTCAAAGTTACCGTATGTGACATCTACCAGGACTACTTGTGAAATTGAAACAAAAGAAAACCGGTTTGCAAGTTCTAGTTGACGTCATATCCGGTAACTTTCACAGTGAAAAAGTCCATGAAGATTAAGTTTTTGTCTGAGAAAATATATTACATTTCTTCTCAGAATGTTCCAAATATCTTAAATATATTAAATCCCTGTAGAGGTGATAGGCACTTTAAAGGATCACATTTTCAGAAAATAAGCGTACATTATGAGTTTAATAGTTTGCAGAAAAACCTTGTTGTACTTAAAGTGTACAGTATATGAAAGGAAAATTAAGTTTGTCTTATTTGAAAGAACTATTAAAATAATGGGGAATATCAATTTACAGTTTCTTCATATTTTAATTAGTTCTTGAGATATTTAGACTTATGTGATATTCAAATGAGATAACTTATGGTTCGTTTTTCCACTAATTAACATATTCGAAAATCGCGAATATTTTTAAGATTATTGAACAAAATCACTTGAAACTTTGCATATTGCTACAGTTCATGCAACTAAACACGAAAGACAAGTTACAAGTGATTTTGATCAATAATTGCTGCGAGCCGTAAGGTGAGCAGCTCACTAATCTTGACGAGGTCTGGGTCGAGCTTATATGCGTTCACAAACTCGATTTAGGATTTCGTGGGCGATGATCTTCGGTATACGCAATGTCTACCGATCAGCGGCAGGCATTATTAAATTGTGCGCTACGCTACACCTGGCATTGTTTGGCGCTGGAATATACTGATTTATTAAAGAGAAGTGTATTTTTCTACTATACTATTATATCAAACACAACTCTATTTGTTGTTGGAAGTATATATCAAGGCCACAAAAGGCTAAGCGACATTTCGAGGGGCAGACAGTGTATTTATACGAGTCTTTGTTCATTAATTTTTATATGACATACCACACCATTGTGCCAGATGATTTCGCTTAACATATTACGCATGCGACGTTATTGTCAACACTCACGTCACGCGTATAAAATTGAGCCATTAAAGATGGCAACAGCCGCTATTGCTGCAAATCAACAACCTAAAACTGCATAGATTGCCGTTCTTCACTCCAAGCAAGAGTGCTGACGCCATCACTCTTTAATGGCTCGATTTTATACGCGTGACGTCCATGTTGAGGAAAACGTCGCATGGTTGAGCTCGGGATACACGTGCGATTTTTTTCTCGCGCTGGTAACGCAACGGGTCAAAAGTTATTGCGTTGCCGGTACGAGAGAAGTGGCTACACGTGTGGTAATTTTATGATGGAGTCGCAATAGTGACACCATGACGTGTCGAAGAGCGAAGCGTTGGCTTCGGCAATGCTGTTGCTGTGAAGTCGATTTTGATAGAAAAAGAGCGTTTAAAACGTTGAATGGAAAGAATGCTATTTTTGTGAGCGATTTCCATTATTAGCTGTCCCTGATACTTTGATTCTTCAAGTTGAAGAATCCATGCGAATGTGATTTTCATACTTTCAAGGTAGTAAGATTGTCATTCTCGTCGCTACTTTCTCTGGGAACATCGACGGTCGACTAATCTATATCTGTACTAAACCGAGACTATTCAAGGAAAGAAAACGAGCATGCTCTACATCGAACTGATCATTCTAAAGCAAATTTTATTAGCCAGTCTGAACTCTGAAATAAACACTGTGTTTCCTGCTAAAACCAGGCTAAAACAATGCCTATGTAATTTAATACTTTCGGCAATCGTTGCAGAAAGTTAAACCATTTTAACTTTCGGCAACGATTGCGGAAGGCATCAGGTTGCAATTGCGTTGCCGCGCAAGATATGATACATGCGCGATTTCCTCTCTCGCGCCAGCAACGCAATGAAATTTGACCCGTTGTGTTGCCGGCGCGAGAAAAAAATCGCACGTGTATCCCGAGCTTTAAGTTCTTTAATTGAAAATGCTACGGACGATAACAAGTATTTTACTACTAAATAGTAAATGGTAGCAACTCGCAGCACTTCACTTTTGATAAAAACTTCTAGTCTTAAAAATATTCACGATTTTCGAATATGTTAATTAGAAAAAAACGAACCATAAGTTATCTCATTTGAATTTCACACAAGTCTAAATATCTCAAGAACTAAGTAACATATGAAAAAGCTGTAAATTGATATTCCCCATTATTTTTCAAATAAGACAAACTTAATTTAATTTTCGTTTCATATACACTTTAAAGTGTCTGTAAAGTAAGAAAATTCTTGTCATTTTAATGAGCACTCACTGAAAACTTCAAGTGAATCTAATGTATATTCTTCACTATATCAATTACTCTCAGTTTGCCATGGATATGTAGTTTGTACTTGGAGAAATTTGTGCTTCTTGGTAACAATGCCTTATGATGTATGCAAATGGACATTAATGCTGAAATATGTTGTTCTTATGTATATAGTTGTTCATTTGTGTACATCGTAGGTATTGTTACGGAAAGGCCAAATTTTCTCCAAAAACAAACTATGGCAAAATTTGATGTCAATAGCGCAAAGACTAATATATATATACATCAGATTCTTGAAATTTTCTATGAATGCTCCTACCAGGTATTAAGGACAGGAATATTCATAAAACGTTAAAAACCATGGTTTTATACCTGATAAAACATCTTGACGTCGGAAAGAATACTAATGAACATACAATTTTATATAAAGAATACTAATGAACATAACATCCAATAACGAATCGTTTTTGAAGCCATTCAAAACACTTGCATCATGTGTTTTATCAGATCTAAAACACTGGGGCTGGGCCCTCGTGGTTTTAAATCTGATAAAACACTCCTGCTCGTCTGTTAAATATTATTTCCATATATCAATTACATGTAAATCATAAATTTAATGAACCAGCCTCATAGTAGGTAAGGTGTATCATCACAAACATCAGTATGTGAACAGCAAAGGTTTTTAATCATTGGCTGACTTCATTTAGACTTACAAAACACCAATCTGACTTACGTGAATTTGCGTTGGCAATCTCGTTCGCTTCATTGGGATCCAGCCATACTTTACGCTTGCCACACTTCAAAACACTAGCAGCAAGTCGCTTTTGTAATTTCAAAGTACTGTAAAAAGTTTAAATTAATCCAGGTGAAAATTATATAATGATGGGCACTACAGAAGGAAAATATTCTACTGTAATCAAGACAAGAACTGGGATAAGAACTGTAGAACCTTCATCCAGCGTGATCAGAAAATTTTTCTTTTGCAGGCGCACAACTAGGGGTGTTGCAACCACTGCCCTTTTTAACCCCTGCCCTTTTTGTGAGACCTCTAATACTAGGTTATACGTAGTTTCCTACGGCACGAAGTATAGTAGGAAAGTATATTCCTTACGTCAAGTAGCAGTATTCCCAGGAGGAGGGCGTATCAGAAACAAGTGTATAAAAGAAGTCGTTTTCCAGATGAAGCATCTCGGTCAGTCAGTAGACAGCTCAAACTTGAACATTGAACTCGGAATCACAACGTTTTTGATTTACTATTTGCTGAGCGGGCAGTGAGCTGGTTATCTTGGTCCCGCCCAGATTTCCAGGCCACCTCGGTGGAAGGTTTTTTCTGGCCTCCCTGATACCAGCTATGGTGCAGATTGGAGTGGCGCATTGACCAGGACTGAAGCGAATTAACACTAATTGTGAACTTTCAGCAATCCTGATAGTCGAAAGAACATTTCTTATTACTCAATTTATAACAACGATTGTAAATACGCTACGGAATTATCGATATACATGTAGTTACAATAAAGAGCTGTCGTCTACTACACTGGACCACAGCAAGGTTTCTCCAAGAGTTGTCGTGCCGTCTATTGCGTCCAATAGCAATGAAGACATTAGATAAACAAATAATTAATCGTCTGTTGTAGTACACAATACAATTCTCCGCAAATCTGGCGAGACTCAGAGGCTTCTAGCAGTGGGCCCGGGCATCAGCTAGGCTGAATATAATTATGATAAATTTTAAATAATGCGAGACCAAAATAAAAATTTCCGCAACCGAAAATACGAGAAAAGTGTCCTCAAAATGCAGGAAATGCTATTTCAGAGACCCAAAATTCAAAAAGGGGGGCATGCCCCTGGACCCCCCTAGTCTCAAATTGTTTAGAATACTGAACGACTTTGCCCTTTTTTGGTGTTCAACCCCTGCCCTCGAAATTTTCAAGTTGCACCCCTGTTTTGTGATTCCACAGGTGGAACTAATTAGAAAAGACAGAAAAATTCTGCTCCACGCGCAAAATTCCACCTTGCGGAAAACCAGCTAAAGGGGCCAATTACATGGAGATTTGCAGCCTGGGCTGAAAATCTCCATGTAATCGGCCCCTAAAGCAGATGATGCCCACACATCCACAGAACAGCTAATTACTCTGTTCGCTAGATCACACTCACTATTTTAAAACAACTGAAATCAGAAAGTACAATTTACATACTTAGCAAAAGCTGGGTCTGTGACTTAGTTCCACCTCATACAAAAGCATGAAAACACAAATATTTAATGATTAAATCATAATTTAATATTGCTTGATTGCTCGCATCACATGCACTGACGCACAGACCAAATCATGTGCTCGCTTTAACCACACACATACTCGTTGTCTAGTTTCCATATTGAGAAGTCTGCTAAGAGTAAGGGTGTATTCACTTGAGTTATTCTGGAAAAAGAGTAATTACTAATCAGGGCTTTCAAACTCAGAAAATTGCACGCATGGTTATTCAAGTGCGCAAAACTTGTAATGTTGTGTGTGTGATCAGTAACGTTTTGTGTAACAGAGGTAGAAATTAAAGCACTTTGGTATAAGGATAGACAACAATTTAACACCATAGAAACTTTAGAAGTGGTTAATAAGGAAAAATCATTTATAACTTTTATGTAAAAATGGCAGCAACTGCAAGCTAGGAAATTGTACATTATTATTGAGTACAGAGCAAGATTTTTCAGGATCACGGTCTTCTTGTCCTGGAGAAGTTGGATCCTGAATTTCTTTCTTGCTCAAATGAGCTGATTTATTCCTACAAACTTTGCTGATAGATATATTCTTCTTCACCTTCTTCAATCCTCACTCTTTCATGGAAAAGTTTATAAAATGTACGATGTGAATTTTGGGTGCCATTTTGTGTGTTAAAATTGTGTGATCTCATGCAGGGGATGACGGCTATATCCTGTGTTTCTCTGCACTTTGCACGTTTCGCCAACAAGCCATGGTGTTTTGTAACAAGGGTGAATTTTCATTTGACAGAGGAGTTTGAGGCTGAAATAGTGATAATCATGTTCACCAATTTGCAAAATTGCAAGAATTAGTATTGTTCCATTCTCCCTGAAATTCAAACTTTGGGCGTATGGTAAATCGCACCCCTAGATTTGTCTGGGTGCGCACAACTGCACACCCCCCAATTAAAAGCCCTGCTTAGGCTACTGTAATACACTGTAGGCCCAAGTATTATAATTCAGCTCTGATCCTTTTCTATTTTTTCCACATTGCAAATCAGCATTTTTGTGCAATTCTTGCATATTTCAAGATTTAGCTCAATCTCTCATCTTCCAAATGATAGATTATTCTTACTCAATCTCATACCCAGGGCATTTGCCGTGCACACAAACAAAGGTTCTGAGATAATCCACCACCAAAAACAGTAAAACCTGTTCCCAGTTGAAAGGAAGCCACCTTCCAATTCAAAACACTTCCAGAAGATGGATTATCAAGGATTATAGACATTATTCATAAATGGCTGCCAAATTAATATTCTTTTATGTGCATATAAATCAGCCCTTATGAACTCGTTTTGAAGTAAAAATTCTTTTGAATTTCATACATGAAAACAAGGTCATAAGGGATAATTTATATGCACATAAAAGAATATTAATTTGGCAGTCATTTATGAATAAGGTCTATGTAGGGCATAATATATTACCAAAACCAATGATGTGTGGCCTGGCCCAAAATAAACAATAACACAGGGTTTGAAATTTTCAATTTTCAGCAGTATCCAAGTGGATACCAGGTTTCTGAACTTGGTATCCCTCCTTGAAATCTAGTATCCCACTTTTGCATACTAAACATCTCAACTTGCAATATCTAAAATTAACTATAACAGTTTGTGACAGTATGGTACATGCATTACGTTACATTATAAGACGTTGTGTTACAATGCAAGACGTTACGCTACATTCTAAGACATTATGCTACATTCTAAGACACACTACATTCTAAGACGTTATGCTGCATTCTAAGACGTTACGCTGCATTCAAAGACGTTACGCTACATTCTAAGATGTTACATGTCATTACATTCTAAGACGTTACATTACATTGTAAGACGTTACATCAGATTCTATGGCTGTGTACTATCAAAATTTTTATTGTATCCCATTGGATACTGAAGTTAAGACTTTTAGTATCCAAAAAGGTTTAGGAATGCAGACGGATTCATCAATGTTTTGGACAGAAATCATGATCAGTTTTGGTAATACATGTATAGTATTCTAATTAGTCCAGATTAAGAAGAGCTCCTAAATTAGTGTTAGCATATGTTATTCTGGCTAATCTTATTCAGGAATGGTCCAAAACAAATACACCCTAAATGTCCCAGAAGCCCAGGACCATCAGGTTTATAACAAACAGTTGGCCTTAGACAACTTCTGGTTTTGATCTATGCCTACATTGCACACCAGTCTAACATAAAAAGGCCAGACTGGCCGGCTTAATAGCAGGCAAAAAGTGACTAAAATACTTCCAGAAATTAACTTTCTAGTTATTTATTCTTCTATAAACAAATTCATGTCCGAACTAGTTAAAAATGGCCCCAAATTTTAACTCTAACGCCAGATTGTTTTACGTCTATCACAAAAACATGCTTTAATTTGTATACTAAAAATCCGTTTAAAATACTAGCATTCTAGCAAAATTTGTTAACACTACAGAAACACAACAAATATGGCGCAACTGACCTCAGTGATCTGGCAAGAACTAAACGCTAAATGAGTCTACTTTCACCGTTGTAAACGAACAGAAAATACCCTAGTGTGTACCAGAAGCTTTAACGCTCTGTTCGGTGTCGTTATACTTAACATTCTTGTGGTTGTTAACAGAAAAATAGCAAGAAATTCACAACAAATGTGAGCATCTCACCTCATTATGGCGACTTCTCATAGAAAAAGAACGTGGTAGAAAAGACGTCCCATAGTTCATTGCGCTACGACAGCGAGGGGCTCTGAGGGCAAGTAGAGGATATTTTAGGATATTTTAGGGATTTTGGGGAACCTTGGGGATCCTTGGGGAGGGATCTTTGGGGATGCGAAGCACATGTTAGACTTTAGAAGTTTTGTAAATAAAAATTGACGATTTTCGTTCATATTTTAAAATGCCGAAATCCAAGAGAAATAAATTGGGTTAGTGCAGCTCTTAAAGCGTGAAACTTTTCAGCTACTTTTTTGCAGTCTTTTAAATGTTTAATCTCTTATTTTCGTTCATATTATATAATTTGTGTATAATAAATGTCTTGATCAATGATCACTGATCGATGGTTGGGTGTATTAATTGTAGTGTCTTTAACTCAAACGAAGAAAAAAGGTTTGGAACTCAAATCAGGTTTAATGAAAGAGGTAAATAAATAGATATTGTAGTTTACTGCAGACTGTAGCATAGATATTGTATATCACCCACAAATACTAAGTTTATAAATTGGTATCACTGTTGTGGTGGTGGTGTTTTATGGTTGTTGTGGTAGTGGTGTTAATGTTGGTTCTGGTGATCATGGTTGTGGTGGTGTTGGTGATAGTGATCATGGTTGTGGTGCCAGCTGTTAATGGTCTTAGTCATGTTGGTGATAGTGCTGGTGATCATGTGAGCTGGTGATCATGGTTGTGGTGCTGTTAATGGTGTTAGTCATGTTGGTGGTAGTGCTGGTGATCATGTGCTGGTGATCATGGTTGTGGTGTTAGCTGTTAATGGTGTTAGTGTTAGTCATGTTGACATGCAGTGCTAATGCTGGTGATCATGGTTGTGTTAATGGTGTTAGTCATTAACCATCAATCAATTGAAGCAATCAAGGTACAACGGCAGTGTTAAATACCAAGTCGGTCTACTGGGCTCAACCTCACCATAAACCCAGACCGTAGACACCTTGGGCAGTCAGCAGGCAAGTGGTGTCTGCTAAACTGCATTCTAGCTACAATAAATAACGTCAACAGGCCTGGATTTACCGATAGACTTACCAGGCTATAGCCTGTAGGCCCACAATTTGGATGGCCCACATTTTAAAAGATGTTAAAAAATGGGATTTCAGACCTTTATATTTTGCTCAAAAGTGTCCTCAAAATGTGGGAAATGCTGTATTGCATGCTGTTTCAGAGACCCAAAATTGAAAAAAATTCCGGTGGGGCATGCCCCTGGACCCCCCTATACATGTGTCATCACACTTAGCCTGTAGGCCCAAAATTGGTAAATCCAGGCCTGAACATCAAAATTATACACCCATCCAAATTAGTTGTTGTTGATTGCTGGTCCACTGTATGTGAGGTACTCTATGTATCCTGTGTCTTGATAATACATTCTACCAGCAATGATTGAAATCAATGACTTGGACTCAAGTCATGTCAACTTGAGCCACCAAAAAGTTTAACTTGATCAACTTGACTGAACTGGTGACTGTCTTACTGTATATAAGGGTGCTCAGGAGCCACAGGGGCAGCTAATGTCTTAACCCTTTCCCTTCTAGGGGTTCTCACTTGATGAGTAATTTATTGTCTGGCATTAAGTTTCTTTTCCACTCATCGCAGAAACTATTTCACAGTTTGCTGCAAGTACTTGTATCTCATTAAAAAGAACTCACAATGAGAAAACAAGCACTGTGAGTTGTTTTTAATTACACTCATAGTGAGCTGGTATTGTGATGACTGGAAAAGAGCCTTAAGACAGTGTAAAATTTAACAAAGTGGCTGGTTTTGGGTGACCTACAGTAGTAGGGAAACTGGGTTAATTAATTAATAAGGAGAGTTGTAATTACTATTTTACCTTATAATTATATATTTCTACTTAATCATTGTAAATTGACATATCTGCTACCTAAACCCAGTAAACAGAGGAAACCCAGATGCCCAGCTTGGTCAACACAATTATTCCAATATTAAACTGATTAAAGTTCTCCTATCTCATCTACAGTACAATTAATACTATTTAATAATTGATTTTCTAAGTATTGTATTGCTGTTTAATTGATTGCAGGTACAAGAATGTGTAGACAGTTATGCTCGCGTGTTTGTGTTTTCTGTCGAGAACATGAGAAATGCTAAATTAAAAGATGTAAGAAATGAATGGAAGCACAGCAGGTATTATATTGCACGTTAATATAGACAAACAATTAAATAAGTACAAGATAGACTGTAGTATTTAACTCCATGTATTGTATGCTTATACTTATTGCAGTTCTCATGAAGGTGACACACTAACGCTTGGAAGTACATTTTCTCTTGCTAGATTTTTCTTTGGTAAAAACAAAGTAATGATGATAGCTCTTGGAAAGAATAAAGAAGACGAATATAAAGAAAATTTGTCACAAGTTAGCAAGGTTAAGTGTAAAATTAATACTGTAGCAATGTATCCATATTCATTGGTTCTTAAGTCTGTTACATTTCAAACCGTCAACTATTAAGAACTGCAAAGTATTGAAATAGTAACTTTTTAGGTATAGTCAAGACTTTTTAAGCCAGAGTAAGAGTACATGTACTAGCTTCAAACTTAAATTTCTGATTCGTCACCTGGCTGCACTGGGAATATATTTATTGATAGCAATAGCCAATAGGTGAGTTTCAGGGCGTTGCGCACGCATCATTTTTCAAAAAACCCGGCGAGCTCCACTCAAAGTAAATATACTGTTTAAAATAAACAAAGTGTAGAATACAGTTTCTGGATATTTACCACTGTTATTCTGCTGTTGTTGGCTCGCTAGCAACTCTGCTTGCCATTGCTTAATTACTTTGTAGAGAGCCCGTCAAGAGCCTGCCAATTCCCTTGCAAAACGATGTGCGCGCAACACCCTGAAACTCGCCTATTACCTGGCAGTCTAACTCAATACAGTATTCTCTTCATTATTTTAATAGCATTTAAAAGGTCAAAGAGGCTTAATTTTTACAAACAAGACCAAAGATGAAGTGATTCAGTGAGTTAATTACTGTTATCTGCATCTAAAACACTTATACAGACACTAGTATTATACATCATGTTGCCTTCTGCAATAGACTTCTACAATAGACTACTAAATCTACATTACCACAGTGTAATAACTAAAAATTTTAACAAATAATTTATATAATTGCAGATGGTTTTCAGATTTTAAAGAACTTGACTATGCACGGGCTGGAAATATTGCCACATATGATTTGACTTTAGATGCAGGTATTTTTAACACATTTCTGTCCAAGTGAACCAAAAATGGACCCTATTTATTATTTTTACTCTTCAAAAGGGAGAACCCCCAGGCCTCAGTAAACAATGGTTTAAATATGACATACATATATGTTATTTACCGGGTGGGAGGGCCGTACTGGAAAAATATTTTCCCGAGGTCTCAAAAACTGCCCGAGGCCGCAGGCCGAGGGTCGTTTTTGAGACCGAGGGAAAATATTTTTCCAGTACGGCCCGACCTAAACGGTAAATAACGTATTTATTTTTTTCGACATTTTCGTCGTTGTTGACATTTTCAATGTTTTTGTAACTCGTTGAAGCTGAAATTGGCTCGTTTTCCAGAGAGTTTAAATCGTCTGGGTAGTAAAATTCGCTCTCACTATGATAGATATCATCGGAGAACATTTTTTTCATTAGTTTGAACAATTTACATTCTCATTAAATCAATTTTCAAAATTAAAGGCCACTTTGTAAAAACTTTGTAAACAAAAAAATAACTCTCCTGCCCGCGGGCTAAATATCGTAAAAAGCCGCCCGATCGCGTGGCCAATCAAATTGCAGGAAATCACAAAATAACACTTCCGGTCCGGAAATAAAAAAATAAAGGGTAATATTATAAATTAAATTTAATGAACCAGCCTCATAGTAGGTAACTGTATCATCACAAACATCAGTATGTGAACAGCCAAGGATTTTATAATCATTGGGTCATTCCAGAAAACATCCACACCTCCCCCACGGAGGAAATGTGAAGTTGACCCCCTCCCCCCTTCGGACATCCTAGTACATTTTACTATTATCAGAAATAGATTTACCCCCCTCCCCTCCCCAGATGGCACAAATTTCCTCTGTGGGGGAGGTATGGATCTTTTCTGGAATGACCCATTGGCTGCATGATTTCATAATTTAAACTTATCTTATTAAAGACTAATGTATTTACTTACTTGAATTATTACATCAGCAATCTCATTTCCTTCATCAATGTAGGACCTCTAGATCAGTTCACTCATTCAATGGAACCAAATTTACGACAACTAGGCCTTCCAACTGCACTAGAAAAAGGTACTTCCTGAACAATTGTAATAGATTGCAGATAACTATAAATAATTATAATTTTGCTATTTTCATCCCATAGCTAGAATGTAATATTAATTACATGTACTGTACCGGTACATTAATCGACTGTCTTGTATATCTGATAATCATATGGACGTTTCATTTGCTCAAATTAGGAAAAGTGGTATTACTGAAAGACCATGATGTGTGCAAGAAGGGTGACACGCTAACTCCTGAACAAGCAAGAATTCTTGTAAGTACTCTTCAAGTTTTTTTGGTTTGAACACCAAAATGTTAGAATCATTACAATTTTATGTCAAGAATGGTGTAGATAGTATACATGTGTGAGCTTGGTGTAATGTAAAGGTTGTGTAATGTAACAGATGTTTGGTAGGTGTTCATCAAGCTCAAATTAGGGGTGGGGGGTGGGGGGGGGGGGGGGGGGGGGCAATGGGGGGGATGACCAGTAAACTTAATTAGCAATTATAGTGTCACTTTATTACAAGGACGTAGCCAGGGGGAGCTGGGGGAGCTGCACCCCTTTTGATATAAAACAACAGACATGTAACTACAAAACTGATGCAATATGAATTGTGTCAGGAAATAAACTGTAAACAGTGTATTCAATCTACTGAGTGTATGCATTTTGAGTATCTATGTGACGTTTTTCTCCACTGTTTTTTTAGAAATTACTAGGCAACCCAATGGCTGAATTCCAGGTTACCCTTGTGTGTGTTTGGTCAAATGATGGAACCTTTGAGGAATTGACCTAAAAGGCTGCCAAAACAAGATCATATCAGCCAATCAGTACTGTCATACAGATATGTACTGGTAATCCTATGTCCAGGAAGTCCTATCTTGACTACAGATGCAAGACCTTACAAATACATGTACTTTCCATTGTATCAACCATTTAAACACCATTCAAGACAGCTGCTCATAAAATGACATTTTCCCATTTTTTATATTATATTATATTTATAAGTACATGTAATAGCATAAAGAGGTACATCAGCTATGAAATGTCCCACTTGATTTGAGAGAGCATGACCCAAATCGAGTGGGACGTTTCATAGCTAATACACCTCTTTTTATGTTATTCCTTTGTAGTAATTTCTTTCGTTGTCACGTCTGTTGACGTCAAACTGGGTATGATTAAACTCTGATCAGACCTGGTTTGACGTCAACGGAGGTAATGATTAGTAAAAGTGAATTTTAATGAGGAATTACTCCTGAATGATATAATGCAAAAATTGATATTTGATTTTGTACTTACATAAAGCACTTTATGTTCGAGTTGATAGTGTGGTGCTGTAAGATGAATGACACAAGAATGTATGGAGCTAAAGTAAAATAATTGTAAGACAGTCACATGGTGGATCATTACACATTTACATGTGCACAATAAATTTGTTTACCATTGATCTACAATGTGACCAGGCACTGTTCATCCCCAGTTACAAAAATAAATCAATTCAATCATTTCATGGTTGGGGATTTTACATATTTAGGATATTTGAAACCTTCTGACAAGATTTGTAATATATATTCATTTTCTAAAATTTCATCATCATGGACTTTTTCGCTGTCAAAGTTGACGGAAGTGACGTCTACGCAGGAATCTGTGACGGGTTTTATAGACAAATTCCTGCTTAGATGTCACTTCCGTCAACTTTCACAGCGAAAACGTCGATGAAGATGAAATTTTAGGAAAGGAAGATATATTAATAATATTACAAATCCTCTCAGAAGGTTTCTGATGTAGGCACTTTAAATTATTGCATGGCAGTGCAATATATTGTTGAAAATTCTTTGTGGTTATTCTTTATTTGCTGAGCTTTTATATCACTATTGTCTCAAGTAATAGCAGGACGAAAGGCTACGTGTAGCTCAGCAAATTAATAATTTACATGGTGGAACCACAAAGAATTTTCAACAAAAAGTAATAACTTACTGAAACAGTTAGAGCAAAATATTGATGTTTATCGTATTAAATAAAAACAGTGTGACAAATCTTGTTTAACCACTGGCACCCGATAACTCTCCCCTTCACAAGTAAAATCGTCTGGCGTTTAAGCCACAGTAAAATACTGCGGTTCTGGTTTGAGCGTGGACACGCGTAATTTGACAACACAATGTTGCTAAGCGGTAACAGCCTTACTAGGTTGCTGTGAGTGGAGGGTTTACTGGTCGTAAGGCCAAACGACATTGTTTCTTCGCACAAATGTCGCGTTGTGGGGTTTGTCAGCGTAATGGCCGATCGGAAAAGCACTGTGCAGTTCTTAGCTTCACTTGACGAAGATTTGTGTATAAAGATGAGTTATAAACATGCCCAGTTTCCCGTGTGAAACGTGTGTCGTCAAATTACGCGTGTCCACTGCTTGAAATTGCTTAGGAAAAAAATACCTAAGTCCTTTCATTCACAATCCCTTGGGTGAGGCCGGTGGGCTTCTTAAATTTAATTACCTGCATGGCCAATTCTTGGTTTGCACTTGACGTCATGGCGGCCATTTTGGAGGAACTTTAACAAAAAAAACTCATTGGCAGCTATTGTATTTTGAGTGTTTGTCTGCTGAATCTCAACTTGGGACTGATTGCAAACACCAATTTCCCAAAGTTTTGCGCTTTCCAGATTTTTGGAAGGCAATTGTATTGTATCGAGTGTTGTAAACAACTTGTGAAATGAATGAATAGTAAAAATCCCTTTGGGATATTGAGATGCTAATTAGTTACAAGCACCAGTGGTTGTATCAGAAAAGTATACATCCACTAGTGGTTGTAACTAATTAGCATCATTGGTTTTAGTTTGTATGGGGTTTACAGGGGTATATATGTGACGTAATTTCTGAAATTGGATTGGCTGCAAAACTCATGAATTAGTAATGAATTTCACAAGTAATGTTTACAACATGAGCGGCCGTGTTGTATCGAATATACAATCACGAGCCGAAGGCGAGTGATTATATATTCGATACAACACGGACGCGAATGTTGTAAACAGCTTAAAACACGCCGAGTCTTTGATGTTAATATGAGTAATATTTGTTCAGATTAATTCAGAAAAAGCTCAATTTCAATGTTTTAGAGCGGAGATAGTGACCTGATATACAACCACTAGTGGTTGTATATGTGATACAACCACGTGTGGTTTGTATCAGATATACAACCTCCTTCACGGTCATGATTTCTTTTGTGTTTTCTTCATGAATTATTAATGAGTGTTTTAAGACTTGTTACAAGCTTGTAGCGGCTCCGTCTTGTAACAAGTGAGATTTTTACGTGTTATGGACATATTTTTTTTGAAAGTCCAGTGAATGTAAGAGTTGAGAAGAAACTATTAACATTTAACGAGGCAATTTTATTTTTTGGTGTTTCACAAGTACTAATTAAAGATACATTATGACTTATTTACATTTTATAATATTAAAAAATACTTATCCGTTTCAGATTTGAACTATTTCATCTAATGTTTGTAACTTCTTTTTTGTTTAAAAACTTTGTTTACATTCTTTGCATTACATCCTAAACTAGCATCTACAGCTACGGCTATATGCATTTCTCTGTATCACCCTGTTTTGTAATTATTATTTTTAAAAATGTTTTGTGTAGGATAAAAGTTGTTTTTGACCAACTTTAGTTTGGACTTTGGAACACTTTGATAACAAACACAGTAGGATATCACTTTGTTAGCAAACCATAACTGATGCTGAGTGAGTGGGACTTGAACCCACGACCATTGTGAAATCGCTCTTGCCACTGAGCTATCACTCTGACCAAAGATGGTTTGGTAAGATTATCTAGATTTTTATCATCAGATATAGCTTGCAGAAACGGCTGCTCTCTTCAGATAGGTTGTATAAATTTTGTTACAGTAAACTATTAATGTAATTACAATTTTAATGCAATCACAAATACATTACAGTGATGTAACAAACTCTAATGATTATGGGAAAATGCCAAGCACATCCTAGTCCACTGGAAAATGTTGAGACCGCTTTGGTGCAAAAATTAACAGCTTTCATTTAGAAATGAAGCTTTCTAATTCTGTAGCCATGCCATCCCTATGGCATGCCTGGTCGATGCAGAAAAATTATGCTTTGTCATTAGGAATTAGAAATCTTTAAAGTTACACAAAAGATTTTTAAAATATAAAAACAAAACAAGTTATGGCAATTATTTTTAAAACACAACACCCTCACAACCACACGCTGGCCAACCATCCTCATTCCCAGGGCCTCTCGAGCACTTCCTTTACAGGAATGCCAGGATGTCTAACCACCACAAAGCTAATCAACCATGTCCACTGAACTAGTCAACTCAACCAGTTATCTAAGCAATCTAAAGCTTAAACACTTGTAACGCCAAACCCCTTCATCTATACACTGCACATCTCCTCCATTAAGCAATTCCTGCGCATAAAATAATGTTATCACCTAACATAAGCCAGTTTTCCACTAGGTAATTTTTTTTCCATGCAAATCGACTTTCTTTTGCTAGAATTGAATAGATCTCTCATTAGTCTCAGTCCAGAACTTATTAAACAAAAGAAAATGTCGCTTCACTTGAAGAAAGTCACCAAGTGAAAAACCAGCTTTAGACCTCTGATTACAGCAATCTTAAACATGCTAAGCTAGAAAATCAATATATATGAAGAATAATTAAATAAATTATCAACTTTAACTTCAGCATTACAAAGTCTTTCAAATATATTACATACCAACCACTGCTGAAGTGTAATGTTTGCAACTTAATACCAGGATGTTTTGTGCCTTGGAAATCTGATTTGAAATGACAGGAACATGAAATGGAGTCTTAATGGTCATATTACCAACATTGAAGGCCATTGAATCCAGTTTCTTGTTCTCCAGCTTGTAAGAATTATAAAACCCATTTATTGAGTGGTAATTCCAAGAGCACAGACCTTTTCACTTTTTTTTCTCTGGTAAAGCAAATTGTTCCAGAATTAATTTTTTTCCCACTTTTTTTTCTCTGGCAAAGCAAATTGTTCCAGAATTAAAGTTTCTTTTCCCAACAGGCAACCAATTAGTTCCTCACACAGCATTAATGTTTATTTTAAGCACTGTTATTTGTCCATTTTATCACATTTAAATATATGCTGACCAAATTGTTCACACTAACCCTGGGCTTCGTAAAACAAACTTCCTTCACTTTTGTGACCAAGGGTTCAAATATTTGTCTTTGTATTAAGAAATTCAATACCATTGTCCAATTGTCCGACTTTCTTTTAATAATTCCATGTTCATAATCCAGTCAAATTTAACATACTGCAGATTCATCAACATGACATTTTGTAAAAATACCAGTCTTCTTGAAAATACATGTATCCAATCTCAGTATTTTCACATGGAGGTTATATCGATTCTGTCCCAATTATTAATTTTCAGATAGAAGTTGATCCTTTGCCAGTAGTGTATCCATTTCATCTACAGATACTGAGACAGTCTTGTCTTATCAATAGTAGCGATTACAAATCGTGATGCACCCAAACTAATCAAGTTTCTAAATACATATGCTAATCTAAATTATCACGATTACATCTTTGCTCTGGAGTTAAAAGCAGTGTTGACATGACATGTTTCGATGGAAAATATGGAAAAATTTTTATTGAATACAAAGTTTAAATTCTGTTTGATGTTTGAAATTAGCATGAACCAAAGGTTCAATTGGTGTCTTTGTAATGGAAGTCTGAAATTGTAATTACTTTTGTACAGTAGGAGAATATACGAGTATATAAGTCCATCATCACTGCTTTTAACTAAGTAACTCATTTATACTTAATGTTTAAATATTTTACTACAACACATTAACAAACGTATGTGTATTTGCAAGATCTAGATTGTCAGAAAAGAAAGTTGTTTTGCCTCTACTGTATGTTATGGTAAACTTCAAATTGTACATTCTTAATTTCTCTTTACAATCAAGATCTTGCAAATCACTTTGGTACACGTATAATTACACTACATTACATGTACATAAACCAAAAAATTATTTTAACACAAAGGTAGACTATGGGGAAAATTATTAACTATGAGCAAAGCATTACAGCAAATCTTGGTTTTTCTTTCATAAAGAACTGTCAAATGTTAACAGTTTGACAGCCCTTTTCACATGCCAAAAAAATATGCAAAATCGTTTTGAAGCTATTTAAATACAAGCTTGTCCTCAAAAGTGCATGATTGAATATCCAGAAGCTCTTGAGAAAAAAACAGAGTAAATTTCAGGTATATGTAACAATGGACCTTTTTCTCATAAATAGTATTCATCATTTCCTTCACCTGCCACCAGAGATATTCAATATAAATTCAAAAAAAATTATATTTGACATAAAGTACAGAAAATGATGCATACTTCTATTCTAGAAAAAGGTCTATTGTGAATCTAATTTTGTCTCAAAAGTTCTCACTGATCATCAGTGTTACATGTAATTAAATTTTTTTTGAGTGTAAATTGTAATTCAGATTTTGCCCACTCTTCGAACAGAAATACTAGTTTGCTTGTCACTCAGATCTTACTTTAAAACACATTTTTTGTCGTCTTGCTACTAATGTTACGATAACTAGGTATTTAAGTCGAACAGACTACCAGAGCAAGATGTAAGCTTAAGACACACCAATTACTGTACATTACAATTTACAAATAAAGCAGAGTACATTTCAAACTGAAAAATAGAATAAGTGAAGTCTTAAAACAATTACTAAAAAAGACTTCATTTATTTCATTTGTTTAGAGTTAGAGAAATATTTCTCTAGGCTCAAATAATATTATTTCTTTATTAATTATTGTTTTTGAAATGTGCTCTGAAGGTGCATTTGAAATATAAACACACAAAGAAAGCACCATTCAAGATAACTCCTAGATGGTATAAAGATTTCTTTTAAAACCCTTATGAAATACCGATTATTTTTTAATTAAAATGTTGTCTTTCTTTTAATGATTATTATACCATCGTGAAGGAAACTTGAATTGGCTTTGGAAGAAAAATCGAATGCATAAATATTGTTGTAACAAGAGCTGCAATTTTGCTCTTTTGAACCTTAATAAAATACAGTACTACCATTTGCAACTACCTGTACACTGTGCCAAATTTATTGTGAGTGCTTAGGGATGTACAGTACTTCCAGTTGTCTCTATCCTCATCCAACAACATAGAGTTGGATAAGGATAGACATAACTGGAGGTAAACAAAAGTTAAACACAATAAATTAAGCCTAGTGTACAGGTGGTTGCAAATGGTAGCACAACTCATTTCTGCCCAGACCATTGACCATGCAGGTTGGCTAGGTAGAATTGTGATATATGCAGTATGCTTCAAAAACCACTACACTGCAAAAAGGAAAAAAATTGTGCAAATACAAGTGATTCAATTTGTTTCCTTTTTGCAGTTTGTTGTTTTCCATAATCAACTATTAAATCATTAATAGCATTCATTTCAGAGTACAGTACTGATTCATTCTATTACAGTAATACTACAAATATCTTCCCACTTCCATTTCTGTACTAAGTAGCTACCAAAGTATGACACAAAATATTGCTTATTCTTGATTTAGATTTGTTTGTTGGTATTTATTTGCGAAAAATATTCATTGCATCAGATTTAATTCCATGAAAAGCTAAAAATTCAGTTTGATTTGGTAGGTGGTAGTGACTACAGAAACACAAAACCAACTACAGAAGTAAAAGTGGGAGCTTTTTTGTATTTTTGGTTCAAGCACTAATTGTCTTGTAAAAAAATGCCATGACGGGGGCTAACATAAACTGAAGTCTAATTAATGTGCTTAGGTACGCGTTGTGTTTTTCTTTGGAATTCCACTGTGACGTTTTAAGGAAATTTCTCCAAAACTTTAAGTAATTTTCCATTGAAATGTTGTCAGTGTGTTTCCACTATCGTCTGTTTAAATTGAATGAAGAAATATTTCCATGTTGCATTTCACCTTTAAAAATGTTTCACAGGTAAGATGCAATTGATGGTAATACGAATCTACAGTAGAAGTGATTTTAAAATCTTCTAGACTGAAGGCTCACTGAGTCACAGATAAATTTTAACACGAACCTTCTTCTTTACTATACATGTAAATGAATGAAGTTGTTCTTTGGTAGCATATTGAAGATATACAAGTTAAGTCAAATGAAGCCAAGTAGCCACTGTTTTTAACAGGTTTTAATAAGATGAAAAACCTCGTTTTACCATTTTTATCTTATTAAAATATTTAAAAACAGTAGTCACTTAGCTTCATTTGATTTAACTTGTATATCTTTCTCAGTACTGTACTCTGAATATATATACATCCTCATACCTAGTACCCTGGTAAGACTGTGAACAGTGCTCACCTGTTAGTTTCACAGGTGTCACGGTCTCGGCGATCCCCCAGTCTGACTTATCCCCTAAGACCAACTGCGCAGTTATCCCCTGCTTTTCTGCATTGATATTGTCGTTATTCTAACTCAAAAAATACGTATAATCATGGAAACCATACTTTTATCACGTTCTTTTAAACATTTGCTCGCAAGGTAATCAAAATCATAAGTATAAATATAAAACGTCTGTGATCATTACGAATGGCAATACTAATAATCACAGACGTTTTATATTTATACTTATGATTTTGATTACCTTGCAACCAAATGTTTAAAAGAACGTGATAAAAGTATGGTTTCCATGATTATACGTATTTTTTGAGTTAGAACAACGACAATATCAATGCAGAAAAGCAGGAGATAACTGCGCAGTTGGTCTTAGGGGATAACTCAGACTGGCGGATCGCTGAGACCGTGACACCGGGTATGAGGATGTACCTCTTAAGGCACCTCATCACTGCAATAGTAGCACACTGTAACTCACCCCCTATCTCCCGTCTCCAGCTTTACAATAGTAATGCTACTAATCTTTATCATCTAAATACAGACTGTCCTCCATGCAATCCTGCACGTGCCCTTCGATGAGATGATATGGATAACTGCGAGAACAATAAGGGCATTCAATAAGCGATGGTGCATTGGAACTCTCAGATTTTGTGGTTGGCATGGAATATTGATTTGGTTTACGCTCGCCCTCTACTTCATCAATACCACCACCACCATCAGCAACGACTTGCATTGGACGATGTTCCTACAACAACAATACAATGACTTTCAGCCTATAACTTTGGAAAGGAAGGAGAGGAATGGGGGTTAATCATCTTTCTTTGCAGCCAGTGACTGAATTGCGAAGGACGCAGATCAACGTGACCATGTCGAAGCATAATGGCATATCAAAGGAACACCGCTGCCAAACGTATTGCGCATGTGCGACGTCCGAGCTCGTCCTCGGAAAAAGAGCGGGAAAGCACTGAAATAACAATCGAATATGGTATAGTAGGTTAAGTGGTCTAACGTTTCTCTCTGACGAAGGGCCTTCGCTCGAAACGTTAGACCACTTACGTTCTCTGTTTCGGCAGGATTAACCTACCATACCATATTTCGATTGTTGTTTCAACACTGCCTACGTAGCACACTACTTTTAAAACACTGAAATATTTGGACTGGTCCGAGAGTCCGACACAAAAGTTAAAATTATAAGCATACTACCAAAAAGATAAGGTAGGTAATTTGTGCATGGTTTCCTTGTCATTATTGAACATATTCTGGATTTACCCCTTCGTAATTTTGTTTACCCTTTTTTTAAAACACAAATGAATAGTCGAGTCTTACTTAGTCTTCACTGTCTGGTTGTTATCGCCACGGCTAGTTCCCACTTCTCTTGCAATGTTTACTCAGCGAATTCACGCATGCGCAAGCGTTTGGCAGCGGTGTTTATCAAAGGCGCTCCCGGCAGCCGCCATACGACACATGTCTGACCACGAATCACAGCTAAGATGTAGGCGCTGATTTTACGGAGGGATTTCACAAATCACAATGCTACTGTACAAGATAATGCTTACGGGATAATGGACGAGGAGATATGTTTGTTGGTCTAAAAAACGTTTAGTCATGCCCTGACGCAATCACCAAAGCACATCACTGTATTTTCTGGTGATATTTTACGTGTGAAGTTTGTACTTTGGAGCGCCGCCATTAAAGTGGCCGAGCTTGAGAAGAATGAGTCGAGGAAGCTTATGACGTCATAGACTCAAGAACAACAATGATCTTTTGTTTTTGTTGAATCCATGACGGCGCTCCAAAATACAAACCTCGCACGTAAAATACAACTTGGTTTTGGAGAATTTTGAAATGAAACTTTGCACAATTACCAACTACCATAATATCATTAGGATTATGCAGAAACATTACCGACAACATTTTCATCAGAGAACCACTTTAAATTATCCAAAACATTTTTGCAAAACCTTTTTTGATTTTTGTCAGTGAAGGAGAAATTTTAAGTTTGACGATAGAACTCACCTGAAATAAACTTCTTGTGCCACTTGCTGCAAAGGCTTGGTTATGGGCAGGCATTCCAAAAAGATTTCCCTAAAATCAAACATTGAACATTTTGACTACAATGAGCTTTTTGAACCTTACACCCTGGCTAGAGAACTTCCTACTGTACAATTAGGCCTTTAGGCTAGTAGACTATTAAAAGAGGGTTGTCAGTGTACTAACTCCATGCATACATTAGGCTCGAACCGTCTTCTGGGTCCCGGTGTACTTGCCTCCCCCGAACGAGACAGCTGGACGCGTGAACCACACATAACGTGTCTGTGACGTTTTGCATAAATTAATTTCACGATATCAAAAACCATAGTAGCTGACTGAAATATAAGCGACTTCCTCAATCATGTAGGCTAAAAGATGAAAATATATTGGCCATTACCCAATTTCTCTAGAGCTTTTCGTTGTAAATCTTTTAGACAATCAACCTTAAACGTTTCTAAAAACGTTTCATGCGATCGCATGCCTCACGCATCGGCACTCCATTGATCGCCATTTTGAACTGACAGATGCAATAATACTAATCATCCCAATAATATATGCCTGCTGAAAATATGCAGGCACGTTTGTGATTGGTGCCAATCGACAACGGACAAGCTCACGAGTCCAGCCGTGATTTCGGGGGAGGTAAGGACCCTGCCTCCTCCGCAGGCCGTCATTGCATCATGGACAGGTCACACTTTAGGGAGGTCCTGCCAGATCCTGTAAACGAAATGGTGACCGATCCCATTATGCACAGGGGAGTTGGAAAAGCCGTAAAACAATACGCTAGGAAACGGAAAGAAAATACTAGCAAATACAGTTCGAAATCATCAACTAACATACTTCAAGGAATTGTAAAGGTATATTTTACTATCAAATGTACATAAAGTGTTTCATAATGAAGTTATTGACTGTTTTTGTTGTATTTTTACGAGTTTTGTGATGTAGGCAAGTTTATCGATTACCGGGCAAAGTAAAAAAACTACGAAATGACACGTTTTACTGCTTAATAATACCAACAAATGCAAAAAATAAGATTCTAAACCTTGTACAATGCTCTTTGTTTGATACCAATGGCAGAAATATTTTTAATGTGGCTCTTTTCGTCTCTTTTCGTGCTATGAAAACATACAAAGTTTCCGTGGCGGCCATCTTGGTACTCCAAATTCGTCATCACTGGCTTCATTTTTGGAGCCAGATGAGCAATCCAGTTTATATAGAGATCAGTGGGCTCGAACCCACAACCTCCTGAATACTAGCCTGATACTCTCTCTAACCATTGAGCTACTTACTATAAACTCAGACGGCAGACTAAAGTTGTTTGCAAAATTTATACAAGGAAACGACTTAAAATGTACATATTCTACCCTCGAATTTTCCTTCACCAAAAATCCCTAGAACATGCTATGTAATTGAGTGAAATGCCCAATATTACTTCTAATAAACCCAATTCTCTCCTGGCATTACCACCTTAATATATACAGAACTCGCGATCAAGCTCTCGGCAACGGTCTCCGTGGCTCAGTGGTCAGAGTATTGCACTAGAATCGCAAGGTCGTGCGTTCAATTCCTGCCGGAAGGCCTGTGTAGTTGCATTTTTCGCAACTGGTCCCGGTTTGGTCTTAAAATGTATGTATTCTACACTCGAATTTTTCTTCACCAAAAATCCCTAGAACATAATCGAGTGAAATGCCCAATATTACTTCTAATAAAACCATACTTGTGTGACTCGTTCCCAGGTATTAAAATATTTCAAACAACCTTGGCCTACCATCTGAGTTTCAGTGGCTCAATGGCTAGAGCGTCAGGCTGGCATTCGGAAGGTCGTGGGTTCGAGTCTCGTCTGGAGATCAGAGTTTTCGGAGTTCAACAATTTACGACAGCTTGTACAGCAAGAACAAACGAAACTTTACCGTACCTTGTTTCTCATGTCATTTCCTCTTTTTCTTTCTTCATTTAACAATTTGTTCATGCGTTCAAACTAAACAAAAATGTACTAAGTAAATTAACATGAATATGCCAGTACTAACTACTTAATAACCGAGAGTGAGGTCTTTACGTAGTGAATAAAGCATGAGCAGCGATCTGCATCAAATTGATTTACAAGGCGAGCTGCAAGCGAGCCGTAGTAAATCAGACACAGATCGGCTGTGAATGCGACTCCAACGTTTGATGAGGTCTGGCATTAGTCACAGTTTTCCAAGCCGTGAAGAGGCTGACTAGAAACAGTCTAACAACCCCCGCCCACCCTCTTCCGACTCAGGAGTCACTTAGTTTCAACGATGCTACAAGGCTAGAGCAAGCACCGGAGATTCACTGGTTATATATGGTACTTGTGAAGGTTAGGCTTTGTAACGGAATTCAATGTAACTCTCCCTGTACAGTGTACTATACAGGTGACATGCAATGCTAGGGGATGGGAGAAGGGTTACCGTAAGTTCTTTTTGGTCAGGCTCTAGGTTACGCCCTTGTCAATCTTTTGAGCAGGCTCAAGGAACAGCCTTACCACATCTCATTTCCTTCAGCCTGCAATACTCAAAGCTAGCAGTACATGTTTGTTGTATCTGCACAAGTCATACCTATAGATTGCGTGTTCGACAGTAATTGTGTATGTAGGAATAGAGAGTAGTTAACGAGTGATTAACCCATTCCTGCTTGAGCCAGCCAAAATGGTCCCTTTTGTTTTACTCTGTTTAATAACGCCAGACAATTTTATTCCTCAAAGGAAGAATTCTCAGGCATCCTCAGCAGCAATGGGTTAAATTTTAGTTTTGGATATTTGATGTCATGATGCTAACCTCGTCTTCAAGATGTTGAATTGTTGCCATATGAGATTGATTTTCTCTTTTTGTTCTTTCAGTTTCCTGCTGTGCTTTGTCGAGCATTTTCTGGATTTTAGCCTTCTCTTCACTTTCACGGTGGAAATCATCTTCGTAACTCTTCAACTGTTAGAAAATATAATATTATAATAAATAATAGATCTTAAAATAAATTTACAGTGCAACCATGTGTAGAAAAGATTTATTTCGCTGAGCTTTTATGCTGGTTCAAGCTACTGTTACACGATGCGATTTTTCTTGCAACAAATAGCCTGAATGTTGCAGGTTGCAAAAAAATGGCACTGTCTAACGTAGCAACTTGCGATTTTGCTATTTTTGCCGTGTTGCAAGTTGCAAGAAAAGTTGGATGGGTTCTACTTCTTGCTGCAACTTGCAACACAGTTTGCAAGTTGCTGAACGTATTTTTTTTTCATGGGTAAATTTGTTGCAAGTTGCAAGAAAAATCGCATCGTGTAAGATTTATTCTCAGCACAGGGAGAGGTCCAGGCCTCAAAGTGTTAACTCAGGACTTCTTCAGAGCACGGCAAACTTATTCACACTCCTGATTAAGTGCCTCAGATAAGAACAAAAACACCGAAGAGGATTGCCCTAAAGTAAGCACCGCATCACAACAATGTGGTACTTATTCTGATTAGGGCTCCACACACCAAACGTCAGTATTTCGTTGTCAAAAGTATTCTCGGCTGTTTACTATGCATCTTTTCACTATGTAAAACACGGCCTACGGAGCACTATACTTTTTACACTCTCTAAGGGCCTGTTTTCCCCACCGTAGTGTTTATATGAGACAGACCAGTAACCCGCCCTGGCGAGAACTCGGCACTGGCAGCTGGGGTCTCGGCAAGGCTAATTGTGTTGAAATCAAACCAGAACATAGCAGGATAAACATTTCCCCATATAAACACTTTTCTCTGGGTAACTCGGCAGAGCGGGATAAATTTTCTATATTCGTTGTTTTGTGTCACTTTCGTTGATGATAGGCATCTCAAATATTACAACTTGCCAGGTAACACGTACTCATATAAACAGAATGTAAAGTTTATCCCGGCAAACCGAGTAACTCGCCTCCATATAAACAGGCCATTATACTGCATCTTGAATTCTCCTGCAAGGAGCCATACTACAACAGTTCAACTCAATCTAAACTAACCTCAGAACTTTATTCTTCTGTATATTTCATTAACTACAGTACAATACTTACAGATTCTGTCATTAAGTGAATCATCGACTTCTTCTCTTCCAGTTCTGCAGTTTGATGTTCGAATGCTCGTTTTACTCGATCAACTTCTGTTTCGGACTCTTGTTGTTTTGAATTGAGACTAACCACTTGTTTGAAGAACCCATCACATTTCTTCTGCAAGTCTGCACACTTTTTGGTCAGTTGGTCTTTCGCCGCGTTCAATTTTTGTTGGTATTCTTGCTCCTTGATTTTAAAAGCTGTTTCTAAGTCCGATGCATTGCCAATCAGCTTTTCATTTTCTGTTTCCAAAACCTCCAGTTTCCTACTGAAATCTGAAATGATTTCATCTCTTTCCTCAATGTGTTTTTTCATGACTTCAATCTCCGCTCCAAGTGAATTCATTTTTTCAATGAGTGCTGGATCATCTACCCTCTAGAATTTAATTTTATGTAACACAAAATGTAATTAACATGAGAAATCGAACAACCTGAACAAAATAATGGCTAAGAAACAGTTAACAAAAGAAGATAGGAAAAATTGTGACGCCTTAACATAAATCTGTTGCATACAGCTTCTAAATGTACATTATGGTACACAATAGGGCCTTTTATACGGGGAAAAATAAGCTGCGGCTTAAATAAGTCGCAAACAGATCGTATAAACGGTCAATTCTTGAATAAGCCATGGCTTATTTTGGACTAGCTTCAACCCTGGGCTTATTTTAGTCGCGGTTCATTGATTACATGACCGTTTATACGATTTCAACCGCTGGCAGAGGCATCGTGGCATGCCCCCCCCCCCCCCCTCCCCCCTACTAATGTTGGAAAGTATCGAAAATGTAGCAACGTTGTGGTTTTATCGGAATTTTGGACATGGTAAACAATAGACGCAAAAGAAAACGATGACGCGGATGTTTGACGTATGCTTGTTCTTTTTATTGAATCTTTTGCAGGTAAATATTATTTTGACTAATGCAACCATAATTCATCGGAAAACAGTGCAACTTGCAGTGCTTTATATTCTGCATGCGAGTTCTCGTTTGTTCGTGCGGAGTCAATAGGCACATACAGCACCGCTCTGTAGGACAAGGTCTGATATCTATGCTAGGCGTAAACTCGAGGGCTAATTTTTTTTGGCTTTGTGAGTTGTGAATTTCCACAGTTTTTCTTTGAAATGATATTTTACTATTAAATTTATTATATGTATTTTTACCTCATATTTCATTTAGATGTTTATATATACATATATATGTGTCGGAAAAATTTTGTTGTTTAAAATCTCAGAGCCACGACGCCCCTGAAGCCGCGGCTTTTTTTGCCCCGTATAAAAGGCCCTAATACTTAATTCTAATTGTGATATGTACTCAGGGATGTAGCCACGCTGGGCGGTGCTGAGTGGGAACCACGTGGCACAAATTCTAAGCGCTCAGCACAGGGGGTAATTTTTTCAATACCACCCGGCACATTTTTAGCTAAGAGATGGTGAAACAACACTTTTTGTGCAGCAGATATCCTTGCAATTTAATCCATCATTCATCAAGCTCCGAGGTAGGTACCTAAATATCGCGTATTTGATTCTTATATCGCGATTCTTCACAATTAGCTGTTGCTAAGTAAGCCGGTTTTCCTATGGAGAATTTTGTCGCGTGAAGCAATATTTCTATTGTTAAAATTGAATAGATTGGGATAGATTTCTAATTAGTTCCACTCAAAAGCTCATAAGACAAAAGAAAAAGGTCGCTTCGTAAGTGGAAAACCGGCTTTAATCGCTATGGCCACACCACTTTATTTCGTGTTTTACGGGCCCACCGACGCTAAAAATCCGAAAAACAGAATAAAAATAAAATTGAAAATTTCTCCTTTTATTTTTAAAATAAAAGAATAAGTACAAAAATCCGAAATTTTCCCTCCTCCATTCTGAAAACAAAGGATTTCTGCCGGTAAAACACAAAATAAAATTGACGTGGCCTATAAAGTATATAAATTTGACTGTAGATAATGACTAAGATGAAATAACTTTTTTAATCCTGGAAATTGTATCTTGCACTCACTTTTCACTGGCTACATCCCTGGTATTATGTTAAAAACTTTTCAAATCATAAAATATATACAGTACAAATTGTCAGTTGTTTGCTGTACAAGCTGTGTTAGTTAGTGATACTCAGAAAAACTCTGAGCTCTAAGCGGGACTCGAACGCACAACCTTCTGAATGCTAGCCAGACGCTCTGGCCAGCATTCAGTGGGTTGTGGGTTCGAGTCCCGCTTAGCGCTCAGAGTTTTTTCTGTACAGTACACGTGTACTGTATAACCAATATTCCAATAAACATTTTAAAATCTGGTATTCAACATGATGCTACATGTACAATACATGTACCGTAATTATTACTTGGGCTGAGTCTAGGTTTTCACTTCTGGCTCGTTTTTTCTTTCTTTTTCGTTTTTGGTTGCCACGGTTTTGCATTTTTTAATCCAATACTATTGATGTTTCTGGTGAGTTGTTAGCCGTGTGACTGAGTGAGGCCGTGAGGCATGTTGTAACTCTTTGCTCCTTTTGCTTTTGGAGTTGGACAAAAAGTTCAACAGCTTTGCCTTTTGATCAAGGTGTTCTTGCAAGCTGTTGGTAGATTTCGAAGATGACTGACCAACTTTGTGGCTGACAACTCTGTTGATCGTAAATTTGTTCACCTGTATGAAGTTGCATTCGGAGCGTGGATCGACGGGTGAATGCGGTACTTACTTACATAGCCCGAGAGAGTGCCTGATCCAAGTGTCTTGTTATAACATAAGGTATTAAAGTTTATTTCAAATCCATAGTAGAAAATTGTTTGATATATGATTACGGTTACGTAGTGCTCCAATACATAAACAAGTCTGTCTGAAGTGTGCTTTATTTTTTCACTCTGTCTATCATCAAAGAAAGAACCTTCAGACATCCTAGGCAGCAATGGGTTAAAAGTTTTACCTTGGGGCAGTGCACAGAGTAGTGTACGTATTTCCTAAAATAAGCAATTTTGTTATATTTTTTACTTGACTACTAAAATTACGAAGTAATTATACTCCATTACTAACACACACTGACACAGGCTTATGGCCAGGATTTTAAGAAAGGGCACTCCACTTTCTGTTCTACGGCGTAACTCATCTGGCTAAAAGCCTGCACTGACAGTAGGTGGGTACAGTACAAGGTCCGAATTAACGCTTCACAAATCGCAAATTGCAAACTGCAATTATGAAAATTTCTGAAAACTGCGAAGCAGTTCTACAAAAAATTGCGAAGCTCATTTTTGAAAAATGTAGCGTAATGACTAACGTAGTATCGTCTCACATGTACCGTAACAATTCAAAACACAACGTAACGTGAACTTTTTACAACGTAAGGTTACTAAGGTAAAACATGTCAGAACATAATTTAGAGTGACTTCATAGAAGCGTAGCACAACTTTTCTGAATGTATCTTAACTTCTTTGAACGTAACGCAACTTTTCTGAACGAAGGATAACTTCTGAACATATAGCATAATTTTCTGAATGTACATGTAGCGTAATTTTTCAAAACGTGGCATACAACTTCTTTAAATGTAGCGAAAACGTTTCTGAACTTAGTGTACAACTTCTTAGAACGTATAGTAAAACTTTTCTGACAGCAGTGTAACTTCTTAGAACGAATGTACAGCGTAACTTCTCGGAACGTAACTTACAGAAGGCGTGCTGAAACTTTTCTGAACGTAGCGTAACTTCTCACAACGTAGCATAAGCAAACAGTAACTATTCTGAATGAAACGTAACTTTTCAGAATGTAGCATAACTTCTCGGAACGTAAAGTAAAAGCAAAAAAGCAGTATACAACGTTTTAAATGTAGCGTAATTCAGTTTTCAGAAAATGTGCGATGTTTTTCAAGGTAGCATATCGTCCCACAACGTACATGTTACCAGACTTCGAAATAAGTGCCACTGACCGGTACTGAAATTTTACAGTTTGACCGGCAAATACCATCGCTTGGCGGACATGCATGACCGGTGAATTTTTGAATCCAAGTGAGAGCGAATGTGTCAAATTGTAATACGATATGCTGGCGTTGTGCCTATATACAAATATAATTCATAATCTATATTATAATACCTTTATCTGTCTGTGTGTGCGTGTTTGTTTGCCTCACCGTCGTTACCTAAAAACTCGAAAACGGTTACGCCGTTGGCTCGTTGTATATTATTGTTTCTAAACTCACGAGCCACGCGAACGACGAGCGCAAATAAGTATAACTAAAAATGACTGGTAAAAATTCCGCTGTGACCGGCAAATTTATTGAGCCGCCGGTCATAGTGACCGGTATACGTTTCAAGGCTTGGTTTAGACGTCGAAGTTCCGTCGCATTTAATTCGTCGCATTTAACGACGAGTTGTGTCGCATAATTCGACGGAAATGCGACGTTGATTTAGACGTCGCATAAACACAGTCGAATAAAATGCATAAATTATTATAATCACTTTTCCTATCCTACAATATCCCTCAATACCCAACAATTTTACAGTTCGTGGGCCCCACGAAGATCATTTTCAACATGTCGTACTTGTTTGTATCGTCCAGGGGAGCACGGGTGGCATGTGCTATTAGCGCGCTGCCTCTCACCAAAGAGTTAAGCCCGGTTAGACGGGGTTAATACTTGGATGGGTGAGTAGAGTTGTAGTTGATCTCTGCTGTGCTTCGAGGGTTTTTCGCCGAGTTCTCCGGTTTTCCTCCCTCCATAAAATCAACACCTAACATCTTAGCTGTGATCCGTGGTCTGAATTGTGTCGTTGGCGGCTGCTTGGAGCGCCTTTGATATGCCTCGACACGGCCACGTTAATGATCTGCGTTCTTCGCAATTCAGCCGCTGGCTGCAAGTAAAGATGATTAGCCACCCAGTCCTTTATCCTTTATCCTGAATGTTTTGTGACGGACGAAAACAATTAGTATGAAGTTGGGTGGCAATAAAGGGTTACTTGCTAAAGGTATTGGAGTTTTCGGCTGAAGAAAACTGTCGAACTAGCCGAAAGCAACACATTAATCGAGTTTTAAGAATGAGAAAGCTTTAAGCAAAAGCTTATACATTCACTAACGACAAACGGGCGACCAACACCAAGGTCTAACAACATGTTGAAACACAGAGAACATCTGAAGGTCTTCTTTCTGTTTTAGCTTTTTGATATACTCACTTGAAGATAAAAACATGGCGTTTCTCTTAGCTGGGCGCCATGCAAATTGGAATGCGCGGTAATTCGAAACTCGAAACACCAACTTAAGAGCTATTTGGCGTTAAATTTTAACGGTGACATTAAATGCGACACATTAAATTCGAGGTCCAAACCGAACTGTGTCGCTTCTGTCGCATAATCGTCGCATTAAATTCGACGAATTAAATGCGACGGAACTTCGACGTCTAAACCAGGCCTTACTGACCGCATAAAGAAAATAAAAGTCCGTAAAATTAATGAAAAGATTGTCTGAGAGAGAAGAGTAATGGTTAACTGAAGGGCAATGTTTAATGAATTACTGAAAGAAAAGAAAAGCGAAGCTGTTCTGATGCGCTAATTCGGACCATGCAGTCATACAATAATAAATCACTTCTAGCAATCTTTATTTTAAGCTTATTCGGTCATACCAGGAAGTAAATAGTGAAAACAAACGATCTTCTAATTTTTTGAAACAAAAATCTAACTTGTTGATATTCAAGTAATAATAATTCTAATTTACCAAGCCATATCAGAAGGAATCAAGGATAAAATCTTGAATTATTTACCTGAGAATCCTCCTCCTTGTTTCTTGCATCAGTAAAATCTTGACTTGGTTCCTGGTTGTCAGAACTGCTTCCTTCATCAACAGATTTCTTCAACCTCTCATTTTCTTTAATTAATGCCTCACAGAATACCTGTTTTGCTTTGAGAGACCTTTCCAATTTCATGAGCTTCCTTGTTAATTCTGGGACACGTCCATTCACGCCATTTTCATCAGATCTCAAGGCAGACTCAAGCTCTTTAATATGGTTTCCGCTTTGAGAAAGATCCTCGCGCAAAACAGAAACCAATTCATAGAGTTCTCGATTTTTCTAAAACAAACAAACCAAACTACATTAGCAGGACTAAAACAAATGTAATCAGTAAATGGTACTGCAGAATAATTAATTGAGAATCATATTTCAAACAATTTTTTTAACTTATTCCTGCCCGAGCCAACCAAAAACAGATGCTTTAGAAATAGTTCCAACCTTTCTTGAATCCTACGCTAAGGACCAAATAATTTATTCGAAAATACATTTAGCAGGACTAAAACAATCATTAATAAAGCTGTGCCCAGCAAAATCCATTGAATTGATATTTTGATGTTTCATCACTTTCACAGTGAATATACACATGTGAAAAGTAGAGTAATGGACTGAACATTGCCAAGCTTCCATACTTCTTGCAATTCAAGCAAAAGTGAATTTCTTTGGCACTTGCCAGTCCAAAACATTCTTCCAACCAAAATCCTTTCTTAGAAGAAGGATTCCAGGATCTCAAAGTACAGTGCGAACAGCCTCTTACAAACAAGTCAGGCCAAGTTCATTGCACTTGCCAGCCCAAAACTTTCTTACAACCAAAATCCTCTTGGAACAAGGAGGATTCCAGGATCCACGACTATTTCCAGGTCTGCCCTTTATTGTCTTACTCTACACCAGAATATCTTACTCATTAAAAGAACCCACATACATCCTATGCAGCAATGGGTTAACAAGTGGGTCAACCCATTTCTGCCTGAGCTGGCCCAAAACAGCCCCTGTATTTTTTACTCTGTCTAACACCAGATGATTTTACTTGCGAAAGAGAGAACTTTCAGACATCCTACAGATTTACATAAGAAATTAAACACTCCCTTACTAAAAGGTCCACAATTCAATATAGTTGGTTTACCAAGACACAGGATAATGATTATTTTGATGACAAGAAATAAGATATGAAAAAAAGAATCAATGAGATTCACACTTTCAAAAAATGACAGAAACAAGATCTAGAATTTTTTGCTGTTGTAATTCAGAAAATAAGAAGTTTGAACAATGGCATTGATTTCTAAATAGGTAAATAACAAAGATGTTGGTCAGGATTGAATCAGCTAACAAAACTAATTTTAATAACTTTGCCATACACATTACAGACATACATACATACAGACATTAAGACAATAGGCTGGGTAACTGCAACAGCTAGTGCCAATTACCGCAGCCCCAAAACAACTAGTACGATTTAACAGTTACTTTAAAAATACATAACGATATACAACATATATTAAATTTACTTCTTGAGATAGAGAAAAATAGCAAATATTGAGTGAGATTTAGGATTTAAGAAGCCTATATCTTGGAAACTATGGTTTGCATGGTGAAAAAACGCTTCTGTTCATTCACATAGCCCTAAATATTGTAATATATTAAACATTAATTTGTATTTAGGTGGAAAAAAAAAGAGTTTTAGAACTGTTGAAGAATCTTCCAACACTAGCTATTTGCAAATTGCTCAAGCCAATCCCGACAATCAACATTCTTAAGTTGTCAGTGCAATATTACAAATATAGCGGGCAGGAGAACATCTGGTTTGACTGAAATTAAATCTTAGAAAGTTTATTGTTCCAGTCACAGCTGGCGACCAAGATTTTAATAAAACATGGTTTCGATTTCTAACTCTCGAAAACATGTGAATAATTTGCCAAATAGGGTAACCCAATGTGTCACCAGACACCAGCTGTTTTTGGAAGGGAAAGCCCCCCTGTAAGGCTCTGAAAGACAGTCTCGCAAAGACGTCTGGTATTGCTAATACGGGGAAAAAGGGGAAAATGGTTTCCCCAATGGCCAACGAAGGAACTTAGATTCCGTTTGGACATTTACCAGATCGTAAAGGAGGGAAGAACCTCTTTTAAATAGCCTAATAAACGTACTAGTCACTACATCTCCCCAAGGCATCCATATTAAGCTCTGACACGAAAGAATATCCTAATTAAACGAAACAGTCAACAGTCGTTCAACTTCGTCGCCCGCGCCATATTGAAAGGCAAATATTCCTCACCATTATCACGTCGTGTCCACCGAGATCAGTCGCAACAATATGGTCTAAGGATTTTTTCAACTTTATGTTCTCCTGAGTAACAAGTTCAAAATCTTTTCTCGAAACGCCTGGAAACATAACTCCCCGATTAAAGGCAGTCTGTGGCCCAATTCCTAGCATTTTATTAAGCTGGGCTATCCTCGCCTCGGCCCGTTTCAAACACGTTTCGTAGTTCTTCGCCTTTGATTCCCAATGGCTCCCCTTCTCCCCCAAGTCTTGACATATCTTCGTCAAAGCGTGGACCCCTCTCAGACGTGCATCCTTTTCCTTGATATCATTCTGTAACAGAGCAATAATTCGTTTCAACTGAGCCAATTCGCTGAAAGGCTCGTTCAAAGCTGTCTCGCCGCTTGGCGTGGTCGTCGTTATAAGCTGTTGTCCGTCGCTCATACTTTCTTTCCAACTTCACAATGACAGAAATGTTCAGGTTGTGGTGTTACAGTCAGTAGTGATGGTCTATTTTAATAGTATTCTTCAAAGACAAGGAGGAATACCGACTTTATAATATGAATAGAGCTACAAGGCAAAAAATGCTTAAGCCGCTTCGGCTAAAAGTGACTCATGGTGACTCATGGGAAAATTTATAGCTTCGTATTTGAGATATGCTAAAAATAGATGGATGGGGGGGCTTCCCTCGCAAGGCGTGCGTCAAACCGGTTTTATTTTGCACCATCGATTTTTTTGAAATATCGCTAAAAGCAAAGTTTAAGATAGAACTTTGTAAAATATACAAATTTTTATTTGAAATGTTTTAATATATTATATAATGCATGTCTGAATGTTGTCCAAAAACAAATATCACCATAATAATTAATAAAAGAAATCTTTAATGTTGCTATGCCAAAAAAGTATACAAGGTCTCTTTGAAAAACTGGGGCTTTTCATATGTTGATCTATATAATCAGTCTAAAACTTACCTCTAATTTTGAAGGATAGTATATTTTCGAGGTGTGATGTTTCGTAACCTATTATATTGGTTGGTTGGTTAACTCTTCACTCCTTCAGTGCTTCCTGTTCGCACGAGACGTTTCTCTTGACGATTTAAGAGTTAAGTTAATAAGTTAAGTTAAGTTGAGTTGAGTTGAGTTGAGTTGGGTGGAGTTGAGTTGAGTTGAGTTGAGTTGAGTTGAGTTGAGTTGAGTTGAGTTGAGTTGAGTTGAGTTGAGTTGAGTTGAGTTGAGTTGAGTTGAGTTGAGTTGAGTTGAGTTGAGTTGAGTTGAGTTGAGTTGAGTTGAGTTGAGTTGAGTTGAGTTGAGTTGAGTTGAGTACGTTGAGTTGAGTTGAGTTGAGTTGAGTTGAGTTGAGTTGAGTTGAGTTGAGTTGAGTTGAGTTGAGTTGAGTTGAGTTGAATTGAGTTGAGTTGAGTTGAGTTGAGTTGAGTTAAGAATTGCACAGGTGTCACAACATGACATTTTAATGCACAGTGCTCCAAAATGACATCTTAATAAAAATAATTTGAAAATTTAAGACTTTACATAACTGTTTTTCTATTAAAATTTCAATTTGCTTAGTTGAGAAGTCAGCGGTAGATACATGCACACCCGACGTGCCTATTTTTACTCTAGAGACATTCTACAAGTCAAACAATTCAGCAGCAATGTTATACATAATACGTCAGGATGAAAACTGAATCAGCGATCAAAATAAAACTTACATCTCGAGGAACTTTGGAAAATTGATGTAATCAGAATATTAATAGAAGCACGAATTTGTGGTAACACTATGTTTATTATTCCGAAAGCTCAGCATTTTCTATATTACAATTTGTCGCCAATAAAAGAATTAATCAGAATATTATCAAGTAGCCAACAATGCCATTGCACAATGTTAATATTGGAGTTACATACCAAGTGACAAAGCTTTGGTGTATTCTTGCTTTGCGATTATATATACCATTGCGCCATTATTAAAGTTCTGGCGTAAGCACTTAATAATATATAGTCATGTCATTTCTAAGGAAAACTAGATGACTACCTGTAAAGATTACATTTCCTTATCTTTAGACTGACTTTTGGTTACTTTTCTGTTGATAAAAACGAACCATTACCTATTGAGAAATAAGTGAGGTAATAGTATTCACTGCGGTAGTTTTCATGAGCGCATATCATTGCAATTATGCAATATCCTTAGTTTTGCATGATTTTGCAATTTTGTACATAGTTGAGTGTTGGATAACATGCACACATTTAACCAAGCACGTAGCATGCTGGTTTGCACGCAGGAAACACGCACCAATAACCTAAACGTCCAATCACAACAAAGTAAACACGCTTTAATTTTTAAACTGACCACGAGGGTCAAGTTGAAGGACAAAAGGTACGGAATTCCTGCTGGCTACATGCGCCACACATAACTCACATGATTAACACAATTTGACCTTTGGTAAACTTGCCCAGATTTGATGGATCATGAATGCACGTGCAAAACGCAAAATCAGTGTCTATATGGTGTCAAAATATTTTAATAGTCATGTAGTCGAAGAGTCGTAGACTGATTATCATTTTTACATGGTAATATTACCGGATAGGTTTTCGTGCCGGCACGAAAACCAATCCGGTACAGTGTGAACATGCAGACTCGGTTGCACGAAACGGCAAATAATCATGCCGTACGATACAACCAATCACCACGCTCTATTCTATTAATTTACTTCCGAAACGATTTTCGAACTCCGTTCACACTGGATCAGAGCTCCGATAAAAGTTGCGCCTCTTTCGAGATCGGAGCGGCGCAACGGCGCTAGCTCCGACACCGAAATTGCGCCGGAACAGGCGTTTTGTGTGTGTACAGAAGGTCTATCCAGTATGGTTTTCGTGTTGGCAAAAAAGCTATCCGGTATAGTGCGAACGGGACTTAATTAATAGTGGTTGCATGACTCATTGCATATACTTTATACAAAATTCCCCAAGTCATCGGATTCAGTTTTGTCTGAAACGTTCTGTGTCAGCACACATTACCATTTATTTTAAAAACATGTATATACCGGACACCGTCAAAACAAGCGACAAAAACGGAGACAAGAAATGAAATTGAAAGAAATTGTCTCGACAGGTCATTCTATTTTATTTCATTTGTGTTTCCAGCCACATTAAGAAACTGAAAATTTCGATTAAAGATTTAAAGATAGATTGTTCTTCTAATTACGGTAGATGATATAATAGTCTCGCATGATTGTTTACGGACCAATTTGGAAATTTGATTTTCTTTTACAAAAATAAAGGATTGTTATTTTTAAATTTTTTTGTTTACATCAATGTTATCACTCAATTCCTGCTGATGTGCACGAGAATTCAAAGTTAAGAAAAAATGAAGAAAATAATTCACTGGATTGCATGCTTCCGCAATTTGATATGTTGATATGTTGAAAAATACGAAACTCAAGACAGCGGATCTTCGTCAAGCGTGGTAAATCATATCCGTTGTTAGAAACAAGTAAAACTGGTTTTAAGGGGTTACATGTATTTTCGACTGAGGGAATTGGCCATAATGCTTTATTTCAGCAGTTGACATATATTCTGCGGTTAGTCATAGCCACAAACTGCAAATCCATTACGTCAATTATACATTACATATATATATATATATATACACACAGGCTCGCCCACAGTGTCTTAGTCACAAACTGCAAATCCATTACGTCAATTATACATTACATATATATATATATATAATAAAAGTAGCATGCAGCGTAGGCAGTGTTGAAACAGGAATCGAAATATAGTAAGGTGTAAGGTTTGATATACTGAACGTGGGGAGTCTAACGTTTCGACCGTAAAAGAGAGAGAGAGAGAGAGAGAGAGAGAGAGAGAGAGAGAGAGAGAGAGAGAGAGAGAGAGAGAGAGAGAGAGAGAGAGAGAGAGAGAGAGAGAGAGAGAGAGAGAGAATTTCAAATTTATAACCAATCAAATAGCAAACGCCATAACAAAGCCTACTATTTCAAATTGGCCAATCACGAAGCGATCTTCATAACAGTTATCTACAGCACGTACGTCTACAGTCAACAGCCCTGAACGAGGCTTTGTAATCATAGAACAGAGTTCAAGTTATTGCAGATTTTCTTAGTTATGTAGTTATGAACCACTTTTGTCATAATTTTCATGACATGTTATCGAAACTACTATAAAATCTTGGCGGCAGTTATACAACAGATTATAACTATCACTATCATCACAGTTGCCATAGAAACTTTGTACGCATCACTAGCCCCTTTCACTAAAAGATATGGCAGGTATACCAAATATTTTAATTATCTTCGAGAATATACCTCGACTGATTTGGATCTGAATATAATATACAGATATATACTACACAGATCTACTTGAAATGAGTTTTCACTTCTCCAATTTTGGTATGTTTACCAAGAAGCAAAAAGCATCGTTTCCAAACGCGTCAACAAACTTTGAAATAGACCGACGTGTTTACAACAGCCAAGGCCACTGCTGCGAAAGTAATGACGCATGCAAGCATAACTTACTCAATACAATAATACATTTAAAGGTGGCTTATAAGAAAAAGTTATGAAAAATTATATTTCCCCCCTAAAACATTTTGCAGTGTAGATTTGTGCCTCATTCTAGTTCCTTGCATAGCCCTTTTGTGTCAGTGCTGATAATTTAAAAGCTTTACACTTGCAGCATTTGTGTATCTGGACAATCTCGTAATATGCAAATCTTTGCAAGTTAGTATTTCTTAACTTTCTAGAACAAACATTTCTAGTCCTCTCCTGAGAACTGTGGACTTCTAAAACTTTTCAAAACTCAAGAGTACTTGTTGATGGCATTGGCAATGAAATACCGCATATCGATCTGATGCTATATATAGAAGGGTTTCCCAGTTTCATAAATCGATAAACTTATCCCACGGGAGTCTTTGTACCTTCCAAGTTTTTCAAGAAGTAGTTTCCTTATAGACTCCTTTGCGGGCGTTCTTTGTGGGCCTTTCGGTACCCTCGCTATACAGTTTCCTTTAAATTCCTCCCTAACTAACGTCTGCCGGAAGCAGTTTCCTGTTAATAGGGACGCTTCCTTTAGCTCTCCTCAGCTTTTCGCAGGAAGCGCGGAACACATACAAGGAAACCGACGCACTCACGCCTCTTTCACGTGCGCCTTCGCTTTTCCGCAAAATAAGTCTATACCGAATAAAAGGAAGTTTTTGGGTAATGAGTAATGTCTAGCTGATAATATCATATAACATAGCAACTAAAAATCTGAAAGATTATTTACTGATGTATACAAGTAGTCCTGATCACGACTCACCACTGAATCATCCATCAGTCGTAATCTGGGCGTGATTAGGAAATTGAAAATGTAAAGCACTAAAAACTATAACCGAGATATATAATATTACGCTACGAACAGGCAAGTAAACTTTGTACATGCATGCATGAATGTCTAGGTAGATATTAAACGGTACCGCAATATATGTTTTAACGCTTTGAGGCCTGCCCTCACCCTGTGCTGAATAAAATCGCTACTCTTCCCCTTCCCCCCAGCCCCTATAAGGGACTGACACAGTCTAGCGTTAGCCAGAATAAAATACCAAAGACTCGTCTTCAGGCTTCAACGTGTTAAAACTATATGATACTTCTACCAGGAATATAAATTTAAAAAAATCGTGTCTCTAAAGTCTGATTTGCCTGATTTATACTTGTCAATTAAAGGGGCAGTAAGATGGAAAATCTAGCTTTTATTCAATTTTGATTTTACCTATAGAAGTACGTATGAGGAAGTGTAGCGTTCTTGTTAAGGTCTTCGTTAAGGTTTGCAAGGTCATTTCTGTAAAGCGCTCTCAGTTCGTCAGAATTTATGTAAATAAAGTAAACAAAGTAAACGAAAGTAAACGAAGTAGTAAATCAAGTAAATCAAGTAAATCAAATAAATCAAATAAATCAATAAATCAAATAAATCACATAAATCAAATAAATAAAATAAAAAAAATATATAAAAAAAGAACATAAATAAAAATAAAAAAAATAAGTAAAGTAAAGTAAAGTAAAGTAAAGTAAAGTAAAGTAAAGTAAAGTAAAGTAAAGTAAAGTAAAGTAAAGTAAAGTAAAGTAAAGTAAAGTAAAGTAAAGTAAAAAGTAAAGTAAAGTAAAGTAAAGTAAAGTAAAGTAAAGTAAAGTAAAGTAAAGTAAAGTAAAGTAAAGTAAAGTAAAGTAAAGTAAAGTAAAGTAAAGTAAAGTAAAGTAAAGTAAAGTAAAGTAAAGTAAAGTAAAGTAAAGTAAAGTAAAGTAAAGTAAAGTAAAGTAAAGTAAAGTAAAGTAAAGTAAAGTAAAGTAAAGTAAAGTAAAGTAAAGTAAAGTAAAGTAAAGTAAAGTAAAGTAAAGTAAAGTAAAGTAAAGTAAAGTAAAGTAAAGTAAAGTAAAGTAAAGTAAAGTAAAGTAAAGTAAAGTAAAGTAAAGTAAAGTAAAGTAAAGTAAAGTAAAGTAAAGTAAAGTAAAGTAAAGTAAGTAAAGTAAAGTAAAGTAAAGTAAAGTAAAGTAAAGTAAAGTAAAGTAAAGTAAAGTAAAGTAAAGTAAAGTAAAGTAAAGTAAAGTAAAGTAAAGTAAAGTAAAGTAAAGTAAAGTAAAGTAAAGTAAAGTAAAGTAAAGTAAAGTAAAGTAAAGTAAAGTAAAGTAAAGTAAAGTAAAGTAAAGTAAAGTAAAGTAAAGTAAAGTAAAGTAAAGTAAAGTAAAGTAAAGTAAAGTAAAGTAAAGTAAAGTAAAGTAAAGTAAAGTAAAGTAAAGTAAAGTAAAGTAAAGTAAAGTAAAGTAAAGTAAAGTAAAGTAAAGTAAAGTAAAGTAAAGTAAAGTAAAGTAAAGTAAAGTAAAGTAAAGTAAAGTAAAGTAAAGTAAAGTAAAGTAAAGTAAAGTAAAGTAAAGTAAAGTAAAGTAAAGTAAAGTAAAGTAAAGTAAAGTAAAGTAAAGTAAAGTAAAGTAAAGTAAAGTAAAGTAAAGTAAAGTAAAGTAAAGTAAAAGTAAAGTAAAGTAAAGTAAAGTAAAGTAAAAGTAAAGTAAAGTAAAGTAAAGTAAAGTAAAGTAAAGTAAAGTAAAGTAAAGTAAAGTAAAGTAAAGTAAAGTAAAGTAAAGTAAAGTAAAGTAAAGTAAAGTAAAGTAAAGTAAAGTAAAGTAAAGTAAAGTAAAGTAAAGTAAAGTAAAGTAAAGTAAAGTAAAGTAAAGTAAAGTAAAGTAAAGTAAAGTAAAGTAAAGTAAAGTAAAGTAAAGTAAAGTAAAGTAAAGTAAAGTAAAGTAAAGTAAAGTAAAGTAAAGTAAAGTAAAGTAAAGTAAAGTAAAGTAAAGTAAAGTAAAGTAGAGTAAAGTAAAGTAAAGTAAATGTAACGTACCGAGATTCCCAATAACACACTAACACATCCAGTTCGAATCTACTTTATTTATGATCATTTCTCTACATTTATACTTTAGGCAACTAGGGCGTTTACTATGACTTGACATACTTTACATCTACTACGCAAAGGAAGGGTGATACGGGAAGGGAGTGCTTACCGCAATATGCTATATCATGCCCACGCGCAAATAATGTTAATTCACTATAAACTATTTACATAATCGTTACATAAAGTAAAGTAAAGTAAAGTAAAGTAAAGTAAAGTAAAGTAAAGTAAAGTAAAGTAAAGTAAAGTAAAGTAAAGTAAAGTAAAGTAAAGTGCAGTAAAGTGAAGTAAAGTGAAGTGAAGTAAAGTAAAGTAAAGTAAAGTAAAGTAAAGTAAAGTAAAGTAAAGTAAAGTAAAGTAAAGTAAAGTAAAGTAAAGTAAAGTAAAGTAAAGTAAAGTAAAGTAAAGTAAAGTAAAGTAAATTAAAGTAAAGTAAAGTAAAGTGAAGTAAAGTAAAGTAAAGTAAAGTAAAGTAAAGTAAAGTAAAGTAAAGTAAAGTAAAGTAAAGTAAAGTAAAGTAAAGTAAAGTAAAGTAAAGTAAAGTAAAGTAAAGTAAAGTAAAGTAAAGTAAAGTAAAGTAAAGTAAAGTAAAGTAAAGTAAAGTAAAGTAAAGTAAAGTAAAGTAAAGTAAAGTAAAGTAAAGTAAAGTAAAGTAAAGTAAAGTAAAGTAAAGTAAAGTAAAGTAAAGTAAAGTAAAGTAAAGTAAAGTAAAGTAAAGTAAAGTAAAGTAAAGTAAAGTAAAGTAAAGTAAAGTAAAGTAAAGTAAAGTAAAGTAAAGTAAAGTAAAGTAAAGTAAAGTAAAGTAAAGTAAAGTAAAGTAAAGTAAAGTAAAGTAAAGTAAAGTAAAGTAAAGTAAAGTAAAGTAAAGTAAAGTAAAGTAAAGTAAAGTAAAGTAAAGTAAAGTAAATTAAAGTAAAGTAAAGTAAAGTAAAGTAAAGTAAAGTAAAGTAAAGTAATGTAAAGTAAAGTAAAGTAAAGTAAAGTAAAGTAAAGTAAAGTAAAGTAAAGTAAAGTAAAGTAAAGTAAAGTAAAGTAAAGTAAAGTAAAGTAAAGTAAAGTAAAGTAAAGTAAAGTAAAGTAAAGTAAAGTAAAGTAAAGTAAAGTAAAGTAAAGTAAAGTAAAGTAAAGTGAAGTGAAGTGAAGTGAAGTGAAGTGAAGTGAAGTAAAGTAAAGTAAAGTAAAGTAAAGTAAAGTAAAGTAAAGTAAAGTAAAGTAAAGTAAAGTAAAGTAAAGTAAAGTAAAGTAAAGTAAAGTAAAGTAAAGTAAAGTAAAGTAAAGTAAAGTAAAGTAAAGTAAAATGAAGTGAAGTGAAGTAAAGTGAAGTGAAGTGAAGTGAAGTGAAGTGAAGTGAAGTGAAGTGAAGTGAAGTGAAGTGAAGTGAAGTGAAGTGAAGTGAAGTGAAGTGAAGTGAAGTGAAGTGAAGTGAAGTGAAGTGAAGTGAAGTGAAGTGAAGTGAAGTGAAGTGAAGTGAAGTGAAGTGAAGTGAAGTGAAGTGAAGTGAAGTGAAGTGAAGTGAAGTGAAGTGAAGTGAAGTGAAGTGAAGTGAAGTGAAGTGAAGTGAAGTGAAGTGAAGTGAAGTGAAGTGAAGTGAAGTGAAGTGAAGTGAAGTGAAGTGAAGTGAAGTGAAGTGAAGTGAAGTGAAGTGAAGTGAAGTGAAGTGAAGTGAAGTGAAGTGAAGTGAAGTGAAGTGAAGTGAAGTGAAGTGAAGTGAAGTGAAGTGAAGTGAAGTGAAGTGAAGTGAAGTGAAGTGAAGTGAAGTGAAGTGAAGTGAAGTGAAGTGAAGTGAAGTGAAGTGAAGTGAAGTGAAGTGAAGTGAAGTGAAGTGAAGTGAAGTGAAGTGAAGTGAAGTGAAGTGAAGTGAAGTGAAGTGAAGTGAAGTGAAGTGAAGTGAAGTGAAGTGAAGTGAAGTGAAGTGAAGTGAAGTGAAGTGAAGTGAAGTAAGTAAGTAAATTTCCAGCAAAACGGTGTCAGCGTTTTTTGATATGTCGAGTTTTGCCGAATTTATTGACCTTCAAAGTTGAAACGAAAATGCTGTTTTTGGGATAAAATAAGTCATAAATTCGAAACCAGACGATAAATAAAAAATGCTGACACAATTTTGCTGGAAATTTATCTCAGAATCAAACTACAAAAAGATTGTGTACAAAATAAAACGCTTTTTACTTGAGTCGCCCCGAGTGAAGTCCTCTGGTTTTAATTAGAAAATTTGCAACTATTAACTGTTTGTGTTTATCGCAAAATCACAGACACCATTGTATTCTACAAATTCATATCTATTTGATTTTTGTGGCATAAATTCTGACGAATTGAGAGCGCCTTACAGAAATGACCCTGCAAACCTTAACGAAGACCTTAAGTCAATATCTCATCATGTTCAAGCTTGAGCATGCAGATTTTTGCCGTGCAAATGAGATGCCATCCACCTCACACAGATCTAACAAACTTCCCTAAATGAGGAATATATCAAGCAATAACTATGTTTATTATACAACTGCATTAAAAACTGTCCAAATAACGCTAAAAATGAGTACAAATATACAGCGATATTTGGATAGTTAGTCATTTGGATAGTAGAAAACCGGTTTGACAGATTTTGTTAGCCAATCAAACGGGAACTACTTCATGTATGCTTATTATTTTGTCCTGGTTTTGTCCTGGTGCAAGTCACGCTACTTCTCTGGCGTTTTTAGATTTTTCTTTTTCCATAAAAGTTTGTTGATCAGAGCAGTTGTATAATAAATCTCTTGTTATAAGATGTTTTGGTGTGTAGTATCGCTGTATATTTTTACTCGTTGTTTGTATTTTGACTCGCCCTGCTGGCTCGTCAAAATACGGCACAACTCGTAAAAATATACAGCGATACTATACATCGAAACATCTAATAAGATATAAACATTGCAATTGGTACCATTCGTATTAAAACAGCGCTAGCTTCAAAATTTCAGCACAATCTACCTAAGTATTTCCGTAGAGATTTCTCCTTGAATTAGTGGAGCACAAGTAACCCATGCAACCTCAGTTGTACTCACACTATATAAACTTGGAAAATATTGCCGTATTTTAACTTATAGTTCCGTAAATTATTAAAATGAACTTTTTATCGAGAGTTCGTCTTTCATATTGTCCACCTTCAAGTTGAAAGTTGTGGCGGCAATATTTTCGAATGGCGTCATACGGTGTCTAACGCAGTGCGAGCTGGGCCACCTGTGAATGAAGTAGATGATGTCATAAGGTATTTGCATTTTATATAACCAAAATATGATTATCTTTGGAACAAGCGAAGACTGAGGCTATTCTTCTTTATTTTGAAAACACTTCTAAATAAAATTGGGAAAGACAATGTTGGCGTCTTACTTCCCCTTTAAGTAAGCATGATTTACTTGATTCACCTTGTCTATCGGTCTACCTCAGGGAAAAAATTATCATCTAGATTCTTCAAGCTATATATTTTTTCTTTGAACAGCAACTGATATTAATTTACGTTTTCAGCAAGAATGTTTTGCAATCGAAAGTCAAGATTTTCTAAAAATTTAATATTGTGGTTATAATTTAATATATGCAGTTATATAATGCACTTTCGAAGTTCGAACCTTGGTCATATCCGATCATATTTTGACTCTTGAGTTGATGAAGGGCTCTACTCAAAACGTCGGTATATTTCGTTATCAAAACTATTCTCGATAATTCACGACCACCTTTTCACTGACTTTGCATCCTTCTATGTACACTTCCTGATACCATTTCAGTTACTTCCAAGTTTGCTAAAACATCACCATCGTAGATATTTTGTAGCTTGACTAGCTTGGCGTTATTTATATTCAACGAAAGAGTGCTATGTATAATACAAACCTATTATTTTCCCCAACCAAGTTAGGCGCTTCTTGTTTACAACATTTTTTCATGAGCTGGCCAATCTCGTCCTTAATCGTATCAGACAAGAAGGGAAACCCCTGTTTCTTGTGAATCTCATATGCGGAAACCGATATCATAAACCGGTATTATAAATAACTGCTGAAACAGCAGCTTTTTTGCGTACTGTGTGGTTTTGGCATTAAAATTAATCCGACTGTCAACACAAAGATATAAAGGGGAGGGATTCACACCAAATGTGACGACGGAAGCTCTTTCAATAAATAGAAAATGGGTAATACCCACACACATGTACGTGTGAAAAATCACAAGATTCAATCAACGCCCGAAAGGTTTCTGGGTAAACTGGTATTTACTTCCTAATATGGAAGAAGGGAAAATCCCGTGGGATTAACCTGCCGATAAACAACACCAAATAAGGAATTAGGTCAAACAAAGGTGGTAATAATAACGCGACGGGTTTCTGGTTTCCTGAGATAAACACTTCAAAAAGGTAAACCCTTTTAATTAATTTTGAACTAGAACAACAATTAAAGCGGGTAAACTAAAGTTGAAAATAGAAATGAGCGTGTTTGAAACGGGGAATCCCAAGTTGGTTCGTTTACTGGTTATGAGGCTTCGTATATTAAAATAATAAAATATACGATTTCATGGATCCAATTTCTATATATGCCTTTGAGTGCTTTGATATTACTCTCGTGGCAATAGAAGCGTTCCTAAAATATTTTTTGCAATTCATTTGATGAAAATTATTGCTAACTTCCTGTTTTGAATTTGATTGGTTTCTGGTTTTTAAGCAACCAATAAGAAACGGGATTATTTGCCAAACACCAATCAAATTCAAAACAGAATTCAAAACAAGAAGTTGTCAACGAATCTGATGATTTTCTCGAGTTCCAAAGCGTATATGCGATTACTTCGCGCACCAATGTACTAATGACGAGTTGCATGCCAAGCCCGTCCTACTAGGCTCCTCCCACTTCCTGCCATCTCGTGACGCAACGCATGGTTTTCTTGTTGTTAACCTTGGTTATGCTATAACCTCATATAATTGTTCAACTTGAGGAATATATTGCAACAATATTTTTTGCCACGACAGTAAATATATATTGTTAACCATATCAATTGTTGTTTTCTAGACTAATGTCCATTGGAAATGTAAATTAAAAATTGGTCTAGCTGCTTATCAGTTCCTATAGAACACTTGCACATGTGATGGCGTCAGAACGGTTCATCTGGAGGACAACTTCAAAGCTCCGATGCTCAACAGGGCGAATAATCAATGAAAATACTATAGTTTATTATATTTTATAAACATTTTTCCCCCACCAGGGGAATAAGTGCAAGTGGTCTATATAGAAATACATTGTCTGGAAACGCGGTGAACATAAAAGCGGATGACAATTAGCTGCAACTCACGCCACTTCGGCGGTTAGCACGGCTGGGGGTAAAAGAAGGAATGTTTGGACAAACAACATAATTAGAATAACAACAATCGAAATATAGCAAGCTAAGGTTATAAGCCTAGTTTAGTATGGGCGGCCGTTACCACCAAAAATACTACGGTAGTGAAACAGAATAGCCTATTGCAAAACGACTCAACAAGAACACAAATGACTCATCTTAAATTCAAATTACTTAACGTTTCGTAGTGGAATGACTCATGCAGAAATTATTCACCACAATTAGAAATGACATAACGCACGACCAAATGACTCAATTAGTTGTAAAATGACTCAACTAGTTGTGAAATGACTCAACTAGTTATCAAATGACTCAACTAGCTAGTTGAGAAATGACTAGACTAGTTATCAAATGACTTAACTAGTTATCAAATGACTCAACTACTAGTTATCAAATGACTTAACTACAGTATGTTTCAAATTATTATGCAAAGTGGCATTTTTCAAATATCTATAATAAGTATTTGCTTTGAGCAGATCAAATTTTCACAATTTGTTTATTACACTTTAACCAACATTACATATTGATTTCATTTGGATATGTTGACAAATAAAGCAGTCGTGACGTATTATGCAAAAAAGGTGTTTTTATGATGTCCCAAATTATTATGCAAATTGCACTAGTTGAGGTAGAAATGGCGAAAGATGGGTAAGCAGAAAGATCTGTCAGAAGAGGAGAAGAGAAATATAGTTCAACGTCTCGCTCAGGGTAAAAAATCAATCGAAATTTCAAAAGAACTTTGCCGTGACCACAGAACTTTCAAGCGATTCATTGCCAACAGCAACAAGGCAAGGAAAAGAAGCGACAAAGGTGTGAGTCGAAAAATATCAAGACGGTAACTATCCACAATCAAACGAGAAGTAGCGAGGCATCCGAAAAATGAATGCTGCCACCTACGCAGACTTCCTGAAGCGGAACTTTATTCCATGGTATCGCAAACAACGAGTAGCATTCCGAAGGAAGATTATTTTCATGCAAGATAATGCACCATCACATGCTGCACGTTTCACAATTGCGTACCTACGAGATGTTGGCTTCAAAGATGAAAAGTTGATGATATGGCCAGCATCATCTCCGGATCTGACCCCCATAGAAAACCTTTGGAGCATATTGAAGAAGAAAATTTACAGTGGTGGTCAACAATATATGTCTAAGGATGATCTGTGGAAGGGTATCTGTGACGCAGCAGAGAGTATCGGAGCAGATGAAATTCAAAATCTCACCAAATCTGTCGATGGTCGTCTGGTAGACCTCTTGTCAAACAAGGGAACATATGTGAATAAATAAGTAGAGGACGAACATATGTGTGTTGCGTATCAAGCTTGCATTTGTTTAAAACCTGTTAATATTAAGTTGTAGACTTCAGTGTGTTTGAGTCACCTTTTAAATAGTGTTTTTGGTCACTAGAATGTAATTTATAGTTTGTATGCATAATAATTTGGTACATCATAAAAACACCTTTTTTGCATAATACGTCACGACTGCTTTATTTGTCAACATATCTAAATGAAATCAATATGTAATGTTGGTTAAAGTGTAATAAACAAATTGTGAAACTTTGATCGGCTCAAAGGAAATACTTTTAAAGATATTTGAAAAATGCCACTTTGCATAATAATTTGAAACATACAGTAGTTATTAAATGAATCAACTAGTTGAGAAATGACTCAACTAGTTATCAAAATTTTTTATAGGTTAAAGTGTAGTTAATGGGAACCACAAAGGAGTTTTAGTTGTGTAATGTTGAAAAACGAGGGAGAGATTAGGAGGGAATTTGAATAATAAGCGCAATTAGCCTCTGGCTAGGTCAAACGTCGCTCTTCTCATGCGCCGAACCTAATGAAAATGAACTAAATCCTTTGTTTAAGCTGATTTGCATTAGGTTTGACGCATGAGAAGAGCGACGTTTGACTTAGGCCTAACACGGGCAATTTTTCTTTGATAATTTTCAACTTGACAAGTTCTATTTGCCGTATGTATATGAGGAAACATGGCAAGTTTTTCCTTGACAAGTCTCCCTTTTGAAAAGGAGACTTGTCAAGGAAAAACTTGTCAAGGAAAAATTGCTCGTGCATGTAAACTATAGGCTTTAGATATACTGCCGAAACAGAGAACGTCGGTCCTCTGTCCTCGCACGAAGCAACTCGCACGGTTTCCACTGTATTTCCATGAAGCGATAGCCGAGTTTTTTTAACAAACTTCGAGGTGTTTAGATATCCTGATGAAGCACTCTTCTGAGTGTTTGATATAGCATCTCAAACAAATCAGTATTTTAAGAAAAAATCGAGGTGAACGTTCGATTAATCTAAGTGTAGTTTCTTCCTTCAATATCCATGCAAATTGCCATCGACACGGTAATGATTTCCTTTGTACAGTTTTCCTCATGAATTACTAACGAGTTTGAAATGTTGACATAATTTGTTTTGATTGGTTTATTTACCGCGAGTACTTGTCGCGAGTAAAAAATAGTTCAAAAGTTCCATCTGCCTGCGAGGACTGGAAATCCGCCTTAACGTTTTGGCCTTCGTTTTTCTCTGACGAAGGCTCTTACGTTCTCTGTTTCGGCAGTCGCAAACATTGCTGTACATTGTATTTCGATTGTTGTTTCAACACTACTAATGGTAAAGCAAGAAGAGATGAAAGATCTCTAATATAAAGCACTCGTGCAACCAATCAGAAAGTCAATAAGTAAATTAAACAAAATTAAGAGAGTTGTAAAAAGTTCAGTTATTGGCAACTGAACCTTTTCTAGGCTGATGGCATCTGTAAGAGTATTCAAAATCGACCACCAGAAGCTGTTCTCAGACACCAGTTCCAAGCCGCTCCTTAAAAACCTGCTCTGCATGCCCTGACAAAGGCCTCAGAAATTTGAAATGGCACGATTTCCATTTGTATCATTAATTGCATTGAAATGTCAGTAGTTATAATAAAACACATTATTAGGGATATGAAAGGGTATTGAGTAAAAACAGGATACATATACTGTATATAAGCTTTCATAAACTCTCAAAACTGTTCCCAGTGAGAATGAAGTACACCATAAACTAACTTTATTTACAGAAATCTACAAAAAAATCAAACCTAATCCGCAAACTACATTGTGTGTATTTAACTAATCTACAGGGTGTGTATACAGATGACTATACATTTCATTTTTATCCACAATTAAAATATTTAGTATTACAAAATAATCTAGTTGAGCAAGGCTCGTGTAGAGTCAATTTACATTAATTTAATTACAGTATTATTAATCAATGTTGGGTTTTTTGAATTTTTTTTCTATTTTTTTCATTCATAATGACAAATTTGATCGAATTATTTAAAACTCGAAAAACAGGTCATAATATACCAGCATTACCTACATTCAGCTAATGTAGACCTGCTAATTGTCGTGCTTTTACTGCATGAGAACCTATATTTACAATGGTAATTAATTTGTATAACCAATAACTAGTTTTAAGACATTAATGAACAGAAAAGCAAAGTGAATAGATGGACTACAGGGTGTATTTATATACAGTGCATGTATTTATATAAATGTAGACTAGTATTAAATAAATACAATAAAGTATATAAATTCTATTCCTATTGATGACTCCAACAGATAACAAGTTGTTCCAACAACCTCACTGCAAAAAATGAAAAGCTTGTTTTAAGAAAAAAAAACTTGTTTTAAGAAAATATTTCTTAAATTAAGACATATTTTCTTGTCCCATACATAGGAAAATTTTTCTTGTCAAGATTCTTTCAACAAGAAAAATGTTCTTGATTTAAGAAATAAAATCTTGTCAAGAAAAATCTTACTAAGATTTTTTTTCTTTTTGTCCCATACATAAGATAATTTTGCTTGGTAAGAAAATTATTCTTGCATTAAGAAAAAAAATCTTATCAAAATAGAAAAACAATCTTACCAAGATTTTTTTAAATCTTACCAAGATTTGTTTTCTTTTTGTCCCATACAGAGGATACTTTTGCTTGTCGAGAAAATTATTCTTGAATTAAGAAAAAAGTCTTTTTAATTTTCTTGATAAGAACATTATCCTTAAATGAAAAACTCTTAAAGCAAAACGCTTTTCATATAAATATGCATACATTGCACATGGCTTGAACATATCTGTTCCGCAGAATGAAATTTAGCACTTACTTACATAACATAACAATGTTCATTTTTTTAATAATCAATATAAACATAACCAAATATCAAGCCAAAGTTAAAACCAAAATCTGCATGTCAGTTAAAATTGAATGTCTTCTATTATTTGGCCTTGCAGATTAAAGGCGGCCTTATTGTTAACAATATAACAAAACGGACGAATCTATTGTTCAATTAACATAACACTCTAAATTATCTAGTGCTTTCCTGACATCTGCTTCACAATCAGGATGAACTTGATTGTCCTTGAAAATAATCTTTTGCAGGACTGACAGAGATGTTAACCAGTTTGCAGGATAGTCGAAATCCAGCAGGTAGAAGGTTGCGAGGAATGCAACAACTGCATTGACAATTTCCTTTTCTTTAAAAGAAAGAAATATATCTTTCCCCAAAAGCACCATTGCCCCATTAACCTTTGTGATCACCAGTCCAGGAGCATAACCCTGGCGTCTTTGCTGCCAGTGGTCTGGCTCCTCACCATCCTAAACAATTACAGAAAAAAAAGTAAGGACAATATCAGACATACAAAAACAGACATTTTCCCAGAATTCAATACATTCACATTGGAGCACAGGCAACTTAGGCAAAATAAAGTTGGAAACTGGGTTAAAATACCGTAAACTTCCGATAAGCCGCCGAATACAAGCCCCCTCACATCGGATGCAAATATCCTTCTAATAATAAGCCTCCCCAAATATAAGCGCATTAACTTTTGTATTATATTAGTTGTATATACAAAATACACCCATTTTGCCCAACACAAAATTCATTCCAAAAATAAGCCCTCCAAAACATTATTGGTGGGCTTATATTTGGAGAGGGCTTACAGTATGCCTTCTCCGAATATAAGCCCACCAAAAAGTCCTTTGCACAAATATGTTATGTTATAGTTTATGGTACACGACAATGCTGATGTGGACCAGTTGTTTTGGGATTAAACAACATATCACAAAAACAACGTATACTGTACCACAGGCATCAGGGCTTTCAAAGTAAGCTGGTGCTGATTAGCTATTTACCATTTTCAAATAGACAACGCCTAGTAATTGTTTTCTTGTCACCACCAACTTTTTAAAATATGTTGAAAGCCATAAACCATACAACAAAGTAACTAAATTACATCCAGCTGTACAAAACATCCATACCTCAATAAAATGGACAATGTCTGCTTTTTGTTTAGGCTTTGACTTGGATTTAAATATCATGTTAATTCCCTTTAACAAATGACTTATTTTGTGGTCTAAAAGATAAGGATTGGAGAAAAAGAGCAAATTTATGCACAGAAAGAAAAAAACAACGTTGAATGTTAGAATGCTTGGAAATGCATTAAAGGAATTAAATCAATACCAAGAGAGCAGTTTGGAAACTCTCTCTTAAGGTGGCACCCCGGGGTTTCATGGCCACACATAAGCTGCTCGCTATTTTCACCGGAAATTTACTGAGACATGGCGAGAAATAATGGTCACGCATGCGCGTAATGCATGCCCACTTACAAAAATTTTGACTAGAAAAGTTCTGCAAGATTAATAGGACTTACATAGAGGATGAGTGAAACAATCGTCGTAGCAGTGTCAATTTTTAAATTATTTCAAATGTTTCCATCTGAATCGTATAGTGCACCACATCTGCGATATAAATATCATGAGCGATATGCCACAGATATTAAATCCGTTGCGGTTTTTGATATACTATTTTGAGCACAAGTCTAACATAAGCCAATACGACGAATACGCAAATTGTACCAACCTTGCTGCTCACGTTATCGAAAATCAAACAGAGGTATACTATTTCCGTACAAGTTTCGATCTGATTCGGCTACTATAAAGATCCGTCTTTTCGATGATATTCTTCATTTCTAGCCCGTATTTGTCGTTGTTGCGGTTTTCAATATCAAAGCTTCAGTATTTTCTGATCACCGAATGAAGATTTCATCCAACATTGCATAAATTAGTTGTTCTCTTTTCTTCTGAACCGCGGAACTGTGACGACCGCACGACATAGGTACTAGTTTAATAGGGCTTTAACTCCGCCTCTCTATGTCCACCATTTCTCGCCATGACCACAGGATTTCATGATGCCATCACGCGTCAAAATGACCGAAAATGAATGTAAATATCTTGATTTGTTGAGAAGCTACAATCATTGACAAAATTAGTTGAAACGACTAGTTTCCAGGCCTCGTAGATACTAAAACAAAATTATTTGTTTTCTATAATGTGTAGAATATTTGTTTGTCGAGAAAGTTTTCACAAATCTTATCAAATACAGAACCAAAGTTTGAAATTGCCAATGTTGGCTCCAATAGCAAAAATAGGTACGCAATGCGTACATGCGGATACTGGTATTTATTTGGCTTGAGAGTCTAAAATAACTAATGGGCCTTTTCACCAATAGCGGCGCCATCTTGAATTCGCAATGCATTGTGGTCTATCCAGGGTAATAAGCTCAATTAAAAGGGCGATTGCTTAGTGTTGAGACACAATGCGGTAATTTTGTCTTGATTAACACTTTCATGGCAACAATGTCTAGATATGATCGTTGTCATATTGGTAAAAGCAATAATTCTCGTACATATAAGGATACATTTGTTATGAATCTATCCTTACACGTCCGAGAATTGTTGCAATATGACAATTATTATATTTAGATATTGTTGCCACGAAAGTATTTCTAAAGAAAAAAATACCACATTGTGCCTCAGCACCCTGGATAGACCATAATGCATTGCGAATTCAAGATGGCGACGCTATTGGTGAAAAGGTCTACTGTGGATTGTAATTTCAATTTCATGCAAACATACCAAAATATACTGAAAATAATAGAGGATCTTGTGACATATATAAGAGCCCAGCACAAAACTCGAGGTAGTTGTAATATTCAAAATATTTATTTAGACGTAATGTTTTGTTATTATTATTATTATTATTATTATTATTATTATTATTATTATTATTATTATTATTTTTATTATTATTATTACTCGGGCTACCAGGTTTCGGTGGCGTTTCTGTATTATTTTTCTGGTCGACAATTTGCAATTATTGCATCATCCCGATATGCTTTGCGAAACCACGTGGTGTGCTATCGATCTGGTATTGCTCCGTCTTGAAGCTTTTAGAAGATCACAAGTGACTTTAGAACACTGTTATTAATCAGTCATGTGGCTGAAAATTGTGCTCCCTACGCCTAAGCCGTAATCAAACAAGAACGCAAGTCATCGCAGCTGTTACCGCTCAGCAGTTAACAAGTTGTTAACAGGTTGATGTTAACAAGGTTGTAGCAGCTTCTTGAATGAACAGCATTGTTACAACCTGTTAACAGCCTTGCTATATACAAGCCTGTTGCGAACACATCCTGTTGACAAGCAGTGAGATTTTTACGTGTGTAGTAAGAGTTTACCGGGGAAGTTGGAAAAGCCGTAAAACAACTCAGATGCCAATTTACCCGCATTACCACTGGAAAACAGAAGGGGAAATACAAACAAATACAGTCCGAAATTGTCAACTACATACTTCAATGCTTTGTAAAGACATAAGTTTTACTACCAAAGGTATATAATGAAGTTATTGACCATGATTTCGTTTGTTTTTTTTACGAGTATTGCACAGTAGTATAGGCAAGTTTATTGATTAACGGGCAGAGTAAACTGAAAACTACAAAATAACACGTTTTACTGCTAAATAATACCAACAAATGCAAAAACCAAGCTTCTAAACCTTTTACAGTGTTCTTTGTTTGATACCAATGGCAGAAATGTTTTTAATGTGGTTTTTTCGTCTACTTTCGTGCTACGAAAACATACAATTTTCCGTCCCGTCGTCATCTCCGGTGGCTTCATTTTTGGAGCCGGATGAGCAATCCATTTATATAGAGGTGCTCCTCATCCTCTCCAACAATCCATCTTACTCCATCTTCAATGATAACGAAAATTAGGTATGACTTTAATATTTGGAAGAATACTTAAAATGACATGCAAAAGTAGCTTAATCCGCACGAACAGGATCGGAAGTGACGTCATACCGGAAGTGAGGTGTGCGCACAGGTGTGCGCACAGGCTGACGTCGTTAGGGGTGTGCGCACACCTTTACGTAAATTCTTAAAAAATTAATAAAGATTTTTTAAAAACAAATATATTTTTAAATTATTTTACAATATAAAAATTTTTACAATAGAATATAATTTTGAAACCTTAAAAGTGTTCATAAATATGTCCATAAAATATAACGAGAAAAAAGTTATAGTTTAAGCCAGAGACAATTACACCAGGTGGCTTGACCGCACTCTAATGTCGACTCAAATGATAATTTTGACAGTACGTAGCGGAGATCATCTATGCATTCACAATGTAGTAAAAAATGATAGCAATTGGTTTGTACCAGTTCTTCATCATTCGTTTTCTTTCGTAAACATAAAAAACAGTATTCACCATTAGGGTATATTGTTCTACAATAACCACATCGTACCGTAGTGTCGTCAACGTTGTTGTTGTAAGATTGGGTTATCCATATTTTGAAACACTCGCAATGAATAACATGTCCCCAACAGGGTGTTTTCATTATAAAGGATTCAGCGAAATCGTACTGATTTTAGAGCAAAATATGCTTGGAGTAGGTAATCCCCTGGAAGGAATTTATCGAAGCAGTTCGTGTCATGAAGCTAGATTACCATGGACAAGCGGCGGAACATTTTAAAGATTTTGGAAAAGATCATGAGGCAACTCTTAACTTTCTGATGGATTTGAGACAGAGTTTAGGTTTTTCTGATTACCAAGCCATTTTAAATTATCTTTCTTTTTGGATTAATGATCACAATGGCAATGTGCATTAGACACTTTTATAAGTTTATGTACACTGAATTACTTACACCGATGTTTTATAAGTTTATGTACACTGAATTACTTAGACTGATGTTTTTTTTATAAGTCTACGTGAGAATTTTCTACCATAACTAAACACTTAAGTATACTGTTCAGGTTTTTACGTTGTTTGTTTATGTAAATGGTTACACGAGAAAGAAACGTCATGTGGTTATTTTCAATGGGTACCTGAACCAGCAAAGTCGTCTCGCGTTGAAGAGCCGTTCATTTTTGTGAGATGAGAAGATGAGCACATGCTCATAACTGCTCTGAGCACTTGCTCATTTGCTCATAACTGCTCATGAGCACTTGCTCATTCGCTCATATGGCCCGATCAGGCCTGATGGCCCGATTGCTGACTAGACGTCTAAATGTCATTTTATGAGCGCGCTTGCGAATCAGAGAACTTCATTTCGAAACATGCCACGAAGACGTAAAGATTGTCCCTATATGTGGGAAACAAAGTTTGGTAAAGCTATCCAACCATTTGGCTGATGTTCATCAACTTTCTCGCGAGAAAAGGCAGCCATATCTTACTCAAGCAAGATTAAATGCGTTAGAGAATGATCGACATACAAAAACCGGTTGCTAAAGTTGAAATAACTATAGAAAGCATGGACGAAAGAAATTCCTAGTCCAAAAATCAAGTGGTGTTTATTAATAAGGACTTTCCGTCCCTACTCGTCATTTACATGTTGTCTGAGATGAAAGAATGAACTGCCAATATTGTGGGAAAATGTTTAGTAAAGGCTATAATCTAAGACGGCACGAAAACGATTATTGTCCGTCAAGGGAATACACTGACACTGAGGAGCCTGATATGGAATCTGATGAAGAAATGTCAAGCTCGTCGTATGATAAAAACAGTCAGAGTTCCGAAGATGATGGTGAAATAAAGGAAGAGATTGATCCTTGGGCAACCATGATTGACGATGCAAAAGTGACGGTTCGGCCAGAATATGATGAACTATTAAAAACGTTGCAAATGGAAGGGCAAGAAGAAAGTGTAGCTAAGCAGAAAGCCTTTGATACGTGGATAATTTATGTTGGATGAAAGCACTTAAAAAGGATCCTGTGCATGGAAAGATCATGGAAACGAAGCAGACACTTGTGAACGAAGACTCGTTTGATCCTGATGAAGCTTTATCTGCAGCGGTTGACAAAAGAAAGTTTCTTTTGAAACAGCTTTTAGAAGATCAAGGACGTTTTTCAGATAGTGATGATGATCAGTGAATCGATGTAATGCTTATGTGAAATAAAAATTTATCAAACTTGTATTGTGTCTTGTTTCATTTTTTAAGCAATAATAAGTCCTTGAAGAAAAAAAATGTACACCAGAATTAAGCCGTACCTTCTATCGGGCCTGATCGGGCCATATGAGCAAATGAGCAAGTGCTCATGAGCAGTTATGAGCAAATGAGCAAGTGCTCATGAGCAGTTATGAGCAAATGAGCAAGTGCTCAGAGCAGTTATGAGCATGTGCTCATCTTCTCGTCTCACAAAAATGAACTCTTCAACGCGGGACGACTTTGCTGGTTCAGGTACCCATTGAAAATAACCACATGACGTTTCTTTCTCGTGTAACCATTTACATAAACAAACAACGTAAAAACCTAAACAGTATACTTATTAAGTGTTTAGTTATGGTAGAAAGTTCTCACGTAGACTTATAAAACATCAGTCTAGTAATTCAGTGTACATAAACTTATAAAACATCGGTGTAAGTAATTCAGTGTACATAAACTTATAAAAGTGTCTAATGCACATTGTCATTGTGATCATTAATCCAAAAAGAAAGATAATTTAAAATGGCTTGGTAATCAGAAAAACCTGAACTCTGTCTCAAATCCATCAGAAAGTTAAGAGTTGCCTCATAATCTTTTCCAAAATCTTTAAAATGTTCCGCCGCTTGTCCATGGTAATCTAGCTTCATGACACGAACTGCTTCGATAAATTCCTTCCAGGGGATTACCTACTCCAAGCATATTTTGCTCTAAAATCAGTACGATTTCGCGTTCGCCATACCCCATTTTTCGCCCTTTTGAACACTTTTAAGGTTTCAAAATTATATTCTATTGTAAAAATTTTTATATTGTAAAATAATTAAAAAATATATTTGTTTTTAAACAATCTTTATTAATTTTTTAAGGATTTACGTAAAGGTGTGCGCACACCTCCAATGACGTCAGCCTGTGCGCACACCCCTGTGACGTCAGCCTGTGCGCACACCTGTGCGCACACCTCACTTCCGGTATGACGTCACTTCCGGTCCTGTTCGTGCGGATTAAGCTACTTGCAAAGTAACATCTTGTATAGTTTTTCGTTTTTTTGCTTCACGTTGTTGACAGATTTCAGTTTGTTTAACAACTTGACGTCACCATGCATGCATAATGACATATCGGAAAAAGTTATATATCTTTGCTATTATCAAACCGCGACATCACTTGAAAATTTACATGTTTGGTGTTCTGATTAAAACACACGCACATGTGTCCTTTGAAGTGATTTCGTTTGACAATAGCAAATATATATATATATATATATATATATATATATACACACACACAGTATATATCTTTCTTGATAACTCATTATGCACAAGTGGCGTCAAGTAGTCTTAAATTTGCATATCAAGTAACTTTTTTACAACTTTTAAATACATATATTATAAACGCCAATATTTTATAAGTGGGTGGGGGGCGGAATAGCTTTCGACCTCCCCAAAAATAATTGATTTATTATTAATTTCGCCCAATTAATAATAATAATCCATCCTGACTCACGGATAGCACAGACTCGCAAATCATAATGAAAGAATTAATGAAAGGGCCTAACGAAAGAGGTAGAGGTAGAAGACTCTGAAAATGCCATTTCCGGCGATCTAAAGACTCAAAATTTTCAAAATTTTCACGCTCGGTGCCTCAGTTTATCAAGCTTCCTGGTTTGCGCGCGCTATCTATAGATACTTGGTCAGTGGTCACTCATATATAATATGTGGTGATTATCTCAGTGAGCTTGAGACTGATTTTGCGCGCGCTGTTCATTGAGTTTTTACGTGGGGATTCCTGCTTTGCATTGTGTTGAGTCGAGTGATTTGTGTTCTATAAATGGAGCGACAAACAAGAAATAGGACGCTACTGGGTCCAATTCATTATTCGCAAACAGAATTTCTGGTGAAGTTCGCAAAGATGGCGCCGTCAGAAGCCAACCATTGACACCGAATGTTGACCAGCCTTCGCCTTCTTGCCACGGTGATAGCGGCGGTGAAGTCAGCCCTTAGAGAGGATCAAGGAACAGCAATATCTACTAGTGTGCCGTCGATGGAGGAGCGCAATCGCAGTCAACGATCGTCAGACCGCGCAGTGCCGATTGTGTCTGTGGGAGATTCTGAGGGAGAATCGTCTGGCTTAGGGGCACAAACAAATATTTCCTTTCAGTTAAGTGGTGCGCCGCCTTCGTTCGCCCAAAGCATTGCAAGCGCTCAGGATTGTCAAGGGTTGAGCGATATGTTTCCAGTCTCCAAAGTGACCCCTTTGGCTGTAGCCGAGATCAAAAAGGAGCAAGCAAATCACCCCGATGTCAATCTGGTTTCGTACTTTCTCCAGGGACTGGAACATGGCTTTCGCCTGGGCTTCAACCATTCTGTCCAACTAAACTCTTCCAAGAAGAATAAAGCTTCTACTCATGCACATTCTAGGGTGACAGATGAATACCTGGCGAACGAGGTTTTGCTGGGCAAAGTTGCTGGCCCCTTTGTTAGCCCACCTATTCCCAATCTCCACATCAGTAGTTTTGGGGTAATTCCCAAGAAAGGGAAGGAGGCCTAGGGCAAGTGGCGCCTGATATAGTGAACCTATCCCCACCACTAGGCGCAAGTGTAAACGATGGCATCAATGCAGAGGACTTTTCCCTACAGTACATTAAGTTAGACCAGGTTATTAGTATGGTTAGCAGGTTTGGAGTAGGGGCTTTGATGGCAAAGTTTGATGTTGAGTCGGCATACCGGGATATCCCACTCCCAGTGTCACCAACGGATCCGGTTATTTGTTAGGCTTAAGGTGTTGACCTGGCCGTTCCTTTTGGCTTGTGCTCAGCTCCATTTATCTTAAACTCTGTAGCAGACTTAGTGAAATGGATTTTGAAGACAAATCATTCCATATAAGACCTGTTGCATTATCTACATGATTACATCACGGCAGGTCCACCGGATTCTCAGCAATGCGAGAATAATTTGACCTCGGCTATGGCAGCGTGTGCTAGATTAGGCCTTCCATTACATCCCAAGAAACGTATTGGCCCTGTTGCTTGTCTAGTGGTGTTGGGTATCGAATTAGATTCCTTGCAGCAAATAGCTCGCCTCCCCACTGATAAACTACAGAGTTTGGTACAACTGTTGGAGTTGTGGGCTGGTCGTCGGTGGTGTAATAAGAAACAGCTGGAATCTTTAATCGGTCACTTACACCATGCTTCAATGGTGGTCTGGCCTGGTAGAACCTTTGTGCGCAGAATGATTGATGTTGCTTCAGGAGAAAGGACCACCCCATTAGACTGACTAAGGAATTTCAGTTGGATTTGTTTTGGTGGCAACAAATTCTTCAGGGGTGGAATGGGGTTAGCTTCTGGTTGTTCAATGGGCTAGGCTCTATTATTGATGTGGAGGTGACTTCGGATGCAGCGGGCAATGTTGGCTTTGGTGCCTTTAGTGGTTCAATGGTAGGTGGATTCCTCTGCAGGTCCAGTTTTCTATTGCATACAAGGAACTATTTCCTATTGTCATTGCAACTCGAATTTGGGGTGATTATTGGAGACAGCGCAATGTATGTTTCCACTGTGACAACTTAGCGGTTGTTAGCATACTTAATTCGCGTACATCCAAAGATCCACTAATCATGCACTTGTTGCGCAATTTACTTATGTCAGCAGCATATTTTGGCTTTGTGTTTTGCGCGCAACATGTTCCAGGCGTTGAGAATAATGTAGCCGATGCACTGTCTCGTTTTCAGTGGCAACGTTTTCATCACCATGCTCCATTGGCCAATGTGCATCCGGTGGAAATACCTCAATCATTGTGGGAGGAATTGCTTCCACAAGCTTAGCCTTAAAACAGCAGTGTCACCAATACCTGATGGAAGGTTTGGCACCTTCAACAAGACGAACTTACTCACCTGCACAAAAGAAATTTATTGAATTTTGTACTCAGTTAGGGAAACTAAATCAATTTGGATCACCTTGCCCAGCAGAATAATGGGCATTATGTTTGTTTTCTTCCTTCTTAGCGAAGTCTTTAAAACATTCTTCAATAAAAGTATATTTATCAGCAGTGTGCGCTCACTTCACATTGAAATGGGTTTCACTGACCCTCTTACTAACACCTTGAGGCTTCAACGAATGGTTCGTGGGACTAAACGGGTGCAGGGAATGTCAGTCACTCCTCGCCTCCCAGTAACAAAGGAGGTCATACTGGTGATTTACCGATCCCTGGATTTTCAAGTCTACGAACACATTATGTTCTGGGCAGCTTGTACTTTGGCATATTTTGGATTCTTGCGATCTTCTGAGTTCACAACACCGAATTCCAACGCTTCTTGTCTGAGGGTTTTCATAAAAGCATCCAAAACTGATCCTTTTCGTAAAGGGTGTTACATTTACATTGGTCAAGGAAAAGCACCCTTGTGTGCAATTGATGCGCTGAGCAAATATTTGCAATGTAGAGGTGATGGTTATGGCCCAATGTTTATGAGAAGAGGCGGCCTTCCTCTTTCGCGCGCGCTCTTGACAGACTGGTTAAGAAGCATTGTGACTTTAGCTGGATTGGAGGGCAACTATTCCAGTCATTGGCACGCGCAGGCTATTTTGACACAAGAATAAATATCAAGGAAAAGGAGAAAATTGAAAATATCAGGATCTGAAACGGGAGATTACCCATCATAATAGGCGAGTCGGGCACCATCCCATGCAAAAGGTTTGGAGAAATGGCTTGGCATGATCGGGACGTCAAACCTGTCAGAGTTGTTGCAGTAGAGGGCATGTTTAGTGGTAGACTGCCGGCAGGCCTGCTCGCAGGCTAGGGATCAGCAAGGAGGAAATATAAGAGTGAAGCATGTTATGTCAACGCACCTAAGGCTAAGGGAAGTAACTTGATGCCTCATTTAAGACATCAGCGTTAAGATCTGCTGTGCCAAAGTAATAATAATAAAATAATAATAATACCAACAACAATAATAACAATAATAACAATCATAATATTAATCATAACAATCATAACAATCATAATAATCATAACAATAATAAAAATCATAATAATCATACAATAATAACAATAATAATAATCATAACAATCATAACAATCATAATATTAATCATAACAATAATAACAACAATCATAATAATCGTACAATAATAACAATTATAATAATCATAACAATCATAACAATAATAACAACAATCATAATAATCATACAATAATAACAATTATAATAATCATAACAATCATAACAATCATAACAATAATAATAACAATCATGATCATAATAATCATACAAATAATAACAATTATAATAATCATAACAATAATAACAATCACAATAATCATAACAATCATAACAATCATAACAATAATAACAATTAGTATTGGCCACGTTTTTATGCATGTGGCCCGCCAAAATGATGAAATGATGCGCGCGCAACGTCGTGCAACTGACCTATAATTGTTCTCCACGACCTTGCAATTGGATCATCTGGGTCGTGGAGCTCGTCCACCGCTGTCTGGTAGTATGACAGCAGACCTCTTTTGAATTCGGAGAACGTGGCTCCTTGTAGCTGCATATCAACTGGTAAAACGTTCCATGTCCTACACGCTCTCATAAAAAGGAACGCTGAAAAGTCAGTGTTCAACATTTTCGCTGGCAAAAATGAATGAGATTGGCAGTCGAGCTGCAATCATCGACAATGTTGTTGTAACAAACCACCCCCCCCCCCCCCCCCCCTCCCAAATCAATGTTGTAACAGCCCCGTTACCCCCAGTCAATGTTGGTGACAAGCAAGCTTTCAAATGACAACATTGAATTTGGGGTAGGGGATTGAATGTTACAACTACTTTTGTCCAAGATTGTGGATCTTGTTGTTCTTACTGGCTGTGCCATCTTATTTAAACTAACTCTAAACAAATCAGTTAAGAAGCATACTGGGGCCGGTTGTATAAAAAGATAGTTAACTTTAACTGTAGTTAGGGCTTAATTCTAGCCAATCATGATCAGAGTTTGAGAAGTTAACTACGGTTTTCGCGACAGGTTCCAGGTATTCAAATCTCATGTCTTCGTGTCTACATATAGTGCCCAATACCCCAAATACAATATTACTGATATGGATCATATATGTAACGTGAATAGTTTAATGCTAAAATATGTTTTGACTTGAATTTTTATTTGTTGCGGGTTTGTATTTCAAAAATGATATAAGGATGACATTAATATATAGGTATGATTTGCATCCACAACGTTCTGTTGTAGGAGAAATATTACTCAATGCATAGTCAATCGAGATATGGTCTGGAAACTCAGCTAAAGTCTTTGGTCTATCTTTTTGTTCGCCTTTATGCAGTTTTGTGCACGGTGCACGGTCACTGAACACATTGTATTTTAGTATAATGAACGAATTGTCCAATAGCAACGTTTCACTTCAATCACTCAACCGTGCTATTTAAATATTAATAAACCTAATACATAGGATGTGCACGGTGTAAGGTACGGTTCAACATAAAATCACAGCTCATTATAGGCGCTTTGAAGTTTGCCGAGTTTCCAGACCATATCTCGATTGACTATGCTCAATGGTATACTTGAATAGTATATTCTATATTTTATAATTTTTTTGACCCAAATCTTCAAGGGGTTTATTATACCAAAAATAAGTAAAAGACACATCGGTAATATCGTATTTGGCTTTATAAGCACTTTAGTATCTTCTAAATGCAAATACAACACCTTCAAAAATCCGACTTTTGTCGAAACAGATAATGAAGTGTCTCCCGATGCAGTGGCGTCGCCAGACCTGGGAGAGTGGGGGGACAAAATGATGACGTCATCGTTATATGACGTCATCGGTATATGACGTCATAATTGTTGGTACATGTACTTCATGTTAATTCTATATAATAGTTTTTATATAGATAATTGTGATTTTAAAATATATATGATCGTTTCGGGTGCATTAACCTTCACCCCAAACATTCGTAAACTTAACCCAAATTGTTGTGTGGACCGAACACATAGTAGAAACGCTCTAGGGGGTCCGGGGGCATGCCCCCCCGGAAAATTTTGAAATTTAGAGCCTCGTAAATGCCATTTCGTACATTCTGAGATGTGAATTTTTACATTCTGAGGGGTGATTTTTAAATTCTTGTACGGTTTTTGAAAAAACTCTCAGATTGTAGTACATAGTTTATATTTTTGGGCACCTAGTTTGGACGCCCAAACCGGTGTACTGGCGTCTCAAACCGCCTGGATACGGCTCTGAGTGAACTAACGCAAGAAAAGATATGAAAAACACATTCACACACTTGTAAACTATTTGTCCAGCTAGCGGTGTGAGCTGAGCACTTGGAATCATTACATACCCCCCCCCCCCCCCCTCCCAACGTTTCTCACCGGATTTGGAAGAATCTCAAAATTGGTCTTGAAGAGAACTGGGGGGGGACGCGTCTCCCCCAGTCCCCCCCTAGCGACGCCACTGTCCCGATGAACTACAGTTTGTGTGGATATTTCTGACTGCCTCAGCCGGGAGTCCAGTTGGGGCAGTCAGAAAACTTTTCTCCACAAGTGTCCGACTTCATTTCAAATTTTTCTTCTTCACATATATACGTTGCTGAAGGCTAATCAGGTCGAATGAAGTGATAGACGAGGTAACAACCAAACTGCTTGGAGTATACTTTGACAGTGTACTGCAATGGGACAAACAGATAACAACGTTATTATGCACTTCGTCCCACAACATTTAGGGACCGGCCATTAATTATGAAGAAGAGGGCTAGGAAAAAAAGTGCCCCCCCCCCCAAGGTTTTTCGGTATTGTAACACCCTTATATAAAAGTCGCATTCATGACTAAACTGGAATGTCTTACAAGGTAGCGACTTATAACGTAGCGTAACGTCTTATAACGTATAGCGGAACGTCTTTAAAAGTAGTTTAACATCTTATAATGTATATAGCGTAGCAACTTCACAACATGTGGTGAGAAAGCATTGTGAATACTGCTGACCCGAATACTGTGGTCAATTTTCAACGGTGTACATGTAACGACACGGGCGTTTGTATCCCGTTTTCATATCATGCCGGTCAAGGAACACGTCTTCATTTTTGTACCACTGATTTTTATGTCATAGGTATCGTGTAAACGCAAAGCTAAAACGGCATGATTTTGTTCCGTTTTCAGATTGTACCAGCATCGTGTAAATGGCGTCTTATTCTATCTGATGAAGGGCTCTGCTCAGAACATCAGTATTTCGTTATCAAAACTATTCTCGGCAGTTTATGCAGCACTATGCTTTTTTACTCTCTTATACTGCATCTTGAATTCTCCAAGGAGTCGTACTACGGTTGAACTCAATCTAAACCAGCCTCAGAAATTTCTTCTTCTGTATATTTAAAGTGCCTAGGCCTATGCAACGAAATTTCCAAGTTTTAAAGTAATGTTTGATATCGCTTCTTTTGACTGTAAAAGTTTTAGGACGAACAATTACATGGAAGTATTTTTTATTTAGCGTTTGAAGACCGTGCTTTTCCCCCTAAAAATTGAGACATCATTAAAACAGTTGGCATAGTTGCGCACCAATAACGCGTCGCAAAAAAATAAAAATAACAAGACACCTGGGCAGGTGTGCACTCGGGCTAGCAGAGGTCTCTATAACGCATGAGCAAAGAGGTGGGAGTGAGCTGAGGAAGATCATATTGAACGCTGAATGTGGTGCAGGACTATCCTGAATTGTCAATTTAAAGTGTCTAGAATTCAGGATGATCCTGATGCCTTGGGGACTTCTCTGTCCCACATATGGGATGTTAAACCAAAAGCGTATAATAAAAAAAAATTGGGGTGTTGTGTTCAGGGTCTGAGTGGTGGAACTTTCTCCCTGGGGGTGTGAGGTGGGGGGGGGGGGGTGTGTGTTGTGGTTACATTTAGGGTTACATTTAGGGTTACTGTGAGGTGGGGGTCAGGGTTGGGTTTCATTTTCTTTAATATTCAGGATTATCTGGAATTTTAGACCACTTCACAATTCAGGATAATCATGCAAACAAATACAATAGATTAAGTGATTAAGGTCAGTACAGTAGCAGTAAGGTTTAGAAGAGAGTATGTTACAGGTCGGGATGAAGAACATTTTAAACATTGATTTCCAAAAAAGATATTGATGTCGTAAGCATTGACTAATAATTACAGCATTAATTAGTGATTAGAAAGTTGTTGAAATTGTTTTTGCTGAGCTATTTGTATGTGTAGACCAACAGTCCACAAACTTTTAGGCTGATGACCCACTGCACAATTTCAAGCACTGTGCCATGATTGATTTCATGATAAATTTAGTATATACATTATTTGTTGTACATAATATGTAACCATTTACTATAATTACATGAACTTGTGAAAGTAGCGAACAAAAAATACTTTTGCATTTGGGGATTTCATGTCTGCTAACATTGGGTAACAGACAACTGGGTTAACTTGACCAATGTTTGTCGGCAAATGCTGAAAAACTAAGTCGTTAGACTTCTGACAAAATCCTGTGAAAATGTTTTGTACCCTGCTTTTGGGTTGTGACCATAGTTTGCAGACCATCAGTGTAGACAATGTTCAATGAAAGGACAGCATGATTGTTCCATAGTATTGATAAACAGCACATGTATGATAACAATGCAACTCCACCAACATTCTGTGCACATATGCTGACAGCTGTGGCAGTAAATTTAACTTCCAGGTTTTTAGATTTATCTTCCAGAAATATATTTCTTCCAAAAACGAAGACATGGCGGCGTTCGGACGTGTCCTGTCGTCTCTGATGTTTTTATGTTTCTTCTTGGTCCTACTATATCAGTTCAACTCAAATAGATCCGAAACTACGATGCTTGCCCACGACTGTATGAAGTCAAGATATCTTTACGCTTCCAATCAAACTAATCACCCACCAGTGTTCAACAACATTTGTAAATTGAAACGCCATGATATCTGTGCCAGCCTCAAGCTAGCGAGTCTTATCAGGATTATCAAGATTGGTTTAATGGCTAACTGTATTCTGCTTTGTGGAGACGTCTCACTCAATCCCGGACCTGTTCAATTACATTTCGCAACAAACGTGAAAGGATTAACCTTCTGTCACTGGAATATTCAAAGGCTAACCGATTCTAAATTCGAAGAGATTTCGCAATCTCTTACATCGAAGAATAATTCGGAACTGAAGCTTGACATTCTGATTTTAACTGAGTCCTTTTGCTCCAATAAAGTTCCCGACACCTATTATAAAATCCTGGGATATGTTTTGCACAGAAAAGATCGACAAGAGAAAGCTGGAGGTGGAATACTAGTGTATGTTAACGAAAACCTGGACGCAAATCGTCGCAATGACCTTGAACAAACCGAGATAGAATCTCTGTGGCTCGAAGTCTGCCCGCATAAATCCAAGCGACCATTGTTAATATCTGGCGTGTATCGGCCGCCTTCGGCAACGCGTGAATATAATTTAAAGTTAGGCAAGATTATCGAAAATGCTTATCTCGAAAACAAGGAACTAATAGTACTGGGTGATTTTAATATTGACTTCATGAATTCTGATTCCTTTCATAAGCATGATCTAGTCAAGACACTTCAAAATCTAAACATGATCCAAATTATGAATGAAGTCACTAGACCTATATCCAATACATGCCTAGACCACATCTATTCGAATTATCCCGATAGAATGTTAAACGCCTTCACGAAGAATATCGGCATGTCTGATCTCTACCTGTGTTTGCTGTTCGCCGCTATAATACGCCTGGTTTACGAGATTCAAATAGCGGTAAACACATATCATTTGAATACAGAAATATAAAAAATCTTGATAATGTGAAATTTGTAAAGGATCTTGGCGAAGCCCCTTGGGACACAGCCTTTGTTTTCGAAGACACCGATGACATTGTTGATACTTGGTATGACATTTTTATTCAAATTCTGGATAAGCATGCCCATGAGTGCTTTCAAGACGTGTGAAACGATTAAGCCAACCAAAATGGTTTACTAATGACTTAAATGAAGAGATTCAGAGAAGAGATAATCTTCTTAAGATGGCACGCGTTTCCAGGGACGTGGCGAAGGAATCACGATTGGGGGGGTGTCATATGATAATGACCAACTTTTTTGCAATGATAAATGAAAATTTTCATATCAGAGACATAGTGCAAAAAAGGCGAGAATTGATCGAAAAACTTGTAATGTATGTTATAAACGGGTATTCATGCAGGAGCTGGGAAAGACAAGACAAAACAAGACAAGACAGAAACATTTTATTTTTTATAGAAAAAATCAAAAGTCACTGAAACTATATGAAAGTGTTCTGAATGTTAATCTTAAGTAACCAATCTAGTTATCTAGGCAATGCTAATTCTTCGACATCTAACGTTTGCCCAATTGTCAACTGCTCTTTCGATGTTAATCGTATCAAGGATGTCCCTTTCACGGTACAATAGCATGAGATTGTCCAACCTTTCTTGAGACATCGTACTTCTCAAGTAGTTCTTAAGGAGCTTCAGACGACTAAAAGACCTTTCGCTTTTGCACACGGATGGCGGTGAGGTTAGGAACAAACGATAGATCTTGGCGACGTTTGAAAAAACCTTGTGCTTTCGATGACATTCGATTGCGAGGTTTGCTGCATCTCTAATTGTAAACGGCTCTAAGGGCTCTTCTTTCTTCGCCTTCTCTTTATCACAATAGGACAGGAAAACTTCTATCTCAGCAGCCAGCGCATCTGGATCTGGAATATCATTGGGGAAAACTGCAGCAAGTTTTCTTACTTTTTCAGTACTCGGCGTTGCATTTGGATCAAGTACATCAATCAGAGGCCTGAAGGAAGCCTCCAAGGAAGTAATCTTAGACGACAACACACTTATCATTGTGTCTAAAAATGCAAACACTTCCTTTCGATAAAAACCGGCCATGGTAAGACTGGCTCCAGTCTCTGGAGCTGCATCTAAGCGTTTTGGTGGTACTCTTCTACGATGAATCCTCCGGAACTCAGATTCAGCGTCGACATCAAATTGCTTGGCGAAAAGACACGCCGCTTGAACTTCGTTATCAATAGCATTTTCGTCCTTGCGAATGCGTTCCAAACTTTCCTTCGTTTCTAGCATCACTAACAGCGCACCACTGACATCAAGCTCTTCTGTTTGCAGAATGTCAATCATCATTTTCGTTTTGTACATTACGTTCTTAATGAACATAATTGTAAAAATGAAATCAAAGCTTTTGATCTTTGTAAGAAGGCCAAATGCTTTATTTCGACTTTCTTTGTCGAAGTTTTCATCGGAGGATATTTCTTGAAGGCTGCAACAAATTTCTTTGTAACTGGCCCAAACAGCTTTAATGGCCTCTGGTCTGGCACTCCATCGCGTTTTGGATAGGTTTGTTAGCTGCAGGCGGTTCTCGGCGTTCTTCAGAATTTCACTTAAGTGAAAATGACGCTTGGTGCTTGCCGAAAAGAACACATACAATGCTTCTAACGTGTCGTACATATAACTAACGATACGGCTTGCATTTGACCCATGCTCAATCGCCAAATTGGATCCATGAGGTAGGCAAGCTGTGTAGATTATTGGTCGTTCCAATAATTCCGACAAGACTTGTTGAGCACCCTTGTACCTCCCAGACATCGCCGAAGCACTATCATACGTCTGAAATCTGATAGTGTCTGTTTTGATTTTTCGTTCTTGCGCTGCGTCTAAAATTGCTTTTGCAAGCCCAGCACCTGACTTATCGTGAACTTTCTTTGTCTCCAAAAGACGTTCACAGGGCGTTCCTTTCTCGTTTACATAACGGACTTTTGTACTTCCTACCAGCACGAGACTCAATCCAGCCTCGTAGTGAAGGGACGTATCTGCTCATCAATTCAACTAACTGACAGAAATTTCCTTCAGCTTCACTTTCATGGCCCCGAAATGCAAGACCTTGTCGGCAAAGTGTTCTCGCTATGTCTAATAGGATTGAGATGGGGTAGGGATAAAACGCGGATGCGGATGGCGGACGGCGGATGCGGATGGCGGATGAGAAAAGGCGGATAGAGGATAAAACGCGGATGAGAAAAAGCGGATAGAGGATAAAACGCGGATGAGAAAAGGCGGATAGAGGATAAAACGCGGATGAGAAAAGGCGGATAGAGGATAAAACGCGGATGAGAAAAGGCGGATAGAGGATAAAACGCGGATGAGAAAAGGCGGATAGAGGATAAAACGCGGATGAGAAAAGGCGGATAGAGGATAAAACGCGGATGGGGGATAAAACGCGGATGGGCAAAATAACGTGGGAACATAAAATAAAATCATATTAGATATAAAACCCTAAGAACATTTTTCATGATGTCTTACACTGCTAGCGGGATTTGAACTCGCACCTTCTGGATTCCGGTCCGCCGCTCTAGGAGGCGAGTTATATCCAACATAAGTGCACGAGATATTCTCGGGACAACTTAACGCTTATATCCGTGAGGATGTGCAGTGTTTCTCGTACTTTATCTAGCTCTGTATTTCTCGTACTTTATCTAGCTCTCGTCCGTTACTCTGTTCCCATGAACTCGCTTACGCATCGCAAGTCTGGGCTCCACAGTCTGTCGACCTTATCAAGCGCACGGAACGCGTCCAAAGACGCGCATCAAAACATATAATGGATCTACCCTTCTTCTGTGACATCAGTTATAACCATCGTCTCTTAACGTTAAATCTACTTCCTTTATGTTACTGGCACGAATACCTTGACATGTTGTTCCTTTTCGAATCAAATCGTAACATTATTAACTTAAGCAGTGACATAGCTACTATACCAGAACCTCAAAATTCAAATAGACCCACACGATCAGCAAACCCAAACTGTTTACAATTTCAGACAACAAAATGTAAAACATCTTAACTATGAAATGTATAACTTTAAAAGACTTTAAAAAAGGACTATATAATTACTATATTTTAGCACTAGAACACTGTTTTAATGCAGATGATCGACGGACATGGAAAATGCAACAAAGCGCGTGATCTAACTAAGTTATATTTGTTGTAATCTTTAGGGACCGCAGTAATTGGCGTAAGCTGTTGCGGTTGCCCTGCCAGTTGTTTGTGTCGATGTCTGTACGTATTGTTTGAGTATGGCAAAGCAAATAAAATAAAATAAATATATAACCCTGTAGATATAAAACGAAAGAGAAAGAGAATTTAAAATGTCGGAAGAATTCAAAGTTTAATACGCGTCACATGCCTAAAACATAACCCCAACTCTAAACATAACACATGTCCGTAGGTTGAAGAATCCTCCTGATTTACATAAACTTTAGCTTTGATTTTCTCGGCATAGACAACGTTATTTTTCAAACTTACTACGCCAATCAACTTATCAAATGGGTCGTTTTTGAGGCTATTTAACTACATTCGCAGTACGTGTTTTATCAGATCTAAAACACTCGGCTATCGCCTCGTGTTTTTAATCTGATACAACACTGCTGCTCATATGTTTTAAATGATTACTTAAACAATCATATAAAATAAATGTACACATATACACACATACATGTAATGTTTACAACATGAGCGGCCGTGTTGTATCGAATATACAATCACGAGCCGAAGGCGAGTGATTATATATTCGATACAACACGGACGCGAATGTTGTAAACAGCTTAAAACACGCCGAGTCTTTGATGTTAATATGAGTAATATTTGTTCAGATTAATTCAGAAAAAGCTCAATTTCAATGTTTTAGAGCGGAGATAGTGACCTGATATACAACCACTAGTGGTTATATGTGATACAACCACGTGTGGTTTGTATCAGATATACAACCTCCTTCACGGTCATGATTTCTTTTGTGTTTTCTTCATGAATTATTAATGAGTGTTTTAATATGTATTTATTATAAGTAATAGCATGGCTTTGGGGTAGATTAGTGATTTAAATTACCCGAAAGCCGAGGGAGGTTTAGTAAAAGTCCCGAGGGCGAAGCCCGAGGGACTTTTACTAAACCTCCCGAGGATTGAGGGAATTTAAATCACTAATCTACCCCAACGCCATGCTATTAGTTTGTAATCGTATGGTCACAACTAACTGTGGGAGGAATTCTACAAGGAGCAAATGTACATACATTAAATATTAATATTAATATGAACAAGTAAAGTTGTCAGTTGGGACTATATGGCGTGTAAATAAGAGTTGTAGTTGTCATTAAAATGTTGTTCTCCCAATCAAATGAATTAATAATTTACATATAGATGTGTTGATTGAATTATAAATAAGGAAAGTACTCAATAAAATTATAGGTATGATTAGTTCTAATCGTACCTAATGCATATAAAGATTAGGTATGATTAGTTACTAATCGTACCTCCTTTTTGTGCATCGGGTAAATTCGACGTTAATTGTGCGTGTGGAAACAAAAGAAACCGAGGTAGCCATACGATTACATCAAGGAAACGACTTCTCTTTTCTCAAACTGCTACCTCTAAGTGCTCTAAGCTACTGGCATGAATATCTCGACATATTTTTCTACAAGATAACTCATGGTATCAACATTCTGAAAAAAAATATCCAAGCAACTCTTCAAAATCATGCACAGACAAACAAGATCATCTAACACCTCTACCTATCAAAAATCCTATACAATTCGGACAACAAGAATCTGAAACACACTACCCAAATCCCATTACAAGGAAAACTATCACACCAACTAACTTTAAGCACTTACTATTCAAAATAATTACATCTTGGTATTGCGAAATACTTATAACATAGACAATCCACGGATATGGAAGAGCGTTTGTCTTACAAACTCACTATCATGTTGTTTTTAAAATATTGCATGTCATATATGTGTAGGATGTATTTTGATGTCCGTCTTTACTACCGTCTTGAAGTTATTTACTGTAACTTCAAGATTTTTACAATCAATCAATTTATATATATATATATATATATATATATATATATATATAAATTGATTAGGGTCAACAGGTCAACAGCCAATAAAAATGTATATATATATATATATATATATATATATATATATATATATATATATATATATATATATATATAAAAGAGATGTTCAAGTGAGTGAACCCAATGCTATTATCTGGGTACGTTACATCCCATTGATTCAAATACGCAAATCCACACCAACTTGTCCAATCAAACAATATACCATGAATAGCTACTCCCCCTCGGCAGGTCACAAATTAATGTGCTCGGCACTTGGGACACCGAGTGTCGCCTTAAAAGTAGGAGTCGCTAAAAGGAAAGGTATATTTTATTAGAACAACACAACACATATAAAACCATTGTTACGTTTCTTCCTTCTTCTACGAGGCATCTTCAGTTTATACTGAGAATTCTCGGTAAAGGAGTCACTTATATATGTTTGTGTCTCAGCGCATCTCAGCAATGTGTCTCATTCATGAATCGCGCTGAGACACAAACATATATAAGTGACTCCTTTACCGAGAATTCTCAGTATAAACTGAAGATGCCTCGTAGAAGAAGGAAGAAACGTAACAATGGTTTTATATGTGTTGTGTTGTTCTAATAAAATATACCTTTCCTTTTAGCGACTCCTACTTTTAAGGCGACACTCGGTGTCCCAAGTGCCGAGCACATTAATTTGTGACCTGCCGAGGGGGAGTAGCTATTCATGGTATATTGTTTGATTGGACAAGTTGGTGTGGATTTGCGTATTTGAATCAATGGGATGTAACGTATCCAGATAATAGCATTGGGTTCACTCACTTGAACATCTCTTTTATCATCTTAAACAGTGAGTACAACTTCACCTTTATTCATATATATATATATATATATATATATATATATATATATATATATATATATATATATATAATAAATTTATAAATAAATATATCTATATATAGAAGAGACTTATGCCTATATTAAATATACAGTTCATGATTCCGATGCAATAACAAAGGGAAAAGGTTTAAATTTACCACTTATATATAAACTTATTAACTTTCCGTTTGCATGCGCGTTCTTAACAACAAGAGGAAATGCAGAACTTTATTGATCAGTCTGATCATTCGAGAAATTTCTGGTTCTCACCGAAGGAAGTAACGGCCTAAACAGAACGCTGGCTACGAATGAAGCGTTGCCGGACGGACTCCCAATGCCATTATATAGCGACTTCACATTGAAACGTCGGCAAAACCACCAGCAAAAATAACACAGGATTAAAGCTAATTAGCCAAAAGCGGTCGATGACTGATAAAGTAAAGAACTACGAACAGTGCCATATTAAATGTGCGTGTTGTAAAAACCCTCTGATTCATGCCACAATGAGAACAGTACTGTGCTTTCTAATCTACAATCTCGTAAATTCGTAATATTATTTGGGTCGTTAGCGATGTTTAGTCAGTAGATATAGACAAACTCTAAATTTTGAAAAACAGCTTGCCTTCGATAAACCGCACCATGTAACGCGTATTAAACTTTGAATTCTTCCGACATTTTAAATAATAAATCTCTTTCTTTCTTTCGTTTTATATCTACAGGGGTTTATATGAAACACTGCACGTCCTCACGGATATAAGCGTTAAGTTGTCTGTTGTCCCGAGAATATTTCGTGCACTTATGTTGGATAGAACTCCGCTCGCCTCCTAGAGCGGCGGACTGGGATTTGAACTCGTACCTTCGGGATTCCGCTAGCAGTGTAAGACATCATGAAAAATGTTCTTAGGGTTTTATATCTAATATGATTTTATTTTATGTTCCTCACGTTATTTTGCCCATCCGCGTTTTATCCCCCATCCGCCTTTTCTCATCCGCGTTTTATCCTCTATCCGCCTTTTCTCATCCGCGTTTTATCCTCTATCCGCCTTTTCTCATCCGCGTTTTATCCTCTATCCGCCTTTTCTCATCCGCGTTTTATCCTCTATCCGCCTTTTCTCATCCGCGTTTTATCCTCTATCCGCCTTTTCTCATCCGCGTTTTATCCTCTATCCGCCTTTTCTCATCCGCGTTTTATCCTCTATCCGCTTTTTCTCATCCGCGTTTTATCCTCTATCCGCCTTTTCTCATCCGCCATCCGCATCCGCCGTCCGCCATCCGCATCCGCGTTTTATCCCTACCCATTGAGATGACCTCCCTTTGTTCTTGGACTTGCTTTTCCTGTTCAATCAGCTGGGCTCGGGCTTCTTTGTCCCATAGCAGGTTGATGTGATGGTCTTGTTGGCAGAAGTGGACAAAATCTTCTAATGACGCTTTGTGCGATTTGCTGCTAAAATGCTGGCTTAACTTTCCTGGCTTGCCTTTCCCTTGACTGCCTTTCATCTTATGCCAGTTTCTGATACCAGTTATCCAGGCGTCGTCTGCCTTTTGGCGGTCAATAGCAGTGGGAAATAAGGAGCAAACAAAGCAATGGGCTGAATCTTTCGAAATACTGTACTCCAAATAAGGGTATTCGTTGTACCATGATGCAGAAAACCGGCATTGGGATGATTTCTTGACTTCAGCGTTCTTGGGGAAAATGTTTAGTTTTGGCTGACACGGGCCAAGATGGATTAGGTAATTTCTGTCAGCATCTGATAGTGTTGCTGGCCTCTTTCCTGGATCATGTTCTATGTTCCGATAAATCCGATTCCCAAGGTAATCTTCAGTGTAATCACTTTTACTGCAGCGTTCCTTGAGGTATTCTTGAGCAGTTTCTTCTACTTTTTCGACAGCAGCAGAGATACATTCGCAAGAAAATATTATCTCATTTAACATGGCATCTATGTCGATGAATGTGGCGTCTCGCAGACGAGTGGAAAGTGCTGTAACCTTTCCAACAACAAACTCCAGATTTCCAGCAACCGACAGCAAGGTTTCTGGTGAATAGTTACAATTTTCCTTGCTGGTTGATGTTGGCTTTCTTCCACGAATTCCTCGTCCATAGGCGTCACCTCTTCCATGCTTTCATTTGTTGTTGTAACTGGATTATTTCCTTGCGTTTTCTTTGCAGCCCGGAAATGTGCAGTCTATTAACAAGATTAATTTGGACTATTAGCAGTGCTGAACTCAAATTTTGAGACACTAAATTTCAAAATAGCAGAGGCAGGATAACATACTTCTCTTTCCCGAATTGAATTATTTGTGCTGTCACAAGTCTCTTCAGGTTCTTCGCTTGACAATTCATCATCATGAATTAAAACGGCTGAATCTTCCTAAATAGAGAAATATGTCACAATGTGTAGTTGTCTTACTGACATTCCCTAGTTTCCCAAATACAATCTCCCTAAATAGAATTTTATTCAAGGATTGCACTTGCATTGTTGATTTCTATTTCTTCGGAAAGATCCATTTGATTTGGATGAACCCGCCCTTGCGTGACCAATTCTTGGTTTTCGTATGGAAAAAATGTATATAGTTGTACAAAGATATACCTTTTTTAATTAGACAAGAGTTGATGCGCAACAAAATCAAGATCCACCAAACGGAAGCAGAATTACAAGCGACGAAATTACTAAATGGCAAATGCTTAAATTTCGTTACGCTAATTTACGGTATTCAAACCCAGTCTCCGCGCACAATAAAACTATTTCGCGCCACCTTAAATTTTACAATAACAGGAGAATCAAACAGAAATTACCATAATAAATTACAGCATGTCAGCATTACACACCTTCGTTCTTCTCGGTTTGAAAAAGCTTCGCACATCTGAAGCATTAGGCTTAGCGGGATCTCCACCAGTCTCACCAGACCCGTTATTAACAGACTTAACATTGTCCTGATTCAGTTGATTTTCAGCAATGACTCTTATAGGAACACTCTTTCCGCCGTGTCTTTTATGTATGTGGCTATTTCGGAAAAACTCCCAGTTCATAGACTTGTCACAAGCTATGCAAAGCACTTTTCGTCTGCTTTTCCGTGCCCGTTTTTCCTGCTTTTCCTTACCCATCATTCCATCAGGCCATCACTGCATAAACACGTACAAGATGTTCTGAATGTATTAAACTACAAAATGTCTGTTTCGTAAATTCGTGAAATACAAAAACAATCCATATCAGTTATCACCAATTCACCATTTGCATGAAACATTGTACAATTGACTTACCCATAAGTTAGTCACTTAGCCAAAATAAATGCATAATTTATAACACGCCAGGCGCCAGCTTGTGAGTTGTGATGACTGGTGAAGGTCGAAACCACTGATCTGTATTCAAAATACTTCAGACAGTCGAGCCTCTGTTTTCACTGGTCTGCGGTCTTTAGATCGGAAATACTTCACTACAGAATACATCAAGTGCACTTACTTAAACGCCATCTTTTGTTGGAGGTGTCTGACCGTCTGATAAAAAAAAAAACAACAAATCATTTTTTAAAAAGAAAAAATTCAGCCTTTTTTTCCCCCACTTTTTTTATTTTTGAACACCAGCAATTCCTCGTTTGACCAACTATTTGATATTTAGAATTATTGGGGGGGTGTCGCACCCCCCCCCCCCCCCCCCACGCACACCCAGTCGCCACGCCCCTGCGCGTTTCAAATAAACTAAGCGACTGGAGTATTTTTCGACGAGCCAAAAATAGAGTAACGAAGTTAATTTGCAATGCAAAGAAATCCTTTTTTAAACTATCAATGTTTGAAAATCGCAATAATCCAAGGAAATTGTGGTCATCCATTAAAGATCTTGCGAGAAAATCTCTGGATGAAAACCGCGGTATTCACAAACTGGATGAAAATGGTGAATTAGTCACTGACTCTAGTAGCATTGCTAAATTGTTGAACATATTTTTTGTTGATCTGCCGCAACGCCTATTAGCATCTATTAATTCTACAGCCTCTTTTTGTAAACAAACATTGGCTGATTCCATTGGTGCGACTACTGGCATAAATTACTTTGAAATCCCATTCATCACCCCTGACAAAGTGCTTAATTTACTTCAAAGTATGCTGGTAAATAAAGCAACAGGTGCTGATGGCCTTAGCCCAAAAATTCTAAAGATTGCTGCTCCAGCTATATCGACTTCAATGGCTGCGGTGATTAATCATTGTATTTCCACCCGCACTTTTCCGTCGAAGTGGAAGATAGCTAAAGTAAATCCTATCTACAAAAATCAAGGAAGCAGGAAGGACAAACAAAATTACCGACCAATATCGATTCTCCCCATTCTTTCAAAGTTATACGAGAAGCATATCTACGAGGCTCTTCATGCGCACCTGTCAAGCAACAACTTATTATACGGTCTACAGTCAGGTTTTCGATCACTGCATTCGACCGAGACTGCTCTCATACGCCTTTTAGACCAAATTTTATTTGACCTTGATAAAAACAATGTGAGTGCCCTAGTGCTGGTGGACTACAGCAAAGCATTTGATCTAATCGACCATGAAATTCTACTTGCTAAGTTGAATGTATACGGCATTGATGACACTAATCTACAACTTTTCAAGAATTATCTTTTGGACCGGAAGCAATATGTTGAGGTGAATGGCTGTAAATCCACGCCCTTAAGCGTCACCCATGGCGTTCCTCAAGGGAGCATTTTGGGGCCTCTACTATTTTTAGTATTCATAAATGATCTACCGTCACGGATTTCAAATTCAACTGTGGATGTTTACGCCGATGATACTACGCTCTGTGCCAGTGCTCATTTCTCTGTGGCTCCAATGGAACTCCAAGCCAGCCTTCAAGAGGATACTGATAAGCTCTGTAACTGGTCTGACGAAAACCACATGATCCTAAACGCCTCTAAAACGAAATCTATCCTTGTCATGTTGACAAGCTAAGCAAAAAAATTTCCCAAAAAATCGGCCTTCTGAAGAAATTGCGAGCATATCTGCCTATTAGAGAGAGAAAACTGTTTTATAATGCTATTATAAAGCCGCAACTGATGTATGGCAGCATGATATGGAGCTCATGTTGTTCTACTGGAGACTTACATAGGATTTTTAAACTTCAAAAGAGAGCTGCTCGCATAATCTTAGAAACTGATACTTTTGCCAGAACAATTGATAATTTTGCAAAGTTAGGATGGTTACCTTTTTATGATGAAGTTAAGATAAATAAATGCTCACTTATTTATAAGAGATTACATGGTGAAACACCAACTTATATAGATAAATTGTTATTGAACAACTTTTCTATCCATGGTCGAGAGACGAGACACGGAAAGCATAATTTAGTCTGTCCTAAATTTAATCGTATTACTGAAGGAGGTAGATCATTCACGGTTACAAGTATAAAGTTATGGAATAGTCTCCCACAGGAAATTAAAAAGAAACCCAGTCTTGCCTCTTTCAAATGCTCCCTTAGAAACGTTTTTAGTGAATCGTATAAAGACATTGATCGCTTTGAAATTTTAATGTAATTTTATATGTGTTAGATCTCTATTTATAACCAGTAATTAATGTATCTTATTTGTACTTACTTAGGTAAATTTGAGGGCCACAAGTTTATCAGCCAATCGCTGTCATGTGTCACCCTCGTGAAATAAAGTTGTTCATTCATTCATTCATATTAGAAACATCAGATTTTACCAGCACTGATCATGACAGGTAGTGATTGTCCAAACCTGGCTCTGGGCCTGGATCTACAGATTATAAAAAAAAATAGCCAAAAAAGTACTGTATAAGAGAAAATAGAGCCATTGTCCAAGATTTTCATGTATCAGCCATTTGAAGTTGATGATGGTGGCAGATAAAAAGGGATTGCCCAGCACTAATTCTAAATGTTAGGTACTAAAAAGGCAATAATAAAGGCCCTGGGTACGGGTTTGTGACAGTTACAGTAATTTAGCCTGGGGTATAAAAGTGGAATTTCAATCAATATCAGGTGGATGAACTAAAGAGAACATGTGTTTTAAACCTTGCTCAAATACTGTAGCATCACTATCTATTATGCTCCATTATGATTAGCATAAAGACAGGTAAAATTAATTAGTAGATACCAGTAAACACAGGAGGCAGCTGACACTGAAGCATTAAAACTTGTACCAGTAGTCATCTAGAACTGGATATACTGGAAGCCATGTATGTCTGGAAGTCATTATAACCAGGAATCGTCTTAAAATGAGTGCCTGGGGCTCTTTTGCAATACAGTATATGCACAACCAAAATGGTTATGGGTTACGGTTTGCATTGTGCATATTATGTATCGAGAAAGTGCTGTGCCTTGGCCCTGGACTGGTGTCTTGTGTGGGAATCCATCTTTAATATAGTTTTGTCAAATGTTTTTTCAAGAACACAAAGTGGAACTATACTTTTGCCTCACTATTATGCTCAAAACCATGTTGACATAGTGTGGACAACCCTAAGGGTCCAAGGCTCAAAATCTTGAGTGATTAGTACTCATTACATGAACAAATCCATGAAGCTATACCAGTATAGTAATCACAATGTCAATTTTTAAGATATTTGTTTTATTTAAGGCTACATGTATCCATGTCTATGTGCAACTATACACGGATAACCGATTTCAAACTGCTCAAACAAAATCGTTTAAACATGGTATAAAAACTTTGTTCTTTAAACTAAATTTAGACAACGGCTATCTAAATAAGCTTACGTACTGTACCAATGGAAATAACGAAACAGCTCACCTTTACTTCAACAGATCACAATCATTACAATGTCTAGTATCGCCGAGAACTTGATTCCTTGTTTCTTTCGGAGAACACGTAGTCAGACAAAGGTGTCATAGACGTAGCCATACTAAAGGTCCGCCGTCGCATTGATTGAAGAGTCTTTGAGATCAGAATACTTAGATATAGTCACATATTAAACATGACTGTTCTCTGATGTCCTATTGTCCTTCACTCCTTCAGTTTAAAGTTTCCAATTATTTTTAATACACCTTGATTCGCTGACAGTCCGACTACTCTGACATCTTTGTTTGAGACGACTGCTGTGTAGTGTACCAAGAAATGTCGTGGAAATATTCAAAAACATCGATAAAATGGAAAGAAAAGCTTCGTTCAAGAGACAACCGCCATGAATATCGCCAGCGGCCGCGCGGAGGACTAATAACGCGTCGCAAAAAAATAAAAATAAAAATAAAAATAAAAATAAAAATAAAAATAAAAATAAAAATAAAAATAAAAATAAAAATAAAAATAAAAATAAAAATAAAAATAAAAATAAAAATAAAAATAAAAATAAAAATAAAAATGAAAATGAAAATGAAAATGAAAATAAAAATAAAAATAAAAATAAAAATAAAAATAAAAATAAAAATAAAAATAAAAATAAAAATAAAAATAAAAATAAAAATAAAAATAAAAATAAAAATAAAAATAAAAAGAATCGCGAAACCTAGCCTCCTCTGCAGGCATCTCAAATCAGAAACCGCAGGCTCAAGCTGCGAACGGAAGTCAGGGAAGGAAGACTAGAGAGTTGCCTGCGGAGGTGGCTACGCGAAACCTAGACTCGTCTACCTGCGGTAGCCCGAGTAATAATATGATGGAGAATCGCGAAACCTAGACTCGGCTACCACAAGTAGCCCGAGTAATTACAAGAGAAGAAAAGAAATTACCTATGAGTACTCGCTGCCTAAAATAACCATAGTGGACTAGTAAGGCTAGGCAGCGAGAGAGACATAACAATATAGACAGTTTAACAAAATTATGGTAGATAACGGAATTATATAAATTTATAAAGATTTACAAACAAAGGAAAAAACAAAACAAAACAAAACAAAACAAAACAAAACAAAAACAAAAATACAGCATATAAATCAGAAAAAGTACATCAGTCTCAGAAACATAAGAAATGTTACATAATGAACAAAACACATAAATTTTTAATAGATTTCTTATACTGGTTAAAAGGAGATGAATGAAAAATGAACTCACAAATTAGTGACATCAATTTCTAATAGTCTTTGATAAAATCAGATTTAATTTGTTTCTTAAATTTCTGCAATGATAGACCTTTAGTATTTTCATCAACAGAATTCCATATTTTAGGACCTTGGAATCTAATATTAAAAATTCCATAGTTTGTTCTTACTTTTGGTAAAGAATAAGACAATTTTGAAGAAAGTCTAGTGATATAATTATGTGTTTTGTTCACACGTGTAAAAAATGTATCAAAAACAGAGGGTAATAAATTATTGTGAAATTTATACGTCTTCGACCAGAGGTTCTCTCACGGCTTTCACTATGCTCCAGAGGTTCTACACCGCCCACTTCTTCCACCAGGATACATATTCAGTGAACGGGTATGGGGATGTACCTCTTAAGGCACCTCGTCCCTGCAATAGTAGCACAATGTAACTCACCCCCTGGCTACTAATCTCTATCATCTACATAGAGACTGTCCTCCATGCAATCCTGCACGTGCCCTTCGATGAGATGATATGGATAACTGCGAGAACAATAAGGGCATTCAACAAGCGATGGTGCATTGGAACCCTCAGATTTTGTGGTTGGCATGGAATGTTGATTTTGTTTACGATTGCCCTCTGCTACATAAAAACCACCACCACTATCATCATCAACGACTTGTATCGGACGATGTTCCTACAACAATACAATGACTTTCAGCCTATAACTTTGGAAAGGAAGGAAAGGAATGGGGGTTAATCATCCTTACTTGCAACCAGTAACTGATATGCGAAGGACGCAGATCAACGTGGCCAAGTCCGGAGCATATCAAAGGCGCTCCCGGCAGCCCCCATACGGCACATGTCTGACCACGGATCACAAGATCACGGATTTCACAAATCACAATGCTACTGTGCAAGATAATTCTTATAGGATAATGGATGGGGAGATATGTTTGTTGGTCTAAAAAAAGTTTAGTCATGCCCTAACGAAATCACAAAAGCACATCACTGTATTTTCTGGTGATAATTTACGTGTGAAGTTTGTATTTTAGAGCGTCACCATTAAAGTGGCCGAGCTTGAAAAGAATGAGTCGAGAAAGCTTATGACGTCATAGACTCAATAACAACAATGACCCTTTTGTTAACAACAATGATTCCTCAATCCTGTAGGCTATAAATGACGAAAATATATCGGCCATTAACCACTTTCTCTAGAGCATTGCATCTCTGACGGCGCTCCAAAATACAAACCTCGCACGTAAAATATAAGTTAGTTTATGAGAAATTCGAAATGAAACTTTGCACAATTACCAAGTACCATGATATCTTTAGGATTATGCAGAAACATTACCAACGATATTTTCATCAGAGAACCACTTTAAATTATCCAAAACATTTTTGTAAGATCCAAAACATTTTTGCAAAATCAAAAATAGAACTCACCAGAAATAAACTTCTTGTGCCACTTGCTGCAAAGGCTTGGTTATGAGCAGGCATTCCAAAATGATTTCCCTAAAATTAAAATAATAATATTGAACCTTTTGATTACGATAGGCTTTTTGAACCTCACACCCTGGCTGGAGAACTTCCTACTGTATAATTAGGCAAGAATTTTAAGAGGGTTGTCAGTGTACTGACTCCATGCATACATTAAGCTCGATTTCCGACTGTCTTCCGGGGCCCGGTGTACTCCCCCCCCTCCCCCGGGAGAGACGACTGGACGCGTGAGCCACATAAGGTGTCTGTGACGTTCTGCATAAATTGATTTCACGATATCCAAAATAGAACTCGCCAGAAATAAACTTCTTGGGCCACTTGCTGCAAAGGCTTGGTTATGAGCAGGCGTTCCAAAATGATTTCCCTAAAATTAAAATAATAACATTGAACCTTTTGATTACGATAGGCTTTTTGAACCTCACACCCTGGCTGGAGAACTTCCTACTGTATAATTAGGCAAGAATTTTAAGAGGATTGTCAGTGTACTGACTCCGTGCATACATTAAGCTCGATTTCCAACTGTCTTCCGGGCCCCGGTGTACTCCCCCCCCCCCCCCCCCCCCTCCCCCGGGAGAGACGACTGGACGCGTGAGCCACATAAGGTGTCTGTGACGTTCTGCATAAATTAATTTCACGATATCAAAAACCAAAGAGCTAAGCTGACTGAAATATAAGCAACTTCCTCAATCCTGTAGGCTATAAATGACGAAAATATATCGGCCATTAACCACTTTCTCTAGAGCTTGCTGTGTAAATCCTTTAGAGTTTAGACAATCAACCTTAACTCATTCCTGTCCGGGGGCTTCCCCAGAGGTGAATAAAATCGTCTGGCGTTAGCCAGAATAAAATACTACTAAAGACCAATTCGGACGAGAAAGAGTTAAAGAGATAGTTTATAACTCATTCCTGTCCGGGGGCTTCCCCAGAGGTGAATAAAATCGTCTGGCGTTAGCCAGAATAAAATACTAAAGACCAATTCGGACGAGAAAGAGTTAAACGTGTCTAAAATGCGATTGCATGCCTCACTCATCGGCACTCTATAGACGAAATCGGAGTTTCGACTGCGCATACAATCTGAGTCGGGATAAAACGTAGTTCATTTATGACATGAGGCTGAAGCAGCCGTAATAAACATAACATTTCTGATTTCAGAAACTTTTTAATGTTTAGGTATTCTATAAGGATAAAATTTGCTTATCGATTATCCTTGAGAATAATCCTAAACGTAGTGTCTAAAAATAGTGAACTCTAAAACATGAAAAAACAGTCCCAGCCTATGTTATCTTCCCGTTGTGCTTTAATAGACACAATGTAATTTGCAAAGGGGCCCAAATTGAATAGGAAACTAATTTGCATGTGGGCCTAAATGAAACTACGATTTGGTCTATTGATGGCCATTTTGAACTGACGGGGTAATTCCTGCAATAATTTTAATCATCCCAATAATATATGCCTGCTGAAAATGTGCAGGCGCGTTTGTGATTGGTGCAAATCGACAACGGACAAGCTCATGAGTCCAGCCGTGATTTCGGTGGAGGTAAGAGCGGGTCCCGAGATACGACTGGAAATCGAGCCTGTGCCTGACATGTATACTGCTTGTTAAAGCAACGCAGTACTACTGGCTAGTATTCAGAAGGTTGTGGGTTCGAGAGTTTTCAGAGTTCAACAACTTACGACAGCTTGTACAGTAAAAGAAATCGAAACTTTACCAACTTCAAGCTGGATATACAGTAAGTTGTATGTTGCATGAAAACCATTTCGTATTCGAATCTTTGAAGGGGAAATGACTTTGGATAAAGACTGGTACACTAGTTGTGTCGGACACTCTAACCATAGATTCACTAGACGGCAGACTACAAAATTTATACAAGGAAACGAGTCAAAAGATACATATCTGACTCGTTCTCAGGTAATAAAATATTGCAAACAACCTTGGTTCCAGTGCACGCTCAATTCGGTGTCTGCCTAATATTCAGAAGCTTGTGGGTTCGAGTCTCCTCTGGAGCTCAGAGTTTTTGGAGTTCAACAACTTACAACAGCTTGTACAGCAAGAACAAACGAAACTTTGCCGTACCTTGCTTCTCATGTCATTTCTTCTTTTTCTTTCTTCATTTAACAATTTGTTCATGCGTTCAAACTAAACAAAAATGCATGTACTAAGTAAATTAACATATATATATACATGTACCAGTAACAAGAAACTACTAAAAAGAAATAGCTGTTTCGTTCCCATCAGCCTCTTATAAGAGGCTGTTGCATGCCGATTGGAGGCAATGACGAATTTTAGCTCGGCCAATTCCCCCCAGTGGTCTGACGCGACAAGGCCTACAATTTTGGAAGCAAAATATTTTGATGGTTACGCTGTGGAGAGGTAAAGTACAATTGGTTGTTGGCCTACGGGGAACTGAATTTGAACATATTGAATTTGAACTTGATGTCATTCAATGGAGTCGTTTTCTTGATAATCATCAACAAAACATACAGCGGGACAGTCACACTTCCTGTTTCTTTTAGGCCTAGTTTATACGTCGGACAATCGTCGCATTTCAGACGAATTTACAGTAATTTCATATCAATTAAATGGGGAGTAAATTCGTCTAAGACGTTGTATCCGTGACATCCGTCGTGATCAGACTGAAATGCGACGTCACGGTGCAACGAATTAAATGTATAAATTTCCTGCTCTTAAATTAATTTTTTGTGTTTTAATGTGCAAAACATTAAATTTGTCTGAATTAATTTCGTCGTATAAAACGAAGTCGCATTATTGACGTCGTCTAATCGACGAAGTTAATATGAATTATAAATTTGTCTTATGCGCCTTACCTGCTAGCGCAATTTTCTTGAGAACGCAATTATTTGCCCCCAATTCACGGTCAGAGGTGAATAGGAGAAATGTACCTGTATTTATATGTAGAAACATATTAAAAATGTCGCTGTTTAGGAAAGCCGGCTACATTAGCGGTAATTTATGCCACCGATATTTAACCCCTTGTAGCCCAGGAGGTTTCCAGTCAGTGACAAGTAAAATCGTCTGGCGTTAGCTAAAGGTGGCCAATGAGCTTTAAAGGGTTAAGCGAAATAGTTTCTTAACCCCTTATAGCCCAGGAGGTTTCCAGTCAGTGACAAGTAAAATCGTCTTGCGTTAGCCAGAGTAAAATACTAAAGGTGGCCAATGGGCTTTAAAGGGTTAAAGTGTATATGAAATGAAAATCAAGTTTGTCTAATTTGGAAAAACTCTTGAAATGGTGAAGTAACATCTTCTACAGTTTTTCCATATCTTACTTCGTTCTTAAGATCTTGCTATTTGTTTGATATGTAAATAATCACACTGCATACGTCACATTAATGACATTATATAATGAGTTTTTGAGAAATCGTGTATAGATTGTTTTCATCTGACGTCACGCGGCGGCCATATTGGTGTACCAAAACAATGAAATGGCGGCCATATTGGTGTACGGTATGGGAATTAGCTCTTTCTTATTCAAATATTTCGTATTGTTTCACCACCCCAATGGGGCCACCGATCACGTGAGTGAAAACGATCTATATCATTTTGAACCTGTGTTTGTTTAAAGTCATGAGACAAATACACCTACATGCCCAGTTTCGTGTGACTTTGTTCGATAACTTCAACAATATTCCTAATTTTCCAACAACTCATTATACAATGTGACGTATGCAGTGTGAAACAAATAGCAACATCTCAAGAACGAAGTAAGCTATGGAAAAACTGTAGAAGATGTTACTTTACCATTTCAAGAGTTCTTCCAAATTAGACAAACTTAATTTTCATTTCATATACACTTTAAGTTAAAATTTATTAAATAATCTTCAATCTGTGTGTAATTCTTTTAAAGTTTGTATTTGATCGGAATAAATACTGGAGTGATTGAGTAGCTTTTCCAAGGCCAAGGGTCAACTCGACCACTGACTCGACCCAACCTTTCGGAATGCTATTCGCCCAATCTCAATCTTTATTATTAAATCCAAAGCGGCAACGAGCAGTTAGAATGCAATTTCAGAGAATTCAAAGAGGGAAAAGTTCCTACAGTGTACTCGGCATTCGCTTGTTCATAGTATCGTATTCACTTCACACGGGATTGTTTACGCGTTCAGCTAATTATGCTAGATCAGCAATTTAGTATTTCACTTCATTTTGGCGTTTAACCACGCCTACAACTAAATTTTTCATGCGAAATTTTGATTTCAATGGATAAGATCGAAGTTTTGGCTTATGCTGCCGACAAAACTGCACTGCGATTGGACTATTTTCATCTGTGATGACAGTTTCTTTTCTGATGTCAATGGAAAGCTAACACAGTAACAGTTTCGTTCCTGCGGGGAATAAAACAAAAATGTATTGACCAAATGGGAGGTCTTTGTATGGCAAAATTATCCTACCTGGTCTTTCAGTACACAGTAGCGTAGTAGAGAGGGAGGGGCGTACCATTTTAGTCTAAGAAATGTATTATTGCATAATTATAGACCTAAGAAAAGTAAAACTTCCAAGTCTCTTGCAAAGAGCAGACAAGATAAATTCAAGTTGCGAGGAGTTATATTACTACTAATTTTCAAATGTTATTTTATTTCTGATGCATAGATTGGCGTTTAGAATACTCGACAACGATGGTGTTAAAACATTGATTTTGGTGGGGGGCCCAGCTCTATAACGTTTGACCCATCCCCGGCTCTCGACGGCCCTGTCAGTACAGACCAAGTGATAAAGGAGTGAGGTCTGCGTGAAAAAGACCAGGATAATTTTGTTGCAAAGACCGACCAAGTGAGGTCAATAAGTTTTCTATAATTTGGCTAGAGCTTGAAATTTGCAGCATCTCGATATCCATGGGATATTAACCCATTCCTGCCTGAACTGAGCAGAAACGGCTCTATTTATTGTTTTACTCTTACTAATACCAGACAAGTTTATTCGCCAAAGAGAGAAGCCTTAGACATGCTACGCGGTAATGGGTTAACAGTGATTAACTCATTCCTGCTTGAGCTGGACAAAACAGGAAATTTTATTCCTCAAAGGAAGAATTCTCAGGCATCCTAGGCAGCAATGGGTTAAATTTTGTTTGGGGATATTTGATGTTATAATGCTAACCTCATCTTGAAGATGTTGAATTGTTGCCATGTGGGATTGATTTTTTCGTTCATGTTCCCGCTGTGCTTTGCCGAGCACTTTCTGGATTTTAGCCTTCCCTTCACTTTCACGGCGGAAATCATCTTCGTAACTCTTCAACTGTTAGAAAATATAATAATAATATTTAACAGTTATACCACGAGCTCGAATTGTATATGAGCTCATAGTCAACGAGGCGCTTCGCCGAGTTGGCTGTTAGTTCGTATACAACGAGAGCTGTTTTATTATATAGCCAAGCACTGTACAAGAGACAAAATTACAGCGAAATGTTTGAAACAACAAACTTCCGGCATAGGCAACTAATACTTCCGCCATGCGTAATGATGCATTCACATAGAGTTTCTCGCTGAGCTGTTCGGTAAACAGCTTCGAAATGTTGTATAAATGTTGCTCGAGAGGCAAAAAATGTGTTATGCAGATCAACAAAAAAGATTAAAAGGTACCTTTATGAAGTCAAAAGGTGGGTCAGTTGTTTATATTAGCGTTGCTGTCGTGAAAAAGGTTTTGATTTCATGCAAAACTGAAACTGAAACACCTTCGGCAGTGAAACTAAATTACTTTTGTAAATTGTTGTTATTGAAAAAGAATATGCTTTTTACTACTCCAAATGCTTATCTAAATAAAAAAAGTCTCTAATTTACTGGTCCTACGAAATGTGTGTTGTAAGCTTGATTTTAACCGTGAGTTTCTTTGTTTGGCAACAAATTAAAATCAACCCGTTAATTTAGTCGGGTTTTTGAAGTAAAAAGACCTAATTTTTAGGTGAATTTTACCATTTAACATGCTAAATTGTGTATTTGTTAATGTATTTTTACACAATGTTGTTTTTTCATACATTGGTTTGAAGGTGTTGATGTTTTTTTTTGTATAAAAATCCGTCAATTTCAACTCTTTTCGGCAGTTTAAAAAACATGCCGCCATCTTGTTTTGCCTCTATTAGCAGGATATGAGCTGATAGTAGGGAACCAATCGGATTACGCAAAAGCTCATATCCGATAGCATGCTATATAATAATATTACTAATACATCATGAGATATTAAAATAAATTTACAGTGCAACCATGTGAAGAAGACTTGTATTTCGCTGAGTTTTCATGCTGGTTCAAGATACTGTTACACAATGCAATTTTTCAAGCAACTTGCATAGCCTGAATGTTGCAGGTTGAAAAAAAAAATCACACTGTGAAACACCCCATAGCAACTTGCGATTTTGTTATTTTTGCAAGTTGCAAGAAAAGTTGGATGGGTTCTACTTTTCTCTGGAACTTACAACAAAGTTCGCAAGTTGCTGAACGTGTAACACCCTTCCTGCAACTTGCGAGTTTTTTTCCATGGGTAAATTTGTTGCAAGTTGCAATAAAAATCGCATCGTGTAACAGCACCTTAATTCAAGTAAAAAACTAGTACACACGTGTATTTATTTACACTCTTGATTAAGTGCATCAGATAAGAACAAAAACACTAAACAGGATTGCCCTAAAGCTTAGTTCTCATATGTCGCCGATGATCGGCGATGAGGTCTATGCGACGTCGGCGACATGAGAACGTGCTTCAAATGTCATCGGCGACCGTCGGCGATCTGATCGCAGAAAACAAAAAAGTTTGTTTCTTGCGATAGTCGCCGACCTGCAAAACATATGAGAACGTGCATCGGCGATCATGGGCGATAATTTTCTACAACCCAGTCCCCATCTCATAGCGCATTCCAACATGGCGGAGAGAGGTATTCTGCTCCTGCATTCTTTTTTCACAATATATGGGGCAACCAGTTTAATAAGATGCTCCAGCCTCTCAGGACTCATTCTTAAAAATTTAAGAAAGTACTCCCTATCGTGCAAACGTAACTCTTCGACTAAAATGTGAAATTGGCTCTGCTGTTGGCGCCTCTTAAGCATTTTTCTTACCCAGAATCTTCTTTTCCGTGGCTTGTTCAATACAAGAAGGGCTCGTTCTTTCCTCAGAAGCGCGATAATTGTAGTTGACAAGCAATAACTAACCTTGTGTTTAACGCTGGCATTTTGATTTTTGATGTTGATAAGCGGAAAATGTGAAGCGTCATCGCCGATTATCGCCAACCATTTGCGACAAATGAGAACTATCTGATCGCCGATGATCGCCGACGTGATCGCCGATCATAGGCGACATATGAGAACTAGGCTTAAGTGAGCACCGCATCACAACAATGTGGTACTTATTCTGATTAGGGCACCACACGCCAAACGTCAGTATTTCGTTATCAAAACCTTTCTTGGCTGTTTGCTACTGTCTATTCACTATGTGAAACAAGGCCTTAATTACGCAGCACTATACATTTTCACATTCTCTTAGGCTCTGTTTACGTGAAGCGGATTGACAGTCCAATCGAATAAAAAAATGTGAGTGGAGTCAGTCCGGGCACAAATCCGATCTGGTTTTTTTCTTTTTGTGAGTGGTTTTTCAAAACTATTTTCTGAGCTTTCCTCGATGTCCACCATGCATGTTTACAACACGCAGCAATGTCACGCATGTTTATCAAGTCATTTTCAAGTCAAACCACGTTTACATGAATCAGATTGGAGACATTCAAACCAATTCAAACTCCACTGGTGGATTGACTTCAGCCATCCGTTTCGATCAGATCGAAAATTTTCTTCATGTAAATACAAGGAGAAAAAATAACATGCGATATTTGACTTGAAAAACTCAATCCGCTTCACGTAAGCAGGCCACTGATTATACTGCATCTTGAATTCTCCAAAGAGTCATACTACAACAATTCAACTCAATCTAAACTAGCCTCAGAACTTTATTCTTCTGTATATTTAATTAACTACAGTACAATACTTACAGATTCTGTCAATAAGTGAATCATCGACTTCTTCTCTTCCAGTTCTGCAGTTTGATGTTCGAATGCTCGTTTTACTTGATCCACTTCTGTTTCGGATTCTTGTTGTTTTGCATAGAGACTAACCACTTGCTTGAAGAACCCATCACATTTCTTCTGCAAGTCAGCACACTTTCTGGTCAGTTGGTCTTTCTCCGCGTTCAATTTTTGTTGGTATTCTTGTTCCTTGGATTTAAAAGCTTCTTCAAACTCCGAGGCATTGCCAGTCAGCTTTTCATTTTCTGTCTCCAAAACCTCCAGTTTCCTACTGAAATCTGAAATTATTTCATCTCTTTCCTCGATGTGTTTTTTCATGACTTTAATTTCCGTTCCAAGTGAATTCATTTTTTCAATCATTGCTGGAACATCTATCCCCTAGAATTTAATTTTATGTAACACAAAATGTAATTAACATAAGAAAACCTGAACAAAATAATGGGTAAAAAAACAGTTAACAAAAGAAACATGGGAAAAAATTGTGAAGCCTTGTAAGAAAAATCTGTTTTATTATATAAAACAGAGTGGTTTATTGCTTTTTCCACCACTAATAAAACCAATAATCTCACATGCGATTATTCATGATAATCTCACATGTGTCGATTATCATAAAATGTATTCGAATTTACAGCTCTATTTTTGCGGGGCAATAGAACTATTTTTTATATAATAAACAGAATACATGGATGTTTGAAAATATGAAATTATTTCCCTTGTTGACCAGAATATCTCATCGTTCGCTATGCTCACTTGTGAGATATCCTGGTCAACACTCAAAATATATTTCCGCACATCTACGTACTGTATTATTCTCTATACAGTGCTCCCAATGTACAACATGATGGCGTGTGGCAAATCACACACCCAAAAGATTCTGGGCGTGCGATGCTTATTCGGATAACTAATGTGGCTCTTTAGACGTTACTGAATATTCTGGGAAACGATCACGAGAGTGCTTTAAGAATTACTTCTTACCAGAAACAAGAGCAAACATCACTTTGAAACAAAATAAGGCGAAAAAGAAGTAGAAATATTTCGACTTTATTTCAAAGCAATTTTGCAGAAGCATTTCGATCGCCTTGCAAAAGAGCGTTTTGATTGTCTTGCAAAAGAGCGTTTCGATCATCTCACAAAAGAGCGTTTTGATCAGCTTGCAAAAGAACGTTTTGACCATCTCAGAAAAGACCGTTTTGATTGTCTAGTGCAAAGGATCGTTTTGACCTTCTCACAAAAGAGCGTTTTGATCGTCTCAGAAAAGAGCGTTTTGATGTAATATTTGAACAACGAGAGCGAGTATTTCACCGGGATATCCAAACACGAGAAAACACGAGGCCGAATGCCGATTGTTTTTGTTAAAGCCTGGTTCTCACTTGTTGTAAGAATCGGGGATTTTTCCTGTCCCCGATTGTCTGGGATTGTTACGACAAGTGTGAACATGGTTGAAGTGACGTCCCAGACAGTCGCCGATCTGATCGGAAGCATGCAAGAATCCGAATCCCACTGTCGATCTGCATGGGATTCTTACGACTATAGTTACGACATGTGTGAACACTGAAAAAAACTGAAACCACTCGTCTGCGACGATCAGGGACGGGAAAAATCCCCAATTCTTACGATTCTTACAACAAGTCAAAACAAATGTGAACGTGGCTGTCGTAAGAATCGCCGATAATCCGGGATGGAACGGTCTCCGATTCATACGATTCTTACGACAAGTGAGAACTAGGCTTAACTGTTTTCGAGTGTTTGGATATCCCGCGGTGAGTCTGGGTTTTGGTCGAGGGTCGAGTGTCGAGGGTTGCTAGTCGAGGGTCGAGGGTCGAGGGTCGAGGGTCGTAAAATATGCTAAAAATATTTTTGAAATATATAATATCATGAATTAAAAAGCAAAGTGGATGATGCTTCAATGTTTTGGAAGACTTGTGAAGACGGTCTGATTCAAGTTTTCCTGCATGGCTTTCGAAGACGTCTTTTTCCGGACGAGTAAAGTTGTTTCATAAACCAAGAATTTGTATGATTACGATTTACGACCTTTTTCCAAAATCTAATGTACATTTTATATAAGCCTCCTCCACAGGCAACTCTCTGTTGATTTTATACAAAAATAGCGCGGAAGGTTTGCTTCTATTTGTCCCTTGAGTCGGAATACATGAAGATAATACACGAATAAAAATGCGAAAACATGGCTAATAGGTTACCAGTTTTCTAGACAAATTTACCAAATATTTCCTGTCAGTGAAACACCTTGCCGCGTCCTTATCAGGCTACGTGCGTATCGAATGTCCAAAAAATATATATCTTCCGCCGCAATTGTTTTTGTCTAGCCTATACGTCGAAGTTTTATTTGTGCCGCTAGAAGGAAATTATGTGCGTAAATTTTAGCGACCCTCGACCAACTACCCTCGACCCTCGACTTGCAACCCTCGACACTCGACCCTCGACCAAAACCCAAACTCTCCCGCGGTGGGACACGAGCTCGAGTTGTTTAAATAGCTTCTCAAATGAACACGAGTATAGTTTGCATAGGTAATTAGGATATTAAGATCACTAGTGATCTTCCTCCAACATCCTAATTATCTATGCCAATGAAATGTATTGTAGTGTTTTGAGCCAGGGTGTTTCACGTAATATATCAACAACGAGTTTGAGTATTTCATCAGGGGATCCAAACACGAGAAAACATGATAAAGCACGAGACCGAAGGCCTCGTGCTTTTATTGTTTTCGAGTGTTTGGATTCCCCTGATGAAACGCGATAAACGAGTTGTTGATATGGCATCTCAATCGAGTAAAGTTCAATTGAAAAATCCAATTAAAATAAACCCTCATGAGATTTTATTCATGATTGTGTAAAATTTATTCATACATCAACTTGTTTGTTTTGCATCGATAATTAAGATCTTAAGAATTAGATGAACACCGGTTTTCATCTAATATCTTGGGCTTTACTGGAGTATCCAACTTCAATCAGGTGATTGAATGAACTATTGTAATTGGCTGATTGTCTCATGAATAATATATTAATGAGTTTGAGATGCAGTTATCCAAACGCAACCCCGTAACCAGATGCGTCTTTATTATTGGATAATTTGTGCATGAATTATTAATGATTTGAGAATGTCTTGCATGGAGTATTACTAAACTGGAATATCTTACAAGCTTAAGGTAGCGACCTATAACGTATAGCGTAAAGTCTCATAACGTATAGCGTAACGTCTTTAAAAGTGGTTTAACATCTTATAATGTATGGCGTAACAACTTATAATGTAGTCTAACGTCTTACAGCTTAGGTTTAGCGCAATATCTACAGTGATGAGATTTTTTAAAAATATGAAGGAAAATCTACAATTTTTCAATTTTGATTCGAACCCACAACCTTCTGAATACTCACTGGACACTCTCACCGTTGAAACACTAGCACTCGACGGCAGACCAAAGTCGTTTACAAAATTTATACAAGGAAACGAGTAAAACCATACTTGTGTGACTCGTTCTCAGGTATTAAAATATTTCAAACAACCTTGGTCTACCATCTGAGTTTCAATGGCTCAATGGCTAGAGCGTCAGGCTGGCATTCGGAAGGTTGTGGGTTCGAGTCTCGTCTGGAGATCAGAGTTTTTGGAGTTCAAGAACTTGCAACAGCTTCTGCGGCAAAAACAAAACGAAACTTTGCCGTACCTTGTTTCTCATGTCATTTCCTCTTTTTCTTTCTTCATTTAACAATTTGTTCATGCGTTCAAACTAAACAAAAATGTACTAAGTAAGTTTAAGCCTGGTTTCCATATAGCCGCAAGAGCCGCCGGTGTGGCGGCGTTTTGCCGACCGCAGTCATCGCCGGCAAAAGCGACTTTAAGATTCAGACAACGGACTACGGCTACGGTATAGAAAGTTTAACAGTGATAGAAAATGGTGGTGTATTTATACATTCAAATTTCAAGATAGACAATCGCACGGACTCGTTTTGTTCTTAAATTCTTAAAGAAAAATACTTGTTCAATCTAAGTTAGTCGCGAGAGTAAGGTTAAGCTTTTCTTAGAATATGATCATACCCACTCAGCCAATCAGCGCCCAGAATTTTCATGCTCTATATTCCATAGTATTCACTAGTGAGTTTATGTAACTAATTAGTATGCTCTATATAGAGCATACTAATGATGTATAGAGCATTACTAATTAGTTACATAAACTCACTAGAAGATATTCATAACCAAAAAATAATGCAAACATCAACAACAACGAAAAAAATCTGTTCTTTCTAACCCAATAAAAGCATACATTTTCTGCCAGAAACATAGTATTCACTAGTGAGTTTATGTAACTAATTAGTATGCTCTATATACGCATTAGTATGCTCTATATAGAGCATACTAATGAGTGTATAGAGCATACTAATTAGTTACACAAACTCACTAGAAGATATTCATAACCAAAAAATAATGCAAACATCAACAACAACGAAAAAAATCTGTTCTTTCTAACCCAATAAAAGCATACATTTTCTGCCAGAAACATAGAATATAGATTCTTCCACAGAATTAGCTGAGTGGGGTATGATCATATTCTAAGTCGGTTAGATAATGAACTCTCGTGTCCTATGGGATATAGTGTCCTCGCATAGATAGAAAGCCACTCGGCCTGCGGCCCTCGTGGCTTTCTATCTATGCTCGGCACTATATCCCATAGAACACTCGAGTTCATTATCTAACCTATACTAAGGATTCTGTAGTGACTCAGGTTCCGCGTTGTCTTTACAACGAAAAAATGCTTTTTATACGTTGTCAACAGAGCCACGACGGCGTGAAAATTACTCTTGGGACCGTCATTTGCAAAAGTTCTTTGCATTTGACATAAACATCTATTGTGCAAACACGTTGCCGTAGTCGTTGTGTTTTCTTAAAGTCCCTAATGTTGAGAATGTGACGGGCGGTGCCTGCGTCTGGTTCGCGAGTACCTCGGCGGCGTTGCGGGACGTTTAAAATTAGGGACCTTATTAAGCCTGGTTTCCATATAGCCGTAACAGCCGGCGGCATGGCTGCGGCAATGGAGGCAATGGTCCAATCGCATACAGCTTTTTATTGCTGGCTAATTCAACACTGTCTATGATTGGACCATCGCCCCTTGCCGCAGCTATGCCGCCGCCTCTAACAGCTATATGGAAACCAGGCTTTAACGCCTTTAAGCAAGCATATACGCGAACGTCACGACGACGACCCAAGTACAATAGTATTTTTCAACCAAAACAAAGCGTTAAATAATTTACAGTCCCAAGAATATAATCATAACACCGTCCTCGTTGCACATACAACGTCAACTGAAGCGTTTTCACGTTTTCAAAACAACTTTGTGGCAAGGAACCAAAAATTAAAGTTGTTAGTTTATTTAGGCGTTATTATATTATACGCCACGTTGTCGAAGCTATGCATGTTGCCCTTTAAAGGTCTTACAAAATACATAAAGCGTACAATTGAATATACGATGTCCTCCTGATCCATGGTTTCTTTTACATGTAGTAACTTAATTTGCCGTGAACTCTACCAAGTTAAGCTGTTACTTCTATACCACAAGGTATCGTCAGAGGAAATATAAGGCAAAATGCAAGCATAAATTTTGGGTAAGGGAAATATTTCGGCAAAGACAGGAATATGGTCAATATCATACTCTATTTCACGAGCTAGAACTCCAAGATCGAGAATACTTTTGTAGGTAATTATTTACATTTGTGTTCAGGCCTCATTAATATTTTTTTGTGCCTGCGAACAGAATTTAGAAGCTGGAAATGTGCCTGCAAAAATTTGTGCTCCTTTTCAAGTTATTACTAAAAAGAATGAATCATTCAATCATATTCAGTTATATTAAATTATTAATTGAACGGCCTTTCATACTACAGTATAAAAGTAGAGTGCTGCGTAGGCAGTGCTTTGGGTATACAGCAAAGAGAAAAGGTGGTGAACTGCCGAGATTTTTAGGAACAAAATGCTGACGTTTGAGTGGAGCCCTTTACAGAGTAAAACGTGAACTACATACTCTCGGATAAAAATTGTAATACGGTAAGTAACAGCAATTCCCTTAACTAAAATAACAATTCTGAACTAAATAAAAAGACCACAGTCCAGACTCCAGAGACCTTGCAAATTGCAAGGAGACCTTGCAAATTGCAAGGTTGCACATTATCTGATATTCAGTATTCAGTAAGCATGCAGCAAAGTGCGAATCGTGGGAAGGTTTGGAAAACTTCATGACGCTTGCGCTTCCGAAAACAAACGTTTTGTGTCGATTTCCCACGGCCACTTCACGAACATGACCAACGTCACTGACGCGTGGGTGTATAGGGTTTAAACGGTTTTTGTTTCTGACAAAAAAATATTATTTTGAAAACGTATATGTCATGTAAACACAGCTAGTGAACTAAAAAAATAAAATCTCTGTGCCTGCACAAACTTTCTGAATTGTAAATAGTGCCTGCGAACGTCATACTTTGTAAACACAGTTTTAATAATTAGCTAAAAAATTAACAAAAAAATGTGTGCCTGCACAAATTGAAAATGTGCCTGCGAGCGGCGCTCGCGCACTTTAATGAGGCCTGTTTGTGTTATCAGTATTTGGTACATATGCATGGGAATTTCTTAATAACTTTCACACATACAAATTATGTTAGCTTTTGCTGACTGATTATGTTTTGCCTAATCAACATTTCTCTAGATACACATATTTCGATTGGCTAACACTGATCACATGATGTTAGAGAAACGGCGTCCTCGCCGGCATGTCGACGTCAGACGTTTTCATAAAAAATTCGTAGGTCAGCGGCACCGCAGTTGAACTAAATTCAACTTTTCTAGTGCCGCCGTCGATATGACTGCGGCACCGCCGGCATACCAGTGTCACAGGAAATTCGCCCCCCTCCAGGAAATTCGCCTCCCTCCCCTGGGGGTTCCTAGGAATCTTGCCCCCCTAGGGGCGAATTTCCTAGGATACTCGCCCCCCTCTAGGAAATTGGCTCCCCTCTCGATTTCGATTTAAAATCAAAACATGTCATAAATATTGTTAAAATATTGTTAACGATTGCTATTGTCGAAATTTGTAGAAAACAAGTCCCATTAGCTACAAAAGCGGGAAAAATCTAAACGAAACGACGTGCACCACTTGTGCTCTGAATACGTATCAGAACAAAAATCACCGTCGATTGTCAATTTTATATACAAAGTATTATTATGTAACCATTTATTTTGGCCTATCTTGAACACCAAGTCGAAGAATTTTCTAAACAGCAAAAGCGTGATTTGAAAAAAAGGGCCGCCGATTTTACTTTTATCGTTACGGCTTTTTTGAAAATTATTTGTTGGGCAAGTATATTTTGACAAGACTACCTGTGCTTCCTCTATTCAGACGTAGCCTCCCTTCTTAAAATAATGGTTTTGTTGCGGTGACAAAATTAAATATTGCTTCGGAAATCGCAGTGGAAATAGTTTTATCTCGAATGGCTGCCAGAAGGCATGTGTTGTTGCCACGTATTGAAGGCAATGTTTGCCAATTTAGTCAATTTATGTTTTGCGACTAAAGGGGAGGGCGAAATTCCTAAAGGGGGGCGATATTCCTAGGAAATTTGTCCCCCGGGGGCGGATTTCCTAGTAATATCGCCCCAGGGGCGGGACGAATTTCCTGGGACACCTGCGCAATCTGTTGCCATTAAAAGTTTCTTGCCGGCGTTAGGTCGCAGGCTAAGTCGCCGACATGCCGGCGGCTCTTGCGGCTATATGGAAACCAGGCTTTACGTGAATATGCCAATACAGCAATACTAAAAACGTATTTACCAAGTAGGAGGTCGTTATGGCAAAATTTTGTTGAACAACAGTTTGAAATCGAGGTTGGATATGAAAGATAACAGTAAATACATTACGATCTCATTGCCAACCTCGACTTGCATGGAGCCATTGATTAATCTATTCCTGCCTGAGTCGGTCAAAAACGGTCCCTTTATTGTTTTCGTCTGTCTAATGCGGACAATTTTATACCTCTTAAGAACTCTTAAGCCCGATTCGATTCGCGCGAATCGAATCGAAATACCCGTTCATGCAATGTAATTGGTTGGTGCTGCTAGTTTTCGCGCCAATTTTCTTACTTGCCAATCATATTGCCGGAGAATTCGCTTCGCGCGAACAAATTCGCCTAGTGGAGAACGGGCTTTAGGCATCCTAGGCAGCAATGTGGTAAATTTTAGTTTGGGATATTTGATGTCATAATGCTAACCTCGTCTTCAAGATGTTGAATTGCTGCCATATGAGATTGGTTTTCTCTTTTTGTTCGTTCACTTTCCTGCTGTGCTTTGTCGAGCACTTTCTGGATTTTAGCTTTCTCTTCATTTTCACGGCAGAAATCATCTTCGTAACTCTTCAACTGTTGGAAAATATAATAATATTATTAATAATATATCATGAGATGTTAAAATAAATTTACAGTGCAACCATGTAAAGAAAAAACTTATTTCGCTGAGCTTTTGTCCTGGTTAACTCTGGATTTTTTCAGGGCAAATGTATACAAGTGGCTAATATGCACTTATAACGAGTGGTCCCACATGGCTAAAATCAGACACTGCTGAACTGAAGTGATATTCACTATTGTTTAATTTCAGCAATAGCGGACCCTGGCCATGTGAGACCACCGGTTAGGCCTGCGCTAAACGTTGCACAATAGACGGATTTTAATAATTCAGACGAATTTAAATGTGGCTAAATGTAATTTAGGCAAGGTAAAAAAGGAGACAATGCTAGTCAGCGGTCACTCATAGTAATATGTGGGGATTATCTCAGCGCTCATCAAAGTCTTGTCAGCGTGGTCTGAGCTTGACTGGTTTGCACGCGCTATCTATTTATTAGATATCTGGTCAGTGGTCACTCATTTATAATATGTGGGGACTATCTCAGCGCTCATCAAAGTCTTGTCAGCGTGGTCTGAGCTTGACTGGTTTTGCGCGCGCTGTTTATTGACCCACCCACCCAATCCTGATAGAATGCAAGGTAAGTATATATTTCCACTGCTTTGACCGTGTAACTGGTGCCTGGAGGTGGGCTGTAGCGGGGTTGCCATGGTTACCTCTGATCAGGGGGTGGCATCCCCCTGTGGCTTTGCACCAATCTTCCAATAACGTCAATTGGCGATCTCTTTTTATTCGAATTAACTTCGTCGGTATCTTGAAAACATGACGCCGAATAGTCACAGACAGAAGAGAAACATTTAATTCGACGCGACGATAATTCGTCGTGTAACTCGAACACGCATTATCGTCGCATTATCCGTCTGACTCAGACGAATTTAATTCGTGTGTCGAATTTAATCGAGTAATACGTCGCAGTTTCGTCGAATAAAATTCAAACAGTTAAATTCGTCTGAATTAAATTCGTCTATTGTGCGACTTTAGCGCAGGCCTCAGGTGCATTACTTGCTTATAAGTGTATAATTACCATATAGTGAAATAAACGTGCGTGCTGCGTAGGCAGTGTAGAAACAACAATCGAAATATAGTAAGGTTAGAAGGTTAGATGCACTGAACGTATAGTTCTAAACAAATTATAAACACAGAACGTAGGAGTCTAACGTTTCGAGCGAAGGTCCTTCGTCAGAGAGAAATGTAAAGAGTGTAAACAAACAATGAGCTTATATACGAAAGGTAATCATGTGACCAAAAATAAGCCAATCAGATAACAATAACAATAACAATAACAATAACAATAACAATAACAATAACAATAACAATAACAATAACAATAACAACAAATTAATGAGATCTGAAAAATTAGCCATCAAAGCAAAATAACAATATCTCACTATCGATTTGTTATTGTTATTTTGCTTTGATTGGCTAATTTTTCGCATCTCATTATTAATTTGTTATTGTTATTTTTATCTGATTGGCTTATTTTTGGTCACATGATTAGCTTTCTTATATAAGCTCAGTTTGTTTACACACTTTACGTTTCTCTCTGCATGACGAAGGGCCTTCGCTCGAAACGTTAGACTCCTACGTTCTCTGTTTCGGCAGTATATCTAACCTTGCTATATTTCGATTATAATTACCATATATAGCAAGTTGTGCAATCATCGTTTCGGGTTTCGTAACATCGTTTTAAGTTTCCTATCCATAGTTGAGAATGCTTTGTGAATACTGCTAACCAGAATATTGTGATCAATTTTCAACAGTATATACCGTGATTACCGTCATTAAACCGTAACGGCACGGGCGTTTACAAATTACACGATATCGGTTTGTATTCCGTTTTCATATCATGCCGGTCAAGGAACACGTCTTCATTTTTGTATCGTTTTCATGTCAATTTTTGGCCTGTATCGTGTAAACGCAAGGCCTAAACGGTATGACTTTGTTTTGTTTTCAAATTGTACCGTGTAAATGGGGTCTTATTCTATCTGAAGAAGGGCTTTGCTCAAAACATCAATATTTCGTTATCAAAACTATTCTCGGCAGTTCACCATCTTTTCACTATGTAAAACACTGCCTATGCAGCACTATACATTTTTACACTCTTTATACTGCATCTTGAATTATCCAAGGAGTCATACTACGGTTGAACTCAATCTAAACCAGCGTCAGGAATTTATTTTTCTGTATATTTAAAGAGCCTATGCAACGAAATTTCCAAGTTGGAGATAATAACATTAAAGTAATGTTTGATATCGCTTTTTTTGACTGTGAAAGTTGTAGGACGAACAATTAAATGGAAGTATGTTTATTTAGCGTTTGAAGACCGTGCTTTTCCACCTAAAAATTGAGACATTAAAATAGTTGGCATAGTTGCACAACTAATGACATCACTCGACCCAGACCCCAAATTATGATTGCCTTCTAAACTCTTGCCGCAATGGCGTATACGTAACGAGAAAATAGAGGGATTTTGTCGTTCATTTTGTGGTTAGAAACTTCGAATTCTATAAGTGAACTATTCACAAACATGTTTTAGTTGTCGAAAATCAACAGTATATATATTCTTAATTACTCATAAGGTGACTATGTATATTTTAAAACAAATAACTCGGTATGTATAACACTATCCCACGAGAGTTTAGCTTTCGAAAGAGTGTTTGAACAGTCTGTTCGATAACAATAAGAATTCATGTAGATCCTAGTGATGTCATTAATTGTGGAATAAAATATGTCTCAACTTTTTTGGCCAAAAGCCCGTTTTTCATTCCCTAAACAAACATACTTTCCTTTAAAGTGCCCCTAACCCCAATTTTGTTTTTGGTTTATAATAAAAGCATTCTAAAATTAGCAAGGATGTTTTGACGATAGCTGTTTTTGTTCTTAAGTTATTCTAGTTTTTGTAATATGCAAATACGGGCATGTGATGACGTAAGATAAGGAAAGCAGAATTGTCGAATTAAGATCTATTTTCGAGTATATCTTCAAGACTATTCACCAAAATTTCTCCAAACTTTGCATGTATTTACAGACTGCTAAATTAAAAAGGATAGTTGAAGTTATGTAGTCGTCATGGTAACCGATTAGTTTCCAGACCTCTTAATTTAAACTATTTGTTTTCTCTCAAGTGCTGATCATTTTGGAGTTAGTGATATTGGAGGAAGATTCTACAAACCTAACTAATCTTATACTAAAGTCTGAAGTTGTAGTAAACTCTGCTATGGCAGAAAACAAAGATTTTTTGAGCCTGAATTTAGAGGTCTGGAAACAAATCAGTTGCCATGACGGCTAAATAATTCAAACTATCTCTCTTAATTAGGTGGTCTGTATATATGTACAACGTTTTGAGAAATTTCGATGTATCAGTTTGAAGATATACACAATGTAAAATCTTCCACAATTCTGCTTTCCTTATCTTACGTCATCACATGCCTTTTTGCATATTACAAAAGCCTGATAACTTAAAAACAAAAATCGATATCGCCGAACTTTCAACGCCATTCTTCATAATCTTAAGGTTACAGGATACCCCAGGATGTGATTCAAGGAGATTTGCTATTACGAGCTGAAAGTTTTCTCAATTTGTCTCAAATTTACACCAAATGTAGTCAGATAAATGTAGAACACCATCGTATTATCAAACAGAAACTAAATAAATCACTTTTCAGGCATATATAAAATCAAGATACCTTCCCTACGCGGTCGTTGTTGATCGCTGGTTTTACTAAAAATCTGTCAAATTGTCATATTTACACTTCTCAAAGATAGTTCTAAAAAAGTGTGTTCGCGTTTATTTATTGCTTTAGTGGCTTATCAGCTAGGGCATATTTCCCGACCGGTGTCATATCATTGATATCAACTACAATGATGTACAAACAAAGGTCCGTAATTCAGTTAATTTTGAGCTAAATAAATCGCGCGATCACGATTTTGTAGCTTAGACATACACCAATGCCGTGTGCAAGTTTGAAAGGGTTAAAACGCGCGATCAACTTAGTTCTTTGAATGTGTCCACGGGACCCAAAATTCATCTGCTTGAAAATAGGCTTTGAATATTTCGCGGGGTTTTTCATAGCTCTTGATGATTCTCCGCCCTCTCCGGTTGTGAAGATAATCCTGTTACTCTTGCCCAATGACAATACGAGCGGATCAGCCTGTTGTTCAAAGGTGCGAACTTAAAGATCAAATCTCATAACTCAGTTGCTATTGCACAAGATCTGCGAAGAGGCAGAGGAGAACAAGGACTCTAGCTCAAGAATTCTGTTCCTGAGAGTTCAAAATGTGAATATAAGATGAGGGAGAAAGTCTCAAAAAGAGTTGTCTCACTCTGGGTCTCTGGGAAAAGCTTGGGCCATGGCTTTTCCTGCTTGAAATATGAGCCTTTGTCACTCAAGAATAAAGATTTCTTTTTCTACTCTGAAAATGCAGCTTTCTTGTCGGTGACTGATTTCTTCCGAGACTTACAAAACGGGCTTTTATTCCTTTTACAAAGCTTTGACTTATCATTAGGCATTTCCAACGGAAAGAAAGCAGAGAAAGCTTGTATAGGAGAGTTCTGTCGACTGGATAAAATTTGATACTAATAATACATAATTCTATGCTAATGAGCTGTCATTAATCCGCTAATAATAACAGATTTCCCGCAACGGATGGAGACTTGGGTAACGTTTTACTCAATAACTCATTCAATTTTCAATATTTTTAAATCAAACTTTTGCCAGATAATAGATCTGGTAGTAAGCTTTACGAATATGTAAAAATATCATTTTCTGAAATTATTTACTTTCTAGGGTATTCCGTAACGTTCAAAAACTCATTAATAATCCACGAGGAAAACACAAAGGAAATCAGTACCATGTCCGTGGTTTTATACCTGATAAAACTTCTTCACGTCAGAAAGAATACTAATGAACATACAATTTTATATAAAGAATACTAATGAACATAAAATTTTATAAAAAGAATACTAATGAACATAACATCCAATAACGAATCGTTTTTGAATCCATTCAAAACACTCGCATCATGTGTTTTATCAGATCTAAAACACTCGGGCTGCGCCCTCGTGGTTTTAAATCTGATAAAATACTCCTGCTCGTGTTTTAAATATTACTTCAGGGTGCTTTTAATCTAAACCATAAAATTTTTGGGGTTAGTGCCACTTTAATTATTCGCCCTGAAACTTTCACAATCGAAAAAGTAATCTTAATGCCAACTTGAAAATTTCGTTGCACAGGCACTTTACTACAGTACAATACTTACAGATTCTGTCAATAAGTGAATCTTCGACTTCTTCTCTTCCAGTTCTGCAGTTTGATGTTCGAATTCTCGTTTTACTCGATCCACTTCTGTTTCGGACTCTTGTTGTTTTGCATTGAGACTAACCACTTGTTTGAAGAACCCATCACATTTCTTCTGCAAGTCAGCACACTTTTTGGTCAGTTGGTCTTTCTCCGCGTTCAATTTTTGTTGGTATTCTTGTTCCTTGGATTTAAAAGCTTCTTCAAACTCCAAGGCATTGCCAGTCAGCTTTTCATTTTCTGTTTCCAAAACCTCCAGTTTCCTACTGAAATCTGAAATTATTTCATCTCTTTCCTCAATGTGTTTTTTCATGACTTTAATTTCCGTTCCAAGTGAATTCATTTTTTCAATCATTGCTGGAACATCTATCCCCTAGAATTTAATTTTATGTAACACAAAATGTAATTAACATAAGAAAACCTGAACAAAATAATGGGTAAAAAAACAGTTAAGAAAAGAAACATGGGAAAAAATTGTGAAGCCTTGTAAGAGAAATCTGTTTTATTATATAAAATAGAGTGGTTTATTGCTTTTTCCACCACTAATAAAACCAATAATCTCACATGCGATTATTCATGATAATCTCACATGTGTCGATTATCATAAAATGTATTCGAATTTACTGCTCTATTTTTGCGGGGCAATAGAACTATTTTTTATATAATAAACAGAACAATACATGGATGTTTGAAAATATGAAATTATTTCCCTTGTTGACCAGAATATCTCATCGTTCGCTATGCTCACTTGTGAGATATCCTGGTCAACACTCAAAATATATTTCCGCACATCTACGTACTGTATTATTCTCTATACAGTGCTCCCAATGTACAACATGATGGCGTGTGGCAAATCACACACCCAAAAGATTCTGGGCGTACGATGCTTATTCGGATATACTAATGTGGCTCTTTAGACTTTACTGAATATTCTGGGAAACGATCACGAGAGTGCTTTAAGAATTACTTCTTACCAGAAACAAGAGCAAACATCACTTTGAAACAAAATAAGGCGAAAAAGAAGTAGAAATATTTCGACTTTATTTCAAAGCAATTTTGCAGAAGCATTTCGATCGCCTTGCAAAAGAGCGTTTTGATTGTCTTGCAAAAGAGCGTTTCGATCATCTCACAAAGGAGCGTTTTGATCAGCTTGCAAAAGGACGTTTTGACCATCTCAGAAAAGACCGTTTTGATTGTCTAGTGCAAAGGATCGTTTTGACCATCTCACAAAAGAGCGTTTTGATCGTCTCAGAAAAGAGTGTTTTGATGTAATATTTGAACAACGAGAGCGAGTATTTCACCAGGATATCCAAACACGAGAAAACACGAGGCCGAATGCCGATTGTTTTTGTTAAAGCCTGGTTCTCACTTGTTGTAAGAATCGGGGATTTTTCCTGTCCCCGATTGTCTGGGATTGTTACGACAGGTGTGAACATGGTTGAAGTGACGTCCCAGACAGTCGCCGATCTGATTGGAAGCATGCAAGAATCAGAATCCCACTGTCGATCTGCATGGGATTCTTACGACTATAGTTACGACATGTGTGAACACTGAAAAAAACTGAAACCACTCGTCTGCGACGATCAGGGACGGGAAAAATCCCCAATTCTTACGATTCTTACAACAAGTCAAAACAAATGTGAACGCGGCTGTCGTAAGAATCGCCGATAATCTGGGATGGAACGGTCTCCGATTCATACGATTCTTACGACAAGTGAGAACTAGGCTTAACTGTTTTCGAGTGTTTGGATATCCCGCGGTGGGACACGAGCTCGAGTTGTTTAAATAGCTTCTCAGATGAACACGAGTATAGTTTACATAGGTAATTAGGATATTAAGATCACTAGTGACCTCCCTCAAATATCCTAATTATCTATGCCAATGAAATGTATCGTAGTGTTTTGAGCCAGGGTGTTTCACGCAGTTATCCAAACGCAACCCCGTGACCAGATGCGTCTTTATTATTGGATAATTCGTGCATGAATTATATTAATGATTTGAGAATGTCTTGCATGGAGTATTACTAAACTGGAATATCTTACAAGGTAGCGACCTATAACGTAGCGTAAAGTCTCATAACGTATAGCGTAACGTCTTTAAAAGTAGTTTAACATCTTATAATGTATAGCGTAACAACTTATAATGTAGTCTAACGTCTTACAGCTTAGGTATAGCGCAATATCTACAGTGATGAGATTTTTAAAAATATGAAAGAAAATCTACAATTTTTCAATTTTGATTCGAACCCACAACCTTCTTAATACTCACCGGACACTCTCACCATTGAGCCACTAGCACTCAGACGGCAGACTAAAGTCGTTTACAAAATTTATTCAACGAAACGAGTAAAACCATACTTGTGTGACTCGTTCCCAGGTATTAAAATATTTCAAACAACCTTGGCCTACCATCTGAGTTTCAGAGGCTCAATGGCTAGAGCGTCAGGCTGGCATTCAGAAGGTTGTGGGTTCGAGTCTCGTCTGGAGCTCAGAGTTTTTGGAGTTCAACAACTTACGACAGCTTCTGCAGCAAAAACAAACGAAACTTTGCCGTACCTTGTTTTTCATATCAATTCCTCTTTTTCTTTCTTCATTTAACAATTTGTTCATGCGTTCAAACTAAACAAAAATGTACTAAGTAAGTTTAAGCCTGGTTTCCATATAGCCGCAAGAGCCGCCGGTGTGGCGGCGTTTTGCCGACCGCAGTCATCGCCGGCAAAAGCGACTTTAAGATTCAGACAACGGACTACGGCTACGGTATAGAAAGTTTAACAGTGATAGAAAATGGTGGTGTATTTATACATTCAAATTTCAAGATAGACAATCGCACGGACTCGTTTTGTTCTTAAATTCTTAAAGAAAAATACTTGTTCAATCTAAGTTAGTCGCGAGAGTAAGGTTAAGCTTTTCTTAGAATATGATCATACCCACTCAGCCAATCAGCGCCCAGAATTTTCATGCTCTATATTCCATAGTATTCACTAGTGAGTTTATGTAACTAATTAGTATGCTCTATATACTCATTAGTATGCTCTATATAGAGCATACTAATGAGTGTATAGAGAATTACTAATTAGTTACATAAACTCACTAGAAGATATTCATAACCAAAAAATAATGCAAACATCAACAACAACGAAAAAAATCTGTTCTTTCTAACCCAATAAAAGCATACATTTTCTGCCAGAAACATAGTATTCACTAGTGAGTTTATGTAACTAATTAGTATGCTCTATATACTCATTAGTATGCTCTATATAGAGCATACTATAATGAGTGTATAGAGCATACTAATTAGTTACATAAACTCACTAGAAGATATTCATAACCAAAAAATAATGCAAACATCAACAACAACGAAAAAAATCTGTTCTTTCTAACCCAATAAAAGCATACATTTTCTGCCAGAAACATAGAATATAGATTCTTCCACAGAATTAGCTGAGTGGGGTATGATCATATTCTAAGTCGGTTAGATAATGAACTCTCGTGTCCTATGGGATATAGTGTCCTCGCATAGATAGAAAGCCACTCGGCCTGCGGCCCTCGTGGCTTTCTATCTATGCTCGGCACTATATCCCATAGAACACTCGAGTTCATTATCTAACCTATACTAAGGATTCTGTAGTGACTCAGGTTCCGCGTTGTCTTTACAACGAAAAAATGCTTTTTATACGTTGTCAACAGAGCCACGACGGCGTGAAAATTACTCTTGGGACCGTCATTTGCAAAAGTTCTTTGCATTTGACATAAACATCTATTGTGCAAACACGTTGCCGTAGTCGTTGTGTTTTCTTAAAGTCCCTAATGTTGAGAATGTGACGGGCGGTGCCTGCGTCTGGTTCGCGAGTACCTCGGCGGCGTTGCGGGACGTTTAAAAATAGGGACCTTATTAAGCCTGGTTTCCATATAGCCGTAACAGCCGGCGGCATGGCTGCGGCAATGAGGCAATGGTCCAATCGCATACAGCTTTTTATTGCTGGCTAATTCAACACTGTCTATGATTGGACCATCGCCCCTTGCCGCAGCTATGCCGCCGGCTCTTACAGCTATATGGAAACCAGGCTTTAACGCCTTTAAGCAAGCATATACGCGAACGTCACGACGACGACCCAAGTACAATAGTATTTTTCAACCAAAACAAAGCGTTGAATAATTTACAGTCCCAAGAATATAATCATAACACCGTCCTCGTTGCACATACAACGTCAACTGAAGCGTTTTCACGTTTTGAAAACAACTTTGTGGCAAGGAACCAAAAATTAAAGTTGTTAGTTTATTTAGGCGTTATTATATTATACGCCACGTTGTCGAAGCTATGCATGTTGCCCTTTAAAGGTCTTACAAAATACATAAAGCGTACAATTGAATATACGATGTCCTCCTGATCCATGGTTTCTTTTACATGTAGTAACTTAATTTGCCGTGAACTCTACCAAGTTATAAGCTGTTACTTCTATACCACAAGGTATCGTCAGAGGAAATATAAGGCAAAACGCAAGCATAAATTTTGGGTAAGGGAAATATTTCGGCAAAGACAGGAATATGGTCAATATCATACTCTATTTCACGAGCTAGAACTCCAAGATCGAGAATACTTTTATAGGTAATTATTTACATTTGTGTTCAGGCCTCATTAATACTTTTTTGTGCCTGCGAACAGAATTTAGAAGCTGGAAATGTGCCTGCAAAAATTTGTGCTCCTTTTCAAGTTATTACTAAAAAGAATGAATCATTCAATCATATTCAGTTATATTAAATTATTAATTGAACGGCCTTTCATACTACAGTATAAAAGTAGAGTGCTAATACGTAGGCAGTGCTCTGGGTATACAACAAAGAGAAAAGGTGGTGAACTGCCGAGATTTTTAGGAACAAAATGCTGACGTTTGAGTGGAGCCCTTCACAGAGTAAAACGTGAACTACACAGGGGCGTAGGAAGCTTGATAAAGTTAGGGGGGCCGACTCCCACGAGGCGCCACCATGGTTGGCGCCGAGCGGAAAATTTTTGAAAATTTGGAGTCTCTAGATCGTCGGAAATGGCATTTTCAGAGTCTCCTCTACCTCTTTCGTTAGGCCCTTTCATTAATTCTTTCATTATAATTTGTGAGTCTATGCTATCGGTGAGTCAGGATGGATTATTATTATTATTAATTGGCCGATCAGCGCAATCGAAGTCGCACTTATAATGCAATTTTTTTAAATTCAATTATTTTTTTGGGGGGGCCGAAAGCTATTCCGGCCCCCCTTTATAAAATATTGGGGGGGCCGCGGCCCCCCCGGCCCCCCCGCTTCCTACGCCCCTGGAACTACATACTTTCGGATAAAAATTGTAATACGGTAAGTAACAGCAATTCCCTTAACTAAAATAACAATTCTGAACTAAATAAAAAGACCACAGTCCAGACTCCAGAGACCTTGCAAATTGCAAGGAGACCTTGCAAATTGCAAGGTTGCACATTATCTGATATTCAGTATTCAGTAAGCATGCAGCAAAGTGCGAACCGTGGGAAGGTTTGGAAAACTTCATGACGCTTGCGCTTCCGAAAACAAACGTTTTGTGTCGATTTCCCACGGCCACTTCACGAACATGACCAACGTCACTGACGCGTGGGTGTATAGAGTTTAAACGGTTTTTGTTTCTGACAAAAAAATATTATTTTGAAAACGTATACGTCATGTAAACACAGCTAGTGAACTAAAAAAATAAAATCTCTGTGCCTGCACAAACTTTCTGAATTGTAAATAGTGCCTGCGAACGTCATACTTTGTAAACACAGTTTTAATAATTAGCTAAAAAATTAACAAAAAAATGTGTGCCTGCACAAATTGAAAATGTGCCTGCGAGCGGCGCTCGCGCACTTTAATGAGGCCTGTTTGTGTTATCAGTATTTGGTACAATATGGGAATTTCTTAATAACTTTCACACATACAAATTATGTTAGCTTTTGCTGACTGATTATGTTTTCCCTAATCAACATTTCTCTAGATACACATATTTCGATTGGCTAACACTGATCACATGATGTTAGAGAAACGGCGTCCTCGCCGGCATGTCGACGTCAGACGTTTTCATAAAAAATTCGTAGGTCAGCGGCACCGCAGTTGAACTAAATTCAACTTTTCTAGTGCCGCCGTCGATATGACTGCGGCACCGCCGGCATACCAGTGTCACAGGAAATTCGCCCCCCCCCCCCCCCAGGAAATTCGCCTCCCTCCCCTGGGGGTTCCTAGGAATCTTGCCCCCCTAGGGGCGAATTTCCTAGGATACTCGCCCCCCTCTAGGAAATTGGCTCCCCTCTCGATTTCGATTTAAAATCAAAACATGTCATAAATATTGTTAAAATATTGTTAACGATTGCTATTGTCGAAATTTGTAGAAAACAAGTCCCATTAGCTACAAAAGCGGGAAAAATCTAAACGAAACGACGTGCACTTCGTCTGGAACCAGGGTACTTGTGCTCTGAATACGTATCAGAACAAAAATCACCGTCGATTGTCAATTTTATATACAAAGTATTATTATGTAACCATTTATCTTGGCCTATCTTGAACACCAAGCCGAAGAATTTTCTAAACAGCAAAAGTGTGATTTGAAAAAAAGGGCCGCCGATTTTACTTTTATCGTTACGGCTTTTTTGAAAATTATTTGTTGGGCAAGTATATTTTGACAAGACTACCTGTGCTTCCTCTATTCAGACGTAGCCTCCCTTCTTAAAATAATGGTTTTGTTGCGGTGACAAAATTAAATATTGCTTCGGAAATCGCAGTGGAAATAGTTTTATCTCGAATGGCTGCCAGAAGGCATGTGTTGTTGCCACGTATTGAAGGCAATGTTTGCCAATTTAGTCAATTTATGTTTTGCGACTAAAGGGGAGGGCGAAATTCCTAAAGGGGGGCGATATTCCTAGGAAATTTGTCCCCCGGGGGCGGATTTCCTAGTAATATCGCCCCAGGGGCGGGACGAATTTCCTGGGACACCTGCGCAATCTGTTGCCATTAAAAGTTTCTTGCCGGCGTTAGGTCGCAGGCTAAGTCGCCGACATGCCGGCGGCTCTTGCGGCTATATGGAAACCAGGCTTTACGTGAATATGCCAATACAGCAATACTAAAAACGTATTTACCAAGTAGGAGGTCGTTATGGCAAAATTTTGCTGAACAACAGTTTGAAATCGAGGTTGGATATGAAAGATAACAGTAAATACATTACGATCTCATTGCCAACCTCGACTTGCATGGAGCCATTGATTAATCTATTCCTGCCTGAGTCGGTCAAAAACGGTCCCTTTATTGTTTTCGTCTGTCTAATGCGGACAATTTTATACCTCTTAAGAACTCTTAAGCCCGATTCGATTCGCGCGAATCGAATCGAAATACCCGTTCATGCAATGTAATTGGTTGGTGCTGCTAGTTTTCGCGCCAATTTTCTTACTTGCCAATCATATTGCCGGAGAATTCGCTTCGCGCGAACAAATTCGCCTAGTGGAGAACGGGCTTTAGGCATCCTAGGCAGCAATGTGGTAAATTTTAGTTTGGGATATTTGATGTCATAATGCTAACCTCGTCTTCAAGATGTTGAATTGCTGCCATATGAGATTGGTTTTCTCTTTTTGTTCGTTCACTTTCCTGCTGTGCTTTGTCGAGCACTTTCTGGATTTTAGCTTTCTCTTCATTTTCACGGCAGAAATCATCTTCGTAACTCTTCAACTGTTGGAAAATATAATAATATTATTAATAATATATCATGAGATGTTAAAATAAATTTACAGTGCAACCATGTAAAGAAAAAACTTATTTCGCTGAGCTTTTGTCCTGGTTAACTCTGGATTTTTCAGGGCAAATGTATACAAGTGGCTAATATGCACTTATAACGAGTGGTCCCACATGGCTAAAATCAGACACTGCTGAACTGAAGTGATATTCACTATTGTTTAATTTCAGCAATAGCGGACCCTGGCCATGTGAGACCACCGGTTAGGCCTGCGCTAAACGTTGCACAATAGACGGATTTTAATAATTCAGACGAATTTAAATGTGGCTAAATGTAATTTAGGCAAGGTAAAAAAGGAGACAATGCTAGTCAGCGGTCACTCATAGTAATATGTGGGGATTATCTCAGCGCTCATCAAAGTCTTGTCAGCGTGGTCTGAGCTTGACTGGTTTGCACGCGCTATCTATTTATTAGATATCTGGTCAGTGGTCACTCATTTATAATATGTGGGGACTATCTCAGCGCTCATCAAAGTCTTGTCAGCGTGGTCTGAGCTTGACTGGTTTTGCGCGCGCTGTTTATTGACCCACCCACCCAATCCTGATAGAATGCAAGGTAAGTATATATTTCCACTGCTTTGACCGTGTAACTGGTGCCTGGAGGTGGGCTGTAGCGGGGTTGCCATGGTTACCTCTGATCAGGGGGTGGCATCCCCCTGTGGCTTTGCACCAATCTTCCAATAACGTCAATTGGCGATCTCTTTTTATTCGAATTAACTTCGTCGGTATCTTGAAAACATGACGCCGAATAGTCACAGACAGAAGAGAAACATTTAATTCGACGCGACGATAATTCGTCGTGTAACTCGAACACGCATTATCGTCGCATTATCCGTCTGACTCAGACGAATTTAATTCGTGTGTCGAATTTAATCGAGTAATACGTCGCAGTTTCGTCGAATAAAATTCAAACAGTTAAATTCGTCTGAATTAAATTCGTCTATTGTGCGACTTTAGCGCAGGCCTCAGGTGCATTACTTGCACCATATAGTGAAATAAACGTGCGTGCTGCGTAGGCAGTGTAGAAACAACAATCGAAATATAGTAAGGTTAGAAGGTTAGATGCACTGAACGTATAGTTCTAAACAAATTATAAACACAGAACGTAGGAGTCTAACGTTTCGAGCGAAGGTCCTTCGTCAGAGAGAAATGTAAAGAGTGTAAACAAACAATGAGCTTATATACGAAAGGTAATCATGTGACCAAAAATAAGCCAATCAGATAACAATAACAATAACAATAACAATAACAATAACAATAACAATAACAATAACAATAACAATAACAATAACAATAACAACAAATTAATGAGATCTGAAAAATTAGCCATCAAAGCAAAATAACAATATCTCACTATCGATTTGTTATTGTTATTTTGCTTTGATTGGCTAATTTTTCGCATCTCATTATTAATTTGTTATTGTTATTTTTATCTGATTGGCTTATTTTTGGTCACATGATTAGCTTTCTTATATAAGCTCAGTTTGTTTACACACTTTACATTTCTCTCTGCATGACGAAGGGCCTTCGCTCGAAACGTTAGACTCCTACGTTCTCTGTTTCGGCAGTATATCTAACCTTGCTATATTTCGATTATAATTACCATATATAGCAAGTTGTGCAATCATCGTTTCGGGTTTCGTAACATCGTTTTAAGTTTCCTATCCATAGTTGAGAATGCTTTGTGAATACTGCTAACCAGAATATTGTGATCAATTTTCAACAGTATATACCGTGATTACCGTCATTAAACCGTAACGGCACGGGCGTTTACAAATTACACGATATCGGTTTGTATTCCGTTTTCATATCATGCCGGTCAAGGAACACGTCTTCATTTTTGTATCGTTTTCATGTCAATTTTTGGCCTGTATCGTGTAAACGCAAGGCCTAAACGGTATGACTTTGTTTTGTTTTCAAATTGTACCGTGTAAATGGGGTCTTATTCTATCTGAAGAAGGGCTTTGCTCAAAACATCAATATTTCGTTATCAAAACTATTCTCGGCAGTTCACCATCTTTTCACTATGTAAAACACTGCCTATGCAGCACTATACATTTTTACACTCTTTATACTGCATCTTGAATTATCCAAGGAGTCATACTACGGTTGAACTCAATCTAAACCAGCGTCAGGAATTTATTTTTCTGTATATTTAAAGAGCCTATGCAACGAAATTTCCAAGTTGGAGATAATAACATTAAAGTAATGTTTGATATCGCTTTTTTTGACTGTGAAAGTTGTAGGACGAACAATTAAATGGAAGTATGTTTATTTAGCGTTTGAAGACCGTGCTTTTCCACCTAAAAATTGAGACATTAAAATAGTTGGCATAGTTGCACAACTAATGACATCACTCGACCCAGACCCCAAATTATGATTGCCTTCTAAACTCTTGCCGCAATGGCGTATACGTAACGAGAAAATAGAGGGATTTTGTCGTTCATTTTGTGGTTAGAAACTTCGAATTCTATAAGTGAACTATTCACAAACATGTTTTAGTTGTCGAAAATCAACAGTATATATATTCTTAATTACTCATAAGGTGACTATGTATATTTTAAAACAAATAACTCGGTATGTATAACACTATCCCACGAGAGTTTAGCTTTCGAAAGAGTGTTTGAACAGTCTGTTCGATAACAATAAGAATTCATGTAGATCCTAGTGATGTCATTAATTGTGGAATAAAATATGTCTCAACTTTTTTGGCCAAAAGCCCGTTTTTCATTCCCTAAACAAACATACTTTCCTTTAAAGTGCCCCTAACCCCAATTTTGTTTTTGGTTTATAATAAAAGCATTCTAAAATTAGCAAGGATGTTTTGACGATAGCTGTTTTTGTTCTTAAGTTATTCTAGTTTTTGTAATATGCAAATACGGGCATGTGATGACGTAAGATAAGGAAAGCAGAATTGTCGAATTAAGATCTATTTTCGAGTATATCTTCAAGACTATTCACCAAAATTTCTCCAAACTTTGCATGTATTTACAGACTGCTAAATTAAAAAGGATAGTTGAAGTTATGTAGTCGTCATGGTAACCGATTAGTTTCCAGACCTCTTAATTTAAACTATTTGTTTTCTCTCAAGTGCTGATCATTTTGGAGTTAGTGATATTGGAGGAAGATTCTACAAACCTAACTAATCTTATACTAAAGTCTGAAGTTGTAGTAAACTCTGCTATGGCAGAAAACAAAGATTTTTTGAGCCTGAATTTAGAGGTCTGGAAACAAATCAGTTGCCATGACGGCTAAATAATTCAAACTATCTCTCTTAATTAGGTGGTCTGTATATATGTACAACGTTTTGAGAAATTTCGATGTATAAGTTTGAAGATATACACAATGTAAAATCTTCCACAATTCTGCTTTCCTTATCTTACGTCATCACATGCCTTTTTGCATATTACAAAAGCCTGATAACTTAAAAACAAAAATCGATATCGCCGAACTTTCAACGCCATTCTTCATAATCTTAAGGTTACAGGATACCCCAGGATGTGATTCAAGGAGATTTGCTATTACGAGCTGAAAGTTTTCTCAATTTGTCTCAAATTTACACCAAATGTAGTCAGATAAATGTAGAACACCATCGTATTATCAAACAGAAACTAAATAAATCACTTTTCAGGCATATATAAAATCAAGATACCTTCCCTACGCGGTCGTTGTTGATCGCTGGTTTTACTAAAAATCTGTCAAATTGTCATATTTACACTTCTCAAAGATAGTTCTAAAAAAGTGTGTTCGCGTTTATTTATTGCTTTAGTGGCTTATCAGCTAGGGCATATTTCCCGACCGGTGTCATATCATTGATATCAACTACAATGATGTACAAACAAAGGTCCGTAATTCAGTTAATTTTGAGCTAAATAAATCGCGCGATCACGATTTTGTAGCTTAGACATACACCAATGCCGTGTGCAAGTTTGAAAGGGTTAAAACGCGCGATCAACTTAGTTCTTTGAATGTGTCCACGGGACCCAAAATTCATCTGCTTGAAAATAGGCTTTGAATATTTCGCGGGGTTTTTCATAGCTCTTGATGATTCTCCGCCCTCTCCGGTTGTGAAGATAATCCTGTTACTCTTGCCCAATGACAATACGAGCGGATCAGCCTGTTGTTCAAAGGTGCGAACTTAAAGATCAAATCTCATAACTCAGTTGCTATTGCACAAGATCTGCGAAGAGGCAGAGGAGAACAAGGACTCTAGCTCAAGAATTCTGTTCCTGAGAGTTCAAAATGTGAATATAAGATGAGGGAGAAAGTCTCAAAAAGAGTTGTCTCACTCTGGGTCTCTGGGAAAAGCTTGGGCCATGGCTTTTCCTGCTTGAAATATGAGCCTTTGTCACTCAAGAATAAAGATTTCTTTTTCTACTCTGAAAATGCAGCTTTCTTGTCGGTGACTGATTTCTTCCGAGACTTACAAAACGGGCTTTTATTCCTTTTACAAAGCTTTGACTTATCATTAGGCATTTCCAACGGAAAGAAAGCAGAGAAAGCTTGTATAGGAGAGTTCTGTCGACTGGATAAAATTTGATACTAATAATACATAATTCTATGCTAATGAGCTGTCATTAATCCGCTAATAATAACAGATTTCCCGCAACGGATGGAGACTTGGGTAACGTTTTACTCAATAACTCATTCAATTTTCAATATTTTTAAATCAAACTTTTGCCAGATAATAGATCTGGTAGTAAGCTTTACGAATATGTAAAAATATCATTTTCTGAAATTATTTACTTTCTAGGGTATTCCGTAACGTTCAAAAACTCATTAATAATCCACGAGGAAAACACAAAGGAAATCAGTACCATGTCCGTGGTTTTATACCAGATAAAACTTCTTCACGTCAGAAAGAATACTAATGAACATACAATTTTATATAAAGAATACTAATGAACATAAAATTTTATAAAAAGAATACTAATGAACATAACATCCAATAACGAATCGTTTTTGAATCCATTCAAAACACTCGCATCACGTGTTTTATCAGATCTAAAACACTCGGGCTGCGCCCTCGTGGTTTTAAATCTGATAAAATACTCCTGCTCGTGTTTTAAATATTACTTCAGGGTGCTTTTAATCTAAACCATAAAATTTTTGGGGTTAGTGCCACTTTAATTATTCGCCCTGAAACTTTCACAATCGAAAAAGTAATCTTAATGCCAACTTGAAAATTTCGTTGCACAGGCACTTTACTACAGTACAATACTTACAGATTCTGTCAATAAGTGAATCTTCGACTTCTTCTCTTCCAGTTCTGCAGTTTGATGTTCGAATTCTCGTTTTACTCGATCCACTTCTGTTTCGGACTCTTGTTGTTTTGCATTGAGACTAACCACTTGTTTGAAGAACCCATCACATTTCTTCTGCAAGTCAGCACACTTTTTGGTCAGTTGGTCTTTCTCCGCGTTCAATTTTTGTTGGTATTCTTGCTCCTTGATTTTAAAAGCTGTTTCTAAGTCCGATGCATTGCCAGTCAGCTTTTCATTTTCTGTTTCCAAAACCTCCAGTGTCCTACTGAAATCTGAAATGATTTCATCTCTTTCCTCGATGTGTTTTTTCATGACTTCAATCTCCGCTCCAAGTGAATTCATTTTTTCAATGAGTGCTGGATCTACCCTCTAGAATTTAATTTTATGTAACACAAAAGGTAATTAACATGAGAAAATCGAACGACCTGAACAAAATAATGGCTAAGAAACAGTTAACAAAAGAAGATAGGAAAAATTGTGATGCCTTAACATAAATCTGTTGTATACAGCTTCCTAATGTACATATTATGGTACACAATAGGACCTTTTATACGGGGAAAAATAAGCTGCGGCTTAAACAAGTCGCAAACAGATCGTATAAACGGTCAATTCTTGAATAAGCCATGGCTTATTTTGGACTAGCTTCAACCCTGGGCTTATTTTAGTCGCGGTTCATTGATTACATGACCGTTTATACGATTTCAACCGCCGGCAGAGCCATCGTGGATGCCCCCCCTACTAATGTTGGAAAGTATCGAAAATGTAGCAACGTTGTGGTTTTATCGGAATTTTGGACATGGTAAACAAAAGACGCAAAAGAAAACAATGACGCGGATGTTTTACTTATGCTTGTTCTTTTTATTGAATATTTGCAGTCAAATATTACTAATACAACCATAATTCATCGGAAAACAGTGCAACTTGCCGTGCCTATAGCAGCGCTTTATATTCTGCATGCGAGTTCTCGTTTGTTCGTGCGGAGCCAATAGGCACATACAGCTTCGCTCTGTAGGGCAAGGTCTGATATCTATGCTAGGCGTAAACTAGAGCGCTAATGTTTTTTGGCTTTGTGAGTTGTGAATTTCCACAGTTTTTCTTTGAAATGATATTTTACTATTAAATTTATTATATGTATTTTTACCTCATCTTTCATTTAGATGTTTATATATACATATATATGTGTCGGAAAAATTTTGTTGTTTTAAATCTCAGAGCCACGACGCTCCTGAAGCTGCGGCTCTTTTTGCCCCGTATAAAAGGCCCTAATACTTAATTCTAATTGTGATATGTACTCAGGGATGTAGCCACGCTGGGCGGTGCTGAGTGGGAACCACGTGGCACAAATTCTAAGCGCTCAGCACTGAGTGTAATTTTTTCAATACCACCCGGCACATTTTTAGCTAAGAGATGGTGAAACACCACTTTTTGTGCAGCAGATATCCTTGCAATTTAATCCATCATTCATCAAGCTCCGAGGTAGGTACCTAAATATCGCGTATTTGATTCTTATATCGCGATTCTTCACAATTAGCTGTTGCTAAGTAAGCCGGCTTTCCTATGGAGAATTTTGTCGCGTGAAGCAATATTTCTATTGTTAAAATTGAATAGATTGGGATAGATTTCTAATTAGTTCCACTCAAAAGCTCATAAGACAAAAGAAAAAGGTCGCTTCGTAAGTGGAAAACCGGCTTTAATCGCTATGGCCACACCACTTTATTTCGTGTTTTACGGGCCCACCAACGCTAAAAATCCGAAAAACAGAATAAAAATAAAATTGAAAATTTCTCCTTTTATTTTTAAAATAAAATAAAAGAATAAGTATAAAAATCCGAAATTTTCCCTCCTCCATTATGAAAACAAAGGATTTCTGCCGGTAAAACACAAAATAAAATTGGTGTGGCCTATAAATTATATAAACTTGACGGTAGATAATAATGACTAACATTAAATAACTTTTTTAATCCTGGAAATTGTATCTTGCACTCACTTTTCACTGGCTACATCCCTGCTATTATGTTAAAAACTTTCCAAATCATAAAATATATACAGTACAAATTGTCAGTTGTTTGCTGTACAAGCTGTGTTAGTTAGTAATACTCAGAAAAACTCTGAGCTCTAAGCGGGACTCGAACGCACAACCTTCTGAATGCTAGCGGTAGCCAGACGCTCTGGCTAGCATTCAGTGGGTTGTGGGTTCGAGTCCCGCTTAGCGCCCAGAGTTTTTTCTGTACAGTACACCTGTACTGTATAACCAATATTCCAATAAACATTTTAAAATCTGGTATTCAACATGATGCAACCTGTACAATATATGTACCGTAATTATTACTTGGGCTGAGTCTAGGTTTTCACTTCTGGCTCGTTTTTTCTTTCTTTTTCGTTTTTGGGTGCCACGGTTTTTCATTTTTTAATCCAATACTATTGATGTTTCTGGTACGTTGTTAGCCGTGTGACTGAGTGAGGCCGTGAGGCATGTTGTAACTCTTTGCCCCTTTTGCTTTTGGAGTTGAACAAAAAGTTCAACAGCTTTGCCTTTTGATCAAGGTGTTCTTGCACGCTGTTGGTAGATATCGAAGATGACTGACCAACTTTGTAGACCTTAATTAATTGGCTGACAACTCTGTTGATCGTAAATTTGTTCACCTGTATGAAGTTGCACTTGGAGCCTGGATCGACGGGTGAATGCGGTACCAGTTACGTACGTAGCCCGAGAGTGCCCTGATCCAAGTGTCTTGTTATAACGTAAGGTATTAAAGTTTATTTCAAATCCACAGTAGAAAATTGTTTGATATATGATTACGGTTACGTAGTGCTCCAATACATAAACAAGTCTGTCTGAAAGTGTGCTTTATTTTTTCTCTGTCTATCATCAAAGAAAGTGAACCTTCAGACATCCTAGGCAGCAATGGGTTAAACGTTTTACCTTGGGGCAGTGCACAGAGTAGTGTACGTATTTCCTAAAATAAGCAATTTTGTTATATTTTATACTTGACTACGAAAATTACAAAATAATTATACTCCAGTACTAGCACACACTGACACAGGCTTATGGCCAGGATTTTAAGAAAGGGCATCTCCACTTTCTGTTCTAGGGCGTCCGGACACTCACCTGGCTAAAAGCCTGCACCGACAGACTGACCGTAGGTGAGCACAGTACAAGGTCCGAATTAACGCTTCACAAATCGCAAATTGCAAAGCAATTATGAAAATTTCTGAAAACTGCGAAGCAGTTCTACAAAAAAATGCGAAGCTCATTTTTGAAAAATGTAGCGTAATGACTAACGTAGTATCGCCTCACATGTACCGTAACAATTCAAAACACAACGTAACGTGAACTTTTTAGAACGTAAGGTTACTAAGGTACAACATGTCAGAACATAATTTAGAGTGACTTCGTAGAAGCGTAGCACAACTTTTCTGAATGTATCTTGACTTCTTTGAACGTAACGCAACTTCTCTGAACGAAGGATAACTTCTGAACATATAGCATAACTTTTCTGAATGTACATGTAAAGTAATTTTTCAAAACGTGGCATATATAACTTCTTTAAATGTAGCGAAAACGTTTCTGAACTTAGTGTACAACTTCTTAGAACGTATAGCGCAACTTTTCTTACGGCAGTGTAACTTCTTAGAACGAAGCACAATTTTTCAGAACGTATGTACAGCATAACTTCTCGGAACGTAACTTACAGAACGTGCGGTGAAACTTTTCTGAACGTAGCGTAACTTCTCACAACGTAGCATAAGCAAACAGTAACTATTCTGAATGAAACGTAACTTTTCAGAATGTAGCATAACTTCTCAGAACGTAAAGTAAAAGCAAAAAAGCAGTATACAACGTTTTAAATGTAGCGTAATTCAGTTTTCAGAAAATGTGCGATGTTTTTCAAGGTAGCATATCGTCCCACAACGTACATGTTACCAGGCTTCGAAATAAGTGCCGGTCACCGGTCACTGACCGGTAAAATTTTACAGTTTGACCGGCAAATACCATCGCTTGGCGGACATGCATGACCGGTGAATTTTTGAATCCAAGTGAGAGCGGATGTGTCAAATTGTAATACGATATGCTGGCGTTGTGCCTATATACAAATATAATTCATAATACCTTTATCTGTCTGTGTGTGCGTGTTTGTTTGTCTCACCGTCGTTACCTAAAAACTCGAAAACGGTTACGCCGTTGGCCCGTTGTATATTATTGTTTCTAAACTCACGAGCCACGCGAACGACGAGCGCAAATAAGTATGACTAAAAATGACTGGTAAAAATTCCGCTGTGACCGCCAAATTTATTGAGCCGCCGGTCAGTGACCGGTATACGTTTCAAATTTATTTCGAAGCCTGCATGTTATTGACCGCATAAAGAAAATAAAAGTCCGTAAAATTAATAAAAAGACTGTCTCACTCAGAGAAGAGTGATGGTTAACTGAAGGGCAATGTTTAATGAATTACTGAAAGGAAAGAAAAGCGAAGCTGTTCTGATGCGCTAATTCGGACCATGCACTCATACAATAATAAATAAATCACTTCTAGCAATCTTTATTTTAAGCTTATTCAGTCATACCAGGAAGTAAATAGTGAAAACAAACGATTTTCTAATTTTTTTACACAAAAATCAAACTTGTTGATATTCAAGTAATTGCTGCCGAAGGCAGCACACTAATCTTGACATGGGTGTCCTATGTCTCGTGTCCAGACCACTTTGCCGAGTTACGGTATGTATAGTCAACGGAATCGAGATTTTGAAAGTTTATTTATTTATTTATTTACTTATTTGTTGAGCATTTTATGACGTTTTGTGACGTAGGAAGTTTCTTCCTACAACTTACATCACATACGCCAGAAGGATTTGCTCTTACAAATTGCATTGTACGTTTGAAGTTGGTAAACACCACGGCGGCGATGGATTTTCTAAATTGGCAATGAATCGTTCTTCTTCTCTATAAACCTCTGAACACACTTGTGAACTGTCTTACAATTTCTGTGGGGAGAGTTTATCTTGTCGAGGTAAGATATCAATTTCTACAACTGACAACTCTGTTTCTTTGTAGGAGATTTCAGTTGTTTTCTTCTATTTTTAGGTGTATATTGGTGTGGGTTCATTGTGTATTTGTGTTTGCACTTTACACTGATCAGCATACTGATCAGCATTCTGATCAGACGCTACTATGTGCATGTGTGTATTTTGACTTATACAAATTCTACAAAATAATGTGATGGGCTCAATGGTACATTGCTGTATAATTTTATTAAAGCTAGATGTGTAAATACTCTGGCTATTGTAATTAATATTACATTTCTGGACTTCCCAGTCTTCTTTGAAGGCAACTCTGTGGGCTCTTATGGTGAAGAGGTGAGAAAAAATTGGATGGAGTGGGCAATCTTAGGTGGAGAGGGCACTCTCGAGTGGAGTGAGCAATCTTTGGTAGAGTGGGCAATTTTGGGTGGAGTGGGCAATCTTGGGTGGAGTGGGCAATCTCGGGTGGAGTGGGCAATCTCGGGTGGAGTGGGCAATCTCGGGTGGAGTGGGTAATCTTGGGTGGAGTGGGCAAGAGGGGTGTCACATTGGTCACGGACTGCAGATATTTGCCTGTCGAGTAGGCTAAAGGTTTTTGTCCCTTTCGAGGCAGCACTTCACTTGCGGTAGTAACTTCTAGTAATAATTCTAATATACCAAGCCATATCAGAAGGAATCAAGGATAAAATCTTGAATTATTTACCTGAGAATTCTCTTCCTTGTTTCTTGCATCAGTAAAATCTTGACTTGGTTCCTGGTTGTCAGAACTGCTTCCCTCATCCACAGATTTCTTCAACCTCTCATTTTCTTTAATTAATGCCTCACAGAATACCTGTTTTGCTTTGAGAGACCTTTCCAATTTCATAAGCTTTCTTGTTAATTCTGGGACACGTCCATTCACACCATTTTCATCAGATCTCAAGGCAGACTCAAGCTCTTTAATATGGTTTCCGCTTTGAGAAAGATCCTCGTGCAAAACAGAAACCAATTCATAGAGTTCTCGATTTTTCTAAGACAAACAAACCAAACTACATTAGCAGGACTATAACAAATGTAATCAATAAATGGCACTGTAGAATAATTAATTGAGAATCATATTTCAAACAATTTTTTGAACCTATTCCTGCCTGAGCTAGCCAAAAACAGATCCTTCATCAGACCTGGAAATAGTTCCAACCTTTCTTGAATCCTACACTAAGGACCAAATAATTTATTCAAAAATACATTTAGCAGGACTAAAACAATCATTAATAAAGCTGTGCCTAGCAAAATCCATTGAATTGATATTTTGATATTTCATCACTTTCACAGTGAATATATACATGTGAAAAGTAGAGTTATGGACTGAACATTGCCATTCAAGCAAAAGTGATATATACTGCAAGCCAAATTACTGTGGGTTCACAAGGGAGCTGATAGATTGACTAAGGGCATATTTGCACTGAGATTGATCTGAGATTGTTTTGTTCACACTGGGCTCACCTTGCCTCAGATCTGTCTCGCATCAATCTCAAAGTACAGTGTAAACAGGCCCTTACAAACAAGTCAGGCCAACCTCATTGGCACTTGCCAGCCCAAAACTTTCTTACAACCAAAATCCTCTTGGAACAAGGATTCTAGGATTTCAAAGTACAGTGCGAACAGGCCATTACAAACAAGTCAGGCCAAGTTCATTGCACTTGCCAGCCCAAAACTTTCTTACAACCAAAATCCTTTCTTGGAATGAGGATTCCAAGATCTCAAAGTACAGTGCGAACAGCCTCTTACAAACAAGTCAGGCCAAGTTCATTGCACTTGCCAGCCCAAAGCTTTCTTACAACCAAAATCCTCTTGGAACAAGGATCCCAGGATCCACCACTATTTCCAGGTCTGCCCTTTATTGTCTTACTCTGCACCAGAATATCTTACTCATCAAATGAACCCACATACATCTTATGCAGCAATGCATTAACAAGTGCGTCAACCCATTTCTGCCTGAGCTGGCCCAAAACAGCCCCTGTATATTTTTTTTACTCTGTCTAACACCAGATGATTTTACTTGTAAAAGGGAGAACTTTCAGACATCCTACAGATTTACATAGGAAATTAAACACTCCCTTACTAAAAGGTCCACAATTTAATAGTTGGTTTATCAAGACACAGGATGATTATTTTGATTACAAGAAATAAGATACAAAAAAAAAAGAATCAATGAGTTTCAGACTTTCAAGAAATGACAGAAACAAGATCTAGAATTTTTGCTGTTGTAATTTGGAAAATAAGAAGTTTGAACAATGGCATTCGACACTTCTAAATAAGTAAATAATGAAGATGTTGGTCAGGATTGAATCAGCTAACCAAACTTATTTTAATAATCGAAATATAGTAAGGTTAGATATACTGCCGAAACAGAGAACGTAGGAGTCTAACGTTTTGAGCGAAGGCCCTTCGTCAGAGAGAAACGTAAAGAGTGTAAACAAACAACGAGCTTATATACGGAAGGTAATCATGTGACAAAAAATAAGCCAATCAGATAACTTTACCATACACATTACAGACATAAATACAGACATTAAGACAATAGGCTGGGTAACTGCAACAGCTAGTGCCAATTACCGCAGCCCCAAAACAAGTAGTACAATTTAACACTTACTTTAAAAATACATAACGATATACAACATATATTAAATTTACTTCTTGAGATAGAGAAAAATAGCAAATATTGAGTGAGATTTAGGATTTAAGAAGCCTATATCTTGGAAACTATGGTTTGCATGGTGAAAAAACACTTCTGTTCATTCACATAGCCCTAAAAATTGTAATAGGTTAAACATGAATTTGTATTTACATGGTAAAAAAAAAGTTTTAGAACTGTTGAAGGATCTTTTGACACTAGATATTTGCAAATTGCTCAAGCCAATCCAGACAATCAGCATTCTTAAGTTGTCAGTGCAATATTACAAATATAGCGGGCAGGAGAACATCCGGTTTGACTGTAATTAAATCTTAGAAAGTTTATTGTTCCAGTCACAGCAGGCTACCATCAAAGATTTTAATAAAACATGGTTTCAATTTCTAACTCTCGAAAAGATGTGAATAATTTGCCAAATAGGGTAACCCAATGTGTCACCAGACACCAGCTGTTTTCCAAGTAAATACTTGGAAGGGACAGCCCCCCTGTAAGGCTCTGGAACAATTGTGAAAGACATTCTCGCAAAGACGTCTGGTATTGTTAATATGGGGAAAATGGGGGGAAATGGTTTGGTCGTTGGCTAGATGGGATACTCGCAGTTGAGGTGACCGCGAGGTACTGGGTCCGAGTCATCTTCGGAACAATCATCGGGATTCGGATTTTTGTACTCGGATTTTTCAAAATGGCGGCCACAATTTCAATCCAAGGAGTGGCAAAAACTCAACGAAGAACATTTGAAGTAAGAATTTGTAAGAGTAATAAGAATTAAGACTCTAAAGTTTTTATTTTGTTAAGAATCGTGGTGCAAATTTAGTAAAATGCTTGTAGTAATCTAGACGAATCACGAATTTCCCAATTTCTCATCAATTTACTGAGAAATCACGTTTTTCTCTACAAAATCTCTGTTTTCCCAACAAGTTTTCAAAAAAGTGGGGGGGGGTCACACCCAACACACCTCCCGCACGCTACGCCCCTGAATATATGATATGACATAAAATATATGATACATGATATATCATATATTTGTGATATATGATATATGTGATGTGATTATTGTGATATGTGATATGATATATGTACTTTCTGTCATTTTAATAAGTTCAAGTATTTTAAAGAATACATAATTACTCTGGTATGAAATCTATACCTATCGATGGGGCCAAGGAAAATTTGAATGACCTCATTTTGAAATAAATTTTTTTTTGAATTTCTTGCATGAAAATGGGTTTATAAGAGCTAATTTATATGCATGCAAAAGAATATTAATTTAACAAGCCATTTACAAATAAGGTTTATACTTGTACATGTAGAGGTGAAATTTTCAACTGGCTCAATGAGATGTTTGGACCAGAGCCTTTGGCACACAGGATATAAAGTATCTATTTTTTTAATGAAATTTAAGTTTCCTTCTATTCAATTGACAAAATAAATTATTATGTTGCATGAAGACAGTTTTTTATGAATTATGTCTCAACTATTATCCTATAAAGAGCCTGTTCACAGGAGACCGAGTTATACAGTATCTCAGGGGTTGGGATAACTAATTGGGAAACTCTGTTTCTCATCTAACATCTGTATGCTACTTAATGCTTTACCCCCAACTAGTTATCCCAGCTAACAACTGAGGTATGTACAGTAATAAAGATCAGAATATGATGTGTTACTTTTACAAGTTTATTCTACTCCCCCCCCCCGAGATGACTCAATAAAAATATTTGAAAGCACAATCTCACCTATTCTATTCTACAGCTCATCTACTATTATCATTGAGGTGCATTCACAAATAATAACTTTAATAAATGGGACCAATAACCAATAGAGAAAGTACACCTAATATTCTGTAAATAGAGGATGAATACCACTTTGCACTATCTTGTAAATACTATGAGCAAGATAGAAACAATCAAAATGATATCTTACAAAATTATTTTTGTATAAATTTGCATTATCAAGCTGAAAATAAATTGCTACATATAATGTCATCTAATGATACAAAATGAATATATATATTTTCAAAATTTATTTTATTGTGTTTTGTGAAGAGATATCATTGCCTTGAAACCAGGAATGCTTCAAATGTGTAACACACACAGCCACTACCACCAGCAATGCCAAATGGTAACTTGCAGTTGTTGGTTACTGTCTGGTGTTATACTGTAGATACTCAATTTTTATTGATCTCTATATTGATATTATTAATTTATTATACAGTAAATATAATCTATGTAATATGTAATCTAGTGGCGTAGCCAGGGTCTTGGGTTGGGGGGGGGGGGGGCATGCCCCCCCAAAATTTTGGATTTCTAGGGTCTTGGAAACACTGTTTCCTGCATTTTGAGGCAAGTATTTAAGAATAATCTGAAAGCAATAAATTACATAATTTTGTTGAAATCAAACCAGAACATAGAATGATACACATCAGAATATCTTTAGATTTATTTATAAACAAGTCGTAAATGTAAGAACAGGTTGGAGGCATTTTGTATAGACCCTTAGTATTGTAATTTATAGCATATGCATGCCTGCTACAGTATATATAACACATCACTATTTACTCACTTGGAAAACAACTGTACCGCGCCCTACAAGATTCTCCACGGATTTAAACATTTCACAAGAACGGCCTCAGAGACCATTGGGGGTGGGGGGGTGGGGGTGGGGGGTTGACCACACACCCCTCATCCACCCCTGGCTACACCACTGATGTAATCTATGTATTCTATGTATTGTAATGTAATTTATGTATTATGTTACCATTATAATAGTTGCTTTAGCAATACCATGTAATAACTAAATATTACCAGGGTTAAGTCACGGCCTGAAAAAAAGAGAAAAATCTTCTCGACGTTTCGAGCGAAGGCCCTTCGTCAGGAGAAATTAGTAAACAACTCACATGTGGTCACACGTATTTATAGCAGAGCTACAATGGGAATCACGTGAACACATGTAAGCCAATAAAAACAAAGTAAACAAATAAATTAATATGTAATTTTAGCCTGTGTGCAGGTGCTGGCCCAATTTGTGGGTCAGCTACCTGCAAATAGGCAAAGAAACAGGTTATAAATTACTATTTAAATCATCGGAAAAAGGTTAAGGAAAAGGTGTGGAATATGGTGGTGGAGTGAGCTAAATGAAAGAGAATCGCCCATTGAGGCCGTGAGGGTGAATGGTACCAAGTTTGTAAATGAGACGCATTTCCTGTTTACGACGAGTATCATTACAACCTGTAATGGGCTGAATGGCACAGATTTTCATGTTGGAAAAGGAGTGGTTGGCACTGTTGAAGTGCCTGGCAACAGGTTTGTTTTGCACATTGTATTTGACATCACGAAGGTGTTCAACAAACCTGTCACCTAAACGTCTTCCAGTTTCTCCGATGTAAAGCATGGGACATTTACTGCAAGAGATACAGTAAATGAGGTTGGAGGAAGTGCAAGTGAAACTGTGGGTTATGTTGAACTTACATTTTGGAGCCGAAATAGAAATTGAGGAGTCTAAATATTTACAGGTGTTGCACCTACCACGACAGCAAGAGCTGGTGCCAACATGTGATACCAAGGCTTGCTGCAGTGAGCTGTGAACAACGTTTTCCCGGATGTTTTTGCTATGCCGAAAAGATACTAGGGGTTTCTCAGAGAAAATGGAAGATGTTTCTGGGTCATTTTTAATGAGGTCGAAATTGCGGTTAATGATGTCCCTTACTTTGAAATTGAAGGGATGAAAAGTGAGAACTAGAGGTACTTTTTCATTAGAAATGGTAGCCAAAGGTTCGCTTAAGGTGTCTGAACGGGAAATGTTGGAGACCTTGTGTAAGGCAGTGTCTAAGAGGTGGGAAGGATAACCGCGATCAACAAAAAAGTTTCTCATTTCCAAACATTTGGCATTGAAATCGTCATCTTCACTGCAGAGGCGGCGAAGACGAAGAAATTGAGAGAAAGGAATGGAAGTTTTGGTGTGTTTAGGATGATGAGAGGAGAAGAGGAGGTAGCTATGAGAGTCAGTGGTCTTGTAAAAGACAGAAGTGCTCAGCTTATTACCATTAATGGAGACAAGAATATCTAAGAACGACACACTAGTCTCACTGATCTCCCATGTGAACTGGAGTGCTGGGTGGAAGTCATTAACATAGTTAATGAAGCAAACCAGGTCAGCGCGCGAACATGATGCAGTGCCTAAGCAATCATCAATGAACCGACCATAGTAGTCAGGTAGGAAACCAGTGTATTGTTCAAAGATTTGTTTTTCCACATAACCAACAAACATTGATCAACGCACAACTCGGGAGCCATCGACCACTACTTTGTTACGCCTGGCCGAGTTAGTGCTCACCCTCAACAATTTTTCATTTGATGGTGAGCATTACCAACAAGTTAGTGGTGTAGCCATGGGTACCAAAATGGGCCCTAACTATGCCAACTTATTTGTTGGTTATGTGGAAAAACAAATCTTTGAACAATACACTGGTTTCCTACCTGACTACTATGGTCGGTTCATTGATGATTGCTTAGGCACTGCATCATGTTCGCGCGCTGACCTGGTTTGCTTCATTAACTATGTTAATGACTTCCACCCAGCACTCCAGTTCACATGGGAGATCAGTGAGACTAGTGTGTCGTTCTTAGATATTCTTGTCTCCATTAATGGTAATAAGCTGAGCACTTCTGTCTTTTACAAGACCACTGACTCTCATAGCTACCTCCTCTTCTCCTCTCATCATCCTAAACACACCAAAACTTCCATTCCTTTCTCTCAATTTCTTCGTCTTCGCCGCCTCTGCAGTGAAGATGACGATTTCAATGCCAAATGTTTGGAAATGAGAAACTTTTTGTTGATCGCGGTTATCCTTCCCACCTCTTAGACACTGCCTTACACAAGGTCTCCAACATTTCCCGTTCAGACACCTTAAGCGAACCTTTGGCTACCATTTCTAATGAAAAAGTACCTCTAGTTCTCACTTTTCATCCCTTCAATTTCAAAGTAAGGGACATCATTAACCGCAATTTCGACCTCATTAAAAATGACCCAGAAACATCTTCCATTTTCTCTGAGAAACCCCTAGTATCTTTTCGGCATAGCAAAAACATCCGGGAAAACGTTGTTCACAGCTCACTGCAGCAAGCCTTGGTATCACATGTTGGCACCAGCTCTTGCTGTCGTGGTAGGTGCAACACCTGTAAATATTTAGACTCCTCAATTTCTATTTCGGCTCCAAAATGTAAGTTCAACATAACCCACAGTTTCACTTGCACTTCCTCCAACCTCATTTACTGTATCTCTTGCAGTAAATGTCCCATGCTTTACATCGGAGAAACTGGAAGACGTTTAGGTGACAGGTTTGTTGAACACCTTCGTGATGTCAAATACAATGTGCAAAACAAACCTGTTGCCAGGCACTTCAACAGTGCCAACCACTCCTTTTCCAACATGAAAATCTGTGCCATTCAGCCCATTACAGGTTGTAATGATACTCGTCGTAAACAGGAAATGCGTCTCATTTACAAACTTGGTACCATTCACCCTCACGGCCTCAATGAGCGATTCTCTTTCATTTAGCTCACTCCACCACCATATTCCACACCTTTTCCTTAACCTTTTTCCGATGATTTAAATAGTAATTTATAACCTGTTTCTTTGCCTATTTGCAGGTAGCTGACCCACAAATTGGGCCAGCACCTGCACACAGGCTAAAATTACATATTAATTTATTTGTTTACTTTGTTTTTATTGGCTTACATGTGTTCACGTGATTCCCATTGTAGCTCTGCTATAAATACGTGTGACCACATGTGAGTTGTTTACTAATTTCTCCTGACGAAGGGCCTTCGCTCGAAACATCGAGAAGATTTTTCTCTTTTTTTCAGGCCAACGTGACTTAACCCTGGTAATATTTGGATTTCAACCGTGGCCGACGCTGTCCTAGAAGCTTTTACATGTAATAACTAGGTCATTCTAATAAAGCCATGTTTCACCACTACCAATTGGAGTCATGGAAGTTGAGATAACTGTAGTCCTAGGGTTACCCTATTGCTCAAAATGCAAATGAACTAATATATCTCAGGAGGCAGGGCTATATGGGGGCAGGGCAGATGTCCACCCCACTTTGTTTATATATATATATTTATATATATATATTTATATATATATATATATATATATATATATATATATATATATATATATATTGACAAATATAAGTAACAGATGAGTTACAAATATGATGTTGGATATGAGAGCGCTCAATACCATTGCAGGTAGAGCGAAATATAATTAGTTTGAATACAGGAGTCACAACTCTGAGTTTCACGCTATATGCGATCTTCAGGCAAGAAGATCTCATATAGCGTGAAACTCAGAGTTGTGACTCCTGTATTCAAACTAATTATATATATATATATATATATATTGTAATTCCCGGTTTGGTCTCAAAATGTATATATTCTACACTCCAATTTTCCTTCACCCAAAATCCTTAGTACACACTATGTAATCAAGTGAAATGCCCAATATTACTTATAATATACCCAATTCTCTCCTGGCATTACCACCTTATTATATATACAGAACTCACAATCAAGCTCTCAGCAACACCCTCCGTGGCTCAGTGGTCAGAGCATTGCACTAGAATCGCAAGGTCGTGGGTTCAATTCCTGCCGGAAGGCCTGTGTAGTTGCATTTTTCGCAACTGGTCCCGGTTTGGTCTCAAAATGTATATATTTTACACTCGAATTTTCCTTCACCCAAAATCCTTAGTACACGCTATGTAATCGAGTGAAATGCCCAATATTACGTATAAATATACCCAATTCTCTCCTGGCATTACCACCTTATTATATATACAGAACTCGCAATCAAGCTCTCGGCAACGCCCTCCGTGGCTCAGTGGTCAGAGCATTGCACTAGAATCGCAAGGTCGTGGGTTCAATTCCTGCCGGAAGGCCTGTGTAGTTGCATTTTTCGCAACTGGTCCCGGTTTGGTCTCAAAATGTATATATTCTACACTCGAATTTTCCTTCACCCAAAATCCTTAGTACACGCTATATATATATATATATATATATATATATATATATATATATATATATATATATATATATATATATATATATATATATATATAATTCGTCTAGATTACTACAAGCATTTTACTAAATTTGCACCACGATTCTTAACAAAATAAAAACTTTAGAGTCTTAACTCTTATTACTCTTACAAATTCTTACTTCAAATGTTCTTCATTGAGTTTTTGCCACTCCTTGGATTGAAATTGTGGCCGCCATTTTGAAAAATCCGAGTACAAAAATCCGAATCCCAATGATTGTTCCAAAGATGACTCGGACCCAGTACCTCGCGGTCACCTCAACTGGGAGTATCCCATCTGGGCCTCTGGCCACGAGCGGCAAATGGTTTCGCCAATGGACCTTTCCCCTTTTAGCAAAAACCGCAATGCATCATGGTAGAGTGGTAACGCTCATCTGGCAAGCAAAATGGCGGGAGAGAAGCGGGCGTTTTGTGTGGCAGAGGACTTTTGCTTTTTAAACGAATGTCATCAAATAAAATAGCAAAAAAACTTATCTTTACGGTTAAGGAGGTTTTTACTCGGACTCTAAACTAGATATAAGGCAATCGCGGCGGTTTCTGTTGGAAATATTGACTCGGGTTGACTGGACAAACAATGGCAATTCGAAGATAAACATTCTAGAAGAAGCGTCTTAATGTACAATTGTAGGTGAGTAGACTTGGCTATTTAATCTCATAAGAATCTTTTGTTATAGGACTAAGCGGCGACGCCTAGTTTACGTAGACCGCAAATATTCTGTGCATCGGAATGCATGTTGAGGACTTTTTCGTCTCTGCAATCTCAAGCAAGTTTTCCTTAATTACCACCAGTCGTTCGATAAACATTTAAGTAAGAGAAAGACCTTTAAATTTGTTTTGGCGCCAGTAAACCCGGTTTCCTTGTCAACGGCAAAGCTCAGGTCTTTTGCAAAAGCGTTAACTTGAACAGAAACTGTAATTTGGTATTCTTGCTGTATTTTGTTTCTGAATTTCTTTGTAACCGTGGAAGAAGCTTCTTGACACCATTAATTGCTGTAAGTTTTAAATATAGGTTAGTTGTGTGTTTTTTAAATATAAACACTTAGCTAAAAAGTTGATTTTCCAAGCTGGCAAGGCAGTTGGCACAATTTAAAATTATTATTGTTGTTTGATAATTGTTTCTAAAGGCTTTTTTATAAGTTTGATAAAAAGATCATTAATTTAATTTGTATTATAGAATTGTAAATAATTCAGTTTAACTATTAGCAAGATTTAGTTAGGTTAAAATTCAAATAATAATTGTCTACAAATTTATATAAATAGTTAGGATAGCTAGATATAATGTTAAATAAGTAAATAAATTAATATTAAATAAATAAACAGAAGCCAAACCACAAACAGTGAATGAAGAAAACAACAAATTACTCCAGCTACAGGACACAAAGTCATGGACAAGAGATTTAAAGTCACTTCCACTATTTTCACATATCTGCTGCAAAAACATTTTATAACTGCAACCCAAGCAGATGACAGTGCAACCGGTGCTTATGAACACAAGAAATTAGGTTTACTTACCAGCTTTTCAAAGATGCAGTAGGTATGTGAAACAAGTTCAAGTGAAACCAAAAGTAAAAATAGATGGTGACCAAGTACAGTATGTTATTCAAAAAGAACAGTCCATGCATCAATGAAGAGTAAAAGTTAGTTATCTATGTGCACTTAAATCAGTCAACAGGAGTGTTGTTTGTGCAAATTGTTTGTGCAAAAGGAATTGGAAAAAGTGGATGCAGCAAACATGTCAGTGATGTTGCTGCACTATTGTTTTAATTCTTGTTTATTATTACAGTTGGCATTAACAGAAGTTCCCGATGATATCCAACCTGCACACAGCTTCTTTAACAATGGCACGTGCCAAGAAATTATGTAACATATGAAGCAATGCTTTTGAGGATTTAAGATGTGGTAATGCCTCTTATGAAAAGGGTGACAAAGGAAGAAAACATGAATTACCAAACAGAGATGCAGTCAACTACAATCCTACCCCACATTTTGCAAGAGAATTGCAGCCATGCCAGAATAGAGGAATTGACTCATGGGTTAGAACAGGCAGGGAAAGCTAGTTACCTCAGTAAATTGTTGGTATCAAATGACTACAGTATATAAAATTATTTCATTTGAGAAACTACAGAATTGCAGGATATAACCTGCCATCTACATGACACTCGTATTCAGGAACAAATGCTAGAAAATTTGCAAGTCTGTATAGATGAAAATAATATGGGATTTGTGGAAGAAAATTTAGGTACATGTACAACACATGACACAACATTGAAAATTGATGGAAATTGAAAGGAACACCAGGAGCCAATCTGATTGTAAAAAATGGTATGAGTAACAAAAGCTGAAACTGACTGCCTCAAACTTAAATCTTAAATCCTCAAAAGCATTGCTTCATATGTTACATAATTTCTTGGCACGTGCCATTGTTAAAGAAGCTGTGTGCAGGTTGGATATCATCGGGAACTTCTGTTAATGCCAACTGTAATAATAAACAAGAATTAAAACAATAGTGCAGCAACATCACTGACATGTTTGCTGCATCCACTTTTTCCAATTCTTTTTGCACAAACAATTTGCACAAACAACACTCCTGTTGACTGATTTAAGTGCACATAGATAACTAACTTTTACTCTTCATTGATGCATGGACTGTTCTTTTTGAATAACATACTGTACTTGGTCACCATCTATTTTTACTTTTGGTTTCACTTGAACTTGTTTCACATACCTACTGCATCTTTGAAAAGCTGGTAAGTAAACCTAACTTCTTGTGTTCATAAGCACCGGTTGCACTGTCATCTGCTTGGGTTTCAGTTATAAAATGTTTTTGCAGCAGATGATGTGAAAATGGTGGAAGTGACTTTAAATCTCTTGCCCATGACTTTGTGTCCTGTAGCTGGGGTAAATTGTTGTTTTCTTCATTCATTGTTTGTGGTTTGGCTTCTGTTTATTTATTTAATATTAATTTATTTACTTATTTAACATTATATCTAACTATCCTAACTATTTATATAAATTTGTAGACAATTATTATTTGAATTTTAACCTAACTAAATCTTGCTAATAGTTAAACTGAATTATTTACAATTCTATAATACAAATTAAATTAATGATCTTTTTATCAAATTTATAAAAAGCCTTTATAAACAATTATCAAACAACAATAATAATTTTAAATTGTGCCAACTGCCTTGTCAGCTTGGAAAATCAACTTTTTAGCTAAATGTTTATATTTAAAAAACACACAACTAACCTATATTTAAAACCTACAGCAATTAATGGTGTCAAGAAGCTTCTTCCACGCTTACAAAGAAATTCAGAAACAAAATACAGCAAGAACACCAAATTACAGTTTCTGTTCAAGTTAACGCTTTTGCAAAAGACCTGAGCTTTGCCGTTGACAAGGAGACCGGGTTTACTGGCGCCAAAACAAATTCAAAGGTCTTTCTTTTACTTAAATGTTTATCGAACGACTGGTGGTAATTAAGGAAAACTTGCTCGAGATTGCAGAGACGAAGAAGTCCTCAACATGCATTCCGATGCACAAAATATTTGCGGTCTAAGTAAACTAGGCGTCGCCGCTTAGTCCTATAACAAAAGATTCTTATGAGATTAAATAGCCAAGTCTACTCACCTACAATTGTACATTAAGACGCTTCTTCTAGAATGTTTATCTTCGAACTGCCATTGTTTGTCCAGTCAACCCGAGTCAATATTTCCAACAGAAACCGCCGCGATTGCCTTATATCTAGTTTAGAGTCCGAGTAAAAACCTCCTTAACCGTAAAGATAAGTTTTTTTTTGCTTTTTATTTGATGACATTCGTTTAAAAAGCAAAAGTCCTCTGCCACACAAAACGCCCGCTCCTCTCCCGCCATTTTGCTTGCCAGATGAGCGTTACCACTCTACCATGATGCATTGCGGTTTTTGCTAAAAGGGGAAAGGTCCATAGCCAACGAAGGAACTTAGATTCCGTTTGCACATTTACCAGATCGTAAAGGAGGGGAGAACCTCTTTTAAATAGCCTAATAAACGTACTAGTCACTACATCTCCCCAAGTCATCCATATTAAGCTCTGACACGAAAGAATATCAAAATTAAACGAAACAGTCAATAGTCGTTCAACTTCGTCGCCCTCGCCATATTGAATGGCAAATATTCCTCACCATTATCACGTCGTGTCCACCGAGATCAGTCGCAACAATATGGTCTAAGGATTTTTTCAACTTTATGTTCTCCTGAGTAACAAGTTCAAAATCTTTTCTCGAAACGCCCGGAAACATAGCTCCCCGATTAAAGGCAGCCTGTGGCCCAATTCCTAGCATTTTGTTAAGCTGATCTATCCTCGCCTCGGCCCGTTTCAAACACGTTTCGTAGTTCTTCGCCTTTGATTCCCAATGGCTCCCCTTCTCCCCCAAGTCTTGACATATCTTCGTCAAAGCGTGGACCCCTCTCAGACGTGCATCCTTTTCCTTGATATCATTCTGTAACAGAGCAATAATTCGTTTCAACTGAGCCAATTCGCTGAAAGGCTCGTTCAAAGCTGTCTCGCCGCTTGGCGTGGTCGTCGTTATAAGCTGTTGTCCGTCGCTCATACTTTCTTTCCAACTTCACAATGACAGAAATGTTCAGGTTGTGGTGTTACAGTCAGTAGTGATGGTCTATTTTAATAGTATTCTTCAAAGACAAGGAGGAATACCGACTTTATAATATGAATAGAGCTACAAGGCAAAAAATGCTTAAGTCGCTTCGGTTAAAAGTGACTCATGGTGACTCATGGGAAAATTTATAGCTTTGGTTTTGAGATATGCTAAAAATAGATGGATGGGGGGGACTTCCCTGCAAGGCGTCAAACCGGTTTTATTTTGCATCGATTTTTTTTAAATATCGCTAAAAGCAAAATTTAAGATAGAATTTTGCAAAATATACAAATTTTTATTTGAAATGTTTTAATATATTATATAATGCATGTCTGAATGTTGTCCAAAAACAAATATCACAATAATAATTAATAAAAGAAATCTTTAATGTTGCTATGCCAAAAAAGTATACAAGGTCTCTTTGAAAAACTGGGGCTTTTCATATGTTGATCTATATAATCAGTCTAAAACTTACCTCTAATTTTGAAGGATAGTATATTTTCGAGGTGTGATGTTTCGTAACCTATTATATTGGTTGGTTGGTTAACTCTTCACTCCTTCAGTGCTTCCTGTTCGCACGAGACGTTTCTCTTGACGATTTAAGAGTTAAGTTAATAAGTTAAGTTAAGTTGAGTTGAGTTGAGTTGAGTTGGGTGGAGTTGAGTTGAGTTGAGTTGAGTTGAGTTGAGTTGAGTTGGGTGGAGTTGAGTTGAGTTGAGTTGAGTTGAGTTGAGTTGAGTTGAGTTGAGTTGAGTTGAGTTGAGTTGAGTTGAGTTGAGTTGAGTTGAGTTGAGTTGAGTTGAGTTGAGTTGAGTTGAGTTGAGTTGAGTTGAGTTGAGTTGAGTTGAGTTGAGTTGAGTTGAGTTGAATTGAGTTGAGTTGAGTTGAGTTGAGTTGAGTTGAGTTGAGTTGAGTTAAGAATTGCACAGGTGTCACAACATGACATTTTAATGCACAGTGCTCCAAAATGACATCTTAATAAAAATAATTTGAAAATTTAAGACTTTACATAACTGTTTTTCTATTAAAATTTCAATTTGCTTAGTTGAGAAGTCAGCGGTAGATACATGCACACCCGACGTGCCTATTTTTACTCTAGAGACATTCTACAAGTCAAACAATTCAGCAGCAATGTTATACATAATACGTCAGGATGAAAACTGAATCAGCGATCAAAATAAAACTTACATCTCGAGGAACTTTGGAAAATTGATGTAATCAGAATATTAATAGAAGCACGAATTTGTGGTAACACTATGTTTATTATTCCGAAAGCTCAGCATTTTCTATATTACAATTTGTCGCCAATAAAAGAATTAATCAGAATATTATCAAGTAGCCAACAATGCCATTGCACAATGTTAATATTGGAGTTACATACCAAGTGACAAAGCTTTGGTGTATTCTTGCTTTGCGATTATATATACCATTGCGCCATTATTAAAGTTCTGGCGTAAGCACTTAATAATATATAGTCATGTCATTTCTAAGGAAAACTAGATGACTACCTGTAAAGATTACATTTCCTTAATTATCTTTAGACTGACTTTTGGTTACTTTTCTGTTGATAAAAACGAACCATTATCTATTGAGAAATAAGTGAGGTAATAGTATTCACTGCGGTAGTTTTCATGAGCGCATATCATTGCAATTATGCAATATCCTTAGTTTTGCATGATTTTGCAATTTTGTACATAGTTGAGTGTTGGATAACATGCACACATTTAACCAAGCACGTAGCATGCTGGTTTGCACGCAGGAAACACGCACCAATAACCTAAACGTCCAATCACAACAAAGTAAACACGCTTTAATTTTTAAACTGACCACGAGGGTCAAGTTGAAGGACAAAAGGTACGGAATTCCTGCTGGCTACATGCGCCACACATAACTCACATGATTAACACAATTTGACCTTTGGTAAACTTGCCCAGATTTGATGGATCATGAATGCACGTGCAAAACGCAAAATCAGTGTCTATATGGTGTCAAAATATTTTAATAGTCATGTAGTCGAAGAGTCGTAGACTGATTATCATTTTTACATGGTAATATTACCGGATAGGTTTTCGTGCCGGCACGAAAACCAATCCGGTACAGTGTGAACATGCAGACTCGGTTGCACGAAACGGCAAATAATCATGCCGTACGATACAACCAATCACCACGCTCTATTCTATTAATTTACTTCCGAAACGATTTTCGAACTCCGTTCACACTGGATCAGAGCTCCGATAAAAGTTGCACCTCTTTCGAGATCGGAGCGGCGCAACGGCGCTAGCTCCGACACAGAAATTGCGCCGGAACAGGCGTTTTGTGTGTGTACAGAAGGTCTATCCAGTATGGTTTTCGTGTTGGCAAAAAAGCTATCCGGTATAGTGCGAACGGGACTTAATTAATAGTGGTTGCATGACTCATTGCATATACTTTATACAAAATTCCCCAAGTCATCGGATTCAGTTTTGTCTGAAACGTTCTGTGTCAGCACACATTACCATTTATTTTAAAAACATGTATATACCGGACACCGTCAAAACAAGCGACAAAAACGGAGACAAGAAATGAAATTGAAAGAAATTGTCTCGACAGGTCATTCTATTTTATTTCATTTGTGTTTCCAGCCACATTAAGAAACTGAAAATTTCGATTAAAGATTTAAAGATAGATTGTTCTTCTAATTACGGTAGATGATATAATAGTCTCGCATGATTGTTTACGGACCAATTTGGAAATTTGATTTTCTTTTACAAAAATAAAGGATTGTTATTTTTAAATTTTTTTGTTTACATCAATGTTATCACTCAATTCCTGCTGATGTGCACGAGAATTCAAAGTTAAGAAAAAATGAAGAAAATAATTCACTGGATTGCATGCTTCCGCAATTTGATATGTTGATATGTTGAAAAATACGAAACTCAAGACAGCGGATCTTCGTCAAGCGTGGTAAATCATATCCGTTGTTAGAAACAAGTAAAACTGGTTTTAAGGGGTTACATGTATTTTCGACTGAGGCAATTGGCCATAATGCTTTATTTCAGCAGTTGACATATATTCTGCGGTTAGTCATAGCCACAAACTGCAAATCCATTACGTCAATTATACATTACATATATATATATATACACACAGGCTCGCCCACAGTGTCTTAGTCACAAACTGCAAATCCATTACGTCAATTATACATTACATATATATATATATATAATAAAAGTAGCATGCAGCGTAGGCAGTGTTGAAACAGGAATCGAAATATAGTAAGGTGTAAGGTTTGATATACTGAACGTGGGGAGTCTAACGTTTCGACCGTAAAAGAGAGAGAGAGAGAGAGAGAGAGAGAGAGAGAGAGAGAGAGAGAGAGAGAGAGAGAGAGAGAGAGAGAGAGAGAGAGAGAGAGAGAGAGAGAGAGAGAGAGAGAGAGAGAGAGAGAGAGAGAGAATTTCAAATTTATAACCAATCAAATAGCAAACGCCATAACAAAGCCTACTATTTCAAATTGGCCAATCACGGAGCGATCTTCATAACAGTTATCTACAGCACGTACGTCTACAGTCAACAGCCCTGAACGAGGCTTTGTAATCATAGAACAGAGTTCAAGTTATTGCAGATTTTCTTAGTTATGTAGTTATGAACCACTTTTGTCATAATTTTCATGACATGTTATCGAAACTACTATAAAATCTTGGCGGCAGTTATACAACAGATTATAACTATCACTATCATCACAGTTGCCATAGAAACTTTGTACGCATCACTAGCCCCTTTCACTAAAAGATATGGCAGGTATACCAAATATTTTAATTATCTTCGAGAATATACCTCGACTGATTTGGATCTGAATATAATATACAGATATATACTACACAGATCTACTTGAAATGAGTTTTCACTTCTCCAATTTTGGTATGTTTACCAAGAAGCAAAAAGCATCGTTTCCAAACGCGTCAACAAACTTTGAAATAGACCGACGTGTTTACAACAGCCAAGGCCACTGCTGCGAAAGTAATGACGCATGCAAGCATAACTTACTCAATACAATAATACATTTAAAGGTGGCTTATAAGAAAAAGTTATGAAAAATTATATTTCCCCCCCTAAAACATTTTGCAGTGTAGATTTGTGCCTCATTCTAGTTCCTTGCATAGCCCTTTTGTGTCAGTGCTGATAATTTAAAAGCTTTACACTTGCAGCATTTGTGTATCTGGACAATCTCGTAATATGCAAATCTTTGCAAGTTAGTATTTCTTAACTTTCTAGAACAAACATTTCTAGTCCTCTCCTGAGAACTGTGGACTTCTAAAACTTTTCAAAACTCAAGAGTACTTGTTGATGGCATTGGCAATGAAATACCGCATATCGATCTGATGCTATATATAGAAGGGTTTTCCCAGTTTCATAAATCGATAAACTTATCCCACGGGAGTCTTTGTACCTTCCAAGTTTTTCCAAGAAGTAGTTTCCTTATAGACTCCTTTGCGGGCGTTCTTTGTGGGCCTTTCGGTACCCTCGCTATACAGTTTCCTTTAAATTCCTCCCTAACTAACGTCTGCCGGAAGCAGTTTCCTGTTAATAGGGACGCTCCCTTTAGCTCTCCTCAGCTTTTCGCAGGAAGCGCGGAACACATACGAGGAAACCGACGCACTCACGCCTCTTTCACGTGCGCCTTCGCTTTTCCGCAAAATAAGTCTATACCGAATAAAAGGAAGTTTTTGGGTAATGAGTAATGTCTAGCTGATAATATCATATAACATAGCAACTAAAAATCTGAAAGATTATTTACTGATGTATACAAGTAGTCCTGATCACGACTCACCACTGAATCATCCATCAGTCGTAATCTGGGCGTGATTAGGAAATTGAAAATGTAAAGCACTAAAAACTATAACCGAGATATATAATATTACGCTACGAACAGGCAAGTAAACTTTGTACATGCATGCATGAATGTCTAGGTAGATATTAAACGGTACCGCAATATATGTTTTAACGCTTTGAGGCCTGCCCTCACCCTGTGCTGAATAAAATCGCTACTCTTCCCCTTCCCCCCAGCCCCTATAAGGGACTGACACAGTCTAGCGTTAGCCAGAATAAAATACCAAAGACTCGTCTTCAGGCTTCAACGTGTTAAAACTATATGATACTTCTACCAGGAATATAAATTTAAAAAAATCGTGTCTCTAAAGTCTGATTTGCCTGATTTATACTTGTCAATTAAAGGGGCAGTAAGATGGAAAATCTAGCTTTTATTCAATTTTGATTTTACCTATAGAAGTACGTATGAGGAAGTATAGCGTTCTTGTTAAGGTCTTCGTTAAGGTTTGCAAGGTCATTTCTGTAAAGCGCTCTCAGTTCGTCAGAATTTATGTAAATAAAGTAAATAAAGTAAACAAAGTAAACGAAAGTAAACGAAGTAGTAAATCAAGTAAATCAAGTAAATCAAATAAATCAAATAAATCAATAAATCAAATAAATCACATAAATCAAATAAATAAAATAAAAAAAATATATAAAAAAAGAACATAAATAAAAATAAAAAAAATAAGTAAAGTAAAGTAAAGTAAAGTAAAGTAAAGTAAAGTAAAGTAAAGTAAAGTAAAGTAAAGTAAAGTAAAGTAAAGTAAAGTAAAGTAAAGTAAAGTAAAGTAAAGTAAAGTAAAGTAAAGTAAAGTAAAGTAAAGTAAAGTAAAGTAAAGTAAAGTAAAGTAAAGTAAAGTAAAGTAAAGTAAAGTAAAGTAAAGTAAAGTAAAGTAGAGTAAAGTAAAGTAAAGTAAAGTAAATGTAACGTACCGAGATTCCCAATAACACACTAACACATCCAGTTCGAATCTACTTTATTTATGATCATTTCTCTAATAATTTTCTTAATTTAGTCGGGTTTTTGAAGTAAAAAGACGTAATTTTTAGGTGAATTTTACAACTTAACATGCTAAATTGTGTATTTGTTAATGTATTATTACACAATGTTGTTTTTTTATACATTGGTTTGAGGGTGTTGATGTTTTTCTGTATAAAAATCCGTCAATTTCAACTCTTTTCGGCAGTTTAAAAAACATGCCACCATCTGTTTGTCCTCTACTAGTAGGATATGAGCTGATAGCCTGGTAGTAGGGAACCAATCAGATTACGCAAAAGCTCATATCCGATAGCATGCTATATAATAAAAGCTGTTGTCCGTCGCTCATACTCTCTTTCCAACTTCACAGTGACAGAAATGTTCAGGTTGTGGTGTTACAGTCAGTAGTGATGGTCTATTTTAATAGTATTCTTCAAAGACAAGGAGGGATACCGACTTTATTGCTGCCATAGGCAGCACACTAATCTTGACCATGTCTCGTGTCCAGACGTCTTTACTCTTTGCGTATCGATACAGATTTCTGTCCAGTTTATGACGTTTTGTGACGTAGTTGCTGCCAATTAACATCCATACACAAGAGGGTTATTCGTTTGCACGGAAGTTGTACGGAATTAATGTTCGGAACTTGTCAACGCCACCACGAACATGGCATTTTGTGAACTCGCAACGCCAGTGACCAATTTCTCGAACGATCTGTTCTGCTGTCGCGAATTTCAATTAATTTGAGGAAGGAGATATTCTTTTGTCAAGGTATTTGAGGAAGGAGATATTCTTTTGTCAAGGTAAGACAACTAAGATAGTTCTGTGTACTTAATGTTTCTTGTTTGTCCTTAAAGGCTCACTTAAAACGGCAAATATATGGTTGAGTGAGATAGAAATTTATACCATCAATTATCAAATTGCTTTGTTTGAATAAAATGTACTTTCTATTTTAGGTGTATATTGTTGTGACATTATCTGCGTGTGGGTATAACGCAACTCAAATCAAACGAAGCCATTGTGCTCGTTAAAATCAAACCTAGAAACAGTACAAACGAAGGCATAATTTGTGCCTGTAGACTCAACAAACTTACATCTGTACAGATAAAAACCTTGTTAATAAAATATAACTGAACATTTTGCCTAAATGGGAGTGACAATTGAGCAATATCGTGCCCGAATTGGTTCACACAATAATGTAAGAGTCAAACAGTATTCAACACCACTCGAAGATATAAACTGTTGTGGAACAATCTTCAATGATGTTATCTCAGCTGGTATTCACAGTTATGGTATTACATGTACTAATATTGGTGCCAATATTTTACCTCGGTGTATTTTCATATTTGCCATCAAAGATGTTGAGCGAACAGTGTAAAAGTTTACGTCAAGTGATAGTGTCATTCACTCAAATATCATGTTACAATGTGTATGTTCCACTGTTGTTGAGAATGGCAAATGATATTGAAGAAAATCCTGGACCCACAATATACGATGTTGTGGACCCAAGTAAAACAATATGTGCTGATTTTAGCCAAGGCAATACCAGAAAGTTTAAACAAAATGCTGGTAAACAGTGCGTGGCCATGTCTTTGACTGCAATAATACATAATCAAATGATATTAATGCATGGGATTCATCATTCCTAAATGTCATGCTTTATTCTATATATGCACAATTAATAAAATACCTTATGTCCTTTATAACATATATTCCTATTACTATTATATTCCTATATTACAAGTAAATTAAAAATACAGGCATGAATATTTATCATTTATAGACCTAAAGCCAGCGGAATTCCACAAACCTGTATAGCAGACCGGATATGATTGAGTGAGCAGACGTGTGCCATAAATTTTCTGAAATTTTCGTTTCCAAATTGCTCCAATTCAATTTCTTTGATAACGGGCTTACCTCTTTGACGTTCTCCGCATAGAAGCACGAAGATTTCTTCCAAATCAAAGCATTTGAGTAAAGAGCACATGCTAGAAACACAGGTTTCATATCTTGCATCCATAGACTCGATAAGATCATGTACAAAGTGTACATAATCCTGTTGGCAGTCCTCAGCATCTCTTGCTTCCCATTGATCAACATCTTCATCTTGTGCGACTGTTTCCCAACCATCAACCAACTGCTGACCCTTGAATTGATTCTGCGTTAGAATGTTTCCTATGTGCTCCGAAAGGTTCTTTAAGCACTTGGGCGGATTTCGAATGTCAGCTTTCTCGATTTTCTGAAGGTAACGCTTCAGTCTTGGCCACCAGATGCAGATCTTCCAACAAGGTTGAGCTAGGCCTTGAACTTTAACCATCAGGTTAATGAACATTTCCATAGCATCTGTGACAGAGCACAAGTCGATCGCAAAATCACTGCCCAAGATCTGGTACTCTTTCAGCTCGCAGTAACCAAACTGGCGAAATGCCTCAGCATACACTGCAAAACTGCTAATGATGTTTATGAACTGCTGGTACTGCGAAGACCAAAATCTCGTCGCACAGTTGCCTTGCGTCAATTTCAGTTTTACATTCTTTGATTGGGCAATGGCTATGGCACTACTGAGCATTTTCCCCCTGCGAAACATCGTATGAATGTTCTTGGATCGGCTCACCAGCTTTCCTAAAAACTTCGAAGATGATCCTAACTTACCATCCCGTATGTCCAGAATGGCAAGATTGATCCAGTGAGATGGATCCCAAATTACAGCTGAGAATTCAGGATCAATTTCCACATTCAGGACTTGATGCAACGTTTCACCGAACGGTCTTGCTTGGTACTGGCCATCACATGCAGTGCCTTGCCAAGATGACTTTAGATTAAAGTCGGGGCAGTCCGACCCAAATGCTTTCGTGATAGTATCGATGATCTGGTTTGCGAGTTCGCTCGCCGTAGCACCACTAACGTCTCCAATATCAGCCCCTTCCTTTGATGAATAAACAATTGGAGAGTTAACTGGAATAGCCACGCGCTCACCATTAACCATGGGACAAATCATCACAGCCTGATTAGATAAGCGTCCAGGAGTACTTTTATCGGCAGTTATGAAAAAGTGAGGTGGAAACGACGTTGACTCGAGTGGTTTTGAAAGAAATAGGGCTGTCTGGCGGTCTATCCAAACGTTCATGGCGGCTATAATTTCATTAAAATGATTGCGAGAATGACCGAAATCACCGAGATCACTCCCAGTTGAAACATGAGCAGCGATTTGGCTCTCAAAATGCTGTGCTGCAGATTTTGATTTAATCACGCCAAGAGCAATTCTAATCAGGTTTTGAGTGACCATATCTCCTCTGGCCTGTCGCTTCTTCATTGTTGCTTCATGTTTTAGAGCGTCAAAGTGCAACTGCGAGTGTTCTCCGCCGCAAGCCAAATGCTGTTTGATGTTGTGCTTCATACGGTACCACGATAGGTTTCCTCCATTCACGAGTAACTCTGATTTTTCTGGCGATAAAATCAGTCCAGACGATAAAGAACCAGAGTATTTGCCAATGCCTTTGAGAGCAACTTTTCTTGGGTCTTGTTTTGGTTTCATATTCATTCGCGTTGCTAAAAGATTATAGCAGGTTTCACAACGTAGAACAGATGGTGTTTTTTCTGCGAAATCACCTCCATAAAATCTGATTCTTGTAATCTTTTCCGTGAGATCGACAATGTTTTTCAAATTTTCCCAGTCTATCTGTTCGTTTTGGATTTCAGTAGCGTAATTTGCGAGTGCGGGAGCTGATTTTGATGAGTTAGTAGCTGTAATTTTCAAACCTTTCACGGCACTGACCAACTCATCTACTTTCTTGTGAAGGTTGTCAATTCCATCTTTGAGAGAGCAGTCAAGGTGAATGGATTCAGATGCTCCGGGTGCTGTTATAGGAGTTTCGCATTCTTGTGCCTTCGTTTCAGTGCGTGTTCGGGTAAGGAAACATGCAGATTCTTGGTCCCTAATCTTTAAAGTAGACTGAAAATTAAAAAAAAGGCGAACAATTGGCCTACTTTTTTACTTTAAACAACCATGAGGTTGTTTTGCGTTTCAACCTATAAAGTATATATATTCTTTAAAGCGTTAGGTATTTTTCCCGGGAACGGTCACAAATTAATATGCAAAAGCCCAATTTGGACAAATCTTTCTTAAAAATAATAAAATGTGCCATGAAAAACATATTTTAAATTAAAAAATAATCAAAAGTGCTGTCAGAATGCGGGAATGCCATTTCTGATTTCAGAGACAAAATTTCAAAAAAGTTTTTTAGAAAGTAACAGACTCCGTGTCTCCGTACAAATGCGGACCCACAACAACTTTGAATTTTTGGCACATGCCCCCTGTTTTAGACAAACCGCTCCTGCAATCAATACCATGTTAACATCTTGAATTTACCTGAGAATCCGAATCTTTGTGCTCGGCTGAACCATAGGCTGCTGTAATTAGCTTCTGTTTCGTTTTGACTGTTTTGCTTGAATCTGCATCTTCCACTTCTTTCACTGAATAAAAATATTTCGTTTTTGCTTCATGGATTTCTTTCCCAGAGCATTCAAAATCTACTATTGTGATATCCTTCACAGTTTCCCCTTCATGTCGCCTCTTCAAATGACGTTCTTTCGTACTATTATCACGGCGTGACATCACATAAATGCTGGGATCCTTGTTTACTCTAAAACACGTTAAGCAGATGCACCGTTTCTCTTGTTCAACAAGTGATCTTGGTGGTTTGGCGGGTTGAGGTTTCTTATGTTTACGGGAGTCAGACTCTGGAGTATACTTAATTACCCAGCCCAACGTTTTCTTGATTGGAGGTTCGTCATTAGAACAATTCTTGCAAACAACAGCGCTGCCATAGCCTTCCTCCTCTTCATTTGGACTTGTTTCCGAACATATCGCATGTGCTGTTTTATGACACACAGAACAGGTATGTGCCCCGGAACTTTCTTTTAGGCAAACACAGCACAGTAAAACTGCTGTCATCTAGGGGAAAAAAGCCAACAGCTCTTTGTCAGTTCACTTAGTTGTCGCGTTGTTAGCATAACTTATGTAGCGTGTCAAAAGCTTTTCATAAGGAAAAAAATGTTGTGTTTCCAGTAACCTGACCGACCTGAATTTTTACCAGTCACTTGAAACTTTTTCATTCTTTTTCCAAGATTTTTTTTTTGATTCTTTTCAAAACTGACTTGAATTTGAACTAAATAAGAGGTTTCTTCACGATGTATGTATCTTTGCAAAACTCCCATTGCTGCCACTTTCATTTCAGAGTCTAGGGTAAAATTTTATTAGTCTGACCACTCTTTTGCTTGTATAAAAACACACAGCGCAAACTTGATAAAAAATTATGAAAAAAATTAAAGGTATTTAACAAAATAAAATTATTTCCTAAATTTTTCTCAGCTTGTTACCGGAAACATAACATTTCTTTTATCTTGAATAGTTGCGGCGCTGCCCGCGGCGCGAAGACTGGGAGACATTTGAGAGCCGAACGTACGTTGGTTATACTTATACGTAGATTGTACTCGTTGGCACCTAAGCGTGTACACCACCCGTCAAAACATGTTCTAAATTTAAGTCAAAGTTAACCGTTTTGAAATCAACACCGTGGGATTGGTGAGATGTGATTGGCTAAGATGTCAAAGTTAAATGTTTATGTGCCCTTAGCCAATCACATCTCACCAATCCCACGGTGTTGATTTCAAAACGGTGTACACACTTAGGTGCCAACGACTGTATTATTGATTTATTGTAAGCAATTTATAAACGCTAAATTAGCGGAATCTGTTTTGTGTTAAAAACTAAAAAAATATCAAAACGTTTGTGTCTCAGAGTCAAAGATTCAGACAGCGTGTCAAATGTCAATGATTCAAAACCGTGTAACTGCTATAAAGTAGAGAAATTCTTGTAGATGCTAGGACTAGGAGCCTAGGAGCATGATATATTTACCAATTTACAATGGGTTTTTATGCACTAATTAAACAACCACTTTAACTCCGAGAGTAAGTCTAATCTAAGACTATGTAACGAAATAAACGCAGTATTGCAGTAATGACTAACGAGTAAGAGTAACGACAAATCGACAAATCGACAAAGACAAACTGGAGTGGACAAAGTCACAAAGACAATGGAATGAATGAATGTTAAAGTTAAGTTCATAAGTTATTAAACTGCAAATGAGCAAATCGAAATTATCGAATATCGAATGGCTTACCTTGATCAATAGCTGACTAGCCCACATGACATACATCCATTGCTCCTCAGTCCTCCTTCGTTGATCAAATTCGTGATAAAATGCAGCTTCAATTCCCTTCGAATCAGTCAGTATTCTTCGACGATTAACATTTCACGCGCAACGCGGCATGAAGGCGCATGGCTGAGAGGCTAGCCTGCGAGCAGACGTTCTTTCGGGGGGAGGAGAAAGAACGTCTGCCGTCAAACCCTATAATTAGCCTAAAAGCGTTAACCTGCGTTAGGCAAATAGGTGACTGATTGTGACAATTTTAACTGGCGAAATAACTTACAATACTCAGTGACGATATCGTTAATTGACTGCCATTGCTCTGCAATAAAAGGAAACCTCGCGATTTCCTTCTAGTCCTATATTTAAGTATCCAAGGCAGTTGATTTGCCAATTCACTAGCCGCCTTTTCCAGAAGCTCACGCTGATTTCACTGGGGATTTTTCTGCTAAGCGACAATATTAAACGATCCCAACCATTCTGATAATGAAAGTGAAAGTTAGAAACCGTTGGCCAATCATAATAGAAACGGAAGTAGCAGAGACATTATAAGCCAATCAGAACATCTACTGAGAGGCCTGAGTCCGAGACTAACTGGGTCCTGCACGCGAGGCAAGCGAACAGATCAGCTGAAAAACGCTACCCATAAAAGCGTTAACCTGCGTTAGGCAAATAGGTGACTGATTGTGACAATTTTATTTATAAACATTGAATTTTTAAGTATCCCTGCAATTTCCGCCGCCGCCGCCAGGACTTGAAGCTCAAATCTCCCGCCAATTTAGCTGCCGTGGCCGCCATGCTGAGCTCTGTCCCGCCGGATATATCCGGCGGGAAGCACCAAAAATGCACTCTGGCGTTTCACCACACAGTCGTACATTTTACTTAACGTAGGCACTCAGTCAACTCATGTAAATACTCATGTTTATTACACGTCTTCACTCCTCAATGTTTATGTCCCTTTCATTATATTTTATAACCCCTTCACCCTCAAAACTATTCGTTGTAAACGTAAACCGGCTTTGTCAGACGCACAACACAAACATTTCATCCCACACAACGATAATTTTTCCTCTGAGGGTGTCCTTAATACGCATGCCTAAACTCTTACCGCTTTCAATTTTCAATTTGCGTTTTCTTTACATGCGCACCGCCTTGAAACTTTATACGCTTCTTTCCTTTCTCAATATTTCTCACTTCAAATATCACCTATACCACAAATATCACTCTCCCTTGACAATATTTCACATTGTCACTTCAACATATTCCATTTTTGCCGTCGCTTGTTACAAAATATGTACGCAACGCTGAAACTTGAAACAGAAGCAATCAACAACGGAAACTTACACCCCCTATTCCTTAACCTTTCATCCCTCAAACGTATACTTGTCGTTGGACAGCGTTTGTTCCAAAACTTGAAAACAAAAACTTATTCGCTAAACGCTTCACCGCAAACGGAAGCATCAACAAATTATACACGTTTACTCACCTTAAAATTCATAAACCACAACAACACTCTTTTCAATTACGTTTCATAATGAAATATAAAACATTACACAACCTCTCACTACCTCACTTCGATATCAAAAACCATCAATACATATACATGTCAAGCTCATTAATACTTCATGAGCACAACACAAACGACAAACAAATGATGAACTGATACCTAATATAAATAATGATAATGTTAACGATGTTAATAATACGAGTAGCGATTTTTACACTTCCCTGAATTCAATCCCTAAAGAAAGAGGTTTTAAGATGGCTTTTCTTAACATTGTCAGTTTAACTAAGAAATTGGATGAAATGAGATTTTCAATGCAAAACAAACATATTGATTTAATAGGTCTTAGTGAAACCAGACTAAATGAAACTAAAACTGATAATATGATCAACCTGGATGGTTATGACATTGTCAGAAATGACCGTACAAGAAATGGGGGTGGTGTTTGTATTTACCTGCGTAGCTCCATTAATTATATTATTAGGTCAAATCTAATTCCTCATGAATTAGAGGCTGTTTGCGTGGAAATTATTAAACCACATAGCCGGCCATTTCTTGTCGCAACAGTTTACAGACCACCAAATACACCACCTGAATTTTTTGATAAATTTGAAAATTTAATCCAAGCTATGGATGATGAAAACAAGGAGATATATATTCTTGGTGATTTAAACTGTGATATGTTAAAAACAGTGTCTGATGCACCAACCAAAAAATTAAAAACATTACTTGAGGTATACCAGTTATCTCAATTGATTGATGAACCTACTCGAGTAACCATGACAACATCTACTCTCATTGACCATATAATTACAAATAAACCAGAGAAAATCTCTGATTCTGGTGTTATCCATACGGGAATCAGCGACCATAGTTTGGTGTTTGGAATTCGGAAAATATATGTTACTCAAAAGAAACAAGAAAATATAGTTGAAATTAGGAACATGAAAAATTTTGATAATCAAAAATTCATTGATGGATTACTAAATCAACATTGGAAATATGTTTACTTTTACGGCGATGATCCAGATACTATGTGGGAAATTTGGAAACAATTATTCTTTGAAATTTTAGATAAGCATGCACCACTTCAACAAAAAAAAGTAAAATCAAAAAAACTCCCCTGGGTTACAAGCAATGTTAAAATGCTTATAAATACAAGGGATAAATTAAAAAGAAAAGCCATTATTACAGGCCTTGAAATGGATTGGATAAATTATAAAAATGCCAGAAATAAAGCAAATATAGAATTAAGAAATGCTAAAAAAGAGTATTATTCCAAGCGAATTGCTGGTCAAAAGTTCAATCCTAAAGAGGCTTGGAAAACAATAAATAGCTTACTAGGCCGGAAAAATAAACCAACAATAGTAAATGAACTTACTATAAATGGAAATAAACTGACAAATACTAAAGACATTGCAGACGGCTTTAACAATTTCTTTACTGATATAGGCCCTGATTTAGCTAGCAAAATTGATACTTCAAATCACAACTTTCAGGACTATATTAAGAGTTCAGAGTCAGAATTCAATGTATTCAAGCCAATAACAACTGACATACTTTATCAACTACTTCATGGCCTTTGCAGTGCTAAAGCTACTGGCATTGATAAAATTTCAAATAAAATTCTCAAGATTGCAGCACCAATCATCTCAGATTCATTAACATTCATCTTTAATCAGGCTATTACACTATGTTCTTTTCCAAATGAATGGAAAATAGCTAGAGTAACACCGCTTTATAAAAATGGCCATCGGAACTTGCCTGGGAACTACAGGCCAATCTCAGTTTTGCCAGCCATAAGTAAAATTATGGAACGCATTCTCTATAATCAATTATATGACTACTTGACAGAAAATGAGCTGCTTTCTGAACATCAGTTTGGTTTTCGTAAGTTTCACTCTACTTCAACTGCATTACTAGACTGTACAAACAGCTGGTATATAAACATGGACAAAAAATTGTTTAATTTAGTAGTATTCATAGACCTAAAAAAGGCTTTCGATACAGTTGATCACCAAATTTTGCTAAAAAAATTAGAGCTATATGGAATCAAAGGGAAAGCACTTTCCCTATTAAAATCTTATTTAGAAGAACGTAGCCAAAAATGTCAAATTAATGGCATTGTTTCATCAGGGCGAAAAATTAAATGTGGTGTTCCCCAGGGTTCGATCTTGGGGCCACTATTCTTTTTATTATACATAAACGATTTAGCTGAATGCCTAAATGAAACTAAACCACGATTATTTGCTGATGACACAAACTTAACAGCCTCTGGTGAGACAATAAATGATGTCGAGATTGCAATGAATTCTGACTTAGAGAATCTAAGGAAATGGTTAATAGCTAACAAACTTAGTCTGAACGTAGCAAAAACTGAATTTATGTTAATTGGCTCAAAACAAATGATAAGCAATGCCTCACAACCAAATGTCAGTATAGAAAATAACTCGATTAAACAAGTGTTTGAAAGCAAAGCGCTAGGAGTGACTGTTGACCAGCATTTGTTATGGAAAAGTAATACTGGGCATATCTGTAAGAAAATCACATCAGGGTTAGGTGCTCTCCGACATGTAAGAGAATTTGTTGACAAAGACACTCTTCTTGCCATCTACAATGCCCTTGTTCAACCATATTTCAACTATTGTTGTGAAGTATGGGATGTATTTGGTGCGACTCAATCAACGCGTTTACAGAAGCTCCATAACAGAGCAGCTAGAATTATAGGAAATATGAGCAATGACGTAGACCACAAAATTGCATTAAATGCACTAGGGTGGCAGCCTCTTCAAATGCAAAGAAAAAAATCAAAAGCTAAAATCATGTTCAAAGTTTTAAATAACATGGGACCAAAGAGTCTAACAAAATATTTTACTTATAAGAAAGAAAAATCAGATTACAATCTTCGGAATACTTCAAATGCAGTTTGTTTGCCAAAACCACGTACGAATAACATGAAAAAGAGTTTCATATATGATGGGGCATCTATATGGAACTCTTTGCCCACCGAAATTAGAGAGAGCAAGACCCTGTCATACTTCAAACATAAAATCGCTACTCATACCTTTGAATAAGTTTTATGTAAATATAATGACCATGTAAATATTGACACTTCTAAATAACCTTGACATTTAGTTTTTACTATATATATATATATATATTATATAGTATATAAATTATCTTGCTCATTACTTAATGTGCACTCCACTGACCTATATATAACTGAATGTTTAAAACTGTTATATGTAGGTTAGTGATACACACCTGTTACTTAGTATAACATAGTTAGTTATACTCAGTATAACTTAGTTATACTCAGTATAACTTAGTTATACTCAGTATAACATAAATTATCTGTTCTTTACTTAGTGTGCACTCCACTGATCTATATATAACGGTGAATCGTCTGTTTGAAACTTTTATGTGTGGGTCAGTGGAGCACACCCACTACTTACTTTGTACTATAGCTTATAAATTTGTTCTTTACTTAGTGTGCACTCCACTGACCTATATATGACCGTTATACAACCGTTACATGTGAGTGGTTGGCTGTGTAGCTGTTATATGTGGGTCAGTGGTACACGCCCATCGTGGAAATCAGCTTTTGTTGACGTTGTAAGCGTGTTTAAATAAAGTTATCTATCTATAACACTACCCTATCTGTGGTTTCCACATCGCACGAAGTAACGGCATAAATTAAGCAAAGTTTCTCCTTCATTTTTCCTTAAAATACTGGTTTCTTTTACATGCAATATCATACACTCGGAGGACTCTTTCATCACGATATGCAAAAACCTCTAACTTTCTTCAAAAACCTCGCCTTCGCCTTCCTTTCCAACAAACGTCTCGGTGGTTGCATATCGTCATGGAACAATCCCCCTCCTGTATGATATATTACCTCAATAACCATAAAACAACAAAAGAAATTATAACAGACCACCTTTTTATGATACTACCCTACGAAAGTATCACAGGCAATTAAATATTTCTATCAATTTATATACTCATGAATTCCCTACAAACGTGCGAAATACGTTACTGCTAACGCGCGTCACAGATGATACAACAAATGACACCTATCTCCCTATTCTGACTCTATAAAAAAAAAATTCCATTCCCCAAAACAACTCCTCTCCCACCCACCAAACGCATAAATTTATCCCAACAAACGCGTCATAATGTAACTTATAAACTCTTCCGTTGTGCATACTAAACATTCCCTCGCTGTTTATTCTTCAAATCCATGTTTATCTATTATCAAAATTATTTTTACACAACTTATCAGATTCATACCAATTAAGCGATAGGCTCAACATGCGGAAAACACAGAATTACAATAAGTAGCAAGAACGGAAGGCATACATGTTTTCATTAACAGGGTTTCACTTTACAAATGACTAGTCAACTTGTTCGAATGTCTCATTCAAAATTACGTGAAGCGCGAAAAAAACACGTTAAACAAAAATCATTAGGAGAAACAGAGTGTAATGTTTTAGAAAAATGTCTTTAAATACCAGAACGGCAGAAGGCGAAACACTTGTCACCTTCTTCCCTGTCAACGACGAAACCCCCATGTGTCCTAACAACGTGTTTACATATAAACGCCAGCCTGAACTCGCGGCCACCTTAATTTTCCATTTTAGTTTTGGTTTACACGACGCCGCTCGTAAAATTATATACCCTTGCTTTCACTGTTCTTTCAACATTTCTGTGAATTGTCTCACCACTCGTGCCCTCAGGAGAATCATTATTTTATATGTATTTCCCTGAGTGACATCTTTATCCCTAGCATATAACCCATACAATCATTCATCGAATGCCATATCCAATTACTTATACATTACCAGAAATTTGGGACAAGACCGTGGCGCGCGTGCGTATTAAGGACCATAATAATGGTGATTCTCAACAGTAAATAATAAGGAGAGCACATAATAATTCAAATTTTGCTTAAACGGTTACATATTTCTTCTTTGCCCGACTCCAGTTGACTTCAGCATGGACTAAGGAACAGTTATAAGTGGGGTTATGCAATAACCAAGGTTAACAACTAGGTAACCGCGCATCACACAGGATGGACGCAATTAGCAAACAGCATGAGGGGCGTGCTTGGAGACTGGGCCGAGCTACGGCGCATCGCTCACTACGCTATTGCTCGACTTGCTGTCACACGTGCACACAAGTTCGAGAGCTCCGCAAATTTCAACTGTAAAGTTAGTTATCAATTGTCTTGCTGGATATCATGGCTACCGACTCGCCACCTCCCGTGATTTACAACGACGATGGCACTAGTACATCTACGGTGAACTGGGGGACCGCGTTCCAGTCGCCCGAATTCGTTTCGGGACTTCAAAACGCCATCGCGCAAAGCCTTCGCGCCATAAATGTTCCAATCCACCCTACACCACCGGACCCACAAGAGAACAACCCAAATCAACCGGGCACGTCAGGAGCAACAGAAGAGCCAGCTTCTCAACGCCAAGCGCAAGGTATGTTCTCTGCTCCTTCGTTTGTTCAAACCATTGGCGGGGCCGTTACTCCTCGTAACCCTTATAGCGCTGCTATTGCCCAAACTGAACCACATCGGGACGGTCACCAAGCGATCCCCAGTGATACGATCGGGGCTTTTAATAACGACGTTTCACGTGGCCAAAATATGCCTAGTGGCTTCGAGAAAGCCTTTATCTTGGGTCCTGGCCGCGCTCCAATTCCCGCAAAACTGGTAACGCAAATCGTGTCACATAAGTTTATCGAGTTATCAGAACTGATCCCTGAAAACTTAGAAGACCCTCAAGCCGAAACGACGACTTTCTCGATAGAGGGCTCTACAATCGTGCCAAAAGTTATCACCCGAAAGAAACAAGAGGTGTCTGACATTCTGACATGGGTAGAATGCTTTAACAGCTACACAGCTGTTATATCCACCTTCTTTCCGAGCCGCGCATGTGATCTTCTTGCCCACATGGCTCTGATTATTCGCACCGCTAAACGTTTCGGAGGGAGGTCGTGGTTGAACTACGACCGCGCTTTTCGTCGCGAAGCAGCCGCGAGTAATGTGCAAGATTGGAGCAGTATGAAGCCCGACTTGTACAACTACCACACTGCAACGGTAAATCCACAGTCATCGGTTGTCCCTTCGCCCCCTCAAGGCAAGCAACGTGGCTTTCGTCCAGAAGCCAGGGGGGATCCATCCTCGCACGAGCTCTGTATCTCCTGGAACCAAGGTTCGTGCGTCAGCCAAAGAGCGTGGTGTCGTTACCGTCACGCCTGCACAGTGCCCGGGTGCCAAGCTCCCCACCGACGAATCAACCACCAGTTCGGCTCAAACGACAAGCGAAAACGCCCACCGGATCGCCAACTTCGTTCACGCCGAGTTTCTCACAATAAATACTCCAACGACCGCGCCCCCCTAGAACAATTTTCTACAGTCTTTGACATGTCAACGTGTCCTTCCGTTATTCCCGCGAATATTTTATCCAATTTCCCGATCAACGTCGCGTGCTTGGCAACACAATTAATTTCTTATCCGGATCGCTCAAAAGTCGATTATCTAATAACCGGCCTTCGTGAAGGTTTCCATATTGGTTTTCACGCAGACAACGTTAAATTGAGATCAGCGACGGTCAATTGTCCTTCGGCCAATGAACACCCTGAAGTCATTGACAAATATCTTTCTGACGAAATTAACGCCGGACGTATTTTTGGCCCGACTTTAACACCGCCATTTCCCAATCTTCAACTTAGCCGCTTTGGGGTCATTCCCAAGAAAAATAAGCCAAAGTCGTGGCGATTGATTTTAGACTTATCGTTTCCTTTTGATTACAGTGTTAATGATGGTATTTTTAAAGAGGAATTCCCGGTGTCGTACAGCAAAGTTAACGACGCCATTCGCTTAATTGTCAAAATGGGGAAAGGAGCACTTATGGCAAAAACCGACATCAAAAGCGCTTATCGGATCATTCCAATACACCCAGCAGACCGCTACCTGCTGGGCATGAAATGGCGCGACCAATATTACATCGATCTCGCTCTTCCTTTCGGGCTACGCTCGGCGCCCTGTATTTTCAACACTCTCGCAGACCTGTTTGTATGGGCGCTCCAGAACAACTACCACGTTGAAGATTTACTTCACTATTTAGACGATTTCTTTACTCTCGGGCCTGCGGGTTTGGACGTGTGCGCCGAATCTCTGAAATCTATACAAAGGGCTTCGACCGATTTGGGCATCCCGTTGGCTCCCGAAAAGTGCGAAGGGCCCTCGACCTGCATAGTGTTCTTAGGTATAGAGCTCGACTCAATACAAATGACTGCTCGCTTACCTCAAGACAAGCTCGACAACCTAACGCTCATTATTCGCGAGTGGGCGACGAAAAAATGGTGTACACGCAAAACACTGGAATCTTTCGTGGGTAGTCTCAATCACGCATGCTCAGTCGTCGCCCATGGCCGCACTTTCCTGCGCCGCTTGCTCAATCTGCTCCGAGATTCGAAACGCCACCAGAAATTTCTTCGCCTCAATAAGGAGTGCCGTCTCGATCTACAATGGTGGAACGAGTTTCTTCCATCGTGGAACGGCATATCCTTTTTCGATCTCCCCGACTGGGCACCAGTCCCCGACTTCGAACTCTCAACCGACGCCTCGGGCAGTATGGGTTTTGGTGCTTATCACCAGGGCGAATGGTTCAGCGCCGCGTGGTTGTCATCTCAACAACCTCTGGGAATGGCCTATAAAGAACTGTACCCCATTCTTATCGCTTGCCATATCTGGGGGCCTAAGTGGTCGCGCAAGCGCGTTCTCTTTCACTGCGATAATGAAAGCGTCGTGCACATCATCAAATCCGGCACTTCCAAAGACGACAATATAATGTACCTGGTTCGCGCGCTTTTTCTCATTACTGCTAAACTTAACTTTCACGTAACCGCTGCTCATCTTCCCGGCAAAACCAACTCAATCGCTGATGCTCTCTCTCGCTTCAAATTCCAGGAATTCTTTCGTCTAGTACCTCACGCTCAGCCGACACCAGTCGAAATCTCCAAGGAACTGCAAGCCCATCTGACTTGCAATCTCTAGACGAGCAAACAGCCGCCCTACTTTTTCAAGGCCTAGCTAAGTCGACGCGCCGAACATACAGCGCATCTCAACGACGCTTCCTGGAGTTTTGCTACTGGGGTCAGCGAATCAACTCTAACGGCTCACCACTTCCTGCCAATGAGCGGACACTGATGATGTTCGTTGCCCATTTAGCTCGAACCCTTAAAGCCAGCACAATTAAGGTTTACTTAGCAGGTGTACGCTCACTCCATATAGAACACGGCTTTGACAATCCCCTCAAAAACTGTCTCATGTTGGAAAGAGTTATTCGCGGCGTAAAACGGAAACAAGGTACTGGCACTCGTCCGCGCCTTCCTATCACCGCAGCTATACTTCGCCGCCTCCAACCGCGGCTTAACCCTCTCAATTATAGCGATTCGCTGTTCTGGGCAGCGTGCTGCACCGGCTTCTTTGTTTTTTTTGTGCTGCGGAGAATTTACAACAACGTCGTCCTCATACGACCCCAACACACATTTATCCTTGGCAGACGTCACAGTCGACAGCACGCTCAACCCCACAGTGGTGCTGTTAAGTATAAAGTCCTCAAAAACAGATCAATTTCGTAAAGGACATACCATACGAATTGGTGCTACGCATTCCAGCATATGTGCGGTACGGGCATTGATGACTTATCTTCACCAGCGTGGTAGCAAACCCGGTCCATTATTTATGCACAAAACCGGCCTTCCTTTAACACGAGACATCCTGGTAGCGTGGCTAAAGTCTGCTCTGGCTCGTCTTGGGATCGAAGGTAATTACTCTGGGCACAGCTTTCGTATCGGAGCTGCCACCACGGCGGCAACAGTGGGAATCCCTGATCACTTAATCAAAACAATGGGACGATGGCTCAGCGACGCTTATCAACTGTACATTCGTACGCCACCAATTATTCTTGAGGGCGTAGCGGCTCGCCTGCTCAGCTAAATCTTTATTTCAGTTCGTGTTTATAACATAACATTACTTGGGTTGCGGTCAATTTAGACTTAACTAATCCACACAAAAAAAGAACAACAAAAAAACACAAAAACAAAACAAAACAAAACACAAAACCGTCTGATCTTCGTTTTTATTGTCTCATCATTCCAATACAACATACGATGTGCTATGCAATACCGCTGTTAGTTCGTTGGATGTGCTATATCTAACATTGCTGCTATCTAATTGCATGTGCTATCCAATACCACTGCTAGTTTGTTGGATGTGCTATCTAGCATTGCTGCTATTTGCATGTGCTATCCAATACCACTGCTAGTTTGTTGGATGTGCTATCTAACATTGCTGCTATCTATTTGCATGTGCTATATCCAATACATTGCTGCTATCTATTTGCATGTGCTATCCAATACCACTGCTAGTTTGTTGGATGTGCTATCTAGCATTGCTGCTATCTATTTGGATGTGCTATCCAATACCACTGCTAGTTTGTTGGATGTGCTATCTAACATTGCTGCTATCTATTTGGATGTGCTATCCAATACCACTGCTAGTTTGTTGGATGTGCTATCTAACATTGCTGCTGTCTATTTGGATGTGCTATCCAATACCACTGCTAGTTTGTTGGATGTGCTATCTAACATTGCTGCTATCTATTTGGATGTGCTATCCAATACCACTGCTAGTTTGTTGGATGTGCTATCTAACATTGCTGCTATCTATTTGGATGTGCTATCCAATACCACTGCTAGTTTGTTGGATGTGCTATCTAACATTGCTGCTATCTATTTGGATGTGCTATCCAATACTACTGTTAGTTTGTTGGATGTGCTATCTAACATTGTTGCTATCTATTTGGATGTGCTATCCAATACCACTGCTAGTTTGTTGGATGTGCTATCTAACATTGCTGCTGTCTATTTGGATGTGCTATCCAATACCACTGTTAGTTTGTTGGATGTGCAATCTAACATTGCTGCTATCTATTTGGATGTGCTATCCAATACCACTGCTAGTTTGTTGGATGTGCTGTCTAACATTGCTGCTATCTATTTGGATGTGCTATCCAATACCACTGCTAGTTTGTTGGATGTGCTATCTAACATTGCTGCTATCTATTTGGATGTGCTATCCAATACCATTGCTATTTCGTTGGATGTGCTATCTAACATTGCTATACTATCTATTTGGATGTGCTATCCAATACCACTGCTAGTTTGTTGGATGTGCTATCTAACATTGCTGCTATCTATTTGGATGTGCTATCCAATACCACTGCTAGTTTGTTGGATGTGCTATCTAACATGGCTGCTATCTATTTGGATGTGCTATCCAATACCATTGCTATTTCGTTGGATGTGCTATCTAACATTGCTATACTATCTATTTGGATGTGCTATCCAATACCCACTGCTAGTTTGTTGGATGTGCTATCTAACATTGCTGCTATCTATTTGGATGTGCTATCCAATACCATTGCTAGTTTGTTGGATGTGCTATCTAACATTGCTATACTATCTATTTGGATGTACTATCCAATACCATTGCTATTTCGTTGGATGTGCTATCTAACATTGCTATACTATCTATTTGGATGTGCTATCCAATACCACTGCTAGTTTGTTGGATGTGCTATCTAACATTGCCGCGCTCGATTTGGATAGGCTATCCAATGCTGCTGCTAGTTTCGATGCGCTATCTAACCCTACCAATGCTCTCCGAGCTCGCAGTTAACCAAGATATCTCCATTGTTCATCCATCGAGATAGGAATTTTGGCGGTACTTGGAAGGGTGATACTTCTCATCACTTTGGGTGGTCAGCTCAAGATACCACCTGGTTGGATCTTAACCTGATTCCAAGTACCACTTCTCGCTCCAGTCCAAGGCCCCCTAGGCCAACAGCTTGCACCTAACCAACCAAGCGGGTAAGTAAGGTGAACGAAGATGTTAAGTGGGGTTATGCAATAACCAAGGTTAACAACTAGGTAACCGCGCATCACACAGGATGGACGCAATTAACAAACAGCATGAGGGGCGTGCTTGGAGACTGGGCCGAGCTACGGCGCATCGCTCACTACGCTATTGCTCGACTTGCTGTCACACGTGCACACAAGTTCGAGAGCTCCGCAAATTTCAACTCCCACCATCCCTCCCTTCAATTCAATTCAAAAAGAATGGTAAGTTTTTTCTCCACCAATTTATTGGTGTGAAGGTGTTAGCTGTCCCGAGGGGGTGGTCAGCTCAAGATACCACCTGGTTGGATCTTAACCTGATTCCAAGTACCACTTCTCGCTCCAGTCCAAGGCCCCCTCGGCCAACAGCTTGCACCTAACCAACCAAGCGGGTAAGTAAGGTGAACGAAGATGTTAACTAAAAAACTTTTGCTTACTTCGACGACAAAGTACTTCCCTAGCTCGTCTTATTTTTGCACTGAAAGCGCCACTATCCATAGTGTTAGCCATAGTAATCTTTGCAAACAGGTTCTAGAAATTGGCCCAATTGACCAACAACCTTACAAGCGATGCGAAGTGCCCGACTCGCGTTGCATTCGGCATGAGTCAGTCTACTTCGAGAGCACATAAAAGTACTCATTTGTCTTTAGCATAGTTCTTCCAAAAGCGTTTGAACTTGCTTGATTTCACAGTCCTTATCGTGCACGATTTAGGCGAATTCTAAAGAACTCAATGACCTGAATAATGAGAAACACTAGAATACAGTAGAATCACACTCATTAGAAAGTCTAGAATACATAATTATATCATTAGGCGAATATAGCCGCTGACCGAGAGCAGCGGCACAAATGACCCAAATTTCTGGTAATGACGCCTCTACTTCTCCTTCAAATATACTTAACTTTGCAATCGCGACACCATCTTCTTACTAAACATGCGATCTCCCTCTTCCGAAACTCATGTATTAACTCTTTTCCTGACGGCAATATACATAATATCCAAGCCCTTGTAAAACACAGATTAGGCAGCGGAAATACAACGCAAACGTCAAGGACAGTACACTAACAAAGAAGATGAATAACTTTTTAGTTGCAATACTAACGCTAAGGCCCTTCCCCTTCCTTCCACATAGACCTAATGCAGATCATCATCACGTCTTCAACACAACGTTAACTCGTGCGAAACGTAGTGCCAATTTACTTCAAAACATCTAACGACATCCTTTTAGAACCCCTATGACCTTTCACATTCCGTATTCAATACTATCAGTCTATGTAAATGATTCCTGCTTTCTCCTACATACGAAACTTCACATTGTCGGCTTTCTCCTTCTTTTCTTACCCTCACAACACACAAAATAATTCATCGTAACAACCTTTGACGTAGAACTCTTACTTCTCGAAAATTTCTCTTTACTATTTGACATTATATTTTCCTCTGGAAAAGCCTCTCCCATCTGTACCACCTGAAACCACTTGTTACCGTCCGTAGCAGCTGCTTCCATCTGTACCATCTGTACCACCTGTAAAGCCTAAACACTAAGTCCCCCATCCGTACCACCTGTAACCACTTCTTACCGTCCGTAGCAGGTGCTTCCATCTGTACCACCTGTAACCACTTGTTACCGTCCGTAGCAGCTGCTTCCATCTGTACCATCTGCACCACCTGTATAGCCTATACACTAAGTCCCCCATCCGTACCACCTGTAACCACTTGTTACCGTCCGTAGCAGCTGCTTCCATCTGTACCACCTGTAACCACTTGTTACCGTCCGTAGCAGATGATTCCATCCGTACCACCTGCAAGCACTTGTTACCGTCCGTAGCAGCTGCTTCCATCTGTACCATCTGCACCACCTGTATACCCTACACACTAAGTCCCCCATCCGTACCACCTGCAACCACTTGTTACCGTCCGTAGCAGCTGCTTCCATCTGTACCACCTGTAACCACTTGTTACCGTCCGTAGCAGCTGCTTCCATCTGTACCACCTGAAACCACTTGTTACCGTCCGTAGCAGCTGCATCCATCTGTACCATCTGCACCACCTGTAATGCCTATAGACTAAGTCTCCCATCCGTACCACCTGCAACCACTTGTTACCGTCCGTAGCAGCTGCATCCATCTGTACCATCTGCACCACCTGTAAAGCCTATAGACTAAGTCTCCCATCCGTACCACCTGTAACCACTTGTTACCGTCCGTAGCAGCTGCTTCCATCTGTACCATCTGCAGCACCTGTATAGCCTATACACTAACTCTCCCATTTGTACCACCTGTAAGCACTTCTTACCGTCCGTAGCAGCTGCTTCCATCCGTACCACCTGTAACCACTTGTTACCGTCCGTAGCCGCTGCTTCCATCTGTACCATCTGCACCACCTGTAAAGGCTATACACTAAGTCCCCCATCCGCACCACCTGTAACCACTTGTTACCGTCCGTAGCAGATGCTTCCATCTGTACCATCTGCACCACCTGTAAAGCCTATACACTAAGTCTCCCATCCGTACCACCTGTAACCACTTGTTACCGTCCGTAGCATCTGCTTCCATCTGTACCATCTGCACCACCTGTACCGTCCGTAGCAGCTGCTTCCACTTGTACCATCTGCACCACCTGTATACCCTATACACTAAGTCCCCCATCCGTACCACCTGCAACCACTTGTTACCGTACGTAGCAGCTGCTTCCATCTGTACCATCTGCACCACCTGTATAGCCTATACACTAAGTCTACCATCCGTACCACCTGCAACCACTTGTTACCGTCCGTAGCAGCTGCTTCCATCTGTACCATCTGCACCACCTGTATAGCCTATACACTAACTTCCCATCCGTACCACCTGTAAGCACTTGTTACCGTCCGTAGCAGCTAAGCTTCCATCTGTACCACCTGTAACCACTTGTTACCGTCCGTAGCATCTGCTTCCATCTGTACCATCTGCACCACCTGTAAAGCCTATACACTAAGTCTCCCATCCGTACCATCTGTAACCACTTGTTACCGTCCGTAGTAGCTGCTTCCATCTGCACCACTTACAACCATTACACCACTCTTGTTATCACCCAACCACCTGTAAACACATCTTACCGTCCGTAAGCAGCTGCAAACGGATGCCTATATTGGACATTACTCCTTAAGATCTTACAAGATTTTCCAAGATCACACAAGATCTTGACACTATTGATTTGAATATCTTCTGGAGTGCCTTTGATTTGTGCCGAAGATCGGCAAGTTCTTGGTCAATAAGGGTATCAGTGCAGCCATTGTCCAGAAAGGCGTATGTAGAAGTGGCGTTACCATCTTCGGAAGTGATAATGACTGGGATTACGTTTAACAGGACTTGTGTCTTTGTTGTATTTATTCCATAGCCAGCGACGCTCACAACTGCTTCTGGTTTTTCATCGGTGATTTTGCCCTTACTGCTGTCTACTTGTTGCGGTAGTTGTTTTGGAGGATCCCTTGGAACGGTTTCCTTTGGAGGATCTGGGCCCACATCTTTATCCTGATTCTTGGCACAAAGTTTTCGGTTATTAATTCTACCTGTATAGCCTCATGCAAGATCTCTAAGTGGCGACCAGGGCAGCGAGGGCAGGCCGGTGGATCAGGACAGCTATTGGAGGAATGACCAGGACTTTGTGTTCCACAATTAAAGCAAAATCCATATATGAGGCTGCATATTGCCTTCTAACTGCCAGCTTGTTACAACCTTTGATGGTGGGACATTGGTGGACCTTTGCAAATTTCACAGTTGACATTTGGGTGTTCACTTGAGTCATCGACAAATGTGGTAGCGATAGTACTTGGCTTAGGGGGTCCGGTCTGATCCGTCTTCTTTCATGATTTGTCTAAGGTGGGTTTTCCATCTTTGCCAGTACTGTCTTGTTTGGTGCTTCCGGACACTGGATCATTCTTTATTGCTGCTTGCTTTTTTACAAATGTTGCAATATCCTTAAGGTGAGCTACCTCTCCATGGCTGGTAATCATATAATTCTCATTCTACCATGTACTAATAATATCATTTGGCAGATGACTAACGATCCTTTTAAGATGGGCGGTGACACTAACTTCTTGCTCATTTCTCCCTGTTAGCACTTTTGTGGCTGTGTTCAGCCTTTCTGCAACATGGCCAGCGCTGTCCCCATGAGGCTAATTTTGGGCCAGATACAAAGTCTTCTATACATGCTTGAGTGTTTCCATTAGAACCCTGAATGAGCAACCTCTGTTCCTCTTGATCACCTCGAGAGCTTCGCCAGTAAGGAACTTGGGTAGGTACTCTATATACTTTTTGAGCATCGGAAAGTAGCTTACTTTCCAGGTGTGTTTGAACCATGCACGGAAGAAAGGAAATTGTGATGGATTGCCAGAAAACTTAGTGGGAGTAATACCATTCAGTAGTTGGATTTTCCACATGCAGCAACTGGATCCAAGGGAAGGTTATCATTAATTTCACCCCCTTCACAAAGGCTGTGAGTGGAGCTGTGCATGGTAATTTCGGTGTTTTAGGAAGAGTAACTCTATGTTTGCTGTTCGTTGTCTTTGTTCCAATTCCATTGACTTCTTCCACAGTTTCAAAGTTATCCTAAGGTGTAGACCAGTCCCGTGGTCGTTCTAGAAGAACCCTTTCGCTTGATGTCTCCTTTACTGGGCCCGAAACTTCAAAACCTTGTAAAGTCCTTGAGAAGGTGGGCTGCGTGTAGTGGTTTTATGTTGTAATATGAATTTGTTCTTATCATCTTGTACGAAGGGCTTACACTCTTTCATCAAGTCCACCAAATCAGCTTCTTCGTCATGCACTCTAATTCAGCTAGAGCAGCTGCTTCCAGTCTCCTTATTTCCCTCCTTGAGTCTTGTTGAGCCTCTCTTTGCCTCTTCTTCCTCTTCCTTCGCTCTAGCTCTTGCTAACTCAACCTTCTTTTTTTGCCAAGAGAACAGTTCTCGATTTCTCTTTCTGGGAAGAACCAGAAGAGACTGTTGACAACCTTGACCCACGAAAACTCATGGAAATTCTACCGCACATTGAGATATTATCATCTTCAATTCCCTGAGGCGATTTAAGATGTAATTGTTGCCTGCACCTCCACATAATATCAAAAAACCTCTTTTGCAAAAGAATGAATCGTTGTTCGGTTTCTTTTTGACGTTTAGGTTTCTTTATTCCAGGATAATATTTGGCGTAGGTTGATTCAAATGAAAGCCACAGGGTCTCATTCTCAACCCGGCTAAGGAGTTCGCGAATAACTGGAGGATCCGTTATAGCATCAAGGTTCTCCACGATGTATACTATGTCAATTTCAAGATCTCGAGTACATTTTGACCAAATTGTAGCGAGGCTTCGTTGCTTTTAGTGGCCCTTTGCTGTAGAATTTTACTGGGATCAGCGTGCTTATTAGGGTCATGTTGCTGTTCACTATGTCCTGCTTGATCGATAGTTTCATAATTAATAACGCTCTCCAGAGCTCCCATATCACTATAAATATTTAATGTCTTCATCACGAAGACTTCCGGTGGCCATTTAGTTCTGCTGTTTACGAACTCGATTTCACTCAATTGTTTATGTTTTCAGAGATTTTTTCACTGTGTTTATTCGAACTGCACGCGACACATTCTCCAACGCGTCATTTGCCCATTAGCTTTTATTTTAAAACGGTGAAAACTATAACAAATAACACGAGGCACACAATTACACTACAAACTGCATCACTAGCTATAACTTTCACTACAAACAGAACTTATAAGAGCAAGGATTCTAGAATTGTCTTGGCATAACTATCATCAATATTTGGTTTATAATAAAAACGTTGAAATGTTGAGAAAGATGTCCAATCACCCATTACCTTATGAGAATGTGCCTTAAACATTGTGGAATCAATCCCAGCAGCTTTTTATGTGTCACACAACCATCTAGCAATTGTACTTTTGGACACAGGTCGATGTGGATGTTGAATCGAGAGAAACAACTTGTCAACTTGTTGCATCATAGTGGAGGGGGGTGGTTTGAAAACTCGGCAAAAGTCATCGTTACATGTTTTTGTTCAATTTGTCTAATTTCACGGTCACTGAACGTATTGCATTTTCTGTATAATGAAGCAGTCATCCAATACCAACGTTCGGGTTTAATTACTGCAGTCCTTCGTCATCATTTGTCAAAAGAATTTCCTTTCTTCAACCAATTGCCTTCCTCCAACATGAACTATTGTGTTCATCAACATGACCATTGCATAATCTTGAAAGACAATGGAGCTTCCAAACCATCCTCCTCCACTAACTATGGTTGGATTCAGGTGTTGACCGAAACTCACTTGTAGTGCTTAAATATGATACCAAGCACTTCAAGGGACACAGCGTTGTCTTGAGCAAAACGCGGGAAGGATATTGATGTGAGAAATCTTGGGTCATCTGTCTTTCGAGGTTTAGTGAATGTGAATATAAAACCATCCAGTTATTGTCGAGGCGAAGTTTCACTGATAATGATTTACTTAATAGGGGGTTCTTGTATAGGTTTTGAGAAACAAATTTTAATAGTATTGTTAGGTTGTCATTGACACTCAAGGAACTTTTCAGTGATAAAAATGATAACTTAATAATAAAACCAAAATGATAAATCATACTGAGAGGGTAGCTATTATAGCCCTACAAAACAAATTCTCAGCCTATGGTAAAGCAAGAGATGAAAGATCTCTGATATAAAGCCCTTGTACAACTAGTTGTACAACCAATCAGAAATCCAACAAGACGCCTGCTTAGGCGTACACTCGGGCTACTGAGTGATTGCAGCAACCTGCTGAACCTTGGCATGCCACAATTCCACTCCAAGAGCCCACACCCCCCACCGGGAAACGAGAGACTCTGGGACAATCCGTTTCACATCGATTTTTCAATGAACATGATTACTCTTCTTCGGGATAACAAGAATCCTGTGATGGCATGAACAGATTATCCCAGAGCCCCCCACCCCCCGGGTGAGGAACGCGGGCCCTGGGAACGAGATTGGGCACGCCATAGCCCATGCATGGAACCAGTGCACACAAACATTTGTTTAAATGTACATAAATTTCAGATGCAATGAAGTTATGAAATGTAGAGCTGTAAAATTTAAAATTACGACAATAGACCTTATTCCCAAATGGCAAACATTTTAAAATTCTTTAAGGTGAATATCAAATAGCCCTTATCACCTCGTTTTAAAGTAAAAATTATTTTGAATTTCCCACATGAAAAAAACAAGTTCATATAACAAGGACAGGGTGCATAAAGTGTTGGCTGATGCACGTAAACAAGTCCGTTTTCCCGAATAACAACGGCGATCTAAATTCAGGACATTCAAGCGATCATTTTGATATAAAATTTGTTTATGTATATGGAGCAAACAGAAAATATTTAAACATGTTTTGAAACACACCTTTCCAAATCACTGTCAAATGTAATACGACACCTAGACATACAAACAGTTCAACATGTTCATATTTTGTATTATTCAGTGATTATTACTGTAGTTGTTATTATTATTACTCAGTAAATAGTATATACGTTTTTCGATGTACTGTGGCGTTTGTTTCTTGTACCTCTTCAGGTCAACAACTTGACGTAAACATAGCATGTGTATTTCGCATCTCCATCGTCCATTCTGTCTTCATGAACTAACCTTCTTTGTGTTTGTTAATATCGATAGTTTGCATATTTGGAAGTCTTAAATAAACGTTTCACTGTGATTCAATGACACAACAACTCCGGTTTCGAAATAGCTTCCAACGAGGCATCTTTCTTATGCTTTACGCTGTTGATGTTCCATGGCAATCCGTGCTCGATTTTGCGAGTTCTTTCTTTTAAACCAGCTTCGCCTTTGGCCAAAGTGTTGGTAATATCAAGATACTTGCCAGCGTCATTACTGCCCAATGACTATGTCTGTGAACACACAAAACACATCCGAGACGAGAAAGGGCACTCACTCACTCAGTCGAAAAGAAAGACTCGAAGAAGGCACATGCAGTCATGCACTGGTCACATGCATAGATAGTCACATGCCTCAGTTTCGCAAAGTTTATTGGTCAATATCGCCAGGGGCCGCGCGGAGGACTACTAGCCGCGACCCCAAAAAACTAACAAAACCGAAACCTAGACTCGTCCGACCACAACAGGTCGCCCGAGTACTAAGTAGAAACCGCATGGGGGAGGTACTGGGAGCTTTGTCCAATTAAACAAAATTAAGAGAGTTATAAAAACTTCAGTTGTTGGCAAACATTTTCTAGGCTGAGAGCATCTGTAGAGTACTCGAAATCAACCACTAGAAGTTCTCATGCCTTCCACACACATAGCCCCCCTCCTTAAAACCTGCTCTGCATGCCCTGACGAAGGCCTCAGAAATTTGAAATGCCACGATTTTCATTTGATCATTAGTTGCATGGAAATGTCAGTAGTTATAATAAAACATTATTAAGGCATATGAAAAACTGTTCCCAGTGGGAAGGAATTACGCTATAAACTAACTTTATTTGTCTACAAACAAATCAAATTTAATTAAACTACATTGTGTGCATTTAACTAATCTACAAGGTGTGTATATACATGTATAAATGTATATACAGTATCCACAATTAAAATATTTACAGTAGTATTACAAAATAATCTACTGTAGTTGTGCAAGGCTTATGTAGATTAATTTAATTACAGTATTAATTACAGTATTATTTATCAATATTTTTTTATATTTTTTCCATTCATTGACAGATCTGATTGAGTTATTTAAAACTTGAAAAGCAGGTCATAATATACCAGCATTACCTATATTCAGCTAATGTTCACCTGCTAATGGTCGTGTTTGTACTGAGAACCTATATTTACAATGGTAATTAATTTTATTATTTTGTATACACCAATAACTAGTTTTAAGATATTAATGAACAGAAAAGCAAAGTGAATAGATGGACTACAGGCCAGTGTATTTTTTTACACAGTGCATGTATTTACATAAATGTATAGTATTACATAAATACAATAAAGTATATAAATTCAATTCCTAATTATATTGTATATGCAATGGAGAACAAAGCAAGTCAAACATAATGTTAACGTGAAAGTGCATGGTTGCATAGCCTGATATAGCTGCTTGTTAAGGTAACCTTAACAAAAACTTGGCATTTTCCAGCCTGCGCAAGCTGGCTGTCTTAGTCCAAAACATGTATTTGAAAAGTCATCCTGTTCATTAATATCTTGGGCACATTTTTGAAGAAAATTTATATACAAATAAAATATACCTCTTGCACATGACCTCCGAACAGTGGATTTAGAAGACAACTTCAAAGTTCCAATGCCATTCAACAAAGCAAATATATTTTAATAAGCGAGTTTCAGGGTGTTGTGCACCCATCATTTTTCAAGAAATCTGGCAAGCTCCACTCAAAGTAAACATACTCTTTAAAATCAACAAAGTATAGATACAGCTTCTGGATGTTTAACACTGTTACTCTGCTGTTGTTGGCTCCATAGCAAGTCTGTTTACCATTGCTTGCTTTGTGGAGAGCCCGCCAAGAGCTTGCCAATTCCTTTGCAAAATGATGCGCGCACAGTATACTGAAATTCGCCTATACATGCACCAATGCATTATGACCAGAATTCTTTTATGTGCAATATATAAAATTAGCCCTTAACAGTTATTTCCTCGTTTTAAAGTTTTTTTTTTAATTTCCCACTTAAAAACGAGTTTTAATAGAAGGATTAATTTATATGTACATAAAAGAATATTAATTTGGCGGCCATTTTGGAATAAGGTCAATAATCAATGAAATTTTATTGTTTATATAAAGCATTTGTCCTGCACCAAGAGAATAAGTGCAAGTAGTCTATAAGTTAAACTTTACTAAATAAATCCTATTTCTAACTCTAACTCTAAATCTACAATACTACCTATTCGATAAAAACCCCACGAGAACATGTAATGTCCTGCAATAGCTCGAAATTTCTATGAAGTCAACTATTATTTCATGGAAATTTAGAGCGAATAATCTAATTTGTTTTAGTAGAAACTAACTTGTGTACCTTAGTTCTTCGGGATTATCTCAAAAAAAAAACGAAGCATAACTATTGTTTCAGCGTAAAAATCGAAGTGAGACAAATCCTCCACTTCCCGGCGCATCCATGTTGTTTTATTTCTTGACCGCGCGGGTCCTGGTACTCAATATTGTTTCCAGAGCCTGCGATCCTTTTGTTCAGCCACAACAAGCCATCGGCCATAGAGATCATATATTTATTTATTTTATTCAATGCGAGACTAGAAGGGGCATTGTAGCCAAAAATGCGAGAAAAACTCAACGCCGCCATTGCAGGGGCAAAAATAAACTAAAATTCATCTAAAACAAGCCTTTTACTAAATTTTCATCACGATTTTTAAGAAAATAAAACTTTTAGAATTTTTGGTCTTATTACTATTATAAATTCGTACCTTAGTTCTTTATTGAGGCGTCTATTACCTTTGTTGGATTTTTCCAGTCCTTGCATATAGATTGTGGCGGCCATTTTGAAACCTACCCAGGGTCTTTTACCCTGGGTACGAGGTTGCATGGTAACCACTCATTCTCGCGTCAATTTCACTCATAGCGATAAAAACGCGCGAAAATTTTAACCAATAGGAAAGTCTTTAGTGCTTACCTAATGGCGGCGTTCAATTTTCCTCGCACATTTGACTGGACTCAGCATAGGAAATGAATGCCCCTGGTCCAATGGCTTCTTGTCGCTAGACAAAAAGATTGTTCCTGGCCGAACGGGAGGAAATGCCGGCTCTGGGAACGACAGATCGCAGTATTGTACACCTACTAGTACTGTTTCTACTAAAAACAAATAGATGGCACACTAAGGTACAACCTTAAGTCCTACATCTAAAAATTTAATCAACCAAAACGACAAAAAAAGCACAAGTTGATTTCCTGTCGATATATACAACATGAAAAACAGAAATGACTAAAACCTTCACGTTTAATTCCACGGATGTTCTCAGAACTTCATGAAATTGGCAATTTGGAAACTATATGAAAACCGAAAAGCGTTAATTGGTTAAAAATAGTAGTAACATTTTTTAGGAAAAATAGAGTAGAAAAACGTACAAAACTATGAAACAAAATATAGGAATTTTTCGGGATTAAATTCGCATGATAATTGCCATTTTAACCCTTCACAGGGGCCGCGGAACGTCTTTTAAAGTGTGTGTGTGGGGGGGGGGGGGGGGGGGCTAAAGAGGAGCATTATCGCCATGAAAACTTTCAAAGAATTAACTTAAATAAAGTCGTTTTAGACCTTGTGTGAAAAGGAGAAGCCTGTATTTTAGCTAAAAATAGTTTTTTTGATTTTTTAAAAAGAATGCGGAAAAGAAAAAAGTAAAGGGGTTAGTTAGCCTTTACTTTTTGACCGATTTTGGTCACTTTTGAAACTTTTGAGTTAGGGTCAAAAACGGTTAAATAAAGTCGTTTTAGACCTTGTGTGAAAAGGAGAAAGCTGTATTTTAGCTAAAAATAGTTTTTTTTATTTTTTAAAAAAAATCCGGAAAAAAAAGTAAAGGGGTTAGCCTTTACTTTTTGACCGATTTTGGTCACTTTTGAAACTTTTGAGTTAGGGTCAAAATCTGCAGTCATTTTGTCCAGCGTCAAGGGCTTCTTGTCGATAGCTACTTCATGTTAGGTATACACAATGGTTTTCAATTTGGTTAGGTTGTTTGGGCGCGTTTTACTTTAGGAATGGATGCTTTGGACTATACAAGAAACAACTGCGAATTACCACATTTTAGAATCAACAGTTTATACATGCAAACCATTACCTAACATGCAGTGGACATGACAGTTTCAACTTTTCAAAGCTTATATTACTTTGGTCGTCAATAAAATCAGCAAAACTCGACATACAAAGAAACTCTGACACCGTTTTGCACTTTCCAGCTTTCCAGATAAATTTCCAGCAAAAAAGATTTTGAACAGAATAAAACGCTTTTTACTTGAATCGCCCCGAGTGAAGCCCTCTGGTTTAAAAATTAAAAAAAATAATTTAAAAATTTACAACTATTATTGGTTTGTGTTTATCGCAAAATCAAAGACAACACTCTATATTCTACAAATTAATAGCTTTCTAACGATATCTATTTTATTTTTGTGGCATAAATTCTGACGATTTGGGAGCGCTTTACAGAAATGACCCTGCAAACATTAACGAAGACCTTAAATAAGGGAAAATATCAGACCAGGCTGTTTTCTACTTTGTAAACAAAATAATTGACAAAACCCCTCCGGTTTGGTTCATATGTTGGCTAAGACGCGTCACGCGTCGGTCTATAAAACGTGATTTGAGGGAAATCAACTTGTGCCTGATAATAATATTCACTAATATCGAAAGTGTATAAACAAATATGACCGAACAACAATGACCCTTCTTCATGACCCAGTGATCTTTTGTTTTTGTTGAATCTATGACGTCATAAGCTTCCTCAACTCATTTTTCTCAAGCTCGGCCACTTTAATGGCGGCGCTCCAAAATACAAACTTCACACGTAAGATATCACCTTTTCTTCAACGAATTTTGAAATGAAACTTTACCAAATACCGTATCCTCTTTAAGATTATGTAAAAACATTGCCCACAATACTTTCATCAGAGAACCACTTTAAAACTAACTCTACAACGTTCTGTAAGAAAAAGCAAGTGCATATGTGCACACGGTAACGTTTCCGAGCATTTTCGTATTTTTTCAAGTAATGAGCTGATTGTTCTCGATTCCCTTGAGAACAATAAACATGCAATATAGGAAAACGCTCGGAAACGTTACCGTGTGCACATAGTCTTAATTTCTAAATCATATACAGTAGTCGTATGCAAATCTAATGTTTTGTGTCTACGTTATATAATTTCTAAATGGAAATTCAACACTTCCAAAAATTATTCATAAAGTGATAGACAAGGTAACAACAATCAAGCTGCTTGGAGTCCACTTTGACAGTGCACTGCAATGTGATGAACAAATAACAACGTCATTATTAATTTCTGCCAACAACATTTGCAGTAAATGCAACAAACATTTCACCCAAATGTTTGGAAGTTCGTTCCAAAGTTTGAAAGTTCGTTACACAGCTCGAATGTTCGTTTTGAAACTATACGTGTTTGATTGGCTGCTTGGTTTATAGCAATGAACAGTTGAGAATTTCTGACTGAAATTTCAAACATTTTGGTGAAAAGTATGTTGCAAATCAAAAATGACTGGAAAGTCTAACTTTCTCTTTGGTCAACTGAAAAAGGACAGTATATTTTTTATGAAATAACATTCTGAAAACGCAAGCGGTGATTAGCTAAAAGCCGTGTTTCTATATAACACTATGGAAACATGGATAGATTCCGCTATCCGGCACACCATCATTCTAATTAAAATTTGTACAGAAACACCATTACGCCATCCACTACGCCATAAAGCGCCATCCAATACGCTATCCATGGACAGTAAGGAGAATTTACGCTTTTTATTTCGATTAATTTTAACGTTTAATCTATTTTTGACGGGTTATTTTATAAAGGAATTATTTTATAAAGGAAATAGAAAACATTTTCCCGTGTTCCTATAAAGTTATAGAAACACTTGTGGAAGTTTGGGAGAACTCAAAATAGTGTTCCCACTGTAATTTCTCGTTCTTCCAAACTTCCACTCGTCTTTCTATCACTCTTTAGTATAAATTTACAAGTTCCTATCACAAATCCGTGAATTTCATTGGCTATCGCAGGATTTACTGTCCGCTGATAGAAACCTCTGGATAGAAACCAATGACAAGCCTTCTTTTAACTAAATTGACCAATCAAAAAATGCGTAGTATGTCACGATCAATGATCAGTAGAGCCAGAGGTTGTTCTGTTAAGCAACAATGGCGCCGAAATTATAAATGGAGTGGGCAAATGACAGAAGAAATTGA
>OZ036010.1:8208172-8736419 GCA_964035015.1 Corallium rubrum
GTAAATTAACCAATCAGAATGCGGGATAGAAACGAAATGAATGATAATATACACTTGATGTCTGCTCCCGAGGGAAACAGTTAGTTTTGTTTTCCCGAGAGTCTTGATATTTCCCGAGACGAAGTCGAGGGAAACATTGAGACTCGAGGGAAAACAAAACTAATTCCCGAGAGTCTTGATATTTCCCGAGACGAAGTCGAGAGAAACATCGAGACTCGAGGGAAAACAAAACTAATTGTTTCCCGATTATATAGCAATTGAGTTTCGCTGAATAATTTCGACGTTTATCAAGGGAAAGTACACAAAAGACAAACGCTAAGACTTACCAAAACATTTCGCCTGGCTCCGTAATTTCACTTCAACCAAACAAACATGAGTCTCAGAACAAAAGAACAGCAATACATTTCACCAGTTAATCTTCACACATGCTTTGAAGACCTATAAATATTCTTTTTTTCGTTCCAAACAAGCTTTTGTTTATAGGATGCCGTGAAGAGTTCAAAGTTCTAGCGTGCAACAATTGAAAACTTATTGACCGAGCAGGCAATAAGTTCCCATGCAATTGTTGCCCGTTCGGTAGACATTGAAATTTAGCTAAGGTCATGTGACCACAAACCAACCAATGACAGTCATCGTTGCATCCAGTGAAACTCTAGCTATATAACAATAGGTGCTACTTCGAGTGACGAACTATACCGGGTAAGTAGAGAAAAACTCTACTCGACCGCGGCTGGTAAGTCTCTATCAAATATAGTAATCATTACGACCAGCGCACTGCCTTTCACAGCTAAGGTAAGGTCTGAAAGCGCCCAGTTTGCAGATATGGTTGATAATTGGCTGCTAATAATGTATTACTTACATTAATTACGCTAATTATTAATTATGCATATTTTTTATATTAGTTGATTTATTATTAACACACGACCCCACAAGCTGTATGCTTTAACTCCAATCGTGTTAAAATAAAATTTATTGCATTGCATTGCATTAAATTAAATTACCTCACATTCAACTGCGGCGGCCATTTCACTTGCTTCTCCTGGGTTTTGTTGCCTCTCGGCCTAAACAAATTAACACATTCCGATGTATTATATATATTAACGTATTTGATTATATAACCGTGATTATATTTAGCGAGAATTTGTAGTTTACTGTCTGAATAAAGACACGTTTATTCATAGTTAATAAAAAATAGCCAATTAGCCATGGTTTGGAAGCTCAACAAAAATCATTGTTTTATGTTTTTGTTCAGGTTTATAGAAATTTTTGCACTTTCACGGTTCCTGAACATATTGTATTTTCTGTATAATAAAGCAATCGTCCAATAGCAATATTTCAGTTCAATCACTCAACCGTACTGTTTAAATATTAATAAACCTAAAACAAAGGATTTGGCACCTTCATGTACCTTTCAACATGAATCGTGGCTTGACTGTTAACCGCTTTGAAGTTTGCCAGTTTTCCAAACCAACATGTTGTATCACAAATTATTTCTATCACAAATTTTTGAATTTCATTGGCTATCGTAGGAGTTTCTATCCGCTGATAGTTATAGTTAGTTAGTTATAATTAGTTATAGTTAGTTATAGTTAGTTAGTTAGTTAGTTATATAGTTAGTTAGTTAGTTAGTTAGTTAGTTAGTTAGTTAGTTAGTTAGTTAGTTAGTTAGTTAGTTAGTTAGTTAGTTAGTTAGTTATAGTTAGTTAGTTATAGTTAGTTAGTTAGTTAGTTAGTTAGTTAGTTAGTTAGTTAGTTAGTTAGTTAGTTAGTTAGTTAGTTAGTTAGTTAGTTGGTTGGTTGGTTGGTTGGTTGGTTGGTTGGTTGGTTGGTTAGTTAGTTAGTTAGTTAGTTAGTTAGTTAGTTAGTTAGTTAGTTAGTTAGTTAGTTATAGTTAGTTATAGTTAGTTAGTCATAGTTAGTTAGTTAGTTAGTTAGTTAGTTAGTTAGTTAGTTAGTTAGTTAGTTATAGTTAGTTAGTTTGTTAGTTAGTTAGTTAGTTAGTTAGTTAGTTAGTTAGTTAGTTAGTTAGTTAGTTAGTTAGTTAGTTAGTTAGTCATAGTTAGTTAGTTAGTTAGTTAGTTAGTTAGTTAGTTAGTTAGTTAGTTAGTTAGTTAGTTAGTTAGTTAGTTAGCTAGTTATAGTTAGTTAGTTAGTTAGTTTGTTAGTTAGTTAGTTATAGTTAGTTATAGTTAGTTAGTTAGTCATAGTTAGTTAGTTAGTTAGTTAGTTAGTTAGTTAGTTAGTTAGTTAGTTAGTTAGTTATAGTTAGTTAGTTATAGTTATTTAGTTAGTTATAGTTAGTTAGTTAGTTATAGTTAGTTAGTTAGTTAGTTAGTTAGTTAGTTAGTTAGTTAGTTAGTTAGTTAGTTAGTTAGTTAGTTAGTTAGTTAGTTAGTTAGTCTGGTCACGAACCAAGAACCTATTAAATTTTGGTGGAATCTGGTTGAGAATTGGATAAAAATTTCATAAAAATCTGACCGAAAGATTCTCCATATAGAAGAAATAAATCTGAAAAAAATGCTTGACTGCACTCATCCTTATATTATGCAAACGTTTTTTGCGTCTACGTTGCTATAGCAACAGTAGACGTTATGTACCCGTAAAAACCTATCTGACCGTCTGGGCATTGTCACTTTTGTAACGTAATAGGTTTTCCTCTATCAGATTCATCGGCGCGCGAAACTTTTGGAGCGAATTATATAGCCAATATAAGCGAAGGTGTGCCGATGTTTTCCGATGTAGCTATGTGTGTAATGTGATTCAGTGAATATGGCGTCGACTGCTTTGTGCTTCATTGCTTCGTCCATCTTGTCTACGAACGATTGAGTCACTTTGAAAACAAGTTGTTTCTTTTGATTTCGGGGAGATTTTATCAAGGTAAGGAAGTAATTATAACTTATACTGTGTCACATCAACGTTAATCTCTATGGAACTTGTGGAAACATGATGTAAATTGCCTGTTGTACTGGGCTATCTTTTAGGTTGTATATATCATCAGAAATAGTTGTTTAAAAGGAAATATCTATTTGCAGTTGTTTTACTTTTAACTCAAGGCATTTTGTCCTCAACGTTACTGTAAGCCCGACAGTTACAGACAAAACAGTTTATAGTTTCAAAAATAAATATAGAAAGGATACCCTGATTCATTTTATGGGATTTTAATACTCTAAAAGCCATTGTCGCATTAATATGCATCAATAGTATACACTGTACTGTAAACTTATATTTTATTAAATGTGCAACTGTATATGCTATAAAGCAGTCCAACCAAGCGATCCATTTCTTCAACTAGATCCCAAGAATAGTGCAAAGTTTCTAGTCAAAGATAACAATTTTTGCTACATGCATGGACAGAGCTGCCAGTCCTGCAACCTGCCAGCCCATTTTCTTGAAAAAAGCCCAAGTTAATTTAATACAAGCCTAAACTCAGACAAACAACCCAAAATACCCAAATTACGATGGTGTGATGATTATGTTGCTAGATTCACGTTATTTAGCCTTGCGAATCGTCTGCCCAATCACGCGCTAAGTTCACGCAGGTACAGATACACGTAGAACCTCGTGTAGAAGTTGAACATTCATGTTTATGGCCAGGGTTCTTCGTACAGTGGTTTATTGAACGCCAAATCAAAATGCGAAGACAGTCTACAATCTCCAGTCTTCAGAAGTTGTTGTTACTGAGCTGACATGCAAAACTGCTCGACCGCCACTCGTGTAAAATATAACAGACACGAACCAACAACTCTACAAACGTGAAACCGACTTCACAACATCGTCATTCGTCAACATGCCAGACCATATTAAAGTTAAATATAAAGTTTTTAATATTTCTTCGCACCTTCCGCTAGGCAGGCAATAAATCCTTTCGTCCCGACCATATTTAATTAGCCATGCAGCTAAGTCTAGAAAGTCGTTGTTTTGAGAAGAAAATTGATCACTCCTTTACGTTTCTCTACCATTGCTGTATTCGCCAGTCGTAAACAAAACCACGCGTGCGCAGTGCTATTATAATATATTCCGGGGGGAAACTTCTTCCATTCTTGGTATATTAAGATATCCACGTCTTTCAAGAAATATCCATAGAAATATCCATAGATAAGGTACAAACCTGTCTGTTATCGCTCTTTAGGGCTTACGAGCTTTAATCGACATAAATATTTGTCGTCTGTGAAAGACTGATACTAGTGTTTCACATTTTCACTGGTTTTAGCCTTTCAGTTACGAAGTAGGTATGTCGTTAAACCTGGTAAGTTTACCCCCCGGAAAGTTTGCACTATCTATGTATCTATGTATCGTGTGAATTTTCGCCCCTCATCACAATACTGCAAAGTTTCTGTGAAACTTTGCACTAAAAATGGAATCAAAAATTAAATTCTTAGTAAATGCTCCTACCACGATTATTATTAATAACACTTTTTTGCTTCATAGATACTTATATATACAGTATTCTTCCCTAAATTACCAAATTTTTTTTTCTGTTTTAGAAATATTGACTGACATGTGTTCATAGCTTGTGACAGTTGTTGCACAGGGACCAATGTGTTAGTGGTGACATTCTGATTAGACGTTATCTGTGTAGTGAATTATCGCATGACTCAAACTAAACAAACTTAACAAATTATTAAGTGAAGTGTGTGTAGTATATACATGCAGTACGTTTAAGCTCGTAAATTTACCACATGCACTACATGTATATGTACATGTACAACTCATCAGATCACTTTAACTACATCTCATATGCAAACGCTACCAGTTAGGAGTGCTATGACAATGAATTTGCAACCTTACTGTAGCTCTCCATCTGACCCTCTCAATGGTTAGAGCATCTAACCAGTCATTAGAAGGTTGCAGGTTCAAACCCTGTCTGGGGCTCAGAAATTTTTTCTGAGTAATTGAGCTTGACAAACGTCCAAATTTCTGTTATATATTGTGTAAGTATGTTGCATTATTACTGAGGAATGTAACTAACATTGAAGAAAATCCTGGATCCATTGTTTATGTAATTGACCGAGGTCAAAAATCTGCCAGTTTTAGTGAGGGCAAACAATCTGTCTCCGTTTTAGCTGTTGTTGACTGCAGTGATATGCAGATAGGATGTAACCAGTATGTAACTTATTATGACAGTATTATTTCTGCATGAGTATACACATAGTAGAAAATTATCATGCTAAACTAGTCAAATAACAAACTGAAAAGTTCTTAATATGTATTTTAGCAAATTAAATTGCCTATTTCCTAATTTGGTATATTGCTATGTCCTCTGTTATATAAATTACACATTTACACTGCCTGTCAGTGTCTTTGATGATTATTGCAACCAAAGGCCCATTCACATGATCTGATTAACTGGACTCAATTTTACTCCTGGTGCATGTAATGTCGATTTATTTTACTTAATATACAGGTAGTAGTCAGTTATGTCTTATCACAATTATTATACATGTAGTTGTTGTTATTAAATGATATGTATCATGAGAAAAATCAGATTATGTGAATAGATACATCCCCATCATATTGGTTGATTTTTTCCTTGGCATACACTGTTGACACACCAGTCATCATCATGTTTATTTTAGCAAGATGGCGTCCAATGTCACGTGATTGCAAACGATGTACACTGTAGCCCTAAACGTAGACGCTTGTACGCATTGCGTACCTATTTTTACATAATGCTACAAGTGCAATCAAGCATTTTGTCATACATCTGGTGAGCTAGCCTGGCTATTGGTTATATTTTGGGCTTCTTTGCAACAATGCGGGATTACGTATGCATTTCACGAGTCCGGCCTGAGATCAGTTCAATCACGCTGGCCTGTTCTCAGGTAACCTGCTAGACCGAACTGAAATTTTGAAGCTGGCCCAACACCACGTTGGTTTTCCGTGAAAACAGAATCCATAAGTCTGATTCGAACCGATTCGGACTACAAAACTTTTTAACCGACGCAATTGGAACCAAGGCCATATAATTTCAAGACTGGCCTCATGCATAAACAAAACCGAAAATGCAAAATTCAGTCCGACCTGAGTTCGGGTCGGCTTCGTGTAAACACCCCCTAAGTTGGGTTTTCCTGTGCCTCGAGGGTTTTTCCAGAGTTCTCAAGTTTTCCTCCCTCCGCAAAAATCAGCACCATTACTAAGGGCCTGTACATATGAGCCGGGCCAGCCTGGCTAGCCGGGATGAATTTACCAGCCCAGCTACCCAGGATGAATTTACCAGCCCAGCTAGCCGGGAAGAATTTTACCAGCCCAGCTAGCCGGGAAGAATTTTACCAGCCCAGCTAGCCGGGATGAATTTACCAGCCCAGCTAGCCAGGATGAAATTACCAGCCCAGCTAGCCGGGAAGAATTTTACCAGCCCAGCTAGCCGGGATGATTTTACCAGCCCAGATAGCCGGGATGAATTTACCAGCCCAGCTAGCCGGGATGAATTTACCAGCCCAGCTAGCTGGGATGACTTTACCAGCCCAGCTAGCCGGGATGAATTTTACCAGCCCACCTAGGCGGGATGAATTTACCGGCCCAGCTAGCCGGGATGAATTTTACCAGCCCAGCTAGCCGGGATGAATTTACCAGCCCAGCTAGCCAGAATGAATTTACCAGCCCAGCTAGCCGGGATGAATTTTACCAGCCCAGCTAGCCGGGATGATTTTACCAGCCCAGCTAGCCGGGATGAATTTACCAGCCCAGATAGCCGGGATGAATTTACCAGCCCAGCTAGCTGGGATGAATTTTACCAGCCCACCTAGCCGGGATGAATTTACCGGCCCAGCTAGCCGGGATGAATTTTACCAGCCCAGCTAGCCGGGATGAATTTACCAGCCCAGCTAGCCAGGATGAATTTACCAGCCCAGCTAGCCGGGATGAATTTTACCAGCCCAGCTAGCCGGGATGATTTTACCAGCCCAGCTAGCCGGGATGAATTTACCAGCCCAGATAGCCGGGATGAATTTACCAGCCCAGCTAGCTGGGATGAATTTTAGCAGCCCAGCTAGCCAGGATGAATTTACCAGTCCAGCTAGCTGGGATGAATTTTAGCAGCCCAGCTAGCCGGGGTGAATTTACCAGCCCAGCTAGCTGGGATGAATTTTCGCAGCCCAGCTAGCCAGGATGAATTTACCAGTCCAGCTAGCTGGGATGAATTTTACCAGCCCAGCTAGCCGGGGTGAATTTACCAGTCCAGCTAGCCGGGATGAATTTACCAGCCCAGCTAGCCAGGATGATTTTTACCAGCCCAGCTAGCCAGGATGAATTTACCAGTTCAGCTAGCCGGGATGAATTTACCAGTCCAGCTAGCCGGGATGAATTTACCAGTCCAGCTAGCCGGGATGAATTTACCAGTCCAGCTAGCCGGGATGAATTTACCAGCCCAGCTAGCCGGGATGAATTTTACCAGCCCAGCTAGCCGGGGTGAATTTACCAGCCCAGCTAGCCAGGATGAATTTACCAGTCCAGCTAGCCGGGATGAATTCACCAGTCCAGCTAGCCGGGGTGAATTTACCAGCCCAGCTAGCCGGGGTGAATTTACCAGCCCAGCTAGCCGGGGTGAATTTACCAGCCCAGCTAGCCGGGGTGAATTTACCAGCCCAGCTAGCCGGGGTGAATTTTACCAGCCCAGCTAGCCGGGATGAATTTTACCAGCCCAGCTAGCCGGGATGAATTTTATGGGTTGTTCATATGAGCTGGGCTAGCCCGGCTAACCGGGCTGGCTCGTTTTGTTAGGACCTTAGTGCGGCTTTAAAACTTGCATAAAATAAATTTGCTATAATTAGTTTAGTTTAGATGTAATAGCTTCTTAATGTTGATTGAAATATTGTTTTGCGGCCCAGCGAAGATTCTCATGACACAAATCATCCCGATTCACCGGGCCAGCCCGGCAAGTTTGTGTTCATATGGAAAATCTTCATCCTACTTCACCGGGATCCCGCCTAGCTCAAGTGAGATCTCACCTAGCAGGGCTGGCTCGCTTCCCATATGAACACAAAGTTTTTTGAATATGAAATAACAATAACGTGCGGATCCCGGCTAACCGGGCTGGCCAGCCCGGCTCATATGAACAGGCCCTAAGGATAGGATTGTCCCTTAGAGGAGCCTTCTGGTTGACTCCGACTGCGGTCGTCAAACAAAAAATATCTTAACAACTAACTATAAGGTTTTAACCATTTTGCAATTAATGTTACCGCAATACAAACCTCATTGACTGAAGATTGGTTTTGATTTTCCAATATTCGGATTTTCTCATATGCTTCATCAAGCCATACCTGCAGTTGACAGCGCTCAGCTTCTTTGCTTGTCTATTAAAAAAGATAAGACTCATCACTTCATATTAAATATAGAGAAAAAGTTTTCACGTCAGTTGACTTCGTCTGAAATCATTACAAGTATATAAAATTAAAGTGGTTATTATATGCATGACAAAATTACTACATTCTGATTGGTTGAGAGGAGTACAATTATTTTATTAATTGTACTGCTCCCATGGCCCTGGGAACGATGTTGACAATAAATTCAAAATGGCGGCCAATTATGCAATGGAAAGTTTTCACACATCCAACAACACTATGAACTAAAAATCCATGTAAATATTTAAAATGAGTACGGAGAACACCCAGAATGAAATGTTTCTTGTCAAGTAATGAAACAAGATGTTTTTAAAGGCGCGAGTGAGTACGAAGCGTACGTGTCGTAATTTTGTCATGCATATAATAAGTGAGTAATCATATGATTTTGCTCGTACAATTAAGGATTTACACTACTCGTGATATTTGAAAATTATGCCAAGTTGCACTCGCCTAACGGCTCGTGAAATTTTGGCAAAATTTTCAAATATCACTTGTAGTGTATATGATTACCTATACTAATAAAACAAAAATTAAGTCTGTTTTATTTGAAATAATTAGTTCAAATGACAGAATAAGATCTTTTGCAGTTTTTCGTCTCCTTGCTTCGTTGTCAATTCTAGTTCGTTTCATTTTCTTGGTTTGCCCTCCAGGGGTCGAGCAATAATACCCTATCTAAGGATTTTTCTTTGTAAAATATCTTTTTTAACCCAGCCACGTCCATGGAATTCGTGAGAATGACAATTGTGGCAATAAGAAAAAACAAACAAACATGCAGATGGAATTTTATAGACGCAAACACACAGCGTGTGACACATTTTGGTGTCGTCCAAAATTCCCGTGCCATGTGCCTCGGGATTAATGCCCCGAGACTAATGCCAGCCCCGGGTAAATCCTAAAAGAACAAATGCCCCGCCCGCGGGCTTAAAAAGCTTGGAAAACCCCACAGCGGACCGTTTTTCCACATCCCGCGAGGGCTACTTTCAAGAGCTTGAGCTGTAATATAATTTAAATCTACTCACAAGTTTTATCTGAAGCTCGTCTTTCTCTTTTTGTTTATTTGTCACATCTGTATGGTGCTTGAAACCAGTCTCGTAAACGGTTGTGTAAAGCGTTCTATTTTTTTCAGACAATTGTTTTACTTCATCATCAAGGGCAGTTTTCTAAAAAAAAAATAACGTATTCATTTAAGTAAACAGGTTATGTGAACTATGGGTTATGGTTATGGGAACTACTCTAGTTATGATGAGGCTCTGGTGGAATTGAATTTACCATCTTTAGTGACGCGACGTGAGTCTCTTTGCCGTAAGTTATTTACGAAGACACGAAATGACAAATCATCTAAGTTGTTTGATCTACTTCCGCCCAAAGTTACGCATTCTTACTCCCTGAGGAATCCTAATCTTTTTAATCAAGTTAAATTTAATACTAATAGGTTTGGCAATACCTTTATAATGAAATGTGCCAGACATAAATTGTAGATTTATTGTAATTTTAATTAGAATAAGTTTTATGTGTAAATTTATACGCAATTCAGCTTATGCTGCAAGGTTTTAAATTTTTAATAAATTCAATTCAATTCAATACATACTGAGGCACAGCTAGCAGTGCTTTTCTTACTCATTGATGCTTGTTTGTCTCTGGGTTCTCCCCACTGATCTCTATACAACTGGATTGCTCATCTGACCTCAACACAACCTCGTCCCCAGGGCCTTTTGCGAAGCCTCAACAATGATAAAGCCACCGGAGATAAAGAATTTGGAGTACCAAGATCCAGGCCACCACGGAAACTTTGTACGGTTTCGTAGCCCGAAAAGAGATGAAAAGAGACGAAAAAAGACGAAAAGAGCCACATTTAGAAATGTCTGCTATTGGTATCAAACAAAGAACACTTAGTTTTTAAGAAGCTTAGTTTTTGCATCTGTTGGTATTATCAAGCAGTAAAAAGTGTTATTTTGTAATTTTTTACTCTGTCCAGTAATCGATAAATTTGCCTATATCACCAAACTTGTAAGAACCAACGAAATCAGTCAATAACTGCATTATGAAACTATCTATATACCTCTGGTATTAAAACATCATGTAGTTGACAATTTTGGACTGTCCCGATAACGGTAAATTGGCATCTGACAATAGACCTTTTCGATAATTACGTCACCCTTCATGAAAACGAGGCTCCAGGGCCAACTAAGTTTCTGTGTTGTGTGTAACCTTTTAAAATGGTCAAAATGTTCGCATCATTGCTCGTCAAGTAATAATATAACGGACTTCTCACAACTGTTGTAGAATTTCGATATTGTTTTTAAAATACATAACGCACAACTTTGAAACATAATTATATCAAACAGAAGATACTGTAACAGTGTAACATGCTATTTGCGGTAAGAGAAATTATTATATGGCACAAGTTACTTCCGTTGAAATCGTGTGTTCTCATTGGCCGAGACGTGTCACGTGCCGGTCGATTATTTTCCGTAATCGACCGGTTGATTACGGATATTGTCAGCCATGTTGTTTGCAACTAAACAACGAAAGAAAACCGCAAGAATTTTGTGAATTCAACAACCTGAGGACTAAATTATGTATGATTGGGACGAGAGCAATCTGGAAGCGAGTTTAGGAGTCCGAAAGCGATGACAACAAAAGCAACAACATTGAAAACGATGAGTTTATGTCACACGCTCGAGGTCACACTAAACTGACTAAAGTACGTATCATGACAAGGTATAAATGTAAGGTTTGTTGTTTCAAAATGCCATATAATAAACTTTTTATTAACCTCGCTTGCTCGGTCTTTACAGAGAAATATCAGACCTCGGTCTTTGTGTACAAACCTCGCCCTACGGGCTCGGTCTGTACCAAAAAGACCTCGGTCCGATATTTCTCTGTAAAGACCTCGCGTTCGGTTAATAAGAAGTTAGTATTTTAAAAATGGGAAAACGTACTATTATCTTGGTCTGAGTTGTAAACAAAACAAAACAAACTTAACAAATTGCTAGAAACTTGACATTTCCCCAGCAAATAGCATTTTACAGTATCTTCTGTTTGATACATGTTTGAAAGTTGTGCGTTATGTATTTTAAAAACAATATCCGAAATTCTACAACAGTTGTGAGAATTCCATTATTATTACTTGACGAGGAATGGTGCGAACAGTGGAAATCAAGCTAGCTATCAAAATCGTCAAATGACCGTTCGGCACCTAATCTGTAGGATTTTCCGGGATTTTTCAAAAAATGAAAAAATGGAGGATTTTAAATATTAAAATATAGAATTTAAATTTGTATTTTTTTGTATACGTTTTGAAAACAGTGTCGTGTAAGTCAGTAAAGTAGCAACACTCAGCGAAATACAGTAAGCTAATAACTGCATGAGTGTGTTTATAAATACATGCGTATAAACACGCTATAAAGTAAAGACAAACAGCACTAAATTACTCACATTTTTGGTTCTTGTCATTCGTTATCAATAACTCCCGGTTTTACCTCACGTATAATTGTATGAATTCCTCATAAATTCACTTTATTATTAAAAAAACTCCTCGCCGAGTCTCCGTATATTAAAAAAAATGGCCGCCTATAACCCAAAGTTGGGCTACTATGAAGTATTTGCTGTCGAAAACAAAGAAGACGAGGACGAGGACATGACCTGATTACAGAAGGATATAAAATTAATGGGTAATAGAACGAATTGAGTCGTGCTATTAATGCCAAATCATACTCGTGATTAACAAATCAACCTCCCGCTTCGCGGTCGGTTGATCAGTGGCGTAGCTACACCCGGGCCTACCCGGGCCTGTGCCCGGGTGAAACCTGCGTGTGCCCGGGTGAAATATTGCAGACAGATCTAGCTCTCATTATATAGGCAAAGTAATTTAAGTATAGAGTATAGCCACAAGGAAGATTATGTATAAGTTTGCTGTTTACAAACTGACTATAAAATCATGATTTTCACTGGTTTTTATTTTATCTTTTTTGTTGTTAAAATTGCCCCCAAAATGCAGGAAATAGCATTTCCGTGGCGTAAAAAATCAAAAATTTCCTGGGGGAGCATGTTCACACCCCAGAGGTTTCCCGCATGTTTGGCGCTCTGAACTGCCACTACCAACCGGACATACTATACTTCAAAATTGGTGGCTACGGCCCTGTGACTGTAAATCACTGTAATAACAAAAAACCCACCAGAGAATGTTGAGACCTGTGCCCATGTTGTGCCCACATGACATCTGCTTCCTGGCTTCGCCACTGCGGTTGATTTTATAATCACTCCGCGGTCGGTCGATTTTGTAATCACTCATGTGATTTTGGCATTAATAGCGCTCCTCGTCGTTCTATTACCTCCATTAATAGTAACGAGGGACGTTTTATGGGAATATGGTGTAGTTGTCCCTCATGAATAATATTGGATCAGGGACGTTTAAAACTAAACTTCCTTCATCCAATATTGGATATACGACCTTGATCGTCCTTCTTGAAACAAATTATTTCGAGGTGACCATGTAATTATCATAAAAGAAGTTAATGATTTACAGTGTGAGCAGGCTTTGCAGTGTGAGCAGGCCCTGCGAGTCAGAGCCCCTTTCCGACCTACGCAGGCTTCGCGGGAAAGTGGGCTCTGCCAACAAACTCGATCTTCGGCCCAAGTTTGGGGCGAGTCAGTCAGGTTTTAAACTGGTCAAACAGTTTATGCGGAACACGCGTAACAACGCGTAAGTAATCGTGTAAGCAGGAAAATAGCAAGTAACGCGTTAAGGCTCTTTTCCAGTCATCACAAGACCAGCTCGCAGTGTGTGCATCTAATTAAAAACAACTAGCAGTGCTTGTTTCTCGTTGTGAGTTCTTTTTAATGAGATACAAGTACTTGCAGCAAGCTGCGAACAGTGGCTGCGAACTAGTTTCTGCGATGAGTGGAAAAGATGGTAACCGTTCACACATGCTCAAAAAGAAATATCGAGTTTATTGGCAGAGCCCACTTTCCCCCGAAGCCTGCGTAGGTTGGAAAGGGGCTCTGGTTCGCAGGGTAGCATTGCAAGGCCTGGGGGCCATACTGTGTGATCGTACTCCATACTTTAACTCAGACCTTGGGCTTGGCTTACTTTAGTCTGTAGTTAGCTCGATTGCGTCCTGTTCCCACCCGCTTGTTGTAGGACTCTCCATAGTCACTCGTAGCTCCTAGAAGTATATCTGTAGAAGTAGTTGATTTTGATTCTTGGCAGTCCCCTTGTCTTGGGGAGTCGGTGTTTGCTCTCGTAGGTGGCTTTGTTGGCCTCTCGCCAACATTGGTTCTGTTCATCTGGCCTTCCTATCCAACCTCGTACCCAGGGGCGTTTGCGAGCGGAGATAAGACCCTGGGTACGAAGTTGCTTCCTATCCTGGCGGCTGGCTCTCAGTATATGCACTTTACTACTGTAAATAGCTAGCCCATTGCGGATAAGAATACTGTATTATGTATATAGTACCATACCTGACTTTCAAGATCTTTTACACGAATGTTCATTGATGCCAGTTCGCTTTTTATCTGGTTGTTCTCAACTCCAGATTTTTGCAGCTGTCAAAAGAAATTATAACTAATTAATTACTAATTATAAAAATTGTGCATATATAGTTCAGTTTGACAGATTTGCATCTCTCAAGATGTTGTTCTGCTTTATACTTAAACGTTGATCTGTTCCCGTTCAAATCTTTCTGTCAAGAACTATATTGCTCCCAGTTCCCCCACAATCTTTACCGTGCATGGCCCCACCACAGAATAAAGAATAACTTTTTATTCTTTATAATTTAATAATAATAATAATAATAATAATAATAATAATAATAATAATAATAATAATAATAATAATAATAATAATAATAATAATAATAATAATGCCACTGGGGTAGGACAAGCATGGTCTTCAGTCTACCACGGGGATGTGGACGCTCCCGCCCTGCAGAGTCTGGGGTAGCACCTTTGGCAAGTGCTAGCAACCACAAAGCCACCCCTGTTGGGGATGCAACATTGGGTAGGTGGGACTCGTTAACCTTGGTTGGTAGCCCACCTAGGAGAAGGAAAACTGATTCCAAACCCGGGCAGGTAGAGCTCCTTAGTCTTGGCCGACAGTCACCCTAGTGCTGGAAACACGAATGAAAGTACCGGTCGTAGTGTCAATAGCAGCTAGAGGAAATGAAATGGCAGAACGAGATAATGAAGAAGAGTTCCAGAAAAGAGAAAGAGAAGAAAGGAAAGCGGAATGGAGAGAAAAAACACTGCATGGACAACATCTAAGGCAGACAGAAAGTATTAGCAGTAAAGACTGGTGGTTGTGGCTATGGATGGAAAGAAGAAGAAAGAGACAGAAGAATTACTGATTGCTACACAACACCAGGTACTTAGGACCAATGTGATCAAAAAGCGAATAGATAAAAGCCATGGTGACAGTAAATGCAGAATGTGCAAGGAAGCAAATGAAACAGTTGCCATATAATATGCCAGTGTAAAAAGTTGGCTCAAAAAGAATATAAGAAAGACACGATAATACAGAAGAAAGAACTGAAACGATAACGTGTCAAAAACCTTACATTGGAAATTGTTATATACCAAAGACTTTCGTTTGCCAAAGATGAAATCCTTTGGAAAGACTCACGAAAAGAACACACAGTTTGTTCATAGATGATCTGAAGTCCTACCAGGAAAGCCATAAACAAATGGAAGCTGCCAACGAAATAATTGTGAGAGCCAGCGACGACACAGGAGCAGTGTATGGTGTAAAGAAATGTGCAGAGATTGTTTTTAAACGAGGAAAGATGATCAAAGGAGAAGGCTTAAAGATACTGGATGAGAAGGCAGAGGCATTGGATCCGGAGAAGGAGGAGTTTTACAAATTCCTGGGGATAGAGCAGGGAAAGCAGATTGATAAGGGAAGGCTAATGTTAAGAATCAGGAAAGAAATGCAGAAGAGATTGGAGAGCCTGGTAGATTTAGAGCTGTATGACAAGAACCTCGTCGAACCAATCAACTGCAGGGTTATACCAATTGCAGGGTATGCCATGAACGTGTGCCAGTTCACCAAAAAGGAACTATACGATCTTGACATGTTGGTGAAGGAGATTCTACGCAAAAACGATATGTTAGGTAGACAGGCAAGTGACGAACGGCTATACATGAAAGGGAAGGATGGTGGACGAGGTGTAAAGAGTCTGAGACAGGTTTACAAAGAGACGAAAGTGCGTGTGGCGACATACATGGTGTTAAGCCCAAGCCGCTGGATAAGGGTTGCATGGAAGAGAGAGTATAATAGCGAGTACAAAAGCCTGAAAAGGGAAGCGGAACAAGCACTGCAGGAAATGGGCCTTGAAGTTGACTTTAGAGAGGCAGAGATATGGAAAGATCAAGAGAAGATGGAGAAGGACTGGTCAGGTTGTTGGAAGGAAATGAAGAAGGGGATGAAAAAAGGATATGGGGAAAAGCTGAAGATTGAGTACAAAGAGAAAGTTATGCAGAGTCAAGTGTTTGCAGCGCAGGAAAAGGAAAGCCATATGTGGTTGAATTCGAACATTACACCACAGAAGACAGCAGGAATCATGAACATGTTGGAACAAATGGTCGAAACCCGGAAATGGAAAGCGATGCGAGGAATTGGAGACACAGATGGAAAGTGCAGGTTATGTGGACAGCACGAGGAAACCGTTCAGCACCTGCTTGCAGGATGTGGAATACTGGCGGGAGGTGAATACCTAAGCAGACACAACAACGCATTGATGGTGTTAGCAGTTAACTGGGCAATAGATAAAGGACTCTTACCTGAAAGCACAGTATGGTACGGAGAGAGATGGAAGAAAGGACATGCACTCAAGGGCGATGAATTCAAACTTTGCTGGGACTTCGAGTACAAAATGAGGAAAACGAGTACAGCGCATAGACCGGACCTGACCCTGGAGGATGGAAGAGAGAAGAAAATATGGCTGGTGGACATGTCGTGCCCACAGGAAAGAAACATAGAGGAGGTAACACGAACCAAAATACGAAAGTATCAACAGCTTGCGTTCGAGACTAGAGAGAAGCGACCAGGATATATAGTGGAAGTAGTACCAGTTATCATCGGATGTTTAGGAGGTGGTGTGGAGAAGACGGGAAAAACGGTGGCAAAAGTAATCAAAGGAGAAGGAAACGTGATAAGAATAGTGAGAACAATGCAGCAAACAGTACTGTTCGAAGGAGAGACAATTATAAGGAAAGTGTTAAGTGGAGTAATTCAACCGAAGTAAGACTCGGTTAATGTCCCAACAATTATTGGTGGGAATGTGAAACCGGCCAGACTTTATTTTTAAGCTGGCTATATGCTGAAAATAATAATAATAATAATAATAATAATAATAATAATAATAATAATAATAATAATAATAATAACAATAATAATAATAATAGTAATAATAATAATAATAATAGTAATAATAATAATAATAATAATAATAATAATAATAATAATAATAAGTTATTCTTTATTATGTGAATCTAGTAGACGACAGAACTATTAATTGGCTTGAGGATACGGACATTCCTGTGTGAATTAGGATGAGTTATCGAACAAACAACACAAAGCTCTGAAGACGTCCCAACTGGCTAAACTTGACGAAAGCTAATAGCAATAATAAAAAACTTTAAACATGGAAGTACGTTTTTATTAATTGCATGTGATTTAATGCAAGCTAAGTATTACCCCGAGGGATAAAATAATCCGAGGACGAAGCCAAATTTTTGGTGGAATACCCTGAGCGAAAAGTCTACAGTGCCGTAGCAAGGTGTCAAAAAGTGTGTGTGTGTGTGGGGGGGGGGGGGGGGGGGGGGGGGGGCAGCTGTGGATTGCTAGGTCCCACGGGAGACCCTCGAAACTTTGGGGAACAAATTCGGCGAAATTCGAACGAAATGTTTAATATAAACAGCAAATAATTCAACAAATTCTGCCTTTATACTATACCTGTTCTAGCCTGGTACCCTGGCCCAATTTCAAAAGAAATATGGGCCAGGTAACCACTAATCTTATGCTCGCGTCATCAGGGCTAAATCTACTTATGACGATTGCAGTTTTACTCATATCCACTAAAAACGCGCGAAATTTCAACCAATAGGAAAGCAGACGTCTTTAGTGGTTACCCTGGCCCAATCAAAGAATATGGGCCAGGTACCAGGCTATACCTGTTCGTGATTTTCGTGTTGGACTAAGCTGAGCCCACGATTCAATAAGCGACTAATTCAGGATAAACCTTGGTATGAGATTATAGGTACTTTAAATTTTCACCGCTAAGAATAAGAATACGGTATATATTACTATACCTGACTTTCAAGATCTTTTACAAGCGTGCTCGTTGCGTCCACTGATGCAAGTTCATCTTTCATCTTGTCATTCTCAATTCCAGATGTTTCCAGCTGTCAAAACAAATTATAGCTAATTAATTACTAATTATAAAATTTTTGAATCTGATACTTACATAATTATTGTCTAAAAATTCCTATTATTACAAATTTATATTATTATAAATCTTACGATTTCACAGGAGAGTCAGTCATTGAATGCCAACTTGGTTAGCTTTCCTCAGTCAACAATCTCGATCCGTTACGTATTTTAATTAATTTTAGACTGTAAACGTAAGCACGTAACTCGGGGAGCACGGATGGCCTGTGCTGTTAGGGCGCTACCTCTCACCAATAGATAAGCCCGGTTAGACGGGGACAGTACTTGGATGGGTGACTGTCTGGGACTATCCTTGTTCTCGAGCTTGGACCTGCTCCGAGGGTTTTTCACTGGGTTCTCCGGTTTTCCTCCCTCCACAAAATCAACACCATCTGGGATAGGAGTGGCGCCCACCCCTGCCTTAGGGTAGTAACCAAACAAAGAGCAGCCTTCTGGCTACCTCCGAACTACGGTCAAACGGAAACCTCCACAAAACGTTTGGTTTACGGAGACAACAGCTTTGCTCTGACGGTTTACAACCACACGGCTCGCATTCAAGCGTCGCAATGATTTGCCGCGGCAGACCAGATAGTGTTCCAGTTTTAATCCAACATCAACGTCAATCATGGTCGCCCATAAGTTTCATAAAATTTTGTTTTATAAACTAAAAGTGAGGTAGTTTTGGAACTTGGCGGGCTTTTCCGGACAGCTGACGCCATTTTACGTCATTCATGATCTCTGTTCTCTTATAAATGCACGGAGCTCAATTATCCAACCAAAGCGTGCGTAGAGGGCACCTTATATTATAAACACCTTATTCAGTTAAATATATATATATATATATATATATATATATATATATATATATATATGTATATGTATGTATATGTATATGTGTATATATATATATATATATATATATATATATATATATATATATACATACATACATACATACATACATACATACATACATACATACATACATACATACATACATACATACATACATACATACATACATACATACATACATACATACATACATACATACATACATACATACATACATACATACATACATACATACATACATACATACATACATACATACATACAATTAGACAATGAGCCGTAGTTGTCTATGAGCTGATAGTCGACGAGGTGAAAAGACGTGTTATCTAATTGTTTTAGTATAAACCAACTAGTCAGACAAACAATTATTTCAAAGAAAGACACTGAAGAAAAGAAACAAAATGCGAGTATTCTAGCTGCCATTATTTTGCATTTTCAAACTTGAGCCTAATTTCACCAATTATAGACAGTGAGTAGCTCAGCCAATCAATTTGTAATAGTTCAATTAGTTTGTTTATATTAAAAAGATATAAGAAGCCAGTGCTGTATATGATCACTATACCTGACTTTCAAGAACTTTTATACGTGTGCCCATTTCGTCCTGCACTGATGTGAGTTTGTCTTTTAGCTGGTCGTTCTCAATTTGGGATTGTTGCAGCTGTCAAAATATATTATTGACTATAATTAGCTAAATTGACTTAAATTGTTAATGAACAAAACATTAACATGTATACTGGTATATATATATATATATATATATATATATATATATATATATATATATATATATATATATATATAGATAGATATACTGCCGAAACAGAGAATGTGGTAGTCTGACGTTTCGAGCGAAGATCCTTCGTCAGAGAGAAACGTAAAGAGTGCAAACAAACAATGAGCTTAAGAAAGATATAATCATGTGATTATAATCAAAAATTAGCCAATCCGATAAAAATATAATAATATCAAATTAATGAGACGCAAAAAAATTAGCCAATCGGAGCAAAATAACAATAACAAATCAATCCGCCGATGAGAAAAAAAAAGAAGGGGGTGTAAAAAGGATGAGAAAGAGAAAAAATTAGATAAATTAAGTGAAAACAGTACACTGTTTATGTCCGCCCTTGCTAAACAAAAGCAGCGTCTTCAGAAGTGTTAAATAAAAGAAAAACGTTCGCTGAGTCCATGAGGATGAATGGTTCCAATTTTGAAAATGAGACGCTTTTCTTGTGTTTTGCGGCTATAATTACTACCAGAAATGGGTGAGATGGCACAAACTTTCATGTCCGAAATATGATGGTTGATACTTAAAATGTCGGGCGACAGGCTTGTCAACATCATTGTTCCTCACAGAACGAAGATGTTCAGCAAACTTGTCTGAAACGTCTGGCAGTTTCACCGATGTAGGGCATGCGGGCATGCAGCATTTACTGCACGAAATGCAGTAAATAATGTCGGAAGAGGTGCATGTAAAATTATGCCGAATAACAAAATTAGATTTAGGTCCTGAAATAGATGTAGCAGAGTAGAGAAAAGAACATGTGTAGCATCGTATACGAGAGCAAGAAAAGGTACCCACTGGTGCCAGAAGATTTTTTCTAAGGGCACTATGTACTAATTAAACCATCCCGAAAGTTTTCATTGCATCGAAAAAAGATCAGAGGGTTTATATTGGTGAAAAGGGCTGACGTTAATTCAGGGTCATTCTTTAGGATATGAAAATTACGGCTAAGGAGTAATGATGTCCTTAACTTTGTAGTTGTACGGATGAAATGTGAGAACTAGTGGTGTTTTATTATTAGAAACTCTTTCCAGAGGTTAATACTGGGGTAGGATAGTCACGTTGGACAAAAAAGATCTCATTTCCAAAGATTTGGTCTCAAAATCTTTGTCACCACTGCATATAGGCAGCGAAGTCTCAGAAATAGAGAGTATGGAATGGATTGTTTAGTGTAGTTGGGATGAGAGGATGATATTAAGGTAACTGTGTGTGATTCGGTCGGCCGTTATAAGAAACAGAAGTCATGAGCGCATAATACCACTAATCGACACCGAAACATCAAGTTTTGAAAAGAGTTTCTAAATAATAATAAAACACCACTAGTTGTCACATTTCATTGCCTTCAACTAAAAAGTTAAGGATATCATTAGCCGTAATTTTTGTCGCAAATTATTGCTTAATTTATGCATGGTGTAATTATAGGTACGTAAATTTAGTATACATGATGTAATGTCAAAAACAACGACTTATTCATACATAGTAACAAAGAACAATGTAAGGTGCGGTTTCCGTTCTGATGCGCCAATATTAGTGTTATAGTATGTGTAATTTTTAGTGTGTGTTAGACCGTCAACGTGTGTAGTCGTATGGTAATCGTGTAGTTAAATGTAAGAAATTGAAGATAAATAAAGTCACAGATTGTGAAAGATACAGTCCCAGTTTGTTCTTGAGCAACCGAATCAGCGAAGAGCGTGAGTTCACGGTCGCGGAGTGAATTACGCAACAATTTTCATATCCTAAAGAATGACCCTGAAAGGCTGAAACGTCAGCCATTTTCACCGATAGTAACCCTCTGATCTCTAAAAACATTCGGGATGGTTTAGTACATAGTGTGTACCTTTTCTTGCTCTCGTACACGATGCTACACATGTTCTTTTCTCTACTCTGCTACATCTACTTCAAGACCTAAATCTAATTTTGTTATTCGGCATAATTTTACATGCACCTCTTCCAACATTATTTACTGCAGTAATTAATGCTGCATGCTCTACATCAGTGAAACTGGCAGACGCTTATCTGACAGGTTTACTGAACATCTTCGCTCTGTAATGTCAATGACTATAAATGGTCATGCAGATGTGTTAATAAGAGACTACATGTATATAATGATATTATAATCAGTGCATTAAAGCCTGGTTCTCATATGTCGCCGATGGTCGCCGATTTGTGATTTAGATGCATGTTAAAACAGGAAGTGCAGCAGCATGTTAAGTAATAAAGAACAATGCAGAAAAGCAGTGCTTTTATTCTTTTACTTAACATGCATCTAAATCATGTATCGGCGACCATCGGCGACATATGAGAACCAGGCTTAATGGTCTGTGAGACAATATATTCAACTGGCCAATGATTGGGTTGGGAACAATCTCATTCCCAGCGCCTTCTCACGCGGACGGCCCCTGCCACCTCCGCAGGCCCTCGCTGCATCATGGACAGGTCACACTTTTGAAAGGGCTTGCCAGAATGCATAGCGAGGCTATGACCCAGAGGCGATAGTTTTGAGAGGGCCTGCAAAATCTTTCCGGCCACTGTTCGACAAACGTACGTCCAAGTTCTTTTAACACTGTGACCCACCAGGAAATTCAGTCTAAACTTTCTTACAGATCATGACAATGAAGAAACCAATATGTTTTTACCGACCTTCTGCCAATAATATTTTTAGCGACAAAAAGGAATTGAAGGAAAAAATATCTGCCGAACAAAAGCAAATTCGACGGTCAGGAAAGTACAGGTTTTTCTTATTGTTTTCTTTGTTTATTTAGCTATCCAAGACTGTCAACTGACCAAGAGTTAATGAGATTTAATTTTGTTAAATTGTGGGCTATAGTGTAGCGTAATTCAAGTTTCAGTTGTTGTGGAAACCGAAAAAGTATAAACCCAAGAGTCTCTGGGTAGACTAAAGTGCATTTTCGTTGATTATTCCGGCCGAAAGTTGACAAAGTTAAACCGTATACGTAATTAAAGTAGTGTGCTGCGTAGGTAGTGTTGAAACAACAATCGAAATATGGTATAGTAGGTTAATACTGTATACCATATTTCGTATACGTAATTGCTTTTTTCAACAATTCCTTCATTTTAAAGCTAGGATTCGTATGTCATAAGTCTTCAATGGCCTTCAAAACCTTCGGATATAGCCATGGCTATTGACAATGGTAGTTAATTATGCAAATTTATTCCAAATTTTTTACAGGATCTTCCAGGCCCTAAATTCGGCGTGGGTGACCCGTCCATGATGCAACGCGGGCCTGCGGAGGAGGCAGCGGACGGCCCGCGTGAGAAGGCCCTGGGAACGAGATTGGATTGGGAACAACTACGGAGCAACTATTAAAATTACGCGAAGGGCCTTCACTCGTAGTGTTAGATATCTGCGACTGACATTCCATGTTCCAGAAAACAAAATGGCGGCACATTTCATTATACATGGCTTTATTAGCAGGAATCCCTCCGGCTTCTTACTGGCCGATAAACTCAGCACTTCCGCATGACGTTATCTGGCGCGGTATGGCGTATTTATATTTATATATATATATATTAGAACATCTATGTAATCGAGTGAAATGCCCAATATTACTTATAATATACCCAATTCTCTCCTGGCATTACCACCTTATTATATATACAGAACTCGTGATCAAGCTCTCGGCAACGCCCTCCGTGGCTCAGTGGTCAGAGCATTGCACTAGAATCGCAAGGTCGTGTGTTCAATTCCTGCCGGAAGGCCCGTGTAGTTGCATTTTTCGCAACTGGTCCCGGTTTGGTCTTAAAATGTATATATTCTACACTCGAATTTTCCTTCACCCAAAATCCTTAGAACATGCTATGTAATCGAGTGAAATGCCCAATATCACCTATATATGTATATGTATATATATATATATATATATATATATATATATATATATATATATATATATATAGTTCAATCTACAGACACGTGTTTCGCTGTACTACAGCTCATCAGTGTAGCTTGGAACAATCTGAATGAATTTCATCAATTATATATATATATATATATATATATATATATATATATATATATATATATATATAATAATAAAAGTAGCGTGCTGCGTAGGCAGTGTAGAAACAACAATCGAAATATGGTATAATAAGGTTAGATATATATATACTGCCGAAACAGAGAACATAGGAGTCTAACGTTTCGAGCGAAGGCCCTTCGTCAGAGAGAAACGTAAAGAGTGTAAACAAACAATGAGCTTATATACGAAAGGTAATCACGTGACCAAAAATAAGCTAATCAGATAAAAATGACAATAACAAATCGATAATGAAAGGCGAAAAATTAGCCAATCAAATCAAAATAACAATAACAAATCGATGAGATTGGTAGCACAAATATATCGCTCTTTGAGTACGGATTGATTCGAGATTGCAAATACTGTGACTCAGCTTCAGAAACAATTCCAAAGTTAGCAAAGATGTTAGTGCACACAAACGCGCCATGAACGTTGAAAGAGCAGGCTCGGATTTGAAATCGGTATTAAAGTATTAAAAAGAAAGATTCGCACTATTACACGACAACGTGTTTGCAACTTTTAGTTTATACCCGCTCTTAAGCTTTGCATGTTTGGCCAAGAGTGGCTTGGAGAATTTGTATGTGACTGGGCATAATTTATTGATAATTATAACTTAAACAGTTTTATGAAATTATGATACTGAACGCTTTATCGTAGCATCGCGCTTCGAGTATTTGACTCATTCTATCACCAAACGTGCACAGCAATCTCTTCAAAGAATTAACCTTTAATTTTCGTTCACAACAACGCGATACTTCGATTAGATATACCTCGATTTTATTAAAATTTGTTATTCGTCGGCTAAACTTCTACTAAACTTCGACAAATCACCTTGACAACAGAAGTGCTAAATTTATCGGCCAATCAGAAGCCGGAGGGGTTCCTGTTAACCCTTTATAGCCCATTGGCCACCTTTAGTATTTTACTCTGGCTAACGCCAGACGATTTTACTTGTCAACCGGAAACCTCCTGGGGCCGGTTGTATAAAAAAGTGATTAACTTAATCATGATTAAGAAGTTAACCAGTGATTAACTTCTTAATCATGATTAGTTAATCACCCGGCAAAATTGCGTTGTATAAAGGGTGATTAGTCGGGTGATTAACTAACAACTTTTTAACTCCCCAACAAGTGATTAAAATGTGATTAGCATAATTAACATAAATTAACGGTGGTGTCATGTGATGTTTTTGGAACACCGTCAACTGGCGTTCTCTTGAGATTTAAGGATGGAAAATAGTTCGGATGACATGGTAAAAGGAGATATTATTTTTGAAATATGCAGTGATTCTTTTGATGTATGATTGTGTGCACTGGAACAGTTCGGATATTAAATTTTGGCTGGATGATGATGACATGCAGTATACTTCAGACACCACTTGAATACTTATGAAATGAATCGCGATCGAAGTGATGAAACAGATGGAAAAAGGAAAAAGATTCAAACAAGCAGTTTATAAACAAGGTAGGTTTAGAGAAATCATTTTAATTCAAACAATTTTAACAATGTAAAACGGAGTGAATGAGTTATAAATATCTTTGTTTACTTTCTAATCAATACATATGGTGGGTCCGTCTGCTATTGAATGGTAGCAACCACTGATGGACAAAGCTCTCCTTTGCAGCTGGTTCTTGTGCTTTTGTGGTTAAAACTATGCTCGTTCTTTGTAAGCATTTATCATAGCTTGTAATTTGCTCAAATCTTTCATTTGGCTTGGCTTTGGATTGCAATCACTTTGTCATACCGCTCTCTTGTTTCTTTAATCACTGCATACGAATTAGTAACATTTTATAATAGCACGTGGCTGTGCGCTGAATCAATGCCTAGTAATTGTGGATTTGCATGGGTCTTCCCAAGAAGGTTCAACCTAGAGGATGGCATACCAGCATCCTCCTGCTGCCATGAGAATGACAGAATTTTTTTTTGCTCTACTCCTTCAAACTTCTATTTTTTTGTCTTACATGTAAACTGTGTTGGGCCTGCAGTATGTAATTATGTCTATGTTGGTAATTGTAATGTTTACCTGGCAAGGGTAATAAAAATATAATGGTAATTAATAAAATACAGTAAAAACCCACTAACAAGAACCTACATTTTACCAAATCATCCTGGGATAGGTTCTTATATTCTTATATATTCTTATAATTTTTTAAATAAATTCTTAATTTCTGCCTGGGGTTCTTAATACAGTAGTGGTAGGTTCTTGTTAGTGGGTTTTTACTGTAACATAAAGGTAGATAAGGATAGCTTTTGATCAGTTTTCCAAGCAGTGAACTGGTAGGTGGCTGATTTGAATAAACAAGAACAGCATTAGTGAACAGCATTTTGATTTTATCTCATTATTAGTAAACCTGTTTAGAAGCTCCGTGTCATTGTAAAGAAACAGCAGGGAAACTGTTTTGGTAGCTAACGGCACGATGAACAAGTCATGAGATATTGTAATTGGATATTCTCTAATATTAATATTAATTATACATAAATATACAAAATAAACCATTAATAATTTTTTGTAACTTCATGCTTGAACTAGACTTCTTTACCTTTGTACAAAATGGTGATGAGGGTGGTTTTCATTTATCTCATAGGAACTAAGGATGCAAAACAAGCCCTGTCAATGGTATAGCAAAAGGAGCATCAAAAAATGAACTAAGGAATGGTTTGGTGAGCCATATACTATTAAGAGCCTAAGCAGGAATGACTTACCAGAAAACTACATGCCAAGTGTTGGGTTTACTTTCCCAGTTGTTGCAGTCTTTTTTTTTATTTATTTATTTATAATTATAAACTAAATATTATATTATATAAAAAAAAGTTTTTTTGATCTAGCTGCCACTATTCATATCAATCTGACATGTGTGATTACTGTAAAAGCTCTTAAGCTCCTCCTCTACAAGGTCAAAAATTAAAAAAACCTGGGTGGGGCTTGATAGAGCTTTTACAATATTCATAATACTCTTGTATGTGTTGATTATTATTGTACACATTGAAGTTTACTGCAGCTGTATTTTTTATTCATTAAATGTATTTTTGCTGTACAGTATTTTTTATTCATTAAATGTATTTTTGCCGTAAGCTGTATTTTTGTTCATTAAATGAACATTGCATGGAAGCTTTGAACATCAACTTTATTTTTCATGCACTTAAGATAAATTTCATATTTCCGTACATCCATGTACATATTATTCTCAATGTGTATTATAGGAATGAATATATGTTCAATAAATAACAATTCAAGGACAAATACTTTTTATACTGTAAAAATTTGTATAATTCTGAATTGTCATTGTGTGTCACTGTACATTGCACATTGTACAGTCTATTTTATATAGTACAGTCATGAAAATACTGTATATTTTACCCACAGTGCTTTAACTTTTATTGGTATTTGTAATAATGTATTTGTGCACCTGCTGGTTGTATCTGCTTTCCTGCCTGGTTGCTGGATTGAGATAGGGAGTCATCAAGTCAGTTGACAGGCATATCCACTATCTCCCAGCAACAAGCCATTGTGCTTAGGGTGTGCTCTCCTGTATCAAATGTCCTCCCCAACATTGATGCTCGGAATATAAAAGAATTGTGAATGGAACCAGGCCACTTTGCCACTACATTGGTTAGCCTACCTATATTTTTCCATTAAATATATCATCTCTTAAACAACATGCTTGGGTATTAATATATATTTATTATTTCTTCTTTTACATGCTAGTCCATTTATGCCCTCGTAGGGGGTTCACATAACCTGGGGTTGACATACCGGTATAGGTATAGATCATACAAAAACACTGGCAAAATTTCCTACTCTATTTCCAATTATTTTTATTTTAACTTGTGTCCAAAAAAGGTTATGAGCAAGGGGTTATATAGAGTATTTGGTTTGTGTCAGGGGTGGGCATAGGAAGGGGTTTCCCCTCCCATCAATTCAGTGCAGTAAATAGGTATATATTAGGCCTTGACCTGGCACAGGGTAAATGTGTCGTGTTTACACTGGCATAAGCCTGGCCAAGGCCAAAGCATAGGCCAACAAAAGAAGCAAGCCCAGATATTCTGGCTAGCTAGGCCAGCCCAGGACGCGTTTACACTGCCAAAAAGTAGGCCAAGGCCAGGCCAAGACTTGCAGTGTAAATACAGCTTATATAATGAGCTTCATTAGCCACAGGACCCTGGACTCGAACATGCGTTGCCTTCTACCAAACCAATAACACAAGGAGAAGCAGCCAAGAGCTGTTCCTCTGCAGAAATTGAATGATTACGGTGAGATATTGGCTGGATTTCCTATGCTATTAGTGCTGCTATAAAACGTATGAAGTCTTTTCTAAACCTGTATCTTCTACGTAAAAACTCATCTGAAAGCTCTTCGAAATTAACATAACGATTTAAATACTCGAAGTAAGCGATTTCTTCATCGAAATTCGGCGTGCCTTACTATGGGCCTATGGCCGCCATATTGAACTTTTTTCTTAATCATAGTTAAGAAAGTTAATCACATTTTGGACCAGGATTAACTTTAACGACGTTTTAATCATGATTAGCGCTAATCACTTTTTTATACAACGGGTTTAATCACCTTGTTAACTTTAATCACTATTTAATCACAAAACGGGTGATTAAATAGTGATTAAGAGCTTTATACAACCGGCCCCAGGGCTATAAGGGGTTAATAACGCCATGTTTCATTATCGACGAAAGAGAACGAGACACTGTCTAGGAGAAGAATGCGACACCCTGGATAAAAGAAAGTAGCAACGATAATCTTTAAGGTAGCAAGAAGTGTATTTATAACTATAGTTCCTCACACCTCAGTTCCTCTGCTGTATATCTCGTGATTACGGTGCTTTGAACTTCGAATGGTAATTCGCAGTCTTGCCGAAAAAAGATTTGCCGACAAAAGTTTCATTTGCCGACAGCAGTTTTGCTGGGAGGGGGGGTTGTCACACACCCCACGGCCCTGCGAGTGTCAACATTACCTGAAAACGGTCACATGTTTTTTGTTTTTTTCTGGGAACTTTCTTTAGATGTTTGGCCTGTAGAATCAAATGAAAATATTAATTACAGTTACCAGTACCACATAAATGGTCCGGAAGCTCCATTGTCTTTCAAGATTATGCAATGGTCATGTTGATGAACACAATAGTTCATGTTGGAGGAAGGCAATTGGTTGAAGAAAGGAAATTCTATGGACACGTGACGACGAAGGACTACACTAATAAACCCGAACGTTGGTATTGGATGACTGCTTCATTATACAGAAAAAACAATACGTTCAGTGACCGTGAAATTAGACAAATTGAATAAATTTGGAATGATGACTTTTGCCGAGTTTCCAAACCATCCCCCTCCATTAACTATATGGTTGCACCCAGCAACATCTTCACAGTGATTAAAATTAATATTACAATTGCAAGAGGATACAGTACATAATTTTAATCATAGGATCATTCCAGAAAAGATCCATACCTCCCCCACAGAGGAAATTTTTGCCATCTGGGGAGGGGAGGGGGTAAATCTACTTCTGATAATAGTAAAATGTACTAGGACGTGAGGACGTCTGAAGGGGGGAGGGGGCCGACTTCACATTTCCTCCGTGGGGGAGGTGTGGCTGTTTTCTGTAATGACCCATTCTGAATTAGATGTTGCTGGATGCAACGAAATGTTAGTAAATATATATTCAATCTTTTCGTATTATCATATATGGTCTTGTATTTGAGAATTTTAAGCTGGGCATTAATTTTTATTTCATGTCTTAACCAGAGGCGTATAGCCAGGATTTTTTGTCAAGGGGGGTCAGGAAAAACCTAGGGGTGGGGGTAGCTTAACTGAGGCATATGAAGCCAAATTTTCTCAGGGAGGGCAGCATTTTTGCCAGAGGGGGCCGGCCCCCTTCTGGCTACGCCTCCGGTCTTAACCACCTGGAAAATCAATAGCAACAGGTAGGATCTGGGCATATTCTTAAGAGGGCTGGCCCTCTTCCATACACAGTAAAATAGATGAGCTTCTGGGGTTTGGTATTACTCACCATGGTTAAATTGCTTTTATCGAGTTGCTCCTGCAACACTTCCTTTTGTTCTGACAGTATTGCAACTTTAATGGAAAGCTCTTTAATTTTCTCTGTTGGTGGATCAGTGTGCTTTTGAGGGTCATAATCCAGATCCTTAACATGGCACTAATTATAGATTGAAGTATATAAATTAACAAACATCGTTTTAAGTATTAGTTCAAAAAGCTCACATTTCAACATCCTTGTGTCTTAAATTATATAACAATAATTGCTATATACTTGCGAGCGAGCATCATGCTAGTTTCTGTTTATATTGCATGGCATGCATGAGAGAAACTAAAGTGAAACTTTTTCAGTTGCCTGATGATTGCCCACAAGTATATAGCAATTTTAATGTTTATATATACTATATATATATATATATATATATATATATATATATATATAATATATATATATATATATATATATATATATATATATATATAATATTATACACTATTAAATGTTGAAAAACATTCTGAACAAAACCGGCAATATATATATATATAAATAATGTACATGCATATATATACATATTGTATTTTCTTAAACTGCTGTTGAAAGAATAAAATAAGCTTTTGTATTATTGCAGGTGAATATAGTGCTTTGCACAGTTAATCTGATTGGTTCCTCTAGCTTGGGTCATATCCTGTACTAATTTCACCAGCAGGCAAAACAAAATGGTGGCCATACAGTTTTGCTTTGTTTACAGAAGCAGGAAATTTTATTGATAAACAAGGCTGATGTACATAGTAGAACAAAAGTAATTAGCACCAAAGATCACAACTAAGGTGTAGGTGCATGCTGATTTAAACCCTTGAAGCACCACAGGAGAGATCAACCACAACTCTACTCACATGAGTTCCATATTTAGCTTGACAATGGGGTCATTCCCAAGTGGTCACCCATATATTAGTATAGTAATCTCATCTAACTTAAACTTTAGGTGATCAGAGGCAGCCCACGTCACCTAGCTGTACGTGCTTCCCTTGAGTACAGCAAGTTGCTAGCATGTGGTCCAGAAAAATATAAGAATGGTACTGTAAACTTATTATTTTATTTATGAGGTATACACCTCAGTGTTGGTGAATGTGCATATATATATATATATATATATATATATATATATATATATATTTACTTCACCACTTCACAGCTTGGTAAAATATCCAGAACTATTCAATAAATGTATATACGTTGGATGTTCAGAATTTATTTCAACAAGTATATATATATTTACTGTATATATATATATATATATATATATATATATATATATATATATATATATACAGGGTTCGAGATTTGCGGTATCCTAGTATCCTGACGATACCAGATTTCAGTTTTGGATACCACATGTTATAACCTTGGTATCCTAGCTGGATACCAAGTAAATTGTTGATGAAATACCAAAATTATGGGTATTAGTTAAAGAATACAAAATATAAGAGTAAAGGTTTGTATATACCAAAAGAAACTGAGAACATTCGAGCATTTTCGAGCATGGGTTTATCATAATTTACGAATTTCGAAACGGTGAAAATTAAATGTAGGATTGCAGGTTGTATAGTATACACACCCGTACGGAAATGGCAGCGCTGCATGGTAACTGCATTTTGACTTTTTCTTGACTGTAAATCCGCTGCAGATCCGCTGCACAGTATGCGCTGCACTTTTTGTCGATATTGAATGCAACTGCAGCGCATTGATATAGATCTACACAAAAATAAAGCGCTGCATATGCGCTGCATTTTGACTTCAGCGCTGCATTTTCACTGCATTTTGACTTCAGTAATCAGTACTGCATTTACGCTGTATTTTGACTTACAAGTTTGATTATATTATAGCCTTTAACACCTCTGTTGTATGTCAGTCGGCTTCAGTAGCTGTCAACTTTTATGCGTCTACTTAAGAACAGAACAAATAATGAACAAATTGTTGGATATGAAAGAAGCAAGTATATTAAAGCAACTATAGAAAAAACTAATTGACCTCGACTGGGATTCGAAGTGCATGCCCGCAATTGCCTTCGGTTTACTAGCCGCTTGAACGTACCGTTCAGAGCATCGGATTTAGGAAGTGCCAGCTGTGGGATATTTTGAGTCTCAACCGTTGTCAGCAAGTAGAGTTTTCTTTACTTGCCCAGTAGTTGCTTTATATTGTTGCGTTAATATGTCTTGACCTTATAATACTAATTTTTTCCAAATTCTCAATTATATTAAAGACACGCGCATCACAAAACCAAGTCACAGAACCATCAGAACGTATTCTATTATTTAATATCAGTGTTCGCGTTTTACTGAGACAATCAGACAGAGCATTTGAACAAACTCCATTAAACGTTTATAGTGTTAAACACGAAAACTCGACTATATAGTCATACAGACAAAACTTTACCTCTGAATGGCGCCGATTGTCCTATTGTTTATTGTGCTTCTTTGTAAACATTTAAGAAAATATCAGCAGAGTGAGAGCTGCAGCTTTAAATGCAAGTACCAGCGCCCTTCTCCTTCTTTCTTTAAGACATTCACCAAACAAGTTCAGTTGAATCCCCAAGACGCAAGAGAAGCAGTTAACGCGCAAACGATCAACGGCTTTATCTTTACGCACAATATTTAAATGTTCAAGTGCAGGCGCCAAAAATGCTATCAGTTGACACTTGACCAGATAACGATATTGAATTACTCATTATTGTAGCAAGCATCTCTGACGGGTATAGTATATTTTATTTAGTCTTATGCTTTATAGATATTATTGGGTTAGTTAGATTGCAGATGCGACAACTGCTACTGCTACAAGTCTCAGAACGTCCTTAAATAATATTCAATGGTAATAATTGTTTGAAAGAGATTAAGTTATCTTCTGGCATCAGCAAAGTATTTTTGCTATTTCCTGCCAAGGTTCGAGGCTATCTAGGCGATAACACTGTAAAAGCTGCATGAGCTACATCAGACAACTGTAAAAAGCAATTCAAAAGCATTTCTCATCAGTTTACCATTTGCACAAAACGGCTCATTCTTTGCTCCAAATTACGGTAAGTTTCAGGTTTTTGAACAGCGACTCGCTGCGAGAGCTATATAGTTTATTAGTATTGACTCATTGCGTAAAATTTAAAAATTAAACGAGACGACTTATAGACCTTTTAAAGACCTTATAAGACAAAGCGTTTTCGTTAACCGATTTAATAAATTCTCTACAGTTTTGCTAGGATATTAGCGCGCGGTGCATGATGGCGTTTTGCATGTTGTGAAACACGTTTGCGGCACCAATTAAATTATGTAAGTCGATCAGTATCGAACATGCAGCGCTAGATCGGAACTTTGTGTTGCAGATTAGCTGCATATTGAATGCACACCGAATTTGAAAACTTTGTTTGACTGCGCATTCAATGTGCAGCGCTTTGCGTAAGCGATTTCATCAATTTGTAATGCAGACGCGCTGCAGTTTAAATGCATTTTGACTTGCAGTCAAGAAAAATTACATCTGCAGCTATTCTGCAGCGCTGCCATTTCGGTACGGGCAGGCACGTGCCTGCAAATGGTGGGTGTGTCAGGCTATAATTGTCAGCATCCGGAAATCCTTACATGGTCATCTCATTATTTACAAATTGTGCGGCCTCGTGTTTCACTGTTCGTGGCTTTTTTACCTGGAGGTTTTATAGTTTTTCAAAATGTATTACAAGTAAATTAAATGATGTGGAAATTTGTTGTTCGGAATCCGACCGACAATCCTTCAGCTTCTGAGGAAGTTCAAGAGTTTACCGGGTCAATTACATCATCGATACTGCCTACGGATCAAGGCAATCAAGGAAATGATGCTATTAATATCGATCAAAGCGAAAGGTCAAATGCGAAACAAAAGTGCAAGTTTAACCCATTGTGGCAAAAAGCATTTCCATGGGTGAGGTTAGTCAACAAAAAAATGTTTTGCGATGTTTGCACGAAGAATAAGCATGCAGATAAATCAAGTGCGTTTGTTAAAGGATGTGATAATTTCCACATCAAATCACTTCGAAAGCACAACACGAGTAGCGGGCATGTTAAATGTGCTGCAAATGTTAAAGCTCTTAGTGCTGAACAGGGCACAAATCCTGCTGAAAGAGCATTACGAGTACTGCACGAAAAGGAGTTCGAGAAAATGTGTGTGATGTTTCGAGTTTCACATTCTTTAGCAAAGAAGGGAAGACCGTATTCGGACTACGAGTGGGCCCTAGATCTTCATGAAACAACGCACAACATTAAACTTGGTGAGACTTACAGAAATGATCGGGCTGGGCGAAAGTTTACAACTTTTATAGCCGAGGCATATAGTGTATATACAGTGTCAAAGTTGGATACCACATGTTGACTTTGGGTACCAACTTAGAAATGCTGGTATCCATGATGGATACCTACAAAAAATTCTAATCTCGAACCCTGTATATATATATATATATATATATATATATATATATATACCATCAACAAATCAGAGCAAAACTCAGGTAATCCACCAACCATTAAACTATATAGACCAAGCTAGACCTCACCAGTTAAAAGTGACTTTAATGCGGGCACAGGACACTGATATGGGATTTTTGATACATAAAATAATTTTAATACTACAGTATGTATATATTTAGCACTTAGTATCAGAGGAGGGGCATAGGCGTAGCAGCCCAATTCTGTTTGGGGGGCCCAAGGGGCAAAGATTTTTACCCAAAAACTTTAGGGTTAAATATTGATTTTTAAGTCGTATTTTTCAGTCTTTATAGTTTAACATAGAATTTTTCTTGAACATTTCACAGCAATACATGTCAAAACTGTGCAAAATTCCTAGCAGAAAGTGCCCAAATTTTTGCTTTTTCAAATATTTTGGGAGGGCAGTTTCCCCCCTCTGCTACACCTGGTCAATCTCAGTCCACAAAACATACTGTTTCCCTTGGTTCAAGTCAATAAGTGTTAAATGTCTCGAATTTACGAAGCCAACAATATGGCAGAGCCCATTCAAAATTGAATAGAAGCGTACATTGAAGTCATTGAACTGCCTTTAATTATAATATTAAACGTTTTTGCCTTGCGATGAATTACAAAATTGACAGCTAGTGCACTGTTAGGAAAACCAAAGCCTATTAACCATCACCTATGACTATTAAACCTAAAAAAAAATTAATAGTACGCGGAAAAATAAAAGGCCAAGGCCAAGGGGAAATAGCTTTCCCCTAAAAAAATGATGAATGAAAACCAGAATGAAATCGTTTTAACTAATAAGTGCCGTATAAAATGTCATTTATTGTAATTTCAATAAGAATTATAAGATTGTTTGTTTTTAACAACAATTTAAGGTTAATATAGGTATGTGTAATAATATCAAATTTAAGAACTTATAAACAAAAACAAACTTACAACTCTTGCGTATTCTTGTGATTCGGAAGCGGAATCGGCCAAACACGAAACGTCACCCACTTTCGGCGGCAATTCATCGTTTCCTTCGTCACTGTTTCGACTATCTATGCCACAAATTTCTTCCAAACGGGAGGAAGTAGAACATGAACTGACTGAATCAGAATCGTTCGCCGTTCTTGAAATTTGAAGCATATCTTCGCTGCATAGGTAGTCATCTTTGTCTGGTACAGCACAAGCCATGTTTAGTCAGAAATGATTGTATGAAATATTAACGACTTCTTGCAAGAAAAAACGAAAAGGGATACACGCAGCATATAAAAAAGGACAATACACAAAACGACTCAGTTCCAAGAATCGCACACGTCTCACGTCTGCTAGAAAATGAAAACGAAAGCAAAAAAGAAGGGCGTAAAGCTACGCGCTACTGGGGACGAGCCTAAAAAAGAATCACTGCCGCGCAAGCGCGCGGAAAGAATTTGGATGCTACTTTATTAATAACAGAGAAGTAATATGAGCAACAAATTGCTGCAGCATTGTTGCGTTGCAAGTTGAATAGCGTTGTTGTACGTATTACCACCCACCTTAAACATTGTCGCGAAACAATGATTTTGTTGTAAGTTGAAATAGCATGTTGCAGCAAGTAGAACTTTTTTCAACAAATTTTTTCAACTTACAACAAAATCATTGTTGCGTGACAATGTTCAACGCTTTTCAACTTGCAACGCAACAAAGTTGCGTTGAAAGTTGAAGAAGAATGCTGCCCGTATTACCCCTGAGGGACCGGGATGAATATCTAAAATCTATTTTTACTCTACAAAAATAAATAGAAAAAGGATAGTGTTATACTGACACAACTTATCCCTCTTCAGCCAAAGAACGGATATTAGGTGTTCTAAATTTCCGAATTCCGTTCTATTTTGGCAATGTTATAGTCAAACCGGATATTCTCTTGCGTACAGCATTGCAATATTGATACGCAACATCGCAATTTTGATTGCAAACGCTTTAAATAGAAAATACAAGTTGGAGAGTCCTGTTTTAATAAACACGCGCATAAACAATTCCAAAAAAGAATAAAACTAAATGTTATGTATAATTAAACAGTCTGACAATCAAAAACTGTTACCAAATAAATACCAACAGTTGTTGCTATGGCAACAATGACGTTTCAAAATGGCTGCCAATTACCCTTCAAACTGATTTAATTCGGAAAAGACTTTGGTGACCCCCAATTTTTTTTTCACTAAAACTTTTCTTGAAGTATGAGTAATCAATAGGCCGATTTTAAAAAAATTCTGTAGAACGAATAATTTTATTTTCGGAAAAATCATGTTTGTTAATTTTTAAAAAATGTCGTTCTACAGAATTTTTTTTAAACCAACCTATTGATTACTCATACTTCAAGGAAAGTTTTAGTGAAAAAAAAAGTGGGGATCACCAAAGTTTTTTCCGAATTAAATTAGTTTGAAGGGTAATTGGCAGCCATTTTGAAACGTCATTGTTGCCATAGCAACAACTGTTGGTATTTATTTGATAGCAGTTTTTGATTGTCAGACTGTTGAACTATACATATAATTTAGTTTTATTCTTTTTTGGAATTGTTTAATCACGTGTTTTAAACTCTCAAACTTGTATTTTCCACTTTTCAAGAAACTGTATGGAGCCACCTTAAAATATTGGTTTTAATTAACATCCAATCGAACAACACAAATGTGATGTTATACTTGAAGGTATTGGCTCTAACTTGATGTAGAATTTCGCATTATCCAAAGTTTGGCATTTAAAACGATTTTTTAGGGCAACCCGTCGAGGAATCGTGATAAAGCGTTTGCAGGTTGCTGCGTATCAATATTGCAACTGGTCACAAGCATGCTTCGAGGGTTTTTCACCGGCTCTCCGGTTTTCCTCCCTCCGCAAAACCAACACCTAGATCTTAGCTGTAATCTGTGAAAGTTTTCCGCGACCGAACGATATGATCGAAACCCGCCGTAAAATAATGGCTAAAATCGCCTAACCGCCAAACTATAATAGAACCCCAGTAATGTTTCCTGTGGTCATTTTTTTTCAACAAATTACATCTTCACAAAATTATGTCTTATCATTACAGGAGCGGTATGAAATATTCTGCTAACTAATTTGAATGAAATCCAGCTATTTTTAGATAATTCGTAAATCTCTTTCTTTTTTGTTGTTTGTTTTTGTTGTTTGTTTATGTTGTTTGTTTTTAATACTTGTTCACAATATTATTTGTTAAGAATTTAATGTAATCCTTGCGTTAATACTTATAAATATCGTAACAAATTGTAATCTATGTATTTCTTAAGTTAGTTTATTGATAATGTAAGTAATTTATCTAATATTTTGTAATTGTCACTAAAAAGCCCCCTAACTCTTTCCTGTCAGAATCGTCCTTTAGTATTTTATTCTGCAGGCTAACGCCAGACGATTTTATTCACCTCTGGGGAGGCCCTCGGACAGGAATGAGTCAAGGGGAATGTCAATAAATTCATTCATTCGTCCATCCGTCCGTCCGTCCGTCCGTCCGTCCGTCCGTCCGTTGGTTGGTTGGTTGGTTGGTTGGTTGGTTCGTTCGTTCGTTCGTTCGTTCGTTCGCTCGCTCGTTCGTTCGTTCGTTCGTTCGTTCGTTCGTTCGTTCGTTCGTTCGTTCGTTCGTTCGTTCGTTCGTTCGTTCGTTCGTTCGTTCGTTCGTTCGTTCGTTCGTTCGTTCGTTCGTTCGTTCGTTCGTTCGTTCGTTCGTTCGTTCGTTCGTTCGTTCGTTCGTTCGTTCGTTCGTTCGTTCGTTCGTTCGTTCGTTCGTTCATATATTCATTCATTCATATATTCATTCATTCATTCATTCATTCATTCATTCATTCATTCATTCATTCATTCATTCAAAAAGAAATTTTTTCCCCTAAAGTTTATTAGGGGTGTTAAACTTTTTAAAAAATCACGATTTATCCTCCGTTCTGGTGTTGAAGATACTTTATGACTGGCTCCGGTATGGGAGTGTCACCGCCCGACCCCCCCCCCCCCCCACCCCCACCCCCCCACACACACACACACTTTACGGTAATCTGGTCGTTAAAATTGGTAACATCAGTGTCATGTGTCCGGTAGCTTACCTTTACTGACGAAAGTCAAGGAATTGCGCTTTTGGTAAATTCTAAAAAGAATTTCTACGATATTGATAAGAATGTTCCATGGAGTATTGCCAATAACTGGGTGGAGCCTGGGAAAAGTTCAAGGTTGATAAGTGTTAAGCCGCTGTTACGCAATGCGATATTTCGTGAAACCTGTGCGAGAGGTTTCAAGACAGATTGCAACGTGTAATACCCCCTCGTTTATGAACCTGCATCGCTTTGCATTGCATTGCGAAACAGGTTTCACCAATGTCGAATGCACTTTAACAAAGCGAGAAAAATTTATGAAACGAAGGGGTTATAATCCACACGTTTTAATCTGACTTCAATCTTGAAACCTGACTCGCAGTAGCGTTGCGACACGTTTCACAGATCGTTTCATCATGTAAGAGGGTGGTAAAGGGGGGTACGGATCACGTTTCACGGGAAATAAAAAGTCATTTCTCATTTCACGGATAAGAAAACTGCCATTTCACGTTTCACAAAATATTACGGGAACGTTTAATCAAGTCTGTGACAATTATTCACAGAAGGCGAAGTAGATTGAAGCTCATATTCCTCATAATCAGGGGCGAATTTAGGATTTTGAAGACGTCAGTCAAAGTTGTGGTCCACAGTTGTAGGGTGGTCCGGGGGCATGCTCCCCCTGAAAATTTTTGAAATTGGGGTCTCTAAAATGGCATTTCCCGCGATCTGACAGCAGATTTGAACAAATTAAACTTATAATCTTAAAAACTATAAAATACGTAATGCTTAATCACAATTCACGACAACTTCAGTACTTTATTCTCATTTCACGGACAATTATTATCGACAATCACGGCTCACGGCTGGAATACAAATCACGTTTCACGACACAAAATTCCGGCATTTCACATTTCACAAGAAAATATATTGGCAATTTACGGCTCACGAAAATACCCTTTACCACCATGTAACAGCAGCGACTTTACACGCATGTTTTTTTCTACAAAAGCAACGAACCCCGTGGGTATCATTCTGTGCGGTGCATGTGTAATTGAGTCATTCCATCTATCAAATTGTAGTGTTGCACCAATATAGGAATTTACCGATATTCCAATAACTGAGACTTTAGTGCAGATATTTGCCAATACTGATATTCCATTTTTTTTGAAATCAAATGTCCATGAAACTTAAAGGGTATTGGCATAAAAAATTAAGTTTGTGTAATTTGAAAGAACTCCTAAAATTGTAATAGAAGATCCTTTACAACTTTTTCGTATCTTTCTGCATTTTCAAGATATTTCAATTTGTTTGATATGTAAATGAGATGGTCTCTGAGTTCAGGAGTGGGGTAAAATATTTTCATACATAGCAAAATCACTTACATATCTAACATGAAATGTTCAGCGTCGCGAGGAGTTTTTATGTGTACAGTTTCAAATGATTTCGCTGAACAAACTTAGAGATTATATAACTGGTTTTGCTACATGTGGAAATATTTTACCCCACACCTGACGTCAGAGACCATCTCATTTACATATCAAACAAATTGAAATATCTTGAAAACGAAGAGAGATACGAAAAAGTTGTAAAGGATGTTCTATTACAATTTTATGAGTTCTTTCAAATTAGACAAACTTAATTTTTAGTGCTATTGCCCTTTAAAGTTCATATGACATGAAAATTGAGTTTGTTAATTTTTAGTGCTATTGCCCTTTAAAGTTCATATGACATGAAAATTGAGTTTGTTTTATTTGAAAGAACAAAGCAACATCTTTTGCAGTTTTATTGCTTTGTTTTTGATATGCAAATGCCATATATTGTGACGCACATGCGCATAATGACTTATCGGAGAAGGCTGTATATCTTTCAGAACTATTATCAAACGAAACTACTTGAAATCCTGTGTTTGGTGCTGTGGCGGGAGGAACACACTGCACACTCATATGCTTCCTTCAAATTAGTTTAGTTTTATAAGAGCAAAGATATATGGCCTTTTCCGATAGGTCATTATGCACGTGTACATCACAACATAGGGGTGTTGGTGGCATTAGGCGTGTTGGTGGCACAGTGGTTAGCGCACGTGCCTTTCACCTCTGCGACCCAGGTTCAATTCCTGCTCTCAGCAGTTATCTGATTAAAATTTCACCTTGGCCGCATGTGAGAAGAGTGCTTCCAGTTTGACTCTACCAAACATCGCAGGTTTCCTCCGAGTACTCCGGTTTCCTCCTGTAGAAACACTGGACCAATGAGGGATGGCCCTTACTGGACCTCTAAGGAGAACAGTTTGGTACTAACTGATAGAGCTATCCAGTATAAATAAGATTAGTTTAGTTTTAGTTTAGTTTAACATGTGACATTTACATATCAAACAAAAAGAAATAACTCAAAAACGAAGAAAGGAAACAAAAAACTGCAAAACTAGGTTACTCTGTTATTTTAAGTGTTCTTTCAAATAAAACAAACTTAATTTTCGTTAAAAATAACTAGTAAGTCGATCAGAAAAATTGCCTTAGGCATCAAAGCCCGATATTTACTACATAATAATATACATGAAAATAATTCTCAATTCAGTTTGATTGGTTAAGAGCGGTGCAGTTTTAAGGAAATACATTGTAGATGAGAAAAAAGGAAATACAGTGCAAATTTTTGAAGCGAATAAGCCAATCAAAAACAATAAAAACTGAAAAGAGTCACGTTCTACAACGGATTTTGACGGATTGCATTTTCCAACCTCATGCCCAGGCTCTTTCTGCACATAATAAACAAATATGGCGGGCAAGATTTTAAACGGAGAAGAACAATTCATTAAAATTTGAAGTTAATTATTTCTTCTTCTTGTTGTTGTTAAGTAAAGTACCTGCAAAAAAGCTAGAAATTTTTAGTGCTTTTAGTAAACTTTCTCGAGTAGTGGTAGAAGAAGCGAAGCGTTTTTAAACAACCAAATATACGAGTGGCCACTGCCGAAAGGGCACTGTAAAAATTCTGTATAGTTGACTTGGACATTTTTTTCATGTATATTGTTAATAAGTAATAGCATGGTTTTTCGTGCAATTTGGAAAAAACATACACTCGTGTTTCAAAGACCTCAATACCTCAAAGACCTTTACTCTTTGAAAAACTCACTCGTGCATGTTTTTTTTTCCAAATTGCACTCAAAACCACGCTATTATACCTATACTAATTACCCTAAGTGCATATTCACTACATAACTACCATAAGTGCACATTTACTACGTAATTACCATAAGTGCATAATAACCACATAATTATCATAAGTGCATACCACAATTACTCCTTAATAAGTGTGTTGCCAGCGCGAAGCAATAGAAGGGGGGAAACCATCAAATCACGACACAAGACAAGCTCGTAGATTTATGTATTTATTATATAGCTATATTTTTTGTGCATATTGACGTATTCGTACCAGCAGAATTAGACCCGCGTCGTTATATTAAACAATTATTTACTCCATACACAAATTCAGATTTAATACATTAAATTAAAACTTTTTAAATATGCAATATATATTAACACAGGATTTTATATGGAGTGATAGCCATTAAACATTTAATTTTATATACCACCATAAATAATATTTTTGAAATATATCTTAGACTTTTTCTGAGAGAAACATTAAGTTGCATGACCTTATTTTTCAGGCTTCAGTATCACCTATTTTCGTTACTAAACTTAATGTTTCCCAGTCAAAATCAACAAGTCAAAATCAACAAGTATATATTATGAGGTAATTCTTTGAAAGTTGTACGGTGTCCAATTGCAACAGAAAGCGAGAATTTATGTTAATTCCTCGATGCTACTAGCAAGTAATTTAACTAAGTAATATTATGAAAAAACTTATTAATACAGGAAATCAGTATCATGTCGGTGGTTTTATACCTGATAAAACTTATTGATGTCAGAAAGAATACTAATGAACATACAATTTTATATAAAGAATGCTAATGAACATAGAGTTTTATATAAAGAATACTAATGAACATACAATTTTATATAAAGAATGCTAATAAACATAGAATTTAATATAAAATTGTCATCCTATAATTAGCAATTGAATGAATTAAAGCAAAAGCTATAGTAATAACGGAATGTTTTTTAAGCTGTTCAAAACACTCGCATCTCGTGTTTTATCAAGTCCAATCTTTTTAAACTTGATTAAACACTGCTGTTCGTATTTTAAACATTACTTTAAAACATGAGCAGCAGTGTTTTAATAGATTTATAAATTCTAACACGAGGCGATAGCCGAATGTTTTATAGATCTGATGAAATGTTTAAAATAAAATGTTAATAAAATGATAAAATGTTACTGCGAATGTTTTAAATAGCTTCAAAAACGACCCATTTGGTAACTTCATTGGCGTAGCAATTTTGAAAAACGACGTTGTCTAAACCGAGAAAATCAAATCTGAAATTTATGTAAATCATGAAGAATTTTTATCAGATATAAAACCACGGACATGCATGAAGGCGAAGGGCGAATCACTCCCAAAAAAGCGCACGAGATTTTGGATTTTTAAAATCCCGTGGGATTTTTGTGATTTTTGGGGAATTTTTGAGATTTTTTAAAGTTATTCCGAGATTTTTGTGATTTTTTTAGATGTTTTTACGGAATTTTTTTGATTTTTGGATTCTTAAAGGTGGCGTGTACGAGATTTTCTGGAGTGCTTTGCCTCTCGCATAAAGGTACTGATTTTCTTTGTGTTTTATCACGAATTATAAATAAGGTTTAGAATTTTAGAATAAACGTATACGTAACTATTGTAATTTTGAGTGATTCAAATGCTTGGTTGTTTAGTTTATATGACGTGAGCCAACACGATGTTTGCAGCTCTGATGATGAAAGTCAACAGATCGAAAGCTCAGCAATAAATTAATTACGTACTGGTGTTACCACAAATTCTCGCTTACTATTAACTGTTATATATATATGTATATAAAATAATATGTAGTTTACAAAATTAGACTAGTTCTTTCTATTTCTACTATCGATAAAGTCAGAATGTTAATATTTTATATTTTTAATGTCATTGCAAACAGCCTATAAAAGTCCACGTTTTTTCTTTGAGTGATTTCCAGTTCTGCGTTTTTCTCGCTATTTTCTTATGTATTTCTTAAACTCATTAATAATTCATGAGGAAAATTCAAAAGAAATAAATATTTTATAAATATTTAGAAATCAGAGGAAGATTACAGCCAAATTTAGAAAACTTTGAGGTTAATTTTCTCTTAAAATATTGATTCGTTTGAGAAGCTATATCCAACACTCGTCAGTGTTCTCATCCTCTGATGTCTAAATACAACCAAGCTGCAGCTAAAGAATTCATTTTTGCCTCGTATTTTCAACCTGCTTAGCTGTATTTAGAAACCACAGGAAGAAAACTGACTCCTTTTGGATATATTATGTTATATGTACGAAGGGCGTGTCCACGTAAACGGATGAGTTGAACAAAAAAACGGCAGAAAAACGCAGCAATAGAAATCAGTATTAATATTTTCCTATCAATTTTCTTAAAGAGGAAATGAAATGAAAATTAAGTTTGCTCTATCTACAAGATATCCAAAACATAATAATGAATTACTTTAACAGTTTTTCCATATTTCACTGCGTAATATTAAAGATATTATGATAGTTGGTAATTGTGCGAAGTTCATTTCGAAATTCTCAAAAACAAAGTTGTATTTTACGTGCGAAGTTTGTATTTTGGAGCGCAGCATTAAATTGGCCGTGTTTGAGAAGAATGAGTCGAGGAAAGTTATGACGTCGTAGACTCAACAAAAACAAAAGATCAATGTTGTTGTCAACAAAATGGTCGTTGTCGTTGAGTCTATGACGTCATAAGCTTCCTCGACTAATTCTTCTCAAGCTCGGCTACTTTAATGGCGGCGCTCTAAAATACAAACTTCACACGTAAAATATACTGTTGACGAACACGTATCAAAATAAGACGGATTAAATTAGCTGATTAGTTTTTGACCAATTGTATAATTTCTATTAATGGTAGCTAGATTGAAAAAGTTAGAAAACCTTTTTTTAAACTGTTAGAAAAACTGTTTTACAAACACGTACGATCCAAAAAAATGCAAAATTTTCGCACATTTTAAAAAACGCCAATGTTAAAAATTCCAATTCAATTAAGCTGGTCCGGTTGCAAAAATGCAAAATCGATCAAGGTCTTCTAGCTGGAATCGAACTAAAAGCTGGGCAATGCTCCACTGAACTTTGGAGGCCATTGCCGGGAGCTTAGTCACGCCTTTATTCTTATACATATAAAATAGTGTGAGTAGAAATCTAATATTCTTAAAAAATAGAGAAATCCCGAACTTCCGAAAAAATATATAACTAATATATACATATACTACACACATACATACACTATTAACGACCATTATCATTAATCACCCTTAATTAACATTATAATTACAAATTACAAATTACAGTGAACTGTCTAAGGCGGACACTCTCGGGACCAAATTTGATGTCCGCCTTAGAGAGGTGTCCGTCTTCTAAAGAGTTTTATTATAGTAAATGTATGAGCGGGTAAGATTAGCTGTCGCGTGTGATGTGTCCACCTTCGAAAGAGTTTTATTATAGTAAATAATGTATGAGCGGCCAAGATTGGCTGTCCGCCTTAGAGAGGTGTCCTCCTTAGAAAGAGTTTTATTATAGTAAATGTATGAGCGGCCAAGATTGGCTGTCCGCCTTAGAGAGGTGTCCGCCTTCGAAAGAGTTTTATTATAGTAAATAATGTATGAGCGGCCAAGATTAGCTGTCCGCCCTTAGAAGGGCATCCGCTTTGAGAGAGTTCACTGTGTACCTAACATTACTATTATTCAACACATACTACCATATTACAACAAACGACTACTATACAGTAATAACACATAAACACACGCACCACTCGTCCAGTTTGTTGGAGTCCAACAACTTTGCAACAAATTGTTCCCAAGTTTGGAACAAGTTATTGTATTCAACAAAGCTCGTAGCTACTGACTGGTTCGAAATTAGCGATCAGAAATATGCAAATTTAAAAGTACTTGCTCCAAACAAGTTTTAGCTAAGAGCAATTATGCATGCCTCTTGAATTATTTACTTTTTAAACATCACAACTTTTGATTTCAGAATTGTGACAACTTGCAAGTATTCCGGCAGTATTGTGAAACCCGAATGGAGCAGAGAAATGTTTTTATCATAATCCATGCCCCGTTAGCCTGCGTAGCCGGCGCTGGGTGATCGAGGAAGGGAGCGCCTGCAGGCGCCTATTGTTATTTTTGATGCCGCCCCCTAATTAAAACAGTGTATTTTTGGAAGTTGTCAATTTCAAAAACCTGAGCTACATAGCTTAATTAATTTGGAAGTTGATCGAATATTTACTCCATTTGTGTGGTATATGTTTGCCGTGTCAGCGTCAGACAACATTATATGTTGTCAACATTTAATATATGTTGTCTGGTTTACAGTTAATAGTGTTCACTGCAAAATCTTTGAAATAATTAAACAATTTATGTTGAGTGGGCTACAGCCACGGCTATAGAAAGCTCAGACATATTATTTTCGTAGTTATAAAACATGTGTATATGTGACGACTATAACGATAAATGGTATAATCCTATGTATAATCATAACATCCCGCGACATTCACACGCATATCAACAACGCGAATTTTATATTCCACTGACAACTAGCCTGCGTAGCAGCCGGTTTTTTCGGGGAGGAAGCGGGCTAAAAAACCGGCTGCTACGCAGGCTACTGACAACTGGCGCAGATGGCCAATGCAGTCGGAAAAGTACGCCTGAGTAGATCCCACGGATTAGAATCAAATGCGATGGTAAGAAATTCTAAATGTGTTTTTGCTCAAGCCAATGCATGTCAGACAATTCAGTTACTCGCTGTTTAAATCCACGTCTTGCGTGAAAATCTTACCGTAATTAACTGTTGGAAAACCAGCGAAACCAGCGAACATTTTCCTTCGGATGCACATGCAGCTGCCTTATGGCCACTGTCTTCTCAATCTCAGTTTATTTTGAACTCGTTTCCTTCTACTATGCAAGGCACATTTTCGCAACGCTCTTCGCTAACTCTTCGCCAACGTCTGCAGCGGAAATTCAAACTCTCTTTGATTGATAGGTCATTAGCGTGTCAACTAATAGATTGCGAGCGTTCGCCGGTGAACGCGTACGAAAAATCACAATGGGCGACTGCAGGCGCTCCTTTCACTGTCCGTCCCAATCCCCAGCGCCGTCTGCGCAGGCTATGCCCCGTCAACTCTATCAAAAACCGGGACTCTATCAAAAACCGTTTATATAATTAATTTCCAGAAAATCGATAAACCTTTGTTATTTTTCCTTTTGTCACGGAAATACTGCAAGTACTGTGTTTTTTTTAAACAAACTATTGAGTACATTTACCTCATTAAACTTCGAGCCTTGCTGTCACAAATTGCAATTCCAACAACTTGTTGTGACATTGTGCGACAAAATTGACAGCAACAAGCTTGCAGCAGAAATATGCATGTTAACTAATGTAACACCATCGTTACAATTTCCTGTTGCAAATCATCTTGTTGACAAACTGTGAAATTGTTACGTGTACTACAGCAGTACATTACTACAAAGAAACAAAAACAAATTACTTAGCATGTTTTGGTCATTTTTGAGCGGCATAATCACAAGTTTCCAGACTGTAGTACCTCACGGAGAACCTTGGATATTGTGATCAAAAGTCTAAACAAAAATAAAACAAGATTCGCAACAATATATTCATGACATACATGTACGGTATGTTCAGTCGTCAATCAGCCAAGACTACTGTATCGAATGATTATTCTGGGACAGTGAACTCGGGTGGAAAGTATTTCCCTGAGGTTTTCGTACAGACCGAGCGACGAAGGAGCGAGGTTTGTGCGATAAAACCGAGGGCAAATACTTTCCAGTACAGACCGAGCAAACGAGGAATTTATTATATGGCTATTGGTTCTTTTTATTTTAAAGCTTCGAGCGTTGTTTTCGTCTTCGGAGTATGCTGTTTACCTTACCTGTTGACTTTTTCGTGTCGCTTCTTGGCCTTCTTATTTACACCAGTTCGGCTTTTATTTGTCGTGTTTTTAGGTAAACAGCTTTAAAGGAAACCAGCAGTGATGTTCCAACACATTTTATTGTTCAGAATATTTGAATAAAGATACCTATTTCTCTTTTATTTGTATTCAAATCAACTCAGAAATGTTCCCGCCAAAACTTACAGGGCCGAGAAAAAAGCGTATTGACCGGTCGGTCAATATCGTAAAATCCCGACCTCTCAGGAACCAATCAGCGTGCGTCGTTTTGCGTACGGACCGGAAATCAAACCCAGCCATATAATAATAAGGTTTACTCCAAGTGACAAACCATACCAGACAAGTAGAGAAAACTCTACTTGTCCCGGCTGAGATTCGAACACGCGACCTTCGGTTTACTAGTCCGATAAAGGTCGAATGACATACTTAAGGCCCTGTTACACGGTGCAATTTTTCATGCAACTTGTCTATCAACGCCGTTGCGAGACAAGTTGCATGAACCATTGCACCGTGTAACATGCTGTGCAATGGTCAAAATCGTTGTGAGACAAGTTGCATGAACCATTGCACCGTGTAACATGCTGTGCAATGGTCAAAATCGTTGCGAGACAAGTTGCATGAACCATTGCACCGTGTAACATGCTGTGCAATGGTCAAAATCGTTGCAAGACAAGTTACACGAACCATTGCACCGTGTAACATGCTGTGCAATGGTCAAAATCGTTGCAAGACAAGTTACACGAACCATTGCACCGTGTAACATGCTGTGCAATGGTCAAAATCGTTGTGAGACAAGTTGCATGAACCATTGCACCGTGTAACATGCTGTGCAATGGTCAAAATCGTTGTGAGACAAGTTGCATGAACCATTGCACCGTGTAACATGCTGTGCAATGGTCAAAATCGTTGCAAGACAAGTTACACGAACCATTGCACCGTGTAACATGCTGTGCAATGGTCAAAATCGTTGTGAGACAAGTTGCATGAACCATTGCACCGTGTAACATGCTGTGCAATGGTCAAAATCGTTGCGAGACAAGTTGCATGAACCATTGCACCGTGTAACATGCTGTGCAATGGTCAAAATCGTTGTGAGACAAGTTGCATGAACCATTGCACCGTGTAACATGCTGTGCAATGGTCAAAATCGTTGCAAGACAAGTTACACGAACCATTGCACCGTGTAACATGCTGTGCAATGGTCAAAATCGTTGCGAGACAAGTTGCATGAACCATTGCACCGTGTAACATGCTGTGCAATGGTCAAAATCGTTGCGAGACAAGTTGCATGAACCATTGCACCGTGTAACATGCTGTGCAATGGTCAAAATCGTTGCGAGACAAGTTGCATGAACCATTGCACCGTGTAACATGCTGTGCAATGGTCAAAATCGTTGCGAGACAAGTTGCAACAATCGTTGCACAAAGTAGAATCAGGTTCTACTTTCTGCAACGATTGCAGCAATTTGTTTCAGTGTTGCACCGTGTAACACCCCTTAAGCAACTTGTCTCGCAATATTTTGTTATGATTTGGCACTCAATCGAGCCTTCCCCAGTCTACCCGCTTTTATCGAAATCCAAATCATTGGAAAATTGCATAAACATGTGCAGCGTGTAACACCCCCTGTCTTGCAACTGCAATGCTGCATGAGTCATCATTGCGAGACAAGGTGCATGAAAAATTGCTCCGTGTAACAGGGCCTTAACTCAGGCTATTTGATATTTCGAAACAAACTAGTTTCTTCAATATCTAGACAACAGTCTTCATACATGACGATTTCGAATGATTAATGTGTGGGACAGTGAACTCGAGTGGAGAATAATAATGTGTTACTCCGAGGTATAAGGTGTTATCTGGTGGTCCAAAGTTCTTCAATTTTAGTAAACACTGAGTAAAAACAGGTAACAACTACAAATGTTTCAACTATTGTGTTTTATGTCATTTCTTCCTGGGACAAAATCATTTCAAGACTTTTTTGGTCAAATTGTGCAACCATGCGGCATCAAGAGTGTTTTCTTTTTGCAACAAGGTTTAAATTTTTAACAGTAGGAAAAGCTATCCAAACCTCATTCTTATTTAATTAATTGTGGCAAAGATGCCCTGCACAAAATTTTACGACTGCAGAAAAGAGCCGCTCGAGTCATTTTAGATGCAGAACCTCGATCTTCATCTGTGAAGCTGTTCAACAAATTACGTTGGATACCATTTTATACGATGAAGCCAAGATCTACAAATGTACTTTGGCTTACAAAAGGATTCAACAAACTGTCCCATCATACCTAACAAACGCCCGTCAATTAAATAGTACATTACATTCAAAGCCTACAGGATACTGTAATTTAAATTTATTATGCCCTGCTTTTAAGCGTAAGACCGAAGGCGGTAAAACTTTCACAGTATCGACCTGTCAGTTATGGAATGCATTACCGACTGCCAACAATCAAAACATTCAGGAACTTCCTCAGAAAGCAGTCTTTTGAGAATCAGCAATTAATAGCACACTTTAACCCATTTTAAACCCTTTCTACGTATTTTAACTCTTAGTGTTTTAATATATAATTGTATATAGATTATATAAGTTTAATTACCAGATTTAATTATGTAATTAGTTAATTGAGGGCCACAAGTTAATTAGTGCTTTGTAGTCTAATTGGCGCGCCTCGCGAGTCGCGAGTAAATGGCGCGAGTTTGTCGCGGGCTTTTGTTCTGGCTTTAATTTTGCCTGGGTTTTGCTACAGGGGGACAAAGAACCTACAAATATAGATACAATAATAGATTATTTCAAATTTCTCAGCGTGTGTTCAGTTGTTTACGCACAGAGAATGGACAGCGATGCATCTTCTAAACGCTGTATAAACCGTCTGTCGTTTATTTATATCGCGCTCCATCCAACTTACCAATATACTTAGCCGACTTCTATCGATTTTCATGTCGACAATTATTGTGGCCGAATATTAGTCGATGGTTCTCATCAAGCATTTATTTGTATGGATAAAGCGTTTTAAGGTGGCTCCATACAGTTTCTAGAAAAATGGAAAATACAAGTTCGAGAGTCCAAAACACGAATTGTTTAATTCGGAAAAAGAATAAAACTAAATGTTATGTATAGTTAAACAGTCTGACAATCAAAACCTGTTACCAAATAAATAGCAACAGTTGTTGTTATGGCAACAGTGACGTTTCAAAATGGCTGCCAATTACCCTTCAAACTTATTTAACTCGAAAAAAACTTTGGTGACCCCACATTTTTCTTTTCATTAAAACTTTTCTTGAAGTATGAGTAATCAATAGGCCAATTTTAAAGAAATTAAAAGGAATAATTTTATTTTCAAAAAAATCATGTTTGTTAATTTTTAAAAAATTTGGATCTACCGAATTTTTTTAAAATCGGCCTATTGATTACTCATACTTCAAGAAAAGTTTTAATGAAAAAAAAATGGGGGGGGGGGGGGGGGGGGTCACTAAAGTTTTTCTCGAATTAAATTAGTTTGAAGCGTAATTGTCAGCCATTTTGAAACGTCATTGTTGCCACAGCAACAACTGTTGCTATTTATTTGGTAACAGTTTTTGATTGTCAGAATGTTTACCTATGCATAACATTTAGTTTTATTCTTTTCCAGAATTGTTTATGACGTGTTTTGGACTCTCAAACTTGTATTTTCCATTTTTCTAGAAACTGTATGGAGCCACCTTAAGATCGTGTTATATATACACATATTATAGTTTATAATTAGTTGGTGCGATGACAAAGTTTACTGAAAAGTTTCATGTTTGTAGCAACATCTACTCTTTCCGTAAGAGTTTCAACAATGATAAAAGTTGTTTGAATCCTTACGAAAAGGGTCAGCGTGGTATACCAGCTGAGCATCTATATACGCATATTTTTTGAACAGGGTCACATAGGTGTAAGACAGATAATCATAATCATAATCCTGCCAATAGAGAGGTAGTTTCGACATACCACAGTTGGACATACAAACTTGATAGTTTTATTCCTAAGATTTAAAAACAGCAGCTTTTCACTTTTGTAGTAAAACATCAACATCTATCAAGAATGTGTAAAATTGACTGAAATGTTGTATTATGTAGAAATATTAATGGTTTTACGGAATCTGCTTCGTTCGGAAAATGATGTTTCACTGTCGTACTTTATGCTTCTAGACACCGCTATTTTTGAATTGCTCAGCGGCTGAAACACTTACTTACTTACTTACTTACTTACTTACTTACTTATTTACTTACTTACTTACTTACTTACTTACTTACTTACTTACTTACTTACTTACTTACTTACTTAGTTAGTTAGTTAGTTAGTTAGTTAGTTAGTTAGTTAGTTAGTTAGTTAGTTAGTTAGTTATAGTTAGTTATAGTTAGTTAGTTAGTTAGTTAGTTAGTTAGTTAGTTAGTTAGTTAGTTAGTTAGTTAGTTAGTTAGTTAGTTAGTTGTAGTTAGTTAGTTAGTTAGTTAGTTAGTTAGTTAGTTAGTTAGTTAGTTAGTTAGTTAGTTAGTTAGTTAGTTAGTTAGTTAGTTAGTTATGTAGTTAGTTAGTTAGTTAGTTAGTTAGTTAGTTAGTTATGTAGTTAGTTAGTTAGTTAGTTAGTTAGTTAGTTAGTTAGTTAGTTAGTTAGTTAGTTAGTTAGTTAGTTAGTTAGTTAGTTAGTTAGTTAGTTAGTTAGTTAGTTAGTTAGTTATAGTTAGTTAGTTAGTTAGTTGTAGTTAGTTAGTTAGTTAGTTAGTTAGTTAGTTAGTTAGTTAGTTAGTTAGTTAGTTAGTTAGTTAGTTAGTTATGTAGTTAGTTAGTTAGTTAGTTAGTTAGTTAGTTAGTTAGTTAGTTAGTTAGTTAGTTAGTTAGTTAGTTAGTTAGTTAGTTAGTTATGTAGTTAGTTAGTTATGTAGTTAGTTAGTTAGTTAGTTAGTTAGTTAGTTAGTTAGTTAGTAAGTAAGTAAGTAAGTAAGTGAGTAAGTGACTGGGGGCTAATCATCCTTACTTGCAGCCAGTGGCTGAATTGCAAAGGACGCAGTTAGTTAGTTAGTTAGTTAGTTAGTTAGTTAGTTAGTTAGTTAGTTAGTTAGTTAGTTAGTTAGTTAGTTAGTTAGTTAGCTATAGTTAGTTAGTTAGTTAGTTGTAGTTAGTTAGTTAGTTAGTTGTAGTTAGTTAGTTAGTTAGTTAGTTATAGTTAGTTAGTTAGTTGTAGTTAGTTAGTTGTAGTTAGTTAGTTAGTTAGTTAGTTAGTTAGTTAGTTAGTTAGTTAGTTAGTTAGTTAGTTAGTTAGTTAGTTAGTTAGTTAGTTATGTCGTTAGTTAGTTATGTAGTTAGTTAGTTAGTTAGTTAGTTAGTTAGTTAGTTAGTTAGTTAGTTAGTTAGTTAGTTAGTTAGTTAGTTAGTTAGTTAGTTAGTTAGTTAGTTAGTTAGTAAGTGAGTAAGTGACGGGGGGCTAATCATCCTTACTTGCAGCCAGTGGCTGAATTGCAAAGGACGCAGTTAGTTAGTTAGTTAGTTAGTTCGTTAGTTAGTTAGTTAGTTAGTTAGTTAGTTAGTTAGTTAGTTAGTTAGTTAGTTAGTTAGTTAGTTAGTTAGTTAGTTACCGTATTAAAAGACCAAACGGTCGAGGTTATTCAGTTATTCATTTAAATTAGTGTGCTGCGTATAGGCAGTGTATGAAATACAAATTGAAATATAGTAAGGTTTGAGTACTTCCGAAATTATTGAACGTAGTTTCTAACGTTTCGAGCGAAAGTCCTTCTTCAGAGTCACGTTCCTCTCTGACGAAGGACCTTCGCTTGAAACGTTAGAAACTACATTCAATAATTTCGGCAGTACTCAAATTTTACTATATTTCGATTTGAGGTTATTAAGTAGTTTATAATATGGTACTTTTTATAACAAAATCAATCTTGTATTTCTTAGGCTTCGCTTCCTTTAATTTAGTCAAAATGCCGGACTAGCGTTATTTTCTGCCGTTTCTTTCTCGCCTAGACACTAAAATTTACTTTCAGAATGTTCGTCGTAACTCATTTCAGTTATATTCGTGGTTTTGAGGCAATACAAGTTTTTTAAAGCAAACGTTTTTCGAAGCATGCGCACTAGCAATAGCTGCTGCAAATAATTTTCGTAAACTTGTTTTCAAATAGGGCGGCTAGTCAGCTGTCCAACGAAGTAATCGAGTATTTGGAAGCAAGGAGTCAGGACAAGCCATAACACGAAATACAAAAGTATCCATATATAACGACAATATACTTCAGAAAAGAAATATTTAAAAGAAAGATTTAGTGAGAAAAAAAACAAGACCAAGAAAAATTAAGTTTTACGAAGATTTTAGTATGCTGAAGACAGAGAGAAGAATGGCGATCTCTATACTTCAGGCATTTCAAATTTTTAACTATTTTATGAATGATAAAACAATTTCGGCATCGGCAAATAACTGGTAGCTCGCCACTGACAAATCATGATATTTTGCTCGGACCCGTCCAATAATTGATAAATATTCCGTGAAAATAACGTAACAGCTGCCGGACATTGAGAATAAACTACAGACAGTATGTTGACCAATGAGAAATGAGATGAAATTTGAATGTATAATAATGAAGTTTAATTCCTGTTCCCTTCGCCACTAAGTGCGACAGTGCCCTCTGCTACAACTACTTTTTCCCATTTTTAAGTCAAACCCAAGTATTTCGATAATCCCCAATACTCGAATATTCTGAAGGTCAAAAGACTTTTCAGCCTGTCGAAAAGGTTTAGTGTTGATCCGTACACTGCCGTTTTCAAGTTTTTCAATAACGGTAATAAACCACTTTCATAGTAGTGGCTAATTTACAGTAAATATTATTTTACGTGCATCTTAATAAGCCTTTCTCCCCTCGCTTGTGTGTCTGCAATTCAAAACGGAATCTTTGCTTGATATTAACGAGGCCAGAGAGGCTGATTTAGATGCACATAAGACTATTTAAAGAGGTGGCCATTATGAAAGAGGTCAATGAGTGAGTAAAGAATGCAATAACATGCAGAAGAACATGATGGTCTATAAATCGAGCTGCTATCCACAGCTAAAAACGTTCCATAGACCAGCTCAGTCTTAAATTCATTACTGTTAAGTACTTGTCACGTGACCGATGAGACGGTGTATATATTAGGGGATTGGGGCGGGAAAAACCGTTGTTGTTGCAGTTGATCTTTGGGTGTTTTGTTCAGGAGAACTAACGGACTAGCGTACGATATCTAAGCAAGATTACATGTATATATTACTATGAGACTGAGAGTACATAACTTCAATTAAACAATTACAATACAATTACATTACAATTACATTACATTACATTACAATACAGTACAATACAATACAATACAATACATTACAATACAATACAATACAATACACAAAACACACAACACACAACACACAACACACAACACGGCACGGCACGGCACGGCACGGCACGGCACGGCACGGCACGGCACGGCACGGCACGGCACGGCACAACACAACACAACACAACACAATACAATCTTTATTTAAAGAGGGTTTAATATTGTAAATATTGTATACAGCCAATCTACCTGATAAGTCAAGACTTATCTTCCAACTAAAAAAGATGTAAAAATAAAATACAATAGACCCTTCCCGAATTCGCTTCAATAATGCCCACGAAACAATGGCTCCAAGTTGAAGTTGACAATGAGATCGTAATGCACTTACTGTTATCTTTCATACCCAGCCTCGATCTCAAGCCGTTGTTCGTGCTTACTGAAGCAAATTCGAGAAGTGTCTATAATAAATTTTTATATGATACTTACTTCTTCAGCCTGGCGTTCAACCTCAAGCCTCTGCTCCTCCGCTCTAACTATTGGAATATAACGTTGGATTTGACGGCACATCTCATCTTTCATGCTCTTGGCTTCTTCTTTCTATAATAACAAGTATTATTATATGACTATTTTCGTGAGCGGTCCGGAACGTGAATTCCAGCAATTTGATTGGTTCCTGAGCGGTCCGGAATCTGCCGTTCCCAACCGCTGAGGGAATTTTATGCAACAAGAAGGATAATAATTTCAGAACTACTCATTGTTAAAATATTTCGTGCAGCATTGTTAGAAATTTAATAAGCTTTCATTTAATGTATAGTTCAAGTTTCCATGTTATGCGAAACTTTTTAAAATGTTCAAAATGTTCGCAACATTGCTCGTAATAACACATTTACTTCTCACAAGTATTATAGTATTTCAGATGTCTTTTTTTATTCAACTACTTAACGTACAACCTTGAGCAATACGTCAAGCAAAAGCAATTGAAAAATGCTGTTTGGGGTAGGAAGTTCAGGATTCTAGCTAAACATTTGCCATTTTGGTTTGTTGTCGAGTTTTCATAGGACGTTTACAACATTTGTAGTCAAATATGCGAGCCGAGGTCTGTGCAGAAAACGGAGGTCCGATATTTCACTAGTATAGAGCGAACAAGCGAGGTCAATAAGTATAGTAAATATATACACTAGGCCGTTCATACGAGAGCCAATAAGACGCGGCTTATACATGACGCGGCTTATACAAGACGCGTCTTACATAACACCCAAGACGCGAACTGACTCATTTATACGGCGTTTTTGAACAAGCTGGCGGCTTGTGTAAGACGTGGACATAAGTCCTTGTACCTTTTATTCGAATGTTTCGCGTCTTATGTAAGGCGCGTCCTGTGTAAAGACAGATTTCCAGTCCTCGCACGAAGCAACTTGCAGCTCGCTGCGATCACGCAGCTCGTCGCGATAACTCGCGGGGTTTCAAGACTGATGAAGCGATAGCCGAGTTTTTTTAACAAACTTCGAGGTGTTTGGATATCCTGATGAAGCACTCTTATTTTTATTTTGCCATGTTCCAAGTTGCAAGAAAAGTTGGATGGGTTCTACTTTTTGCTGCAAACAAACTTGCAACAAAGTTCGCATGTTGCTGAACGTGTAACACCCTTCTTGCAACTTGCGAGTTTTTTTTTCCATGAGTAAATTTGTTGCAAGTTGCAAGAAAACATCGTGTAACAGCACCTTTAATTAAGATGCGTCCTATTTAAATCGCGAACACACTCATATAAACGGTCAATTTCTAATACGTCGCGACTTATTTTGGACTAGCTTTCAACCCTGTTCTTATTTTAGTCACGACTTATTTTGGACTAGCTTTCAACCCTGTTCTTATTTTAGTCGCGACTTATTTTGGACTAGCTTTCAACCCTGTTCTTATTTTAGTCGCGACTTATTTTGGACTAGCTTTCAACCCTGTTCTTATTTTAGTCGCGACTTATTTTGGACTAGCTTTCAACCCTGTTCTTATTTTAGTCGCGACTTATTTTGGACTAGCTTTCAACCCTGTTCTTATTTTAGTCGCGACTTATTTTGGACTAGCTTTCAACCCTGTTTTTATTTTAGTCGTGACTTATTTTGGACTATATAGCTTTCAACCCTGTTGTTATTTTAGTCGCGACTTACTTTGGTCACGAGTGTGTTGCGACTTATTTTCTCCCGTTTAAATAATGGCCCTATTGTTTCTTTTAAAAGCACATCGTGGTATTATAAATTTAAGCAGTGACATATTACCAAAATACACGATCACGGAACCCAAACTGTTTGCAATTTCAGACTATACAAAATATAAATCATCAACTTATTAACAACTAGAATCTGGAACGGGTTATCAAGAAACTTGACAACTAAAGATATAACTATATAAGAAACTTCAAAAAAGGACTATATAACTATTACCGCTTAGCACTATATCTCCGCTTTAATGATCCACAAACATGGAAATCAATATGCATCAAATGCATCATGCAGGACTCGTGATTTGACAAAATTGATATAGAAGGCGGTTCTCTGATGAAAATATTGTTGGCAATGTTTTTGCATAATCCTAAAGATGTTATGGTAGTTAGTAGTCGTGCAAAGTTTTACTTCAAAATTCGTTGCAGAAAAGGTGATATTTTACGTGTAAAGTTTATATTTTGGAGCGCTGCCATTAAAGTGGCCGAGCTTGAGAATAATGAGTCGAGAAAGCGTATGACGTCATAGACTCAATAACAACAATGACCCTTTTGTTGACAACAACAATGATCTTTTGTTTTTACTGAGTCTATGACGTCGTAAGTTCTCCTCAACTCATTCTTTTTAAACACGGCCAATTTAATGGCGGCGCTCCAAAACACAAACTTCGCATATAGGCTATAATACAACTTTGTTTTGGAGAATTTCGAAATGAAACTTTCACAATTACAAAGTATCATAGTGATAATATCTTTAGGATTATGCAGAAACATTACGGACAATATTTTCATCAGAGAACCAGTTTAATATCCGTAATTATTATATGTACACTGTAGTTGTTTATGTTGTAGTTTAGGGACCGCAGTAATTGGCGTAAGATGGTGCGGTTGCATGTACTACCAGTTGTTTGGGTATGGCAAACGAAATAAAATAAATAAATTATTAATAATTCATGAAGGAAATACAAACTATATAATTAATACAAACGATTACTAACTACCATGATAACATCTTTAGGATTATGCAAAAACCAGTGACGTGGTGGCAAGTTTCAGGCTGGGGTGGCCAGATTAGCTTTGCCCCCCCCCCCCCCCCCAAAAAAAAAAAAGAGGCACTACTGTATTTGATAAATGATCACATTTTTTGTTTTAAAATAACTCAAGTAGCAATATATAATATTACAACAAACAACGCGTTCCCTCAAAGGCAGCGCCAATGCGAGCGCCGAAGTAGCGCGAAATGTCTAGGGGGGTCCAGGGGCAAGCTTCGCCGGAAAATGTTGAAATCTAGAGTCTCCGATATGCCATTTCCTGCATTTTGGAGTGAGATTTTACAGAATTCTCAAGATTATAAAACTTCACAGAAAGCATAAAAGCATTACAGATTTTAGATCTTTATATCCCATCATTGAAGACCTAGAGCTATACAAAGAAATTTACAAAGGTCTATTTTGCTAAATACAAAGGTTTATTTTGTTAAGTTTTGGCGTTAAGTTAAGGAAAACTTATAGTTTACGCTCCATATGAATGTAAAGTAATATTCTGTTTACATGAACGTTGCCAAAGTGATCTTAATTAAGATTTTGCAAGCGTTTAAATGGCTTCCTTGTCTGTTTCAAAAAGACAGAAAAACCAACGTACTAAAATTAATAGCTCGAAAACTATAAGTATAATAGAACTAAAAACAAACCAGTACAATCAGATTGCCATGAAAAAGTAACAGGCAAGGTTTCAGTCAAAAATATGAAAAAACAGCGGAGAAAATTGACAAAGTTCATATCAATAATTAAAAGAGAGTATGTAGTTATTAAACGTCAAAGTCAAAAACACTAGAAAACACGTCGAAAAACACCACAGAAAACAAATTAGCGAATCTATTTAAGAGATTGAATACCAGAAATAAGAGAAAACAAAAATATGGCAGTATAAATGGACTGTTTTTGATTAATCAAACGGCAAATTCTCATTCCAAAAGAGATAACAGTGGTCAAGAAAAATATGGAAAACATATATACCATACCACGTCCTAAAAGATTGGCATCTTCAGCAAAACACAGCAAAAACCCTCAACGTAATAAAATTGATATCTCTCAAGATGAAAGAAAAGGGAAACTCTCATTCGAAAATATATTTTCAGTGGTCGAGAAAATATGAAAAACTTAAGCTTAAGCTTACCTTTTAATAGTGGCTTAGTCTTAGTGCGGAAGTTTTATACCTTCGAGTTTATTCTTGCTGCTCTCTTTTAGTTTCCATTTTACTCACAATAAACAGTTTTTCCTCAGTTTTTCTTTCTGTTCCTTCGAAAGAGATGTACTAACTGATCCAAAAAGTGACTCACTTTATTCCCGTCCAGAGATTCTCGTCAACAATAAATGATTTCGCAATATTAAAAGACGGTTTATTTTGCTATCGTGATCACTAAATGATTTTAAATATTGACGTCAACACTCGTCATCTTTCGTACTGTTTGCTGATGATACGAACATATTTCCTAATGGTAAAATATTGTATCAATATTTCATATAATAAACACTGAACTGAAAAAAGTTATTAAATGGTGTTATACCGTCTCCGAAGCAGAGTGCAATATAACGCTCGGCCACCAGCCATAATCCGCGCATAACGCGGATATGGCCGTCCACTGATTGCTCTGCACGGACATTTTGACCGACCATTTGGCCGCAGTAATTTCTCCCTCATTCTCGCAAAACCAAAACGTAATCGGTCACACGTGCAAGGGAAGATGTTTACCTGCATTGAGCCAGCCTTTTCTAGCGCACTCTGTTTTGAGTCGTTAAGTGCGAAATATCGCTTATTGGCTTGTTTTTAAACTTCGAAGCTAATTTCTCAAACTGTCCGTATAATCTGCTAGATTAAGTACTTAGTACTGAACTTATATTATGTTATATAGTAAATTAGTAATACCTGTTAATATTTTTTGTCATGTATTAGGATAAGTATTTTATATTTATACTGTGACTAAGTTGTTGTTCTGTTGACCATTGTGCATACGGTTGTGCCAGTGAGGTTGTTACTATGTATCGTATACAAGCCGGAGTACAACTTTTCTTCTATTTAAGTTTTATTTACTTTTCTTTTAAATTGTTAAACTAAAATTTAAAACAAAATTTTCTCCATTGAATTCAAAAATAATTAGTGTCCGATCATGTCCGACCAAAACCTGGGTTGGTCTGACATAATGTCAGACCAAGTTTTTCGAACTATATTGCACTCTGCTCCGAAGTTGTAAAAACGAAGGAGATGGATCTATCAACTATACAGCAGGAGATTGACAACATCAACCAATGGTCAACTGCTAACAACATGAAGTTGAATGTAAAAAAACAACAACAAAGAAATTCACCGTATCATTTCCGAAGAAAGAAGGGTAGGAACCCTTGTCCATCAATAATCAACCTCTTGAAGTGGATCATGTTATTAAGTTTTTGGGCGTGTTCTTGTCTTCAGATCTCAAATGGACTACACATATTAATCATATATGTTCCAAGGCAAGCAAGCGATTGTATGCATTAATGATGCTGAAACGTAACGGCGTTCAATCACGGGACCTCCGATTGGTGTATTGCAGCTTTATTCGACCTGTCGTAGAATATGCGTGCCCAGTATGGCATTCTTCCTTGCCTTTGTTCCTAAGTGATCAAGTCGAGCGTATTCAACGCCGTGCAGGTAAGATAATAAAGTTTGGAAGAACTCGAATTACCTACACTTTTCGAAAGAAGGGGAGTCATTATACAGGTCCTTTTATAAGAACAATCGCGGTATTTCAAACAAATGTTTTGACTTGTTGCCTAAATCAGTGCAACACCAATATAATTTTAGAAACGCTCGGAAAATTCCACTTTTTAAATCCCGCACTAAACGGTTTAGTGATAGTTGCTTGCCATATTGTGTGCGCAAGTGGGACGCATGTTAAATAGGCATCTTAAAATTTTTTGAATTTTTAACTTTGCAATCATATAGGATTTCTGATGCACTGCAACTTCATTCCTAACTTATATCATTCATGTAACTAAGTATGTAACTTTATATTTTTTGAAGATTGTAACTTGAGTTTTTCTGTTTAACGTTTATTAAATTGCCATTCAAGTATTTTAATAAATCTAATCTAATCTAAACCTAATTTAATTATAATGAATAATTTTCTACTTACAGATTCGTTCAAAACCGCTACTTGTTGCTCTAGCCGTTCACTCTTTTGTCGTTCATCCAAAGCCTAGTGGTTAATATTATACAGTAAGAACAGATTCAAACACAAAAACAAATATCTTACAATAAAGACAATTTACAATATAAATTAAAGTGTCTGTACAGAGAAAAATTCGTTGGCATTTCTGTTGGTTTAAAAAAGAAAGGAGAACGGTAGGAGCACTCACTTTTCAAGGGAATATCATGGTGTATATTCTTCGTGCTATTAAATGTCAAAGTTTGCCATGGGTAGCTCGTTATTTGAAACATTTCAGTAACAATGCCTTATGACGTACGCAGATAAATCATTGAATAATGCTAAAATCCATTGTTCTTACGCATACTTGTCCATTTGCGTACGTCATAAGACATTACAGTATCACTAAAAACTCAAATTTTCTCCAAAACCGAAATAGCCATAGCAAAATTTGATAGTTTATATGTAGCGTGAAAATTAACACCAGATACTTTTGAAATTGCCATAATGTACCCTGCGAGTCAGAGCCCCTTTCCGCAAGCTTCAGGGGAAAGTGGGCTCTGCCAACAAACTCGATCTTCGCCCCAAGTTTGGGGCGAGTCAGTCAGGTTTTAAACTGGTCAAACAAGTTCTAGTTTACGAACACGCGTAAGCAGGAAAATAGGAAGTGACGCGTTAGAGCCTGGGCCTAAAATAGTATCTTGGCAACCATTCATGCATGCTCAAAAAGAAATATCGAATTTGTTGGCAGAGCCCACTTTCCCCCGAAGCTTGCGTAGGTCGGAAAGGGGCTCTGACTCGCAGGGTACCGTGAATGCACCTACATATATACATACATACATACATATCACAAATGTTATTACTTCTTCCCACAAGCTAGGGGCTTTTTAAGAGTAATTTACATATTAAATTTCAACGTGGCAGTGTCGAGTTGCTTCATGCGAGGACTGGAAATGCAGTTTTAAGCCAATTAAACATTCGTTTCTTTTAGATTTTCTTTATATGAATTACGTCATTGGATAAGAATTGATGATAATATTGTAAATATATATATATATATAAATATATAAATATATAAATATATAAATATATAAATATATAAATATATAAATATATAAATATATAAATATATAAATATATAAATATATAAATATATAAATATATAAATATATAAATATATAAATATATAAATATATAAATATATAAATATATAAATATATAAATATATAAATATATAAATATATAAATATATAAATATATAAATATATAAATATATAAATATATAAATATATAAATATATAAATATATAAATATATAAATATATAAATATATAAATATATAAATATATAAATATATAAATATATAAATATATAAATATATAAATATATAAATATATAAATATATAAATATATAAATATATAAATATATAAATATATAAATATATAAATATATAAATATATAAATATATAAATATATAAATATATAAATATATAAATATATAAATATATAAATATATAAATATATAAATATATAAATATATAAATATATAAATATATAAATATATAAATATATAAATATATAAATATATAAATATATAAATATATAAATATATAAATATATAAATATATAAATATATAAATATATAAATATATAAATATATAAATATATAAATATATAAATATATAAATATATAAATATATAAATATATAAATATATAAATATATAAATATATAAATATATAAATATATAAATATATAAATATATAAATATATAAATATATAAATATATAAATATATAAATATATAAATATATATATATATATATATATATATATATATATATATATATATATATATATATATATATATATATATATGCCTTCTTCTTTTGCGACATCAGTTATAACCATCGACTCTTAACGCTAAATCAACTTCCTTTATGTTACAGGCGCGAATACCTTGACATGCATAATAGGGCCATTTCTACGGGAGAAAATAAGTCACGACCGTTAATTTGATGTCACAATGCTAACCTCATCTTCAAGACGTTGATTTGTTGCAATGTGGGATAGATTTTCTCTTTTTGTTCTTTCAGATTCCTGCTGTGCATTGTCGAGCATTTTCTGGATTTTAGCCTTCTCTTCATTTTCACGGCGGAAATCATCTTTGTAACTCTTCAACTGTTAGAAAATATAATAATAATATTATTAATAATAAGATCATGAGATATTAAAATAAATTTACAGTGCAACCATCAACCATGTGAAGACTTTTATTACGCCGAGCTTTCATCCAAGGTTAAAGCTACTGTTACACGATGCGATTTTTCTTGCAACTTGGACTAGCTTTCAACCCTGTTGTTATTTTTTAGTCGCGACTTACTTTGGTCACGAACAAATTGACCATTTATACGGGCCTACACAAGTGTGTTGCGACTTATTTTCTCCCGTTTAAATGGCCCCATTGTTCCTTTTAAAAGCACATTGTGGTATTATAAGTTTATGCAGTGACATATTACCAAAACCTCAAAATTCGAATAGAGTTACACGATCACCGAACCCAAACTGTTTGCAATTTCAGACTATACAAAATATAAATCATCAACTTATTAACAACTAGAATCTGGAACGGGTTATCAAGAAACTTGACAACTAAAGATATAACTATATAAGAAACTTCAAAAAAGGACTATATAACTATTACCGTTTAGCACTATATCTCCGCTTTAATGATCCACAAACATGGAAATCAATATGCATCAGGACTCGTGATTTAACAAAATTGATATAGAAGGTGGTTCTCTGATGAAACTATTGTTGGCAATGTTCTTGCATAATCCTAGTCGTGCAAGTTTTACTTCAAAATTCGTTGCAGAAAAGGTGATATTTTACGTGTAAAGTTTGTATTTTGGAGCGCTGCCATTAAAGTGGCCGAGCTTGAGAATAATGAGTCGAGAAAGCGTATGACGTCATAGACTCAATAACAACAATGACCCTTTTGTTGACAACAACAATGATCTTTTGTTTTTACTGAGTCTATGACGTCGTAAGTTCTCCTCAACTCATTCTTTTCAAACACGGCCAATTTAATGGCGGCGCTCCAAAACACAAACTTCGCACGCATAATAGTGGATAACCCCCCCCCCCCCTATAGGTAAACAAAGGGATGCCGCCTCATTAATATTCAGCGTGACTCACGCACCGTGACTCACGCATGACTCACGCCTGTGACATGTTTGGACAAGACTGGAATATAGTTAGTGCGCATGAAGTTATATAAGCTCGGACATTACGATGTTAGTATTACACCTGGTCTGGTTGGCTAAGTTCGTTGGACGAATCTACACTTGTTCGAGACTTTAGAGAAAGATTGAAACGTTTGTTGAAAGCCGTTTAGAACTGAGACATGAATACTCGACGATCTAGAAACCGTAAATGTGAAGCCTGGGGAAATAAAGTACATGTCGACGAAGTGTCCGTTGTCGAATAGAGACCATATACACAGACGCCATCCCCACTGAAATCGAGAAATTATGCGAAGAAAACTGTTGTGGTTGTAAGATTGATCACCCCAATCAACGCCAGCATGATTGCCTCATGATGACCGAGGAAGAAAGATGGGAATTGTACTGCAAAGATGCCATTGCATTTGTAAACGATAAACGATTGATTTGGGACGAGTTTATTGAAGCGACAAGAGTACTAAAGATCAGGTGTCATAAAGACGCTGTTGAACGTTTAAGACATTTAGAAAACACGTCAGAGTCCATATTGTATGCACTGTAAACGAATGTATTCTAGGATATCTTTCTTACTGGAGAGAAAGTAATAAATGATTTTCTTGTATAAATGTTGTGTTTTGTCTTAATATGGCTAATAATTGCAGATTTCAAAGCAAATCCTCGTTTATAAGCGAGGAAATCGTAGGAAGATAGAATGAGGAATCACTTTAAGAAGTCATGAAAAGAACGATTTTATAGATGTTGAAATATAAAGGCAAAGCGATTTATTACTTTGAATGCGTTGCTACGATTTCTGTTACTAAGTGTGATATTTGAATATTTATCCTCAGTGCACATGCAGGAGACAAAAGAGAAACTCATTAGGGGTCATTAAGAGGATTAACCCTATCCAGACTGGGGGGGGGGGGGGGGGCGGAAAGTGCCCGCGCTGAATTTAAAGGTTAATATCTCCTAAACCAGAACAGGTATGGTTCTGAAATTTTATGACTTTTCCTAAATATGTATGGGCTTTATATGTGGAAAATTTGGTGAAAAAATATTACTCCCAAAAAAAGTTACAGCGGAGTCGTGAACACCTACCAACACTAAATTTCAGCCGACAATTTTTATTATGCTTGCTTTTATAATAGTTACAATAAAAGTAAGCACGTTTTAATAAAGACAAACTATTTTTTTGATATACTACCTTTTTTATGTTAACAAAACAATAAGAAAATTTTTTTTGGAAATTCTAAAAATCCTGGGTGTTTGCAATTAATGACGTCATAATGACGTCATAATTTGTCGCCATGACAACATAAGTGTAACACATACTTGAAGAAGGCATACCATCCACCTGTAAAAGTTTCGTCGGAATACACCAAATGGTTCAGGAGATATTGGCCGCGGGCACTTTCCGCCCCCCCCCCCCCCCCCCAGTCCCAGAAGTAAAAAAAAAGCCCAGTCTGGATAGGGTTAAGCGCTTGGGCAAGTCTAGTCGAGAAGGTCATTAACAGTGTTACCATAGAGAAACCGCGTCGCGTCCTTCATTCGTCTCAGGCTCCTTAGAGAGTCTCTTAACCCTAACTTTTATCCAACCCCCCAACCCTAATTCTTAAACCAGCCCCCCGTGTAATAAATACGTCATTCCCGATAGCTCTCTGTCTGATTTCCGAAGTTCCAAATGTTTGACAAACGGTGTCTTTCACGTGTGGGGTGACAATATGATATTTTATCGTTACGATAAGAGCACCGTTTTTCAAATGTCTGCTTTTCATTCAGACACCAAGGCTCTGTCACTTTCTCTTGACATATTATGATCATTCTCTGTAGTGTCTTTCTTTTCTTTAGTTTTAAGATTGTATATGCTCGAAGTGATTGTGTGTTTAAATCTTCGGCCCTGCGGTTTTCTATAAGCTGATGATCCCGTAGGTAAAGTCGAAGGTTTATCGCTCCTCTCCATTCTTTATTTTCTTCTTCGTACTTTTCTTCACTCATCATGAAGAAAATCACCGCAATGACTAAACCTTTGTTGACAACAAGCAGTAACCAAAACGTATAGGCGTCTATTACGGTTGTATACCATTATATGCTGAGTGCAATGTTGCCAATGTTTGTATAAGTCCATGTACACTATTGATGTTAATGACTCATTAGCAATTTAAACAAAAGAACGAGTCTGGGCAAGTCGGGTCGACGTCAGAGTTTAGACAAACAAATCCTAATTAATATGCTTATTCACGGTTTTCTCGGCGTATCATTTGCTTACTATTTGCTGTTGGAGTAAGACCGCAGAGATGAAGGATTTATATGAAAAATTGTTTTCAATGTTCGAAGCTATTTACAATGAAACTTTGTGAAAAAGTGCAATGGTTGTAGGACTAACCATCCTAGTCAGAAACAACATAGTTGCCTAACAGATGATGAGCAACGGAGATGGTGCTACGAAGAGACCAGGACAAACGTCGACGAACGAATCTGGATAGAGTTCAACGAAGCGGGAGAGGCGTTGAAATTACGAAATCAAAGAGACTCTCAAAAAACTTCAGAGACAATTGTCGAGCCGAAGGAAATTGACGACTCGCCAAATATTCTTTCTATATCTGTTCTGTTTAGCTGTCCATTAAAGTATCTGTACGAAGCGAAAGACACTGGTGTAAAATTTACGAGTATGATAAAGAATCCTCGGGAGGCTTACGAGGAGTATCTTCTTGAAAAGTCTAGAAACTTAACGACGAAAAGCAATCTGAACTAATGCTATATGTGTTGTGAGAACATTATCGAGTTAATCCAAAGTTAAATTATGTTTTAAGTTTAAAAAAAATATTACTTGGACTATATAGTGTGTGAGAAAGATGTGTAATTTTATACGTGTGTAATTTTATCTGAAGAAAAATTCATAAAGACATACGAGCAATATTATAATAGTTCTTTGTAGTTTATTTTCATATTTTTAACAAATTACAGTGCATATTGACAGCTAATTATTTACATAAACTGTCCTGCGTTTACGATTTCTTCTAGCGCACCCACTTCTTAGAGATATCGTTTGTTTCTCTGTTGTCAAAGCACTGCTCGCTCTTTATAGGGAATTTTGATATTTTCCGTTTTTTGCGTTGTTTATTATTTACGGACTCCCCATGCTGCTCTCTTAGATAATTATTGAAGTTTGTTGCTATTTCCTCTTGTCTCGTTATAATGCTTTTCAAAGTTTTCTCCATATTTAGTTCTGTGCTGTCTGCGATAGTTTCTTTACTCTGTCAAGGAACACATATTCCAATTTTACTCCATTTTAGCCATTTAGCGCGTCCTTTGATATCCATGTGATGTACTGATATACATAATGTGTATCAGTCGGAAATATTCCGGATCTTACTCGGATTTCATCGGTACATGTCGGCGTGAGATCGACAAACAGGTAAGAATACGGCTCTTTGGTTGCCATCTGGTAGGCTTGCTGGAAAAACTTTGTGTTGTCTGGATACAACTGCTTAGCAAGATGAGTCACTTGACTTGCATCACGAACATTTTTTGTTAGGACAAAGTAACTAGCGTTGAGAGAGATAGTACGATGGTCTTTGCTTTGATGAAATAAGTTTTGCGATTTCTTCGTGAACAGTTTGGCAATAATCGTATCTTTTTCTCCCATCATGTCATCAATGATAAATAGATTTCTTATTTGGGGATTAATACTATCCAATATAGATTCGGATAAACCTTGCACAAACTATATCCCAGGAATAAGAAGTTCCATTTTATCAAACGTGTCTTGGTACTCAGAATAAAAATAAATTATATTTTCTGGGACAGGGTCGATCATGATTTGGGCGTTGGCTAACAATTCCTTGACAAAGGTTGTCTTCCCAGCCTTGGTCCCCCCAGAGACCAAGAGCCCAAAGGGATGTGTTAATTGTATGGAGTATGTCTTTTTGTGGTAATTCGATGCGGTTCCATCAAATGGCGAATGCTTAAATGTAGAATCAGTAGACATCGTTTGTATTGGTCGACATCGTTTGTATTGTACAGGACCTTTATGTGGCGTTGTAAATTAAATTGTCTTGAAAAGCTCTTTCCGCAAATATTACAAGCGCTAGGCATGTTCACACAACAACTCTCAAATTACTTGTGGAAATGTCTGGGAGAAAAGAAAGATTATATCCTTGAGTTTCTTCTCTAATGCATGTGGGATACCAAAACGAATCAATGCGCAGCTGAACGTTGCTTGGACGTTACTTAGACGCCGCCTCTAAGGGATTAACCCATGAGTAAATGAGTAACTCACGAGTTACTCATGAGTAAATGAGTAACTCGAGTAAATGAGTAACTCGTGAGTAAATGAGTAACTCGTGAGTTACTCATGAGTAAAATCTGTTAAATCGTTGAAACATTATCTTCTGTACTATGCTGAAGTTCAATAAAGTATTTACAAATAATGTATATGTCTTTCTGATATTCCTTTGGTACAGGGGTGATGGGGATATCTTTTGGGGCACCCCAGGGGTATTGGTAGTATCTTTGGGGGTGCCCCCAGGGTGGGGGGGGAGTATCTTTGAACGGGCCAAAAGGCCTAAACGGACCAGAAAAGGCCAAGTAGGGCCTAATAAAAGCACCTAACATGCCAAAAAATGTCAAATGCTTTCTGTCATTGCTCGAGTAAACAACTAAACATGGGTCGCACACCTAGAAACTGTCCTGTCTTCGGTTGCGGAAGCACTAATCTTGCAAGGCTAGCAAATCATCTTGATCAAGTACATCACATGGATATCAAAGGACGCGCTAAGTGGCTAAAATGGAGTAAAATTGGAATATGTGTTCCTTGACGGAGTAAAGAAACTATCGCAGACAGCACAGAACTAAATATGGAGAAAACTTTGAAAAGCATTATAACGAGACAAGAGGAAATGGCAACAAACTTCAATAATTATCTAAGAGAGCAGCATGGGGAGTCCGTAAATAATAAACAACGCAAAAACCGGAAAATATCAAAATTCCCTATAAAGAGCGAGCAGTGCTTTGACAACAGAGAAACAAACGATATCTCTAAGAAGTGGGTGCGCTAGAAGAAATCGTAAACGCAGGACAGTTTATGTAAATAATTAGCTGTCAATATGCACTGTAATTTGTTAAAAATATGAAAATAAACTACAAAGAACTATTATAATATTGCTCGTATGTCTTTATGAATTTTTCTTCAGATAAAATTACACACGTATAAAATTACACATCTTTCTTACACACTATATAGTCCAAGTAATATTTTTTTTAAACTTAAAACATAATTTAACTTTGGATTAACTCGATAATGTTCTCTCACAACACATATAGCATTAGTTCAGATTGCTTTTCGTCGTTAAGTTTCTAGACTTTTCAAGAAGATACTCCTCGTAAGCCTCCCGAGGATTCTTTATCATACTCGTAAATTTTACACCAGTGTCTTTCGCTTCGTACAGATACTTTAATGGACAGCTAAACAGAACAGATATAGAAAGAATATTTGGTGAGTCGTCAATTGCCTTCGGCTCGACAATTGTCTCTGAAGTTTTTTGAGAGTCTCTTTGATTTCGTAATTTCAACGCCTCTCCCGCTTCGTTGAACTCTATCCAGATTCGTTCGTCGACGTTTGTCCTGGTCTCTTCGTAGCACCATCTCCGTTGCTCATCATCTCTTAGGCAACTATGTTGTTTCTGACTAGGATGGTTAGTCCTACAACCATTGCACTTTTCACGACAAAGCTTCGAATATTCTTCCCACAAAGTTTCATTGTAAATAGCTTCGAACATTGAAAACAATTTTTCATATAAATCCTTCATCTCTGCGGTCTTACTCCAACAGCAAATAGTAAGCAAATGATACGCCGAGAAAACCGTGAATAAGCATATTAATTAGGATTTGTTTGTCTAAACTCTGACGTCGACCCGACTTGCCCAGACGCGTTCTTTTGTTTAAATTGCTAATGAGTCATTAACATCAATAGTGTACATGCACTTATACAAACATTGGCAACATTGCACTCAGCATATAATGGTATACAACCGTAATAGACGCCTATACGTTTTGGTTACTGCTTGTTGTCAACAAAGGTTTAGTCATTGCGGTGATTTTCTTCATGAGTGAAGAAAAGTACGAAGAAGAAAATAAAGAATGGAGAGGAGCGATAAACCTTCGACTTTACCTACGGGATCATCAGCTTATAGAAAACCGCAGGGCCGAAGATTTAAACACACAATCACTTCGAGCATATACAATCTTAAAACTAAAGAAAAGAAAGACACTACAGAGAATGATCATAATATGTCAAGAGAAAGTGACAGAGCCTTGGTGTCGGAATGAAAAGCAGACATTTGAAAAACGGTGCTCTTATCGTAACGATAAAATATCATATTGTCACCCCACACGTGAAAGACACCGTTTGTCAAACATTTGGAACTTCGGAAATCAGTCAGAGAGCTATCGGGAATGACGTATTTATTACACGGGGGGCTGGTTTAAGAATTAGGGTTGGGGGGTTGGATAAAAGTTAGGGTTAAGAGACTCTCTAAGGAGCCTGAGACGAATGAAGGACGCGACGCGGTTTCTCTATGGTAACACTGTTAATGACCTTCTCGACTAGACTTGCCCAAGCGCTTAATCCTCTTAATGGCCCCTAATGAGTTTCTCTTTTGTCTCCTGCATGTGCACTGAGGATAAATATTCAAATATCACACTTAGTAACAGAAATCGTAGCAACGCATTCAAAGTAATAAATCGCTTTGCCTTTATATTTCAACATCTATAAAATCGTTCTTTTCATGACTTCTTAAAGTGATTCCTCATTCTATCTTCCTACGATTTCCTCGCTTATAAACGAGGATTTGCTTTGAAATCTGCAATTATTAGCCATATTAAGACAAAACACAACATTTATACAAGAAAATCATTTATTACTTTCTCTCCAGTAAGAAAGATATCCTAGAATACATTGGGCGTTTCTAGATTCTCCGCATTACTATAAAATTGCCACAGTGCATACAATATGGACTCTGACGTGTTTTCTAAATGTCTTAAACGTTCAACAGCGTCTTTATGACACCTGATCTTTAGTACTCTTGTCGCTTCAATAAACTCGTCCCAAATAAATCGTTTATCGTTTACAAATGCAATGGCATCTTTGCAGTACAATTCCCATCTTTCTTCCTCGGTCATCATGAGGCAATCATGCTGGTGTTGATTGGGGTGATCAATCTTACAACCACAACAGTTTTCTTCGCATAATTTCTCGATTTCAGTGGGGATGGCGTCTGTGTATATGGTCTCTATCAATGGAAACAGCTTTTGGTATTCGACAACGGACACTTCGTCGACGTGTACTTCATTTCCCCAGGCTTCACATTTACGGTTTCTAGATCGTCGAGTATTCATGTCACAGTTCTAAACGGCTTTTAACAAACGTTTCAATCTTTCTCTAAAGTCTCGAACAAGTGTAGATTCGTCCAACGAACTTAGCCGACCAGACCAGGTGTAATACTAACATCGTAATGTCCGAGCTTATATAACTTCATGCGCACTAACTATATTCCAGTCTTGTCCAAACATGTCACAGGCGTTAGTCACGCTGAATATTAATGAGGCGGCATCCCTTTGTTTACCTATATGGGGGGGGGGGGGTATCTACTTATAATACAACTTTGTTTTGGAGAATTTTGAAATGAAACTTTCACAATTACAAAGTATCATAGTGATAATATCTTTAGGATTATGCAGAAACATTACGGACAATATTTTCATCAGAGAACCAGTTTAATATCTGTAATTATTATATGTGCACTGTAGTTGTTTAATGTTGTAGTTTAGGGACAGCAGCAATTGGTGTAAGATGTTGCGGTTGCATGTACTATAAGTTGTTTGGGTATGGCAAACGAAATAAAATAAATAAATTATTAATAATTCATGAAGGAAATACAAAGTAATTAATACAAACGATTACTAACTACCATGATAACATCTTTAGGGTTATGCAAAAACCAGTGACGTGGTGGCAAGTTTCAGGCTGGGGTGGCCAGATTAGCTTTGGCCCCCCCCCCCCCCCCAAAAAAAAGGCACTATTGTATTTGATAAATGATCACATTTTTTGTTTTAAAATAACTCAAGTAGTAATATAAAATATTACAACAAACAACGGGTTCTCTCAAAAGCAGCGCCAATGCAAGCACCGAAGTAGCGCGAAACGTCTAGGGGGGTCCAGGGGCATGCTTCGCCGGAAATTTTTGAAATCTAGAGTCTCTGATATGCCATTTTCTGCATTTTGGAGTGAGATTTTACAGAATTCTCAAGATTATAAAACTTCATAGAAAGCGTAAAAGCATTACAGATTTCAGATCTTTATATCCCATCATTGAAGACCTAGAGCTATACAAAGAAATTTACAAAGGTTTATTTTGCTAAATACAAAGGTTTATTTTGTTAAGTTTTGGCACCCCTTCTGCAACCAGGTGTCACCACGCCACTGGCAAAAACATTGCCAACAATATTTTCATCAGAAAACCACTTTAACCCATTACGGCTAAGATGTATGAAGGTTATGCCTTTGACACGTAAAATTGTCTGGTGTTACACAAAGTACAACAATAAAGGAACTGTTTTTGCCTGCATGGCCAGTATCACAGGAATCACAGGAAATCCACCCCCCCCACCCCCCCCCACCCACCCCACCCCACCCCACCCCCCAAGAAAAAAGTTCCCCGGGCCAAATGTTCTAGGCAATTTGTTCCCCCATACACTGTAATTTTATTTTTGTGACATAGTGACCCTTGACCCTTCAAACCTAATTGAATTTAATTTAGTTAATTATAATGAACAAGACACCTGGGTCAGGTGCTCACTCAGGCTACTGGAAAGTGCAGAGGTCTCTATAACGCGTGAGTAAAGAGGTGGGAGTGGGCCAAGGAAGATCAGATTGAAGGCCGAATGTCCATGGTGCAGGACTATCCTGAATAGTCAATTTAAAGTGTCTAGAATTCAGGATTATCTTGAAGCCTAGGGGACTTCTCTGTCCCACATGCAGGATGTTAAACTAAAAAGCGTATAACAAAAAAACAGTAGGGTGTTGTAGTCAGGGTCTGAGAGGTGGAACTTTCTCTTTGGGGGGTTGTGGTTAGATTTAGGGTTACTGGGGGTTGTCGTTAAGTTTAGGGTCAGGTTTAGAGGTGGGGGTCATGGTTGGGTTTCATTTTCTTTAATATTCAGGATTATCTGGAATTCTAGACCATTTCACAAAATTAATGTAAATAAATGCAATAGATATGTGATTCAAGGTTTTTGTCTAAGCAGCAAGCCATTACTAAGTAAGCAACAACAAGAAGCGAATTTACCAAGGAACTATTAAAATGCACACACTCAATGAAATTATATAAGCTAGTGAAGCAATATTATAATTATATTCCACAGGATGTGGTTATACCAGTAAGTAAAAGGTGAATTTGATTGATCTGCTGTACTGTCCTCGATAACAGTAGTGCTTCAGTTGTCTCAGTTTGACTCAGTTTCTTTTACTAAGTAAGCAGTATATTTACCTAGACGATCGACAACAAGCGAACGTACCAAGGAGCTACTGCAGTGATGTTTTCCAAATTTTAGAAGTGGGGCAACGCTCACTAATGTCAAATGGGCGTGGCCACTGGTCGTAAAATTAAATGGGCGTGGCTCCTTTTGTGAAAGTTAATGAGTGTGACCTGGCAAAATGATTTAATTTTTATTCCAATTAAACAAACTAAATTAATAAATTTTATATTAAAATGTGTATTATGAACAAATTTGTTGTAGCAGTTGGACTTGTATCGTATCTATGTACTAAAGTATTAGCCAATTTGTATCAGTAAAACTAGTCCCAATCATGCAATCAAGGCAAGGCGGCATGAAGCTAAATTCCTAATATCTTTTTCTATTTTGTGTTTCCATTCTCGACATTTATTTGCGCAAAACTGGGAAACGACTACTAAACGCCTGGCTCAGGCTAGCTGGTTGGCTATCTTGGTTAAAAAACGAGTACACTCATTCACTCAAAGCAAAAATAGCGCGGTATTGACGGTATTCCAATACGTTTAATTACGTTTAATTTTTGTTATGCGGAACGGCGTTCCCCGACCGTAATTATGTCAGGGGGAATGGCGTTCCCCCGACAAAAATAGTGGGGGAACGCCGTTCCACTGAGCTACTGTATTTAAAATGCACACACTCAGTGAGATTATATTAAAGCTAGTGAAACAGTTGAATCACATCGAGTTTATTTGGAATAACTTTATTAACACAACAATACGTAATCCAGGCAAATTACAAATACTAAAATTACCTCAATGCATTTAAAGTTTTCCCATTTAGCGTAAACTTCAGCACGAAAATGAATGTCAACACAGCATATTTACCCGTCCTTTGCAAGTTGTCAATTCTGTTTTCAACGTTGATACACCTCGTGTTTGGATTTCACCCAAATAAAACTCGCAAAGCAGTCTGAGATTGCTCGAGCTTCCAATCTCCACCCCCCTACCTCTGCGGCCCTGCAGCGATGCTTGTTCTACAGTGTTTTAAAGTTGGGCTGTGACACTCATTTCGATGGAAAATAATTCACCGTGGAATTTGGCTGCATGACAATAATAATCACAGTTTTTGCATCCACGTTGCTTAGCAATGTAACCGACAACTTCAAGTAAAAGATTTATGTCGTCACCCCCAGATAGCGCAAAGATTTATCAATGCATCAGGTTAACTATGGGCTATACCACTGATGGGTGTTAATTTGATGTCATAATGCTAACCTCATCTTCAAGACGTTGATTCGTTGCAATGTGGGATAGATTTTCTCTTTTTGTTCTTTCAGTTTCCTGCTGTGCTTTGTCGAGCATTTCCTGGATTTTAGCCTTCTCTTCATTTTCACGGTGCAAATCATCTTCGTAACTCTTTAACTGTTAGAAAATATAATAATAATATTATTAATAATAGTTCATGAAAATAATAGATCATATTAAAATAAATTTACAGTGCAACCATCAACCATGTGAAGACTTTTATTTCGCTGAACTTTTATCCAAGATTAAAGGTAGATCCCAAGGATAGTGCAAAGTTTCTAGTCAAAGATAATAACAATTTTTGCCACGTGTACGGACTGAGATGCCAGCCCATTTTATTGAGCAAAGCCCAAGTTAATTTAATACAAGCCAAAACTCAGACAAACAACCCAAAATAGAATCTCGAGGGATTCTTAAAGAGTCATGGAAAAACTTGCCATGTTTCCTCATACACACGGGCAAATAAAACTTGTCAGGTTGAAAATTGCCAAAGAAAAATTGCCGTGTAAACTAGGCTTAACAGACACGAACCAACCGAAGTCAACACTCTACAAACCGACTTCTTTCATTCTTGGTATATTAAGATATACAAGCTTATATACACGTCTTTCAAGAAATATCCATAGATAAGGTACCGAACCTGTGTGTTATCGCTTTTTAGGGCTTACGAGCTTTAAGCGACATAAATATTTGTCGTCTATGAAAGACAGACTGATACTAGTGTTTCACATTTTCACTGGTTTTAGCCTTTCAACTAGTATGTGTGTCGTTAAACCTGGTAAGTTTACCCCCCGGAAAGTTTACACTATCTATGTATGTATCTATACTTTGCACTAAAAACCACACTGCAACTTGCAACAAAGTTCACAAGTTGTTGAACGTGTAACACCCATCCTGCAACTTGCGAGTTTCTTTTTTCCATGCGTAAATTTGTTGCAAATTGCAAGAAAAAAAAATAGCATCGTATAACAGCACCTTTAATTAAGGGGCATCCTATTTAGGTCGCGAACACACTCGACGTATAAACGGCCAATCTATAATAAGTCGCGACTTATTTTGGACTAGCTTTCAACCCTGTTGTTATTTTTTAGTCGCGACTTACTTTGGTCACGAACAAATTGACCATTTATACAGACCTACACGAGTGTGTTGCGACTTATTTTCTCCTGTTTAAATGGCCCCATTGTTCCTTTTAAAAGCACATCGTGGTATTATAAATTTAAGCAGTGCATGACAATTATTACCAAAACCTCAAAATTCGAATAGAGTTACACGATCACCGAACCCAAACTGTTTGCAATTTCAGACTATACAAAATATAAATCATCAACTTATTAACAACTATAAGAAACTTCAAAAAAGGACTATATAACTATTACCGCTTAGCACTACATCTCCGCTTTAATGATCCACAAACATGGAAATCAATATGCATCAAATGCATCAAGACTCGTGATTTAACAAAATTGATATAGAAGGCGGTTCTCTAATGAAAATATTGTTGGCAATGTTCTTGCATAATCCTAAAGATGTTATGGTAGTTAGTAGTCGTGCAAAGTTTTACTTCAAAATTTGTTGCAGAAAAGGTGATATTTTACGTGTAAAGTTTGTATTTTGGAGCGCCGCCATTAAAGTGGCCGAGCTTTTTTTTGTCTGCATGGCCGGTGTCACAGGAAAATTGTCTTTTTTGTCTGCATGGCCGGTGTCACAGGAAAATTGTCCTCCCTCCCCCCCCCGCCCCCCCCCCCCCCCCCCCCCCCCAAAAAAAAAGTCCCCCGCGCCAAATGTTCTAGGCAATTTGTTCCCCCATATACTGTAATTTTATTTTTGTGACATAGTGACCCTTGACCCTTCAAACCTAATTTAATTTAGTTAATTATAATGAATAATTTTCTCATTGTATTACTTACAGATTCATTCAAAAGCGATACTTTTTTCTCCTCTTCTTTACACTTTTTTCTTTCCTCCAACGTCTAGTGGTTAATATTATACAGTAAGAACAGATTCAAACACAAAAACAAATATCTTACAATAAAGACAATTTACAATATAAATTAAAGTGTCTGTACAGTGGAAAATTCGTTGGCATTTCTGTTGATTTAATAAACCAACAGAAATGGTGCAGGTATATATAAGCATGGCAGTAGGAGTAGAAGGAGCATGGTAGGAGCACTCACTTTTCAAGGGAATATGGTGTATATTCTTGGTGCTATTAACTGTCAAAGTTTGCCATGGGTAGCTCGTTATTAGAAAAATTTCAGTAACAATGCTTTATGACGTACGCAGATAAATAATTGAATAATGCTAAAATCTAATGTTCTTAGGTTCTTACGCATAGTTGTCCATTTGCGTACGTCATAGTCACTAAAAACTCACATTTTCTCCAAAAACGAACTAGCCATAGCAAAATTTGATAGTTTATATGTGGCGCGAAAATTTATACCAGATACTTTTGAAATTTGCCGTGAATACGCCTACATATACATACATACATACATACATATTACATAGAGCCGCGGCTTTTTAAGTACTATTTAAAACATGAGCAGCAATGTTTTATCAGATTTAAAACCGAGTGTTTAAGATCTGATAAAACACGTACTGCGAATGTTTTAGATGGCTTCAAAAACTATCCATATAATAAGCTCATATATAAATCAATTTCGAAAATTGAAATTGTCTGAGCCGCAAAATCGAAGAAAAAGTTCATCGAAAATAGCGAGCGTGTCTCTATCACATATAGAGTCATGTCATGCACGGTCATGATTTTCCTTTGTGTTTTCTTATAATTGTTATTGAGTTTTTGAAGAGAAATTTACAAATTAAATTCCAACGTGCCCGTGTCGAGGCATATCAAAGGCGCTTCAGGCAGCCGCCATATGACACAGTTCAGATCACGGATCACAGACCTAGATGTTGATTTTACAATGTTCCTCTGTTCATTAAGGGTGTTCGAACGTATTTCGTTGCAAGGCAACTGGTTGCTAAGGACATTACTTCCGGTCGGAGAAATCCTTTCACAAAAACATATTTTTGTACTTATACACTATGCTTATACACCGCAAAAAGGTATAAAATGATCACAAAAAAAACGAAAAAGCCGCACAAGTTTGTGAGAAAAGTACCAAAACAAAAGAAAACTATTCCTTTGCTGTAGAATGTCCTAGCAAAAACACTTGAAGAGTTGAAGAACTTCGGTACACAGACGGCGATAGATGGAAAAATAAACGAAGGACGTCGTCACGTCGATATATTTGGATTGAATGCCGGAATTTAGAAATCGGCAGAGCTGATGAACCATAAATCAAACATTCCGAAGACAGTGGACATCAACTTTTAACTTCGTATGTAGAACAAGACGACTTTTGGAGCATTCTTGGCTTGGAACCACGGCTGAACTCGCAATTTAGCTGGCAAGCTCCGATCAGGCAGGAGGCAGGGAGGGCTCGCGCCTGATTCTTTCAGCTAGAGTTGAGTGGAATTGAGTCGCAAAAACATGAGCTCACAAGATTCCTATAATTTCCGCGAGTATTTATCGAATCGTTACTTTTCTTTCGTTTACACCTAGGGAAAACATGTCTCCCAAAAAGTACACATGTATTTTATGAATAAACCAAAAATGACAAAGATATTCTGAATTAGAGGCTGTTTGCATCGAAATTATTAAACCGCATAGTCAGCCTTTTTTTATTGTTTCAGTGTATAAACCCCCTGGGGCTTCATCTGATTTTTTTACCCTTTTGAAAGCTTAATTCAAGCTACTGATGATGAAAACAAAGAAGTAATCATTCTTGGTGATCTTAATTGTGACTTACTAAAGACAAATTCTGACCAAGCAACTAAGACATTGAAATCACTATATGAAATGTATCAACTATCACAATTGATTAATGAAGCTACACGAGTAACTACGACCACTGCTAGTCTTCTTGATCATATTGTTACCAGTAAGCCAGAAAAAATTTGCAACTCTGGTGTTATTCATACAGGTATCAGTGATCACAGTCTGATATTTGCAATTAGAAAAATTAATATGACTAAAAAGCACCAGAGAAACATTATTGAAATTAGAAATATGAAAAATTTCCAAGAAGAACAATTTCTTTCTGACCTAGGAAATCAACCCTGGGAATATGTTTACTTTTTTGCTGATGATCCCAATAGTATGTGGGACATTTGGAAGCAATTACTTCTAGAGATTTTGAACAAACATGCACCCTTGCAAAGCAAAAAGATAAAATCAAATAGAATCCCATGGATAACAAGTAATATTAAAAAATTAATAAACAAAAGAGATAAGTTAAAAAGAAAAGCCATTATCACAAACCTTGAAACTGACTGGCAAAATTATAAAAAGGCCAGAAACCAAACGAACATAGAATTAAGAAATGCTAAGACAGATTACTACTCTAGTAGGATTGCAAATCAAAAACAAAATCCAAAAGAGGCTTGGAAAACAATAAATACTTTGTTAGGTCGTAAAAATAGACCTGCAAGTGTAAATGAACTAAATGTGGGTGAAACAATTTTACAAAGCCCTGAGGAAATTGCTGAGGGTTTTAATGATTTCTTCTCAAACATTGGACCAAATTTGGCAAGTGAAATTAACAACTCTGGTTGCAATTTTGTGCAATACATTAAAACTACTGAATCTGAGTTCACTACTTTTAAGGCAGTTACTGTAGATAACATTTATCATCTCCTTCGTGGCCTATCAGGTTCCAAAGCTACTGGTATAGATAACATCTCCAGTAAAATTATTAAAATAGCATCACCTGTTATTTCAAACTCACTAACTTATATCTTTAATCAAACTGTTACCTTATGCTCCTTTCCCAATGAATGGAAGGTAGCAAGAGTAACACCACTATATAAAAGTGGCCATCGAAATTTGCCAGGTAACTACCGGCCTATCTCAGTTTTGCCTGCCATAAGCAAAATTATGGAACGAATTCTCTATAATCAATTATATGATTACTTAACCGAAAATGAACTACTTTCTAAAAACCAGTTTGGTTTTAGAAAATTCCATTCCACTGCAACTGCATTATTAGATTGCACAAACAGTTGGTATGTAAACATGGATAGAAAGTTGTTTAATTTGGTAGTATTCATAGATTTAAAAAAAGCCTTTGATACAGTGGATCACCAAATTTTACTTAAAAAACTAGAACTGTACGGAATCAAAGGGAATGCCTTTTTACTATTGAAATCATATCTATCTGACCGAAACCAAAAATGTCGAGTAAATGGATTTGTTTCATCTGAGCACAGGATTAAATGTGGTGTTCCTCAGGGCTCAATCTTAGGGCCATTGTTCTTTTTGTTATACATAAATGATTTGCCACAGTGCTTAAATGAAACTAAATCCCGATTATTTGCTGATGACACAAATTTAACAGCCTCAGGTGAGATGATAAGTGATGTTGAAGTTAAAATGAACTCAGATTTAGAAAACCTCAGAAAATGGTTAATAGCCAACAAACTTAGTCTAAATGTTGCAAAAACTGAATTTATGTTGATTGGATCAAAGCCAATGATAGGTAAAGCCTCAGATTTCCAGATTAAAGTAAATATAAATAATAACCCAATTAAAAAAGTTTTGGAATGCAAAACTCTAGGAGTAACTGTTGACCAACATTTGTCCTGGAAAAAAAATACTGAAAATCTCTGCAAAAAAATCACATCAGGGTTAGGTGCTCTCCGTCGTCTGAGGGCATTTGTCGACAGAGACTCGCTTCTTTCCGTCTACAATGCAATTATTCAACCCTACTTTATCTACTGTTGTGAAGTATGGAATGTTTTTGGTGAAACGCTGTCAACACGTCTGCAAAAACTTCATAACAGAGCTGCTAGAATTATTACATATACGAGCAATGAAGTCGATCACAAAATTGTGTTAAGTGAATTGGGATGGCAACCACTCCAAACACAAAGAATAAAAGCCAAGGCTAAGATTATGTTTAAAATTTTAAATAATATGGGACCAAAGAGTCTCACAAACCTTTTTAGTTACAAAAACGAGATGTCAAGTTACAATCTTCGAGACATCTCATCTACCGTTTGTTTGCCGCAACCACGCACAAACAGCATGAAAAAGAGTTTCATGTTTGATGGAGCATCCATATGGAATTCTTTGCCCAAAGAAATTAGGGAAAGCAAATCTCTGTCGATCTTTGAACGCAAAATCGCTACTCATGACATGAAGTAATGTGTATGTAAATAAAATATGTAAATAATTAAATTATATTACTATATTACCTAGATACTTTACTGACATTTTTAACTACTTAAACTTCTATTTTTTACTATTGCTATATTCTATACTTTTTATTTCTCTTTATTGTTGTACACGCCCTTCGTGGAAACCAGCTTTTGTTGACGTCGTTAGCGTGTTTAAATAAAATTTTCTATCTAAAGATATTCTATATTTTGTTAAAAGTACCCCTAAAGATTTGCTCAATTGAGAAACGCGCGCGTACTTTTTTGCACATAACAATTCTGGTTCTAGTGAAACTTCTTTAGTGAGCAAAACGTTTAAGTTGACGGAAATTATAGGTTTTTTTCTTATCTCAATGACGTCAGAATGACGTCACTGTATGACGTCATCAAACGAAAGAACTTCATTCATATATACTACGTGCAGAATATCTAGCATTTCTAGCGTGGGGATCAAATTTGTAAAGCTCTAGAAGCTCTGTGGTCAAATCAAGTTTTCCCTAGCAACGAGTCAAAATAAATATGTCTGAACACCCTTAACCATATCCAGACTGGGGGGGGGGGGGGGGAGTGCCCGCACTGATTTTAAAAGTTAATATATCCTAAACCAGAACAGGTATGGTTCTGAAATTTTATGACTTTTCCTAACTATGTATGGGCTTTATGTGTGGAAAATTTGGTGAAAAAATATTATGCCAAAAAAAAGTTACAGCGGACTCGTGAACACCTGCCAACACTAAATTTCAGCAGATAATTTTTCATATGTTTACTTTTATAATAGTTACAATAAAAGTAAGCACTTTTTAATAAAGAGAAACTATTTTTTTGATATACTACCTTTTTTATGTTAACAAAACAATAAGAAATTTTTTTGGGGAAATTCTAAAAATCCTGGGTGTTTGCAATTAATGACGTCATAATGACGTCATAATTTGTCGCCATGACAACATAAGTGTAACATATACTTGAACAAGGCATACCATCCACCTGTAAAAGTTTCGTCGGAATACACCAAATGGTTCAGGAGATACTGACCGCGGGCACTTTCCGCCCCCCCCCCCCCCCCCCCAGTCCCAGAAGTAAAAAAAAAGGCCAGTCTAGATAGGGTTAAAATACTGATTTGTTTGAGATGCTATATCAAACACTCAGAAGAGTGCTTCACCAAACACCTCGAAGTTTGTTCAAAAAACTCGGCTATCGCTTGATCAGTCTTGAAACCCCGCGAGTTATCGCAACGAGCTGCGTGACTCGCGGCGAGCTGCAAGTTGCTTCGTGCGAAGACTGGAAATCCGCCTTAAGCCGCGTCTAAAGCCGGATTTCCATTCAGTGCATTTTGTCGCGCGATCGACTTTTCTCGATCGCGTTCTTTTGAAATGTGTGTATTCAACCAAAGCTAATGAAATGCGTTCCGCTTGACAACCCACAATTCAAAAGAAAGCGATCGCAAAAAGTCGATCGCGCGACAAAATGCACTGAATGGAAATCCAGCTTTATGGGCTCTCATATAAACGGCCCTAATTAATTAGAGCGACTGAGGTGGCCGGGCGTTTACAAAGCGAGTTCGGAAGCGCGAATATTGTATACATTTATCCAATTCACACATTTAATTGTCCAGGTTTATCAACAATCTTTGAGATATAAGCTGTTTAAGCCGGGAAAATCGATCGCAAAGTTTATGTAAATCAGCACGAATTCTCGTATCTGATTTGCAACATCTGATTAAACATTCATTTCTTTTGAATTTTCTTTATGAATTATTTCATTGGATAAGAATTGATAATAATTTTGTAAATGCTATATATATATATATATATATATATATATATATATATATATATATATATATATAGCATTTATAGACCTGGAGCGAGTGGAATTCGATGAAATATTACCCCGAGGTATGATATATCCCGAGGGCGAGGCCCGAGGGATATATCACCCCAAGGGGTAATATTTCATCGAATTCCCCGAGCGAAAGGTCTATAAGTTATATATTATACCGAAACATATTAATCTTTCAAAAAAAGCTGAAATAATGTTAATAAAGTTCGCTTAGCTTAACTTTTGTCTGTTTCCATTCTGTTGTTGTCTCAAGGCTTCTGGATGCATTGTTTGTTGCTTTCTTTGTATTCCCTGAATCCTTATTTTCTTGTAACCTACCAATCTTCTTGTCAACATCTGAATGTTCAGGCGAAACGTTTTCTTGTCTCGCCAAACTCCGCCATTATTGACAGCTTCGTTGAATCGTGCGTTCGTGGCGTTCACGCATCGTACACGAAGCATAACTATTATTCCCCGCTGCAGTGGGGAATATTACTTTTGAGGGGGTAATTCGATGATTAATTGACTGGTCACATGGTACAATCAAGCTTTCTGACTGGACAATTTACAGTTGAGGTATAATATATATATATATATATATATATATATATATATATATATATATATATATATATATATATATATACTTCTTCTTTTGCAACATCAGTTATAGCCATCGACACCTTGACATGCATAACACGGCCATTTATATACGGGAGAAAATAAGTTGCGACTTAATTTGATGTCATAATGCTAACCTCATCTTCAAGACGTTGAATCGTTGCCATGTAATCTCTTTTTATTCGTTCAGTTTCCTGCTGTGCTTTGTCGAGCATTTCCTGGATTTTAACCTTCTCTTCATTTTCACGGTGCAAATCATCTTCGTAACTCTTTAACTGTTAGAAAATATAATAATAATATTATTAATAATAGTTCATGAAAATAATAGATCATATTAAAATAAATTTACAGTGCAACCATCAACCATGTGAAGACTTTTATTTCGCTGAACTTTTATCCAAGATTAAAGCTACTGTTACACGATGCGATTTTTCTTGCAATTTGCAACAAATAGCCTGAATGTTGCAGGTTGCAAAAAAGAATTAGATCCCAAGGATAGTGCAAAGTTTCTAGTCAAAGATAATAACAATTTTTGCCACGTGTACGGACTGAGCTGCCAGCCCATTTTATTGAGCAAAGCCCAAGTTAATTTAATACAAGCCAAAACTCAGACAAACAACCCAAAATAGAATCTCGAGGGATTCTTAAAGAGTCATGGAAAAACTTGCCATGTTTCCTCATACACACGGGCAAATAAAACTTGTCAGGTTGAAAATTGCCAAAGAAAAATTGCCGTGTGAACTAGGCTTAACAGACACGAACCAACCGAAGTCAACACTCTACAAACCGACTTCTTTCATTCTTGGTATATTAAGATATACAAGCTTATACACGTCTTTCAAGAAATATCCATAGATAAGGTACCGAACATGTGTGTTATCGCTTTTTAGGGCTTACGAGCTTTAAGCGACATAAATATTTGTCGTCTATGAAAGACAGACTGATACTAGTGTTTCACATTTTCACTGGTTTTAGCCTTTCAACTAGTATGTGTGTCGTTAAACCTGGTAAGTTTACCCCCCGGAAAGTTTACACTTTCTATGTATGTATCTATACTTTGCACTAAAAACCACACTGCAACTTGCAACAAAGTTCACAAGTTGTTGAACGTGTAACACCCATCCTGCAACTTGCGAGTTTCTTTTTTCCATGCGTAAATTTGTTGCAAATTGCAAGAAAAAAAAATCGCATCGTATAACAGCACCTTTAATTAAGGGGCATCCTATTTAGGTCGCGAACACACTCGACGTATAAACAGCCAATCTATAATAAGTCGCGACTTATTTTGGACTAGCTTTCAACCCTGTTATTTTTTAGTCGCGACTTACTTTGGTCACGAACAAATTGACCATTTATACAGACCTACACGAGTGTGTTGCGACTTATTTTCTCCTGTTTAAATGGCCCCATTGTTCCTTTTAAAAGCACATCGTGGTATTATAAATTTAAGCAGTGCATGACAATTATTACCAAAACCTCAAAATTCGAATAGAGTTACACGATCACCGAACCCAAACTGTTTGCAATTTCAGACTATACAAAATATAAATCATCAACTTATTAACAACTATAAGAAACTTCAAAAAAGGACTATATAACTATTACCGCTTAGCACTACATCTCCGCTTTAATGATCCACAAACATGGAAATCAATATGCATCAAATGCATCAAGACTCGTGATTTAACAAAATTGATATAGAAGGCGGTTCTCTAATGAAAATATTGTTGGCAATGTTCTTGCATAATCCTAAAGATGTTATGGTAGTTAGTAGTCGTGCAAAGTTTTACTTCAAAATTTGTTGCAGAAAAGGTGATATTTTACGTGTAACGTTTGTATTTTGGAGCGCCGCCATTAAAGTGGCCGAGCTTTTTTTTGCCTGCATGGCCGGTGTCACAGGAAAATTGTCCTCCCTCCCCCCCCCCCTCCCCCCCCAAAAAAAAGTCTCCCGGGCCAAATGTTCTAGGCAATTTGTTCCCCCATATACTGTAATTTTATTTTTGTGACATAGTGACCCTTGACCCTTCAAACCTAATTTAATTTAGTTAATTATAATGAATAATTTTCTCATTGTATTACTTACAGATTCATTCAAAAGCGATACTTTTTTCTCCTCTTCTTTACACTTTTTTCTTTCCTCCAACGCCTAGTGGTTAATATTATACAGTAAGAACAGATTCAAACACAAAAACAAATATCTTACAATAAAGACAATTTACAATATAAATTAAAGTGTCTGTACAGTGGAAAATTCGTTGGCATTTCTGTTGATTTAATAAACCAACAGAAATGGTGCAGGTATATATAAGCATGGCAGTAGGAGTAGAAGGAGCATGGTAGGAGCACTCACTTTTCAAGGGAATATGGTGTATATTCTTGGTGCTATTAACTGTCAAAGTTTGCCATGGGTAGCTCGTTATTAGAAAAATTTCAGTAACAATGCTTTATGACGTACGCAGATAAATAATTGAATAATGCTAAAATCTAGTGTTCTTAGGTTCTTACGCATAGTTGTCCATTTGCGTACGTCATAGTCACTAAAAACTCACATTTTCTCCAAAAACGAACTAGCCATAGCAAAATTTGATAGTTTATATGTGGCGCGAAAATTTATACCAGATACTTTTGAAATTTGCCGTGAATACGCCTACATATACATACATACATACATACATATTACATAGAGCCGCGGCTTTTTAAGTACTATTTAAAACATGAGCAGCAATGTTTTATCAGATTTAAAACCGAGTGTTTAAGATCTGATAAAACACGTACTGCGAATGTTTTAGATGGCTTCAAAAACTATCCATATAATAAGCTCATATATAAATCAATTTCGAAAATTGAAATTGTCTGAGCCGCAAAATCGAAGAAAAAGTTCATCGAAAATAGCGAGCGTGTCTCTATCACATATAGAGTCATGTCATGCACGGTCATGATTTTCCTTTGTGTTTTCTTATAATTGTTATTGAGTTTTTGAAGAGAAATTTACAAATTAAATTCCAACGTGCCCGTGTCGAGGCATATCAAAGGCGCTTCAGGCAGCCGCCATATGACACAGTTCAGATCACGGATCACAGACCTAGATGTTGATTTTACAATGTTCCTCTGTTCATTAAGGGTGTTCGAACGTATTTCGTTGCAAGGCAACTGGTTGCTAAGGACATTACTTCCGGTCGGAGAAATCCTTTCACAAAAACATATTTTTGTACTTATACACTATGCTTATACACCGCAAAAAGGTATAAAATGATCACAAAAAAAACGAAAAAGCCGCACAAGTTTGTGAGAAAAGTACCAAAACAAAAGAAAACTATTCCTTTGCTGTAGAATGTCCTAGCAAAAACACTTGAAGAGTTGAAGAACTTCGGTACACAGACGGCGATAGATGGAAAAATAAACGAAGGACGTCGTCACGTCGATATATTTGGATTGAATGCCGGAATTTAGAAATCGGCAGAGCTGATGAACCATAAATCAAACATTCCGAAGACAGTGGACATCAACTTTTAACTTCGTATGTAGAACAAGACGACTTTTGGAGCATTCTTGGCTTGGAACCACGGCTGAACTCGCAATTTAGCTGGCAAGCTCCGATCAGGCAGGAGGCAGGGAGGGCTCGCGCCTGATTCTTTCAGCTAGAGTTGAGTGGAATTGAGTCGCAAAAACATGAGCTCACAAGATTCCTATAATTTCCGCGAGTATTTATCGAATCGTTACTTTTCTTTCGTTTACACCTAGGGAAAACATGTCTCCCAAAAAGTACACATGTATTTTATGAATAAACCAAAAATGACAAAGATATTCTATATTTTGTTAAAAATACCCCTAAAGATTTGCTCAATTGAGAAACGCGCGCGTACTTTTTTGCACATAACAATTCTGGTTCTAGTGAAACTTCTTTAGTGAGCAAAACGTTTAAGTTGACGGAAATTATAGGGTTTTTTCTTATCTCAATGACGTCAGAATGACGTCACTGTATGACGTCATCAAACGAAAGAACTTCATTCATATATACTACGTGCAGAATATCTAGCATTTCTAGCGTGGGGATCAAATTTGTAAAGCTCTAGAAGCTCTGTGGTCAAATCAAGTTTTCCCTAGCAACGAGTCAAAATAAATATGTCTGAACACCCTTAACCATATCCAGACTGGGAGGGGGGGGGGGGGAGTGCCCGCGCTGATTTTAAAAGTTAATATCTCCTAAACCAGAACAGGTATGGTTCTGAAATTTTATGACTTTTCCTAACTATGTATGGGCTTTATGTGTGGAAAATTTGGTGAAAAAATATTACGCCAAAAAAAAGTTACAGCGGAGTCGTGAACACCTGCCAACACTAAATTTCAGCAGATAATTTTTCATATGTTTACTTTTATAATAGTTACAATAAAAGTAAGCACTTTTTAATAAAGAGAAACTATTTTTTTGATATACTACCTTTTTTATGTTAACAAAACAATAAGAAAAAGAATTTTGGAAATTCTAAAAATCCGGGTTTTTTGCAATTAATGACGTCATAATGACGTCATAATTTGTTGCCATGACAACATAAGTGTAACACATACTTGAACAAGGCATACCATCCACCTGTAAAAGTTTCGTCGGAATACACCAAATGGTTCAGGAGATATTGACCGCGGGCACTTTCCGAAAAAAAAGCACAACAACACTATGTTTATATATTGTGAGAGAACTATAACCAAGCATGAAATTAATAATTGTTAGTTGTTTGCTGAACAAGCTGTGTTAGTTAGTAATACTCAGAAAAACTCTGAAAAACTAACATCAAGCTGCAATTTCTGAAACTAACAAGCATGAAATTGTTTTCTGGCCCTGTTGTGTTTCAAGAGCCAAGCTAAACTCGCTAAAATATACGGTAGTTTATACTTTAATATGGTAACAAAACAACGTGATTTGGAAAGTAAACGTTTTGAAAACGATATTAAAACGGAATAACGCTCTGTTCAAATACCTTCATTTTCTTGCCTGATGAACTCACTTGTTAAAAGAAAAATTTTTCTGGAAGCTTCAGTTTCAGCGACTTTTTACGGCCAAGAATGTTTTTCTTGTATTTGCTCTGAAACCATGAGGCAGACGGCTGAGGCGGTTGATTCTAGTAATGTTGAAGCGTTTTCCTAATAATATTCGCTGTTTTCGATGGTTATATAGAGTTCACTTCGTTATTGACATTCCCATCTTTAATGTTGAATTTGTCGGCAAAATAATTTTCGGATCACTTTCTCCCTCGTTTCGCTCGTCCGGCCCATCATGCAAGACATTATAAGGCGAAATGTGGTTGGTTGTTTATGAGTCTAGGGAAAAGTAGACGAAACGTGATTGGTAGTTGATTAATTTCGGGAGAATATGTATTCCTATCATAATTTCTTTTTACAAAATATGTTATTTTGTCGGTCATTTTATAAAAGAAATACCTAATGGGTTTCCATGTTTGTATAGCCAGATCCAAACAAGAGGGATGTTGCGAGACTTTCGCAAAGCGTAAAAATCACGAGCCGCTAGCTAGGCGAGTGTTTTTTAGCTTTCGAAAGTCGAGAAACATCCCGAGTGTTTGGATCAGGCTATTTAAATCCAAACATGGAAACTCATTAGGTATTTCTTTTATAAAATTACCGATAATAAAATAACAGATTTTGTGAAGAAAAAAATGATAGGAATATCATCAACTACCAATCACGTTTCGTCTACTTTTCCCCAGACTCATAAACAACCAATCACATTTCGTCTTGTAACGTCTTGATGACGAGCCGGACGAGCGAAACGAGAAAGAAAGTAATCCGAAAATTATTTTGCCGATAAATTCAACATTAAAGATGGGAATGTCAATAAAGAAGTGAACTTTGACCATCGAAAACAGCGAATATTTTTAGGAAAACCCTTCAAACATTACTAGAATCGACAGCCCCAGCCGTCTGCCTCATGGTTTCAGAGCAAATACAAGAAAAATATTCTTGGCCGTAAAAAGCCGCTGAAACTGAAGCTTCCGAAATAACATTTTCATCGGCCGGCAGATTTGGATTTTATGTCGAAAGATCTTGGCCTTGGGTATTTTACTTCCTATCGACAAAGCCTTTTTCTTTTACCAAGTGAGTTCATCAGGCAAGAAAATGAAAGGTCTTTGAACAGAATGTTATTCCGTTTTAATATCGTTTTCAAAACGTTTACTTTCCAAATCATGTTGTTTTGTTACAATATTAAAGTATAAACTACCGTATATTTTAGCGAGTTCAGCTTGGCTCTTGAAACACAACAGGGCCAGAAAACAATTTCAGACTTGGTTATAGTTCTCTCACAATATATAAACATAGTGTTGTTGTTTTTTAATGCCTTAAAAAGACTCAAAGACGGTGCTTTTTAACTTTAAGATTCGTTCAAGAAATTATTTGTTTGCTTGCAATCGGACATTTCGTTCTTCGCCCTCGCACTAGTTAAAAATTTTCCTGTTGAAGCCCTTACACATACCTATACCTACCAATAATATTTTAGTAATTCCAATGCCATTTTATTTGTGTCTGTACTAATAAAATTAGATTAAAGTCTATAAAAGGCCTCACTCAAAATTGCTGCAAATTTCCGTGTTTGCATGGATTAAAGAAATACCAAATGGCTTTCCGCTGCGGGAAATTGCGAGACTGGAGAAAAGCATAACAAAATACGAGCCATAGGCGAGTGTTTTTAGCTTTTTGAAAGTCGAGCAATTTCCCAAGTGTTTGGATAAGAGTCTCCAAACACGGAAAACCCCATTTGGCATTTCTTTTATAAAATAATCACAAGTGAATATGATATACTGTCCGACATTTTCAAAAAATCGTTTTGGCGGGAATTTTCCGTGTTTAGATACTCTGATCCAAACACGGCAATTGACCAATCAGGGCTCGCGTAGTATACATGTTATTTTATAAAGCCTGTTATAAAATAACATGTATACTACGCGAGCCCTGATTGGTCAATTGCCATGTTTGGATCAGAGTATCTAAACACGGAAAACCATTTGGTATTTCTTTAATAGCTTGCGTAAATATAAAGTGCCTATGAAACGAAATTTCACTTCAGTTTTTTAAGATTGTATTTGGAAGAATACCTAAGATAATGAAAAGTGGGTTTTACATGCCTTTCAAATCTTATCCCATTCTAACCTGAGCGTCAGGCTCTCTTGGGGTTTGGCCATTCTTGAGTTATTGGCTATGTAATTTGAGCAATAACGTCACGTTGTATGTGGAAGAAAACGGAAAATCAGTTTCTTGAAGTTTCTTGTGTCTTCATGTTCCCTATTTCTAAACTGATTCCAGATTCACCCCTGACACAGGATTATATTGCTACTGACTTTGCCACCTAAAACTCTACATTATACATGCTGACAGGGCTGCTGAAGAAATTGTGGGACTTGGGGCAAATTATCGATTTGGGGGCCCCTGATGCCCTGATGTTACTGATCTTTACGCTTTCTGGGCTTCGTGTTTTCTTAAGGTGAGATAATACGAGCAACAAATCGCTGCAACATTGTTGCATTGCAAGTCGAAAAGCGTTGTTGCACATATTACCACCCACGTTAAAAATTGTCATGTTTTTGTTGCAAGTATCATTGTTGCAAGTTGAATCATAGTTGAAACAGCATGTTGCAGCATGTAGAACTGTAGTTTACTTTTTTCAACAATTTTGTTCAACTTGCAACAAAATCATTGTTGCATCAGGTGGCTGGTAACAGAGTCCGAATTAGCGCTCAAAAGCAGCTTCGCAATTTTTTTGAAAGATCTCTCGTTAGAATACACATTTTACCCCCCCCCCCCCCCCCCCCTCTGAGAGTATGAATTTTCAGAACGTCACAAAAGCGAATGTGCATGCAGTGATTTTGCGCTGGATAATTAACAGGCCTTTTTGTAAAGAAAACTGCACGTATGCGGTGCACGCGTAAAATCGCGTAAATAACTTTGCGCATGCGAATCGCACAAACTAATCAGTTGACACGGTGGTATGAACGGCAACCTAACTTTTATATTCTCTATACATCTGTGTTGTCCTTTTTTAAACGAAAAGAAAGCTGCATTGCTTGATATCCATTGTGAGATGTTATCTTCCGCTTAACGTGTTAGTTTAGTTGTAAAACGTAAAACCTACATGTACTATGCTGTGAAAACTTACTTTACGCTGGAAGACGATATACTTCTGTTGCAAGACTTTACGTTGCGAGACCTTACTTTGCATTGTGAGACCTTACGTGACATTGTGAGACTTTACGTTACATTGTGAAACTTTACGTTATGTTGTGAGATCTTACGTTACATTGTGAGACTTTACGTTACATTGTGAAACTTTACGTTATGTTGTGAGATCTTAGGTTAGGCCGGTTTTCCACAGGCGAATTTTGTCGCGTGAAGCGACCTTTTTCTTTTGTCTTATAAGCTCTCCAGTGGAACTAATTAGAAATCTATTCCAATCTAATAGAAATGTCGCCTCGCGTGACAAAATTCGCCAGTGGAAAACCGGCTTTACGTTGTGAGATGTGACATTGCTGAAACTTCCACACATTTTCAAATGAACAATTGAACATGGCTTTTCACACCTGCGATTTAAACTTGTCTCCAAGCATCTAAATATCCAGCGATTGATTGAACTCTTGTCGAAAACTCCTCGCAGACAGAACATCTTAATTTCTCAACCTTTTTACCATCTCCACTAACATTTTTACAGTATTAAGGTAACGTTCAAATCACATTCCAACTTTTCACATTTAGCCGTATCGGATACACCTTTACCCATATGGGATATACGCTTTAAACAGTGAGCCGAATGATCAAACCATGAAATGGTGTTATCACGTTTGAAGTGTGATCTTTTTTTACATGCGAGATGACAGCTGCAAAGCCTAAACTTCCCGAAACTCAAAGGCAAGATTTCGTCGTGCGTGTATCTGGCCTGGTGATTTGGTGACGCGCGTGACACAGCAATTTCGCGAAATATATAAAAAACAGAACAGCATCGCGAAATGAGCTTCGCAACTTTCAGAAAAATTGCTTCGCAGATTTTCGCCATTTTTAAAATCGCTTCGCAATTTGCGATTTGCGCAGCGCTAATTCAGACTCTGGGTAATACGTGCAACAACGCTTTTCAACTTGCAAGGCAACAAAGTTGCCCCCTCTCAGTAGCCCTACACGCTTAGTAAGATTTTTGCTGTATTAAACTTACATGTCTTTTCCAATGTGCCACTCCATTCTCCAATCCTTCGCACTTCTCACATTTACATAATTCAGCATTGTCTATTTCCTCTTCGACATTTGGATTATCCAATACCTATTAGTATAATACATATACATGAGTATAGAAGGCACTCTGCGCAATTGCATACAAGCACCTCTACCAGTGGGTTATTAGCCAGGCCCACTGGGGATGTTTATAGTTAGGTGAGCCAATCCTACTGTAATCACCTGAACTAGTTATATATACAGTACATGTATGAAAAGATTGATTCAGCTATCACTCCTTATTTCCACTTGTACTGTATTATGCAAAAGTAAATAATACATCCCCCTAATGGTCATAATTATGAACACTGACTTGATCATGTTGGATATATTATATATTACACGTACAGCGTGACATGTCATATTGTAAAACATACGATTTGTAACAAGCCTGCAATTTTTTTTGTGTGTGGGAGGGGGGGGGGGGAGGGGGGGAGGGGGGAGATGTACTCCCATATATCAGCTATACGGCTCAAAATTAAATCTGAAAGAGTACTCCCCAGGTTGTTATTACTAAATAAAGAGTACAATAAAATAAAATAGTATTCTAGAAAGTATGAGATTTCAAAAATTTCCACAGTGCAAGTAAGTGACTTCTGTCATGTTGAACTGCATTGCTTCTCAGCATGAGGAAATTATGCATTCATAACAAGAGTTTGGTAATAATTAACCACAAGATAATTGCACTGATTACAGATCTAAATAAGAACATGCTCTAGCAAAAAGGCTTTCATTAACTATTAAGACATTAAATTATTTGTTATTTGTAATTATAACTAATATTTATAAGAACTGACAAGCAGCTAAAGAATGTGTGAAGAAACCAGTATTAAAAGGTGCAGGATTGCAGAATAGACAGTTGCTTCTCAAGTCGGCTTGCACATGAATTGTCCCCTGAACTGGCAGCGCTGTAGTTGCTCAATGCATTATTTAGGTCTGCTGCCTTGCTTGATCACTGATCACTGAAGTAGCAAAAATCATTAAAATTTTATTTGAAGAAATCACATGGGTCATAAAACTTGTTAATATGCAACATTGTAGAGACTTATTGAATTGATATTTAAAGCTGACATTTTTCACCACTGTGGGTTCACTGATAGCCCAGTGTTAGTTAAAAGAAAGACAACATATAATATTTTTATGTAGATCAGATACAAACTAATTTACACTACATGTGGCTGGTCACTTGCACATAATTGTCAAATGCACAAGAATTGCCTTAACCCTGATCTGTAAACGAACCTACAGATCCTCTGTCTGGCTTCTTGTTGGAGGCTGGTTAAATGGGGAGATGTGTATGACAGGAAAGTTCTAAGCATAGCTTGGGTGGCCATGTTGCAAAATATGTAATTAAATGCCTCAAATATGATAGTATTATAATAAATTACAGTATACAGTACATGACATGGCTTATTATTAACACTAATGATAAAATATACTGTTTTGCTAACCTGAATTCTTTCATTTTGTTGCTCTGGTTTGTCAACCAACTTTTCGGATTTAGCCAGGGGTTCGCGTTCCACACAACCATCTTTGTAACTCTTTAATTAAGAAAAATATACAATTGTAATGTTCAAAATGTTAAAAAAACACACCTGAATATCAATGAATTTCATCTAATTGCAACACAATTGTGTCAATTAGATCTTCAAAGTATAAATACTGTACATGTACATGTACATGTATCTTACTGTATTATATACACCATTAAGGATCCAAATAAGCAACCCAATACTCCATCTTTCATGTGACTGAGAATCAGATACCATAGAATGTGGGTGCTGTCATGTGACAGGGGTCCAATTGAAATCATATATTGCCCTTATAAATTCACCATTTTAGATTTTGCATGTAGTTGGAAAGAGGGTCAATGTCACCACAGCATTTTGTCCTCTCAAAAATATTTTGAAAAATATAAATCCATTGTCCACTAACTTCACTTGGTCACCAACTGCTACTGCGTTAAAAACTAGTATCAAAACGTCCTAGGGTGAGTTAATCCCTTTGCCATAAATTAGCCATTTGACTTCTTAATTAGTGGGGTAACTTTTCTGACTGACAAGAGATAGGAGCCCGTATTCTACAGTCTATTATTCCTATGGCGCAGAAACATGTATCTCCTGCATGCAGGCTGTAGCCTTGTTCTCACACTTATATCTCCTGCATGCAGGCTACAGTATAGCCTACAATCTTGGAATGAGATTTCAAAAATTTCCACAGTAAGCAATTTTTGTTGCGTTGAAGCAGTGTGCTTCTCAATATGAGGTAATTACACATTCATAACAAGAGGATAATAATTAACCACAGGATAAATGAACATTCATCAATAGTAGTCTGACTAGTCTCGCACGCTTGCATGTACTGATTACAGATCTAATAAAATTAATAAGAACGTGCTCTACAAAAAAGACTTTTATTAAGACATTTGTTATTAATTTTGTAACTATAACTAATATAAGAACCAACAAGTGGCTAAAGAATGTGTGAAGAAAGCACTATTAAAAGGCACTGGATTGCAGAATACTGACAGTTGTCTAAAAACAGTGTAAAACCAAATGCTGTTGCTTCTCAAGTCAGCTTGCACATGAATGCAGTCAATGCAGTCCTTTCCGGGAGAAAAATTACACGTGTGTGGTAATTCACACGCATAAACAAATTTGTGCGTGGAATCACAAGAGTAACTGTAACACATGAAAATATGATATTTATATAAAAGGAATTGATGCCAGCAACAATGCATCACAGGTCGCTGATCTAATCACAGAAAACAAAGATGTTTGTTTCCTGAAATTATCACCAACTACATGCAGTATCACCACCTTGCAAAACATATCAGAATGTACATCGAATATAATATCAGAATGTACATCTAATCACAGAAAACAAAGATGTTTGTTTCCTGCAATTATCACCAACTACATGCAGTATCACCACCTTGCAAAACATATCAGAATGTACATCAGCGATCATCATTGATGATTTACTTGATAACCAAATCCAATACTGCCATTTGCAAGCCACCGTTAGGCGAGCGATTTTTTTCATGTTTGTTTACATTTGAAAGTTGCACGTTTCACACGAAAACGTTGAACGTTTAAAAACAAATAAATCAAGTTTCGGCGTCAGTTCAAAGAAACCTGTCAAAATGATGCCACAAGTTGATTGATTTGTTTTTAAAAGTTCAATGTTTTCGTGTGAAACGTGCAACTTTCAAACGTAAACAAACATGAAAAAAATCGCTCGCCTAACGGTGGCTTGCAAATGGCAGAAATTACCAATCATGTGTTTACAGTAATGCAAGCATTTTGAAGTTTCACAGGGTGACAGGAGATGTGAAGGTAAATTGATCACCAACAAATGAGAACTACCCCTTCCAAAATATGCATGCATGTATTTGCACTAAAGTTGCATGCATGCACTCTCATTTGCATGCATGCAACCATATTTGCATGCATGCATTTGCATGCATGTACTAAAGTTGCATGCATGCACCTCATTTGCATGCATGCATTTAAAATTGCATGCATGCACCCTCATTTGCATGCATGTACAAATACCTTGCATGCATGCATAAATAATTTGCATGCATGCACCACTGATTGCAATTTAACTGCCAAAACAATTTATGCAATTATATTCATCATGTCAGAGCACAACTTGTAACAGATCATTAAAATATGAACAGATAATGTCTGGAATATCCTCTGGAAATGGAAAAGGTGTAGCTGAAGTAGTGTTGCGCTTTTTTGAGACGTTTTACAATAAGCCTAACACAAATCACAAATGATGACTTTAAACAACAAATTCAAAAAACAAGAATATTCAAACTTGTTCAATTGTTCTTATCTGAGCCCTCTGACACGAATTCATCAGCATCAAATCAACACACAAGATAAAAGGTAGGTATTTATCTCAAATTTGCTTCGTTTTCCTCTCAAAAGTATGAATGATTATATTATGGCTAGATAGTAGTTACCAGGCCTCATCTTGAGCATTGTAACCAAGGTAACAAGGAATTCCCACCACTTTTCAGTCTTTTCAAAAGATTTGATCTTTGCAAATATTCACAAAAAACATCATTTTATAAGACAATTTGCCTGGAGGAGATATATTCAACAGAGTTAGACAACTGAGAAGATTTTCAAATATGAATTTGAAGTAAGTCAAACCTTAAAAATAGCGAATTTTTGAAGTTTTATTTACTAAACCTGCTGCTAATCTTTCTGTGCTTTTTAATGCTCAAAAAGAAATTGTAAAAACTGGTAATGTTAGGTATAGTACCTAAAGAAGAAGTCATTGTTGCTGAAAATCCTGAGTTAATCTGAGTTGATCTGAGAAAATCAGAAAAATATATTTCTTATTAGGTTTCAAAAGTCATTTTCAGACTAATACTATAGTGAGTTAGAAAAAAATTGTATTATATTGACATATCGTGACTTACATGTATACTAATAAATTCGATATAATATTAGTTAGTCTAACAGTAATTTTGTCTATTAGGAACAGTTGACTAGTTATGTTTATAAATCAAAATACTGTCAGACTGTAGTTTTGCTCAGTGAGGTGTCAGTAAATGCAGTTGATCATCTGAAGTAGAACATGATGCACTATCTAATGTATTGAGCTTCACTATCCATGATGACCATGTATTTTAAGACTGTTCTGTTAAATTCTATTAGTATTTTGTCACCTTGTCACAGAAGAATAGTTTTTAACTGATGTGATAATACACATGGCTGAAAGAGCCTTACTATTTTATGTAGGTTCTATGCTGGAGCAAAACAATACTTCCAAATGTCAGTTCTGCACATGACTTAACACCGGGCAAGTGAACAATCTTGAAGCTTAACTATTAATCTATGGGCAGAGGCAAAATATTTATATTTATTAAATAAATGGACAGTTCTTTTTGTGTTAGCAATTATGCTATTTTGTCATATTTTAGTATTATATATTATCGTCAGTCAATATTTCTTATGCATGTACTATTGCATGCATGTATTTGCATACATTAAAACTATTTGCATGCATGCACTGCATGCACTATACTTTTACATGCATGCCTGTGCATGCACTGCATGCATGAAGTGCCAAATATTTGCATTATACATTGCTGCATGCATATGCATGCAGTGCAGGCATGAAGTGCCAAATATTTGCATTATGCATTGCTGCATGCATATGCATGCAGTGCAGGCATGAAGTGCCAATTTGCATGCATGTATGCATGCATGCGCCAATTTAGAAGGGACAGTATCCATCACAAACTGATTGGCAATGATCTGCAACTAGTACCAGTGATGATTTGTGATGTTCACTAACATATGAGAAAGACCCTGTTCACACATGTCTGGAGCAAGTTGAAAACAGTGCTAAAACATCTCACAACACCATGGCGTTCACATAGCACTGGATTGAAATTGTGTGAAAACAGTGCTCTAACCAGAGCATTTCAAAAACAATTTCTAAATGAAGCAAGATGAAAACAGAACCAGTTGGCAGTGTTGTGTGAACATAAGATCCAGCACTTTTTCACTCCACTTTAGTACCCAGTTCCTAAATTTTCAGCTCCTAACCAAATGGCTTGTGTATTTTTCAGTGAATAGAAAACTTTATTTGAATGTCTTCTTGACTTTGGAATTAGCTTTTGCTAAGAACCTGTAAGTGCTGTTTGAACATTACAATGACTAGCCAGGATAAATAGGAGAAGATGAAGTCAATAAGGCAAGTTCCCAATGGAAAGACTAAATAAAATTGTAAACTTAGAATGCACTATACACTTTAGTGGGGTAATATTCTTTGAATTGCTCCTCATTTCCATTTACTTTTGAGGAGATATGGCTATTTAAACAGTGCACAGCATTGAAATACTGGATGTATAGTCCTAAGACAGTTCCAGAGTCATGTGAACACCTTCAAAGCATCAAATTATGATGATCATCACTACATTTTACCATTTATTTTTTATACCAGTTGGACTTGTGTGAATGCAGTCTTAAGAGTATGAGGTGGCCTAAGGCTATTATTAAGCTACAAAAATGAGCATACCTGTAGATGAGATACATGTATAGGAGGATGAGTGTCAATTGATTGGTACCGAAAAAGAATTGGTGGTGGTACATTTAACCATAATGATTTGCTGCAGGGGTGGATCCAGACTGTTGTAAGTGTCGCTCAAGCGAGTCAGAAATTTCACATTTAATATACAAATTTGAAATATTGTGCAATGTGAGAGTTGCTTTACATCATTGTCTAAGCAAGTACAGAGCGCTACTGTATACTGAGACTGAAGAAAATCTTCCAAATAAGTATCTTACAGCCCAAATGAACAATCAGATTCACACACAAACAAGCTGGCTACAGTAGCTAAGTTAAACGTGAATGGAGTATTTTTTTAATTAAAATATTAGTATCACCGATGTTTGAAGCAAGATATCTCTGAAACAAATGGACCAAATCAAAAACTGTAAAATAACTTATCGGTTCTTTTGCTGTGATCCATACAAACAAAATGAAATACAAATTATTATTTATACATGTACAGTATGCACTTTAATTTTTGGCAGCATCATGGTGTGACGTCATAACGTCATATTGTGTGATGTCAACATTGAAGGACACTCAGATTTTGGGATGGTTCGCCCCTATGCTGCCTCAAATCACTTCAAATAACAACTAAACATTGTTTACTATACTAACATGCATTGAGTAAGCAAGAACTTCATTCCCACCAAAATTGATCGTTTTAAAACTGTTCTTCTGATACTGTTTAATGAATGTACAAGTCGATCGCCATGTTTTTTCGGTATGGTCGATTGCCCCTTGACCTACCTGAGCAGTTAAGTGTGCTTATTTTTATAAACTAAAAAGGCTGTGACTATTTGACAGCTTTAGCAACACAAATTATTGCGTGATGTTTCAAATTTGACACATATATTACGAGAAATATAGGTGTTTCCCCCTGGCCCACAGGGGGTCCAGTGAGAGACGAGTCATATATTTTCTCTAAGTTTATATTTTCTTACACCGTGCTTACACGAAACTACTCACCAAAGTCATTTGTTTTTCTTTCTTGATTTCGACGTGATCTGCATCTGGCGTTTTGTCCATTTTGACGTTTATAACGTTCTGTTCGTCATCGGACATGGCCCTTCTCGATATACGAGCAACCGAAATAGAGGAGCTTTTTCAATGGTCGTGGCTAGATGGGATACTCGCAGTTGAGGTGACCGCGAGGCACTGGGTCCGAGTCATCTTCGGAACAATCATCGGGATTCGGATTTTTGTACTCGGATTTTTCAAAATGGCGGCCACAATTTCAATCCAAGGAGTGGTAAAAACTCAACGAATACAATAGACGCCTCAGTGAAGAACAAAGTAAGAATTTGTAAGAGTAATAAGATTCAAGACTCTAAAGGTTTTATTTTATTAAGAATCGTGGTGCAAATTTAGTAAAATGCTTGTAGTAATCTAGACGAATCACGAATTTCCCAATTTCCCATCAATGATCAATTTACTGAGAAATCACGTTTTTCTCTACAAAATCTCTGTTTTCCCAACAAGTTTTCAAAAAAGTGGGGGTGTCACACCCAACACACCTCCGGCACGCTACGCCCCTGTATATATGATACGATATAAAATATATGATACATGATATATCATATTTGTGATATATGATATGTGATTATTGTGATATATGATATAATATATGTACTTTCTGTCATTTTAATAAGTTCAAGTATTTTAAAGAATACATAATTACTCTGGTATGAAATCTATACCTATTGATGGGGCCAAGGAAAATTTGAATGACCTCATTTTGAAGTAAATTTTTGTTTTGCATTCCTTACATGAAAATGGGTTTATAAGAGCTAATTTATATGCATGCAAAAGAATATTAATTTAACAAGCCATTTACGAATAAGGTTAATACTTGTACATGTAGAGGTGAAATTTTCAACTGGCTCAATGAGATGTTTGCACCAGAGCCTTTGGCACACAGGATATAAAGTATTTATTTTTGTTAATGAAATTTAAGTTTCCTTCTACTCAATTGACATCTTATGTTGCATGAAGACAGTTTTTTATGAATTATGTCTCAACTATTATCCTATAAAGACCCTGTTCACATGAGACCGAGTTATACAGTATCTCAGGGGTTGGGATAACTAATTGGGAAACTCTGTTTCACATCTAACATCTGTATGCTACTTAATGCTTTACCCCAAATTATCCCAGCTAACAACTGAGGTATATACAGTTATAAAGATCAGAATATGATGTGTTACTTTTACAAGTTTATTCTACTCCCCCCCCCCTGAGATGACTCAATAGAAATATTTGAAAGCACAATCTCACCTATTCTATTCTACAACTCAGATATATCATTGGGGTGCATTCACAAATAATAACTTTAATAAATGGGACCAATAACCAATAGAGAAAGTACACCTAAAATTCTGTAAATAGACGATGAATACCACTTTGCACTATCTTGTAAATACTATGAGCAAGATCGATACAATCAAAATGATATCTTACAAAATGATTTTTGTATAAATTTGCATTATCAAGCTGAAAATGAATTGCTACATATAATGTCATCTAATGATACAAAATTAATGAATATAAATATATATATTCAAAATTTATTTTATTGTGTTTTGTGAAGAGATATCATTTCCTTGAAACCAGGAATGCTTCAAATGTGTAACTCACACAGCCACTACCAACAGCAATGCCAAATGGTAACCTGCAGTTGTTGGTTACTGTCTGGTATTATACTGTAGATACTCAATTTTTATTGATCTGTATTGATATTATTAATTTATTATACAGTAAATATAATCTGTAATCTAGTGGTGTAGCCAGGGTCTTGGGTTTGGGGGGGGGAGAACCTCGAACTCCTAGGGGGTCCAGCATGCCCCCGCAGAAAATTTTGGATTTCTATGCCTGCAATATACAACACATCACTATCTACTCACTTGGAAAACAACTGTACCCCCCCCCCCCCCCCCCCCACACACACACACAAGATTCTCCACGGATTTAAACATTTCACGAGAACGGTCTGAGACCTGGGGGGGGGGTGTGACTGCTCCCCCCTTGCCCCCCCCCTCCTTGGCTATGCTACTGATGTAATCTATGTATTGTAATGTAATGTATGTATTATGTTACCATTATTAATAATAGTTGTACCATGTAATAACTAGGTCATTCTAATAAAGCCATGTTTTACCATTACCAATTGGAGTCATGGAAGTTGAGATAACTGTAGTCCTAGCCCCTAGGGTTACCCTATTGCTCAAAGTGCAAATGAACTAATATATCTCAGGAGGCAGGGCTATATGGGGGCAGGGGCAGATGTCCACCCCACTTTGTTTCAATATATATATATATATATATATATATACTGTATATATATTGACAAATATAAGTAACAGATGAGTTACAAATATGATGTTGGATATGAGAGCGCTCAATACCATTGCAGGTAGAGCGAAAGATAATTAGTTTGAATACAGGAGTCACAACTCTGAGTTTCACACTATATGCGATCTTCAGGCAAGAAGGTCTCATATAGCGTGAAACTCAGAGTTGTGACTATATTCAAACTAATTATATATATATATATATATATATATATTTGTGAAATTCATTACTAATTCATGAGTTTTGCAGCCAATCCAATTTCAGAAATACGTCACATGTATACCCCTGTAAACCCCATACAAACTAAAACCAATGATGCTAATTAGTTACAACCACTAGTGGATGTATACTCTTCTGATACAACATATCCCAAAGGGATTTTTACTATTCATTCATTTCAGAAGTTGTTTACAACACTCGCGTCCTTGTTGTATTGAATATACAATCACTCGCCTTCGGCTCGTGATTGTATATTCAATACAACACGGCCGCTCGTGTTGTAAACATTACATATATATATATAATTCGTCTAGACTGCTACAAGCATTTTACTAAATTTGCACCACGATTCTTAACAAAATAAAAGCTTTAGTCTTAAATCTTATTACTCTTACAAATTCTTACTTCAAATGTTCTTCGTAGAGTTTTTACCACTCCTTGGATTGAAATTGTGGCCGCCATTTTGAAAAATCCGAGTACAAAAATCCGAATCCGATGATTGTTCCGAAGATGACTCGGACCCAGTACCTCGCGGTCACCTCAACTGCGAGTATCCCATCTAGCCACGACCTTTTTCAATCTCGTACCTAGAGCCTGCGATCCTTTTGGTCAGCTTTCTGGGAAGAGAAGCGTACTTAGCTCGCCTTAGTAGACTGCCTTAGTCCTCCTTAGACTGCCTTAGACTAACTTAGACTGCCTTAGACTGACTTGGACTGCCTTGGACTGCCTTGGACTGCCTTAGACCGACTTAGGCTGCCTTAGACCGACTTAAACCGACTTAGACCGACTTAGACCGACTTAGACCGACTTAGACCGCCTTAGACTGACTTAGACTGCCTTAGACTGCCTTAGACCGACTTAGACCGACTTAGACTGACTTAGACTGACTTAGGCCGACTTAGACTGACTTAGACTGACTTAGACTGACTACGTTGGTCTGATCTTCCGGGGATGGTCTGTCTTTAACTGACGGAAATATTTGTTCTAATGTGCGGAGAGGTTTTGTTGTAACTTGGATGTTGTATGGTTTTAGTAGTCGCTTTAATGGTTCTTTAATGTTCAGAACAACTTTAGAATCCTGGCATACCGCAATCACGAAAAACTCAGACAACAACTCAAAGCATATGCCGGAACAATACCGATTTTTAGTCAAGAAACTTTAACTAATTAATTATGCAACTTAGCGATCTATTCGTGTGGGCGGAACTGTCACTATATCATCTCCTTTGTCCATGTATGTAATTGTAAACTGTCATGTATGTCGTCATATCCATTCATTGTAATTCACCCGTCGAAGGCTGCAGACTGGCAGCCGAAAGCTCGTAACTCGAATAAATATTATAAACCAGAGAACGTTGTCAACATTAATATAAACGATAACTCTCTAAAATTGTTAACACTTATTGCCACCAAACGTGTATAAGACTGTTTGGTCATTTAGGTTCTGACTAATATATTATATTAGTCAGAACCTAAAATATTCAAAGTCTCCATATTATTCAAATAATATTCAGGTTTGACCAGAGCAGTTATCTCTGCCAATTCAGACACTTACGCTGTTCAGAACTCTCTATAATCCTCCAGACAAGGTTTAAGATAAAAAATATAAAGTGTGTCAACTAATTGCTCTTTAGTTCCTTGTAAAGAACGTCTATTTTGTTAAAGTTTACTGTACGCATGCTCTGTACGTCTACGTGTCCTACAACTGCAGACTGGCGCTTGAGTTAAGTGTATAAATGAAAAGGTAATTACTTAAGCTGGCTTTCCATTCAGTGCATTTTGTTGCGCGATCGACTTTTTGCGATCGCTTTCTTTTGAATTGTGGGTTGTCAAGCGGAACGCATTTCATTAGCTTTGGTTGAATACACACATTTCAAAAGAAAGCGATCGAGAAAAGTCGATCGCGCGACAAAATGCACTGAATGGAAATCCAGCTTAATACTCATAAGGATGTAAGTCGAGTGCCTTTTGATAATGACATAACTTCGGGAATCAGTCGGAGGGCTATCGGTTATGACGTATTACACGGGGGGTTGGTTTGAGAATTAGGATTTAGGGGGGTTGGATAAAAGTTAGGGTTAAGAGGGTCCCAAAGGGGCCTGCTAATTAACGCATAAATTAATATAAGAGTAAAATGGTGACATCATGGGTGGATCAAAAGATCCACCCGATCCACCCGACGTAGAACCCCCACTTTATATACTACTGAAATCAATACAGCGTTTTCATCTTACGTCACGGCGGTCATATTGGTGTACCAAAACAATGAAATGGCGGCCATATTGGTGTACGGTATGGGAATTAGCTCTTTCTTCTTCAAATATTTCGCCATTGTTTCACCACCCCAATGGGCCACCGATCACGTGAGTGAAAACACTCTATTAAAAATCTGTATGTCTAATGCTGTATGCGAAATAGCCGCACAGGATTGGCTTCGAAGTGATTTCGTTTGATAATAGCAAAGATATAGAACTTTCTCCGTTAACTCATTATACACGTGTGATGTCAAAGTGTTTAATTTGCATATCAAAGAAACTGAAATATCTCAACAACGAAGCAAGGAAACGAAGATCTGCAAAAGATGTTACGTTGTAGTTTTAAGAGTTCTTTCATTTAAGACAATAATAATTTTCGCTTCATAGGCACTTTAAACGAAAGCATTATTGTGAGAATTGGGATTAGGGTTAGGATTAGGACCAATATTTTTTCGTTGCCTACCTGTACACTGAAATTGCGTGCATAAAAATAAGTGCAACCATTTAAAATAATAAAATAACTTTGTACTTTTTTGAGTGTTATTTGCACTATTTCGGTTGCAATATAAACGCAAAATTTTATATTGTTTCATTTTACAGCAGCCCAATCATAACCAAAAAAACCTGTCAAAACACGTCACATCTTTATTCCTGTATGAGGCTAGGGGCCTACTAGAAATCTGTACAGACTTTCAATTAAGACCCCAAGTTAAACTGAATATGTTTTATATCTATACTTTCTAATTACAGTCATGTAGTTATTTTTTAAAAGAAGAGAAAAGTAAAGGAAATTTTATCTATATTTACAATTGATAGAGTGCATGAGAAAGGAAGTTAAAGAAGATTAAGAAACAGACTGTATATACACTTCAAAAATCATTAATAATTCATTAGGAAAACACAAAGAAAAATCAGAACCCTATCGTGGTTTTATATGCGATAAAACATTCTCCTGATTTACATAAATTTTAGCTTTGATTTTCTCGCCTTAGACAACGTTATTTTTTCAAAATTACTACGCCAACGAACTTACCAAATGGTGATTTTTAAAGCCAACGTGTTTTATATCTTATAAAACACTTCTGCTTGTGTTTTAAATATTAGATAATGACCTACTGTGCTAAAATCTGGCAATGCAAATGGCAATTTAAACCATATTACATTGCCAGACTTTGACCAAACAAAACTATTTAAATAGAAAATAGATACTAAGGAATCTGCATATGTCATATATTACATTGTGCAGTTGATTAATTATGTTGCATTTGTAAGAATTTTTTTTTACTTTTGAAAGGTGTTATAGGATTTTATATTTTTTTAAGCTAGGTTCCAGACCATTCCAAATATCGACTCCTTTGTTAGAAAGAAATTATTTCCAGCTATTTATTTCCATGGTCCTTTAACTTAGTAGAACACAAACTTAAAATCGTTAAGCTTCTCCAGGTTCAGTCCTAGTTATACAAATACCTTCTTACCTTTTTTTTCTTACAAATGATTCATAATTACTACCAAAATCAGCAGAGTGCTTGTCGAGCCCAAAATAACGACGCGTCAATAACATGTCTAACGCGAAGGAATGTAATCACGTGAGAGAGGAAAACAAAGACGTTTCGATCGTTGAAGAGATCTCGCAAGTTAATGCCTTCGCCTAGACGGCTTAAGACCAGGGACGTAGCCAGGGGGGGAGCCGGGGGAGCCGCGGCTCCCCCCCTTTTGATGTAAAACGACAGACATGTAATTACAAAACTGATGCAATATCAATTGTGTCAGGAAATAAACTGTATTCAATCTGCTGAGTGTATGCATTTTAAGTATCTATGTGACGTTTGCGTGTTTTGAGTATTTTATATGACGTTTCTTAACGTTCGAGTCTGTAAAATCTTCCTCCAAAAGCCAGGAAATGGCATTTCAGCGACTCTCGATTTCAAAATTTCCCGGGGGAGCATGCCCCCGGACCCCCCTAAAAATTTATTTTGATTTCGGCTCCCCCTCTTTCAAAATCCTGGCTACGTGCCTGCTTAAAGCTGGATTTCCATTCAGTGCATTTTGTCGCGCGATCGACTTTTTGCGATCACTTTCTTTTGAATTGTGGGTTGTCAAGCGGAACGGATTTCATTAGCTTTGGTTGAATACACACATTTCAAAAGAAAGCGATCGAGAAAAGTCGATCGCGCGACAAAATGCACTGAATGGAAATCCAGCTTAAGACTGAACTTTTGACTGGAAGCTGGACGGGACTTTGGACTGGACTTGGGACTGGAAGCTGGACTGAACTAGACAGGACTTTCGACTGCATGTTAGACTGGACTTTAGACTAGACTAGACTGGACTAGACTTTGAACTGGAGGTCAGAGTGGACTTGGACTGCAGGTTAGACTGGAGGTCAGAGTGGACTTGGACTGCAGGTTGGACTGGAGGTTAGAGTGGACCTGGACTGCCATTTTTCGCACGTTTTCACTGGACGATGGACTGCAGTTAGCGTTAGAGAGGGTACGGTTAGCGTTTAGCTGTGCTATTTGTTTGTCTGTCTATGCGATTATTGCGTGATCTTATCGGTTCCGATCACATGCATGGCTTGACGTCACGTCCACATTCCATTCTCAAGAGCGCGTGCGCAGCTGCATGCTTCCTTTGGTTTAACCTTGGTTATATAAATAACCTCATTAAATACAGCTACTCTACATTACCCCCTGATGTGTTCACCTCGCTTAACCATCGGATAAAACATTGTTATATTACTATTTTTACCGTAAAATATACAGGAAAATAAAATTTACTGTTCAGACTAACTGCTTACTTAATATACCATGCAAGAAGGAAAATTCACACATATACTTACAGCTAGACGACTTTAAATAGGTTTTGTGGGCGACACGGCGGAAGAGGGGAAGAAAGTCAAGCCAATCTCGCGCTACCTTCTCGCGAATAATGCCGTCTAACTCAGCTCCGAGGAGTTTTTCAACGACAAATTTACAGCAGTTGATAAAAATATCATCACGCTTCAAAACCAAGCAGTTATTTTGAAAAATAATTGTTTCGTTGTCCAAATATTTCGCTTCAAATCAAAGTAGAATGCCTCCAATTTGCGATGTGACCGGGCGCAAAGTGAACAAGGTTCACAACCGACAATTTTCAAATTTAAATCTCGCGCGTAATTGGTTAATCGTAATTAGGTTTAAAATGGCTTACAGCATTATCAGGGGGTGGCGATATGCTGATATCATATAGCTTCGAACTCGAAGGCGAGTTTCAGGGTGTTGCGCGCGCATCATTTTTCAAAAAAACTGGCAAGCTCCCCTCAAAGTAAACATACTACTTAAAATAAACAAAGCATAGATGCAGTTTCTGGATGTTTAGCACCGTTATTCTGTTGTTGTTGGCTCGCTAGCAAGTCTGTTTGCCATTGCTTACTTTGTGGAGAGCCCGCCAAGAGCCCGCCAATTCCTTTTCAAAACGATGCGCGCGCAACACCCTGAAAATCGTCTATTGCGCGTTCATGAGGCGCGCTCTGACCTCGCTAGCGTAATTAACAAAGAAGACGAACCTTCCACTCGTACTAGTAATCACTGTATCACGAAAATAACATCAGTGAGTCGGCTAATGTAACCAACTTATTTGTTGAGAAATCATCATCCTGCCGCGGAGAACAATTACATGAAATAGGAAAACTGACTACAAATAATAAAACGCCTAAGGAATTATTCCAGCAAACTCGAAAAAGCTCGATCCCGTGCCCATATTTGTTTGGAAGGGGTTGGTGTATAAAAGCAAGCAAATGCGATTATTCTCACCAAAACACTGGCAGAGAAAAAAATGAGTCGCCCAAAAGTGAAGTGCCGTGTCCGTTTTTGAAGAAAAGAGGTTTTTGTCTGAAAGGAACAAGTTGTGACTTTCTACATCCTATAAAACCCCAACCGTCAGCACGACCAAGAAATATGTCCCGATATGTTCCCACCTATCCCCCCGTTCCCCTCTGTCAACCAAGCATTGGACAAGACGCAAGGTTTCCTTTTTTATGTCCTGCCCCCAGGTTTGTGACCCCCTCCTTCCCCCCCTCATTAATGAATGTCCCTACCTGGTCTCCTCGGATGTATTGAATAGTACAGATCAATCGAACTATACACATGAGATTAAAGGACATAACCCCGCTAACTGCATTTCTATAGACCTTTCGACCAATAAACCTAAGGGGTCCGAGACAGAATATGTCCCCTCGTTTCTGCTATCAAATCTGATGTCACTGTCTCCAAAAATAGACGAAGTACGTGAAGTAATACGCTGTGGTAATTATGAATTTGTCAGTCTGGTAGAGACTTGGCTACAGAGTCACATTCACGATAATGTTATCAATATACAAGGATATAACCTAATTCGTAGAGACAGGGTCGAAGGCACCCATGGTGGGGTTTGTGTTTATATTAAAGATTCCATAGCTTTTACAGTGCTTGATGAACTTTATAACAGTTCATTTGAAATACTGTGGATCAACATCCGACCCAATAGACTACCCAGAGGAATTACTAACCTGATAGTTGGCACAGTATACCACCCTCCCAGCGCAGACAATTCAGACATGTTGGACTATCTTTCAAATTGTTTGTCACTATTAGAGTCGCGTTTTCCCAACTGTGGCCTTATTATCCTTGGTGACTTTAATAAGTTAAAAGTGTCGAGACTAAGATCGTGTTATAATCTGAAACAACTCGTAAACTTCCCCACACGTGGGAATAATACGCTCGATATAGTCCTAACAAATCTTAGCACTTATTACGACAAACCTACCAAATGTGCTCCGTTTGGGTTATCCGATCACGTGACCATTGAGATTAGACCAATTAAACGATCACAAGTTCAAGGAACATCAACAGCATCAGTAAAAGTGAGAGACTTGAGACCTAGTTCTCGCCTTGCTGTAAGGAAATATTTAGAGATGGTAGACATTCCCACCTTGCTTAACACAGGCCACTCATGTAAAGAAAAAACATCCTTATTCCAAACAATAATTAACAATGGGTTGGATTCAATTATTCCGCTACGTAATAAAACTGTCAGATTAAATGAACCTCCATGGATGAACACAACATTGAAAGGTCTTATAAGGAAACGACAAAAAGCCCTCAACCAGAAAAGTACCACAGAATTTAAAAAGCTGAGGAATCAAATCAACCGCCAAAGAAAAAAATGTCGGGCAAAATATTACGAAAATAGCGTTCACCATTTAAAACAATGTAAACCATCAGCATGGTGGAAAGAGGTCAAAAAGCTTAGTGGAATGAATGTAATCGGGGGAACCTCAGATGAAATTGTGAAAGCTTTGAGACCAGGAGATGACCCTTCTAGCTCAGATAAAAGAGATTTAGCCAACGAGATTAATAATGCCTTTTTGGCCCCCATGGCTAGATATGCGCCGTTATCATCAGTACCTCGTCAACATTTCATCCAACCTGCACAAAGTGATACAGTAATTACTGTAACATCGAATGCTGTTTTTCGAAACCTTCTCAAACTTAATCCCAAAAAAGCTCATGGTCCGGATGGCATACCGTCGTGGCTCCTAAAAGAAAACGCAGATCTATTAGCTGGCCCGATAGCGGCCATTTTGAACTGTTCTTATCGGGAATGTACCCTACCACCAGTTTGGAAGAAGGCGGACGTAGTTCCAATACCGAAAGAAAAGCCCATCCAGGATATCAATCGTCAGTTACGCCCTATTTTACTTACACCTATTCTATCGAAACTCGCAGAAGAATTTGTTGTAATGATTTATGTGAAGCCAGCAGTGATGGAATTGATCGATAGTAAACAATTTGGGACGGTGCCGGATAGTTGTACGACATATGCTCTTATAAGCATGCTACACACTTGGAATAAGGATACGGATGGCAACGGTTCAACAACTCGAGTTATGACGTTTGACTTCCGTAAAGCGTTTGACTTAATAGACCATAATATTTTATCGGAGAAGTTAACAAAGTATAACATACCAAGGTCTGTTATGCTTTGGATCTTAGACCTTCTGACTGACCGAGAACAGAGGGTAAAACTCAGCCAAGATTGCCATTCCGAATGGGGCAAGGTCCCAGCCGGCGTCCCTCAAGGCACAAAGCTCGGCCCGTGGTTATTTTGTATTATGATTAATGATCTAAGTGTTAAGGACGTTAATGATTTATGGAAATATGTTGACGACTCATCCTTGTCGGAATCAGTTTGTAGCGATGGCTCAAGTAACTTACAAAAGTACGTAGATGAATTTAACCAGAAATCAACAGCCGATGGCTTTCAGTTAAACGAATCAAAATGCAAAGAGTTTTGTATAAGCTTTGCGCCATCCACACGTGAGTTCCAGCCAATTACTATTAATGGGAAAATTGTTGAACGTGTAACATCGGTAAAATTGCTGGGTCTAACCATCTCAAATAACCTGAAGTGGAATAGTCATATTTCACACGTTTGTAAAAAGGTCGCACCTCGTCTATATTTTTTAAGACAATTAAAACGAGCGAAATTACCAGCTAACGACCTAATCCTTTTCTACTCCACCTGTATTCGACCAGTCATCGAGTATGCGTGCCAAGCATTTCACGACTCATTACCCAAATATCTGTCTGATGACCTTGAAAGACTTCAGAAACGAGCTTTTCGAATAATATTCCCAGATCAACACTACAAAGAAGCATTGAGGAACACGAACACCCCATCACTTTACGATAGAAGACAGGAATTAACAACAAAACTTTTTAAGGACATAGTCAATAACCCTGAGCACAAATTAACGGATTTGTTACCGCCATTAAATAATGACAATAGCCACTTTTTGCGTAAAAATAGGAAATTTAACGTGCCACTTCATAAAACGAACAGATTTAGGAACAGTTTTATCACTTATAACTCTAATAAGTTTTCTGAATAACTTAGAAACTGTTTTTACCATGAATATGCTGGTTTTTAACCTAATTTAAATTATAGCACTAGAGAGTGTTTTAGTAACAAATTATAAGTCTGCGCATATGTGTAAGTGAATGTGTATTTTCAAGAATTTTAGTCTAATCTTATTCACTTTCTTAAACAAAATACTTGTAAAAATTAGTTTATCTTTCTTAATATCTTTGTAAACCTAACATATTTCAGCAGTAGAATTAGATATATTCTGGAGCTGTAAGTTTAGTGTCAAATAAACTATCAAACTATCAAACTATCAAACTATCAAACTATCAAACTACCTCGGCTCTGACGGCGAAAGGCGATCAAGCTGACAACTCTAGTCAAGAACCTATACGGTAAGTTTTAGGTTTACATCTAATTTCATATCGAACCAGAATTATATTTACATATACCTCGCAAACGTTCAACATTGTCAGTCCATGAATAATAAAATATATCATTCAAGCAGTGCGCCGCACGGTTGAAATGTTTTGTTAGAAATCGAATAAATACTAATTTTGTCATTATCCAGTATATATATATCTATGGCTCATACATAAAGTGTGCGCATTTGTTTATCGATTAAACTTTAAAGAGACAATCAGCTCAGCTAGTTGAAATGACAACTAACAAAGAAGTTTCAGGCCGGCTGAAAGGAAGAACAACAGCTTTGTTCGAACGAATATGAAGTTGAAGTTGAGCCATTGTTTATTTGCGCAATTGACGATAAAATTGTATGCGCACCTAATTACACAGCAAAAAATGATTTTCTTATTAAGAATTTTTTCTTATTTTAAGAAAATTGTTCTTAAAACAAGAAAATCATTTTCTTAGAAAGAAATAAATTCTTAAAATAAGAAAATCATTTTCTCAGTAAGAAAAAAATTCTTAAAATAAGAAAATCATTTTCATCATTTTCCTAGTGAGAGAAAACATTCTTAAAATAAGAAAATCATTTTCTTAGTAAGAAAAAAAAATTCTTAAAATGAGAAAAAAATTTCTTGTTAGGATCGAGATTTACTATTTTCTTAAAACAAGAAAATATTTTATAGGAATGAGAAAACCAGTTTCTCAAAATGAGAAATATTTTCTAGCACATGTTGAACATTTTTTATTTTCTCAAAACAAGAAAATATTTTCTTAAAATGAGAAAACCAGTTTTTTACAATAACACTATTTTCTTAGAACATGCCGAACATTTTTCATTTTCTTAAAACAAGAAAACCAGTTTCTCTAAATAAGAATATTTTCTAGCACATGCATGCATGCACATATGTGCCACTGGCCCACTAGAATATTCCATAGAATATTCTATTCGATTTTTTATTCATCTCTAAGTTATAACATTGAGCTTCAAATGCTTTTACAAGTTTACCATTTGTCATATTTTGTTTATAAGTGTTTCACCAATATTATATTTCCACCAAGCTTTAACTTCAAAATTCCTGTGCTAACAGATATTTAGTTCAGCATGCTACACACTATTTGATTAGACACAAAACATGCCAAATGACCTAAATATACTAGCCCATAAAGTTGAATTAAAAAGTAGAAATATTAATTTGTAAAACTCATGCAATGTATGGCTTTCGACTTTCGAGCGACTATCGCGCTTGGGCTCGCGCTAGATATAACGACTGGGTACGAGTCTGGGGCATGGTCTGGGGCGAATTTACAAAACGTTTCGCGGGATTATCCCATGATGACGCGGGAACCGGGTGACGCGTTCATCGGCGGTTCATTTTCGAATTGGAAGTTCGTTGGGGATATTTGCTTGTTTGCCTTTTGCTTTGTAATTTATTGCTTCTGGTTTATAAATCGTTCTTCGTTAGACGTATACAGACGATGGATGCGATCACATTATTGAAGGTAAGTCATAGATTCTTTAATCAGCAATTTTGTGTACTGATTTGTATGTATTCAATTTGAAATAGTTGGCAAGGTATACTCGGGGTATTTTATATTTATTCGCCACAGAATGTTCTTAATTCATTCGCTAGAAATGTTCTTAATTGTCGGAACACAAACGATTTGCGGTTTGATTCTTACAAAATATGTTTATTTTCGTAGTTTATAAATATTGCAATTAAAGGATTTATGGTTTGTTTTGGGAATTGAGAAATTGTTTTGTGTTGATCAACAACGGCGGCAATTTTGAATATATATATATACCCCCTGTAATTCATTTACAAAAATCGACCATTTGATTCCCTTTTTGATGTATGCAACTGTTATATTTCAATATTTAATTTAAGGAAAGGCTTTACTGTGTCAACAACATTGCTTGAAAACTAGATATTCCTAGACAGCAATGTTCTCAGTGTTGGAGTCTGGGGCAAACTTATACACGTATGCTATAAACCAGACTACAAAGAATATTAAACATTTTTCAAAGAATATTAAAATTTAAACATGGACTGGACTGGCCTGGTTAACCGGTTGTGACAACCGGCAAACTGGGCTAGCTTGCTTGCTATGTAATTGAAATGTTGAAAAGACATACAATTTATATAGGACAGCTAGCCTGGTCCATGTAATCACCCCCTTAGTTTGCTGATGTTCAGAGTTAAACGAATGTTCAGTAGTTAATGCCAGCACATTTCTCAATAAAGAAGTTAATCACACTGTATTGATGAAACCACATTTTCATAACACCACATTTTAGCCAAAATCTCTAGTGTTGGATTTATTAGATCTTTATTCAAGAATTTTCACACCATAGAGCTTTTTCATTAAAAATTGAATCTAAAAAGGTTTCCATAATTAACGTTATAATTATACCTGCCCTGGACTTAAGTTAAGTATGTGTTTGTTGTATGGTAGACCGGAGTATCATTTTTATATGTTAGGGACCAATCATTTTGCTGTATGTGATTATAACTGGGTCAGGTAGAATTGAGCCCATGCTGGATTCTAAATTATGGGTGACGGTGTTGCCCGCTTGCTTGATGAAGTCGAATCATTGCCATTCTCCTTCCATTCCATTCCATATGAAAAGTACAAGTGTGATGCGTGTAGTGCAAAAGGAAGTCTTATGACGTAGTGTTCTTACTTGTATCAAATAGTTATTAAATAGACAATAATGAAGTCAATATTGAATTTTCGTAAATAATAAAATAAGGTATACGGAATAGAAATGTTACAACTTGAAGTCACACAGTAGTTAGTATATATATTGTGAAGGATTAACTGTGTTAGTAGTGAAGGATTAACCAATGGTACATTAACCCTTTCTTTCACAGATAATTTAAGACCACGTCCACACGTACATGTACGCGTTTTCGTAGCGTTTTTATCAGGGATGGATTAAAGAAGGTTTTCACGGAAAAAAAAATCTTTATTCTTTAATTCAATTAAAGACAATTAAAGACAATTAAAGATGATTCTTGAGAAAACCTTTAAAATTTCAACAATTTTTTATAGCTTAATTAATATGATAATTTAACTAGTCACCAGGCTCTCTCATGAGTGTCATCAATCATCATTTAGTGAATGCACGGGTGAATGAAGCAGTATTAAAATACTTTTTTATTTTTAATTTTAATGTAATTTTGGTTAAATATTAAAAGAAGAAAGAACATAAATAAAGAAGATTAAAGACGATTTTTAGCTTCAATTCAAATCTTCTTTAATCATTAAAGAAGATTAAAGAAAAAATGTTTAAAGAAGATTTGCCATCCCTGGTTTTTATATTGTTCTCGGTCCTCAGGGGAGCAGAAAACAATGGTCTCATTACCTGAAACAATACGAAAACGCTAAGAAAACGTATAGGTGTGGGCCTAAGATTACCTGTAGTCCGTACAATGAACATTAGTGTAAAATAAAGTTAGTGGTTAAGTAGAAGTTATTTGCTATATTCAGCTCTATTTTATTGCTAAAACAAAATTTTTAAGGTTAATCGTCATTGCTAAATGAAAGAATACTGAACTAATATCTTGAGAGATACGATTAACCAAAATGTGTAGTGATTAAAAAGTATCATTATGCGCTTACAATTGTGTTCAAAGTTTATATCGTAATTAAGAAAGACGGCAAGAAATGAAAGAAATCACGTCGAAATTGCAGTCCGAAAAGGTTATTAGTCATTGAATTTGTCTACACCGGAAGTTTCTTTATCACGGCCACTTTAACAAGTGCAAAACACCATATAGAAGTACCTTAAAGCAGTTTTAACGAATTGTTTGAAGAGAGTAATCTATAATATCTGCCAATTGTCAATATGTAGTTTCTTTGGGACCCTGATAGTGACTTGTGGGATCATTTTGACCTTTAAGAGTGAACACGTGATTTTATTCATGTACACTTTTATTGACAACATGCTGTTGCATGTTATAATTGGAACGCTAACATTCAAGGGTGATTGCTGTTTTGTTTGCAAAGCACAATTTAGTATTTTATTCCATTTCTTTTATTTGCAATAACATAGTTCAAGCGTCTATTCAGGAATGCGATTAAATTGTTGATGTATTCCTTGGGAATCGATTTCACTGTGTTTATCACCCTTTCTTGAAACTCCTCGAAGAGATAAGCCAAAGCCAAAGGAGAGACAGCATAACGAGAATTACAAATGTGATTGTGAGGTCACCAAAGTAAAGTGTGATAAAATGAAATAAAACAGGGTCTATATATCAGCCCTGTTTTATCTTATTTCTTCATTTCATCACACTTCATTCTACAGATATATACATGAAAAGCTTCGCTGGAAACGTGAGTTCCCCTTTACAAAAAACCTTGGCAGTCTACTACCTTTTCACTTTGGAGAATTGGTGGTGTGCACCTTACGTCATTGTCGCCATGTTGGATGAATTTGACAAACTGAATTTGACAAATGATTTTCATCATCTGCAATTAACAATGATTCGCCGAAGGCGACGTGAATATCGGTGTATAATAACCGAGACGAAGTCGAGGTTATTATTCACCGATATTCACTGAGCCTGAGGCGAATAATTGTTTTAGTATAAATACACATTTTCGTACGTTTAGGAAGAGCATTTTCTTTAAAATTGTTAATTTCCTTGTCTGTCGCATTGACAACTTTGGCTGGCGGCCATTTTGAATAAACGCTGTAGGTGATTATCGAGAATTAATCCGAAGTAGCTCGACCAATCAGCGCGCGTGATTTTCTATAATCACCTGTGTATTTATACTAATTATAATTTCATCCAACATGGCGAAAATGTCTTTGTCCTTCGAATCTTAAGGGATTGGTAGCACACCACCTATAAGATCGTCAGGTGTTCACCGGAATAAGAAACTAAAGGGCTGTTCATATGAGGCGGGCTAGGCCGGTTACTGGTGCTGATTTTACGACACGAAAATCTTATTACGACCAGGCTTTAAGGCTTAAAAACCTTAATTATTTCTTTTGTTCTTTGTTCTCCCATTGTTTTTGTTTTAATTCTCTTGTTTATTCTTTTGTTCTTGGCGTCCGATATATATCGGATACTGAACGTTAAATAAAAGGGTTTAAAATAAATGACATATTATATTAAACAGGCCACAAGCAGCATCCAAACACAATATATATTATTACAAGGAGAAAATTCAAAGTTAAAAAGGCTGCTGGACACGAAGGCTATGGAACTGACCAAAATGAAGAAGAAATGTGATGGGTTCTATCGCCAAGTCACTCTGATGATAGAAGAAAGAGTTAGGCAGGTACGTCTATGGTTTTTCCCGTTCTGTGTCGGGATAAAGCATATTTCAATTCATAACATCAGGTTGGGGGAAATTCAGTATAACCAATTTCCATATGTAAATCAGTAAATAAAATGCAAATGATCCTGTGGCCTCAGCCTGATGTTAGGGATTGAAATGCGCAGTCGAGATTACGACATAATTGGCTTATTAATAAGGTGCTTATTATTATTATTATTATTATTGTTATTATTATTATTAATATTATTATTATTATTATTATTATTATTATTATTATTATTATTATTGAATATTTATTTAGCTAAAAAATTTGTATTTTGACAGGAAGTCGAGGAAGAATTATTCATTCCAGATGAGTACACCCATCAAGAACTTTAAATTACCAATACTATTGAATCAGAACTGACCAATATAGTGCTCTTCAACTTGCATTTTGCAATTTAGCTTTCTGATATTGAATATAATTATACAATACTCATATGTACTGTATTCATACACCTTTGATTTAGTTACATAGGCGTAGAGTATGAGGGGCTGAAGGGCTTTAGCCCCCGGAGAAATCTCAATGGGGGTCTCAACCCCCCCCCCCCCCCCCCCCCCCGAAATTTTGCAGCAACTGACTCATCAATCACCATTCAAAAATTATAGGTTACTCGTTAGGGTAAAGTAACTGTTACAGCCTCATTCCTGCCAGCCAAAAGCACCCATATACAGTGATAAGTCAACCCAGTAAACACAAAATCGAAAAATTGTTGAAATGTGTTGTATTTTAACTAGTTTTTATGACATTTCATGACCTTCAGTGTTCTTAAAAATCACCCCTCAGAATGCAGAAAATGGCATTTCCAAGACTCTAAATTTCAAAAATTTCCGGCGGGGGGTACTGTTCAGCACTTCAGTCCCCCTAGACAAAGACAAAACTCTACGCCTATGTATAGGTTATAAACTCAAGATCTGTAATATTTATTTGTTAAGCTTTAAATATCTGTAATTTGTATTATCAGATACAATATTCAATAACTAGCTGTCAGCTATGTCATATATATGTATATCTAATACAATTGGTAAGAATTAAGCAAATAAATGATTAAAGTTTAGTCAATACAAGTATTTTAAGTATGTGTAATCCGTTCTCAAATTTACATGTAGCTTTAGAGGACAACCTTAACTTTGATACCAGTGAGTAGTAGTAATCATCTGCTAGACTAATAGGTTTTATTCTCACTAGGAAACGTTTCAAGCTAGTCAATAGCATACCGGTCTTTGCGATATTCACACGGCGGTTTCAACTCTGACGGCTGTGGTCATCTGCTTGTACTGTTAAAGGTAAAACTCCGCGGTGTAAAGCCGGTTTTCCACTAGGCGATTTTTTTCGCGCGAAGCGACTTTCTTTTGTTCGAATTCAATAGATTTCTGATTAGTTCCAGCTCAGAACTGATGAGACAAAAGAAAAAGTCGCTTCGCGCGATAAAAGTCGCCTAGTGGAAAACCGGCTTAAGTGATGAGACATACGAAATAACGTCCGAACGCGATTGGAAAGGTAATTACCTTTTTTCGAAGCGAAATGCTGAGTCTACGATCATGAACGACCAGAACATATCTAACCATGGACTAATGTTGTCCGCAAATACAGAGACAAGGTTTAATAACCTGGCACAATCTAAATGTACACAAGTTCAAAGCTGACAAAACCATGGATTGGAAAAGCTCTTCTCATACGAAGCACGGATTCGACGTTCAAACATAATCGCAACAGAATTTGTCAAACACATTTATGACATTCCTTCCCGTCGATCAAGCTAGCTCGACAAAGCCAGCTAGATTTACCCTACAATATTTCCGACTCGGTGATATAACAACTCAAAATCGACGCTACTTAAACAGTACGTGACTGTTCGCTAGTAACCAACTGTAATTTTGTCAGCACAAAATTCAAACAGCTAACTACTTCAATGGTTTGTAAAATATAATGGCTTGGGTTATAAATAATTATGGCTGCGTGACCTTTTTGAGGTACTGCTATCACTCGACCACTGACAAAAGATAAAGGGAATGTTTGGGCACCAATATAATTTTTATGTTTTACCTCGAACAAATACTATTATATACTGTAAACACCATCCTTGCTAAAGAAACGAACAAGAAATTCATCTTGTCTACCAAGATAAGGTAATCTTAACCAAATTTTGGGAGAAGCGTCGTCAATAGTTTTGGTAGTGGTGGTTGAATTAGCGAAAATTAATGTTTAGCTTTGAGTTTGAGATTAGGAAATTTCGGTAGAATTTTATTATGCCCGATTCAATTAATTCAGAAACAATAATATTTTCAAATTCAGTAAGTACTATATTTGCAAGAACCGCGGACCTAACGACGAACCCGTAGAAACACCTTGTAGACACTTGTTCATAAGTGACTTTTCCAAATGAGTTGATTATCTACAATACCCCTAAAGTTTTGGATTCTCTTACTCTTTCTATATTTGTGTCTCCTAGTTTAATTTCTGGGTCGACATGTATATTAGCCAATCGTTGTCGTGAACCAATGATCATATATTCAGTTTTCTTTTTATTAAGAGTTAATTTATTAGATAGCAACCATTGATTGTACGTTTTCCAAATCTTTGTTTAAATTAGACTGGACATCATCAATTGATTTTCCACTCGTGTAAAATTGGTATCGTCGGCAAACATATACTAGCTGTAGAGGTGGCCAGACAGTTTGGCAGATCGTTTACATATATTAGAAATGATAATATAATGGGCCTAAATTTGACGATTGTGGAACTCCACAGTTAATGTTTTGTTTGCCAGAAATCACCTGATTTACTTTGCACATTTGGATTCTATCTGTTAGATATGATTTGAACCAACTTAAGGTGGTACCTCTGCAACCATAGAAGGACAACTTCTTAAGCAAAATATCATGGTCTACACTGTCAAAAGCTTTCTTGAGGTCCAAGAAAATAACTCCATTCAGGTAACCTCTGTCCATGTTTATATAAATAAGAGATATGCATGCACAAGTTTAAAATCGTCAGGAAAGATTCCCGTTTGGATAGATTTGTTGAAGATATTTGTGAGAGAGTTTGTAATAACATCAGTGGAATCTTTTAAAAGTTTTGGTGAGATACAGTCGTACCCGGTTGCTTTTGATTCCTTAATTGCGGAGATTACTTTCCGAACCTCTGACGGTGTCACTTCAGAAATCTGGAATATTTTATCTGTTTGAGTGACGTAATTTTCGAAAGGGGTTTTCCCTTCTGGTTGATTTTTAGCCAGATCAGAGCCAATGTTACTGAAATATGTATTCAAAGCATTTGCAATAGATTTTGGTTCGGTAATCGATTCATCATTTATAATTAATTCATTTATATTATTTATATTTTCACTGTTTTATTAAAGTGCCCATGAAGCGAAAATTATTATTGTCTTAAATGAAAGAACTCTCAAAACGACAAAGTAACATCTTTTGCAGATCTTCGTTTCCATGCCTCGTTGTGGAGATATTTCAATTTTTTTGATATGCAAATTTAAAACTTTGACGTCACACGTGTATAATGAGTTATCAGAGAAGGTTCGGTATCTTTGCTATTATCAAACGAAATCAATAGAGCGTTTTCATCTTACGTCACGGCGGTCATATTGGTGTACCAAAACAATGAAATGGCGGCCATATTGGTGTACGGTATGGGAATTAGCTCTTTCTTATTCAAATATTTCGTATTGTTTCACCACCCCAATGGGCCACCGATCACGTGAGTGAAAACTCTCTATTAAAAATCTGTATGTCTAATGCTGTATGCGAAATAGCCGCACAGGATTGGCTTCGAAGTGATTTCCTTTGATAATAGCAAAGATATAGAACTTTCTCCGTTAACTCATTATACACGGGTGATGTCAAAGTGTTTAATTTGCATATCAAAGAAACTGAAATATCTCAACAACGAGGCACGGAAACGAAGATCTGCAAAAGATGTTACGTTGTAGTTTTAAGAGTCCTTTCATTTAAGACAATAATAATTTTCGCTTCATAGGCACTTTAAACCATAGTCTCTCGAAATAAATTGTCTGGAAACGCGGCCAAAGTCTTTGTTCTAGGTTTTTGTTCACGTTTGTGCACCTTATTTCACCTTAACGCTTACTGAACACATTGTATTTTTGGTATAATGATGCAATCAACCAATAGTAGCGTTGCTTTATAAATATTAATGAACATAAAACAAAAGATTGTGCACCTTATTTGCCACCCTCAACCTAAATTGTAGCTCATTGTTAACCCCTTTGATGTTTGCCGCGTCTCCAGACAATATAATTCTAGGGACTATGTTTAAACGAAAGCATTATTGTGACAATTGGGATTAGGGTTAGGATTAGGACCAATATTTTTTCGTTGCCTACCTGTCCACTGTGAAATTGCGTGCATAAAAATAAGTGCAACCATTTCAAATAATAAAATAACTTTGTACTTTTTTTAGTGTTATTTGCACTATTTCGGTTGCAATATAAACGCAAAATTTTATATTGTTTCATTTTACAACAACCCAATCATAACCAAGAAAACCTGTCAAAAACACGTCATATATCTTTATTCCTGTATAAGGCTAGGGGCCCACTAGAAATCTGTACAGACTTTTAATTAAGACCCCTAGTTAAACTAAATATGTTTTATATCTATACTTTCTAATTACAGTCATGTAGTTATTTTTTAAAAGAAGAGAAAAGTAAAGGAAATTCATTTATCTATATTTACAATTGATAGAGTGCATGAGAAAGGAAGTTAAAGAAGATTAAGAAACAGACTGTATATACACTTCAAAAACTCATTAATAATTCATGAGGAAAACACAAAGAAAAATCGTAACCCTATCGTGGTTTTATATGTGATAAAACATTCTCCTGATTTACATAAACTTTAGCTTTGATTTTCTCGCCTTAGACAACGTTATTTTTTCAAAATTACTACGCCAACGAACTTACCAAATGGTGATTTTTAAAGCCAACGTGTTTTATATCTGATAAAACACTCCTGCTTGTGTTTTAAATATTACTTCAAAAACTCATTAATAATTCATGAGGAAAACACAAAAGAAAATCATGACCGTATCGTATCTTTATATGTGATAAAGATTTCTCCTGATTTACATAAACTTTAGCTTTGATTTTCTCGGCTTAGACAAGGTTATTTTTCAAACTAACTCCGCCAATCAACTTACCAAGTGGTTCGTTTTTGAAGCCGTATAATAAACTCGCAGTTCGTGTTTTATCAGATATAAAAACACTCGGCTTCGCCTCGTGACTTTATATATCTGATAAAACACTCCTGCTCGTTTATTATACAGTACATAATGACCTACTGTGCTAAAATCTGGCAATGCAAATGGTAATATAACTCATTCCTGTCTGGGGGCTTCCCCAGAGGTGAATAAAATCGTCTGGCGTTAGCCAGAATAAAATACTAAAGACCGATTCGGACAAGAAAGAGTTACAGAGATAGTTTATAACTCATTCCTGTCCGGGGGCTTCCCCAGAGGTGAATAAAATCGTCTGGCGTTAGCCAGAATAAAATACTAAAGACCGATTCGGACAAGAAAGAGTTAAACCATATTACATTGCCAGACTTTGAACAAACAAAACTATTTAAATAGAAAATGGATACTAAGGAAACTGCATGTGTCATATATTACATTGTGCAGTTGATTAATTATGTTGCATTTGTGAGAATTTTTTTTTAGTTTACTTTTGAAAGGTGTTATAGGATTTTATATTTTTTTAAGTTAGGTTCCAGACTATTCCAAATATCGACTCCTTTGCTAGAAAGAAATTATTTCCAGCTATTTATTTCCATGGTCCTTTAACTTAGTAGAACACAAACTTAAAATCGTTAAGCTTCTCCAGGTTCAGTCCTAGTTATACAAATACCTTCTTACTTTTTTTTTCTTACAAATGATTCATAATTACTACCAAAATCAGCAGAGTGCTTGTCGAGCCCAAAATAACGACGCGTCAATAACAAGTCTAACGCGAAGGAATGTAATCACGTGAGAGACGAAAACAGAGACGTTTCGATCGTTGAAGAGATCTCGCAAGTTAATGCCTTCGCCTAGACTTAAGACTGAACTTTTGACTGGAAGCTGGACGGGACTTTGGACTGGACTTGGGACTGGAAGCTGGACTGAACTAGACAGGACTTTCGACTGCATGTTAGACTGGACTTTAGACTAGACTAGACTAGACTAGACTAGACTAGACTAGACTAGACTAGACTAGACTAGACTAGACTAGACTAGACTAGACTAGACTGGACTAGACTGGACTAGACTGGACTAGACTAGACTGGACTAGGCTTTAGACTGAAGGTTAGACTGGAGGTCAGAGTGGACTTGGACTGCAGGTTGGACTGGAGGTTAGGCTGGACTTTGGACTGGACTTTGGACTGGACTTTGGACTGGACTTTGGACAGGATGTTGGACTGGAGGTTAGACTGGACTTTGGACAGGATGTTGGACTGGAGGTTAGACTGGACTTTGGACTGGACTTTGGACAGGATGTTGGACTGGAGGTTAGACTGGACTTTTAAACTGGATCTTGGAGCTGGACGGGATCTTGCACTAAACTTTGAAATGGTCTTGGACGACCTTGGACTGGACTTTGGATCAGACTTTAAACTGGACTTTGGACTAAATTTTGGACTTGGCTTTCTATTCTTAGCTCCTCTTCCGCTCATAATTTGGACGTTCATCTTAGAGAAAGGCTTACTTATTAGTAAACTACTCTCTAAAAACAATTCTATTCTTCAGTTTAACCTTTCTTTTCCTTTCTTATTATAGTCTTCAAAGGGAAAATCACTGTAAAAATCTAGCTTGTAGACTTTGTCATAAATCCTTAAACAACACCTTGGAAAACCTATAAAATTCTAAACAAAATCCATAATTATTTTCACAAAAACTCAAAAAACCATCTAAGAATCGCGGGGGTGGCATGGGGGTGGGATTCCTAAGAATAGGAAAATCCAATGAGAAAATCTAAGCGTTTTTTAAAGTGCAAAAATTCTGCAAAATCATTAAAAATCCATTAGAATTATTAGAAATATATTACAATCTAAAATTTTAAGAAAATTCCCTAAAGCTAGCTCATTATTGTGTAACAAAGCAAATACTTACTAATTTTTAGAGCAAGTAGTTGCATCCATCAACTGCCAATGGTTCTAGTTCTCGCAGGCGTCTAAGCTGCCGTTGTGTCTGACGAAAAAGTCCTTCACATTTGCTATTCAATTCATCAATTTTCCTTAACTGAAGCTCAATCTCATTTCCTTGTAGTTCATTCTCTAACAAAAGCTCCCCTACGCGAAGATTTGTCTCTTGCAAAAGTTGTTCTTTCATCGCAAATTCGTCTTTCTCTTTCCGAATTTGTTCTCCATCGCTAGATATCTGTTCCTTCTCTTTTAAGTGCTTTTTTGTCTCATTCAGCAACTTTTGGTTTTCCTTTAAGCAATTATCCACTTTTAGTTTAAGTTCCTCTTTCTGTCGTAAGTGCTCTCTGTTTTCTTCCCGAATTTGTTCCCGATCGTTAGATATCTGTTCCTTCTCTTTTAAGTGCTTTTTTGTTTCATTCAGCAATTTTTGGTTTTCCTTTGAGCATTTATCCATTTTTAGTTTAAGTTCCTCTTTCTGTCGTAAGTGCTCTCTGTTTTCTTCCCGAATTTGTTCTCCATCGCTAGATATCTGTTCCTTCTCTTTTAAGTGCTTTTTTGTTTCATTCAGCAACTTTTGGTTTTCCTTTGAGCATTTATCCATTTTTAGTTTAAGTTCCTCTTTCTGTCGTAAGTGCTCTCTGTTCTCTTTCCAAATTTGTTCTCTATCGTTAGATATTTGTTCCTTCTCTTTTAAGTGCTGTTTCGTTTCATTCAGTAACTTCTGGATTTCCTTTAAGCACTTGTCCGTTTTTAGTTTAAGTTCCTCTTTCTGTTGTAAGTGCTGATTGTTCTCTTTCTGAAGTTGTTCTATTCGATTGTTAGCTCTTTTTTTCTCCTTCTCCAATTCTTCGTTGTCTTTCAAAAGACATCCTTTGTCGTCCTTAAGTTGTTTGATCTTACTTTCAAAAAACTTGTTCTCCTTGAAAAGTTGCTCATTTTTTCTAGTGAGATTTTGGCAATTGTTTTCCAACTGTTTCTTTGTTACTAAGAGACTGGCCTTCTCTGATTTTAGTTCTGTATTTTCACTCAAATACTGTTGGTTTACTGCCAGAAGATGTTCATTTTTATTTGACAGCTCGTTGTTTTTCTCGGAAAGTTGTTTCTTGTCATTGCTGAGTCCTTGTTTTTCTTCTGAACACAATTTTAAATGACTTGACAGTATTTCTATCTCTTCCTTTTCAATTGTCAACGGTTTTTTCAGCGGTAAGCACTAAAAATAGTTATATGGCAATTTAGGGTCTTCTATATACTGCTTCGGGTTATGGAATTATGGATTCTAATGCACTGCATTGCGTTGCGTTGCGTTGCGTTGCGTTGCGTTGCGTTGCGTTGCGTTGCGTTGCGTTGCGTTGCGTTGCGTTGCGTTGCGTTGCATTGCAGTGCAGTGTATTGTATTGTATTGTATTGTATTGTATTGTATTGTATTGTATTGTATTGGAATTGCGTTGGAATTGCATTGGAATTGTATTTCATTGCATTGCCCCAATGCCCTGCCCTGCCATGTATTGCCTTGTACTGTACTGTACTGTACTGTACTGTACTGTACTGTACTGTACCGTACTGTACCGTACTGTACCGTACCGTACTGTACCGTACTGTACCGTACTGTACCGTACTGTACCGTACTGTACCGTACTGTACCGTACTGTACCGTACCGTACCGTACCGTACCGTACCGTACTGTACTGTACTGTACTGTACGGTACGGTACGGTACGGTACCGTATCATACCTACCGTACCGTACCGTACCGTACTATTACTGCACTGCACAGTATTGCACTGCACTGCACTGCAGTGTACTGCACTGCATTGCATTGCATTGTATTGTATTTTACTGTACTGTACTGTACTGTACCATACCGTACCGAACCGTATACCGTACGGTACGGTACCGTATCGTACTGTACTGTACTATTACTATTACTGCACTGCACTGCACTGCACTGCACTGCACTGCACTGCACTGCACTGCACTGCACTGCACTACACTGCACTGCACTGCGCAAGTTTCTGTAACTGTTGCACAGAGTAGAATTTGATTCTATTTTGTGCAACATTAGATTAGGTATATATTGAGAGTAAGATTCGGCATTTGTTATGATGTCACATGTGCACACATGACTTATTGATATTGGTTGTATATCGTTGAAATTATCCTATTTTCCTTCATCCTTCATTATGAAACCAAAATGACCATAAAATATGGGCAATCCAGTTGGATATAGAGATCAGTGGACGCACCCCTCCAGTGCAAGACTATATTTGAAGATAGTTTCTAACTGAATTTTCATTTCATAAAGGACTCTCTTAAAGTGCCTATGAAAGAAAATTAAGTTTGTGTTATGTAAAAGAACATTTAAAATTACAGAACATCGTTTGCAGTTTTTGGTTTTCTTTGTTTTATTTTTGAGATATTTTGTTTGATATATAAATGTCACATGTTGTTACGTATACATGTGCATAATAATGACTTATCGTTGAAGATAATATATCTTTGCTATTATCAAACGAAATCACTTGAAAATTCACATGTTTGGTGAAGTGTGAAAAACACACGCATATGAGACCCTGGGTACGAGGTTGATGCATGCTTCCTTTAAATTTAGTTCAGTTTGATAACTTGTTTACTCTGCCGTTTAAGTGTTCTTTCAAAAACAACAAACTTAGAATATAGATAAGTATTGTGGAAACACCACGTATAATTTTTTATTTGCTAAGCTTTCGGCCTGTTGATTCAGACCTTCATCAGAGCAAAATAAAAAAATTATACGTTATCGCCATGAAAATTTTCAAAGAATTAAGACAAACTTAATTTTCCTTTCATAAACAATTTAAGCCCTTTAAAAAGAACTATCTTATAAAAGCGTAATTAGGATCTAAATCTTTATCCTATAGAGCGTTTTCATCTTACGTCACGGCGGCCATATTGGTGTACCAAAACAATGAAATGGCGGCCATATTGGTGTACGGTATGGGAATTAGCTCTTTCTTATTCAAATATTTCGTATTGTTTCACCACCCCAATGGGCCACCGATCACGTGAGTGAAAACGCTCTATAGTAATTTGTAGTTAGGATTACTTATATCATGGATAGTAAAAAGACTGAATAGGAAAGTTGATGGCGTGAGCATACGGACAACCTGGTTGAAATTGTCCAGCTTAAAAACCCCTTGTATATTCAAAGTTTAGGATTAATACAACTTAAAATGAAAATCGAACTGCCTGTAAATACGGCGACAAAGCCACAATACGATAAAATTTCCATCTACTCATTTTAAAAGAAAATATCAATAAAAATATGCATATCAGTTAAAATATGCATCACAAATTCCGCCGAGCAAAACAAAGTACTATTTCGGGACGCCAGTTTCTTTGAAACAACACAGAAAACATCAAAACAAAGATGAAAGATCAACAACGTTTACCTCGAACACTCGATTGTGGCTTAGGCAGGTTTGTAAGGCGATAAAATCATTTGAAACGTCAACATAGTCATCTGAATGTGAGGACATGAAGAATTTGAAGAAAAGTTCACTAAAAAACCTCAGTAAAAGTGCAACTAGGTTTCAATCATTTTGCAAACTGAGTGAATGCGATTTAACCATAGATAATGGAAGGGGAACTGGATAGGAAACTTACGAAACCGGAAACGATGTTTGCACAACTTGCTATGGTAATTATACACTTATAAGCAGCTAATGCACTAACGAGTGATCCCACATGGCCAGGATCAACCATTGCTGAAATTAAACAATAGTGTAATATCACTTAAGTCAGTAGTGTCTGATTTTAGCCATGTGGGACCACCCATTAGGTGCATTAGCCGCTTATAAGTGTATAATTACCATAGCAAGTTGTGCAAACATCGTTTCCGGTTTCGTAAGTTTCCTATCCAGTTCCCCCTCCATTATCTATGACTTAACCATGCAATCAAAAGGCTCAAAACACCCCCACATGACTTAGTTTCCTATCCAGTCCTTTTACAATCCATGCTTATACATACCACTGTTTTACGAATATCTGTATCTGACGGTTCTGAATGTATCGTACTGCTAGTACTGCATTGCACAATGTCATTCTCATTGGACTGGTATGAACTTGTCGCCTTCACTTTTTGTCCTTTGCTACTTTCTTCAACCTTCTGCAGATTCTGTTCATTCGACAAATTCTCCTTCACAAACTCTTCCAAAAGTTCCAGTATTTTACAAGCCCTTTCATGGCCAGGCCCAAGTCGTGTAAGCTCATTTCGCAAGACTTTTATTTCAGGAACAGTGGGTTCTTGCAATAAAAGTAAGAATGCTTCAACAAGTTTACTTTTCTAAACGAAAATGAAAAAAGAATACTTTAACCCTTTGACTACGAGTGGTCTTCCCTTGACGAGTAAAATACACTGGCGTTAGCCAGAGTAAAATACTCAAGGTGTGTCTACATGAGCGCTCGCGAGTCAATGGGTTAACGCTTTCATGTATGCGCATCGCCATTGTCGAACAACTTTATCTTTTTACTCTGTCTAACGCCAGACGGTTTTACTCGTCAAGGGAAGGGGAGAAGCCTTGGAAAGTCATGCGTGAAAGGCTTAACCATGGTTCCGGCCACTTTTTAAAGAACATGAAATTCAAGGCCTTTTCCAGGACTTTCAAGAACCTTCGTAGGTAAATCATAGGTAAATTAATTAATTAAAGGACTAAAACGTGTAAAAACAATGCCTATTAATCTTACTCAGTTTGCAAACTGGTTGAATCCTATATATATATATATATATATATATATATATATATATATATATATATATATATATATATATATATATATATATATCCATTTTGCCGTTGTCTGTTCAGAAACAAATAGATTCCATTTTGCCGTTGTCTGTTCAGTTATAGATGCACAGATGACGTCACAACGTGGTAAGAACAAAAAAGTGGCCCACGAGACGCAGTCGAGTGGGTCACTGATGTTCTTACCACGTTGGAACGTTCTCTGTGCATCTATAACTGAACAGACAACAAAAAAATGGAATCTATTTGTTTTATACAATATAAAAATTACACAATACTTCTTGCCGGATTTTGGGGCATGAAAAAGAAAAAAGCAAGTCAGCTGACGTGATCTGACGTGATCCATGTGTCTGTCCTCTAATAGATCATGGGCGACAACCAATGAAAACACGCATAGCAACCAGGGTATTGTATAAATATATATATAAATATATATATATATATATATATATATATATATATATATATATATATGTATATATCAGGCCTTCATCAGAGCAATGACAACAAACTGTTGGCTCACGTCATTTATAAACTAAGCAACTGATCAAATAAATCACGTAGGAATACAATGGCGTATCACGTTAATTTTATTAATTAGAAAAACAAAATCAAGAATGTTCTCCGAATAGGGCACGCCACGTGCTATTTAATGGCTGTCCCTCCTGAGAAATAGTGTGATGTTTTGCGATCTCAATGGATTCTCTTGTTCTTCGCGTGAAGTATTGCTTGTCGCTGGCTAAGAGTGATGACTCTTCCCACTTAACACGATGGTCATACTACCATCATTCGCAAAATAAACAATGAACAACCCAGTTGATGGTCATACTACCGTCATTTAATTTATAAATGACGTGAGCCAACAGTTTGTTATTATTGCTCTGATGAAGGCCTGAGTCAACAGGCCGAAAGCTTAGCAAAGAAATATTTTACGTGGTGTTTCCACAAAACTTATTTATATTACTTTATCGCCATGAAAACGTTCAAAGAATTAAATCATAGGTAAATTATAATTAATTAAAGGACTAAAACGTGTAAAAACAATGCCTATTTTACTCAGTTTGCAAACTGGTTGAATCCTATATATATATATAGTTGAAAATTCGCATGCCATGCACGAATGGCGTGAGAAAAATTGCTTTACTGAGGTTCTAAAGCAATGAAAATTTTCTTCGAATTCTTATTCTTATACATTCAGATGACAACGTCGACATTTCAAATGATTTTAACGCTTTACAAACCCAAGGCACAATCGAGTGTTCGAGCTATAAACGTTGTTGATCTTTGTTTTGATGTTTTTTGTGTTGACGCGAAGAAACTGGCGTCGTAAAAAAGTACTTTATTTTGCTTGGAATTTGCGATGCATATTTTACTATGTAAACCTTGATATTTTCTTCTAAAATAATAGACAGGCATTTTACCTTTCCTGTCCGAATCGGTCTTTAGTATTTTATTCTGGCTAACACCAGACGATTTTATTCACCTATGGGAAGCCCTCAGACAGGAATGAGTTAACGTGGCTTTGTTGTATTTACAGACAGTTCGATTATCATTTTAAGCTGTATTATTGCCAAACCTTGAATATATACAGTATAGACCTTATTCCAAAATGACCGCCGAATTAGAATTCTTTTATGTGCATATACATTATCCCTTATGACATCGTTTTAAATTGAAAATTCTTTTCAATTTCCCACATGAAAACGAGTTCATAAGGGCTAATGTATATGTATATAAAAGAATTTTAATTCGGTGGGCATTTTGGAATAAGGTCTACATATAAACTCAACAATTTTGTCATGCTTACGCTATCAATTTTCCTACCCAGTTTTTTTACAATCCAACTGAAAAGTTAAACTATCGCCAATACAAGCAACACAAGTTTGAAATAAACTACTTTATTTATTTTCAAGAACTTTCCAGCCCTGAATTTATTTTTTTTCAAATTCAAGAAATTTCCAAGAATTTCAAGAACTAAAGCCCATTTTAAATGTATAACTTTTTGTTTTATTATTGATAGTTGAGTCAGATCGTAAATATATGTATCTATTTCCTAAACTAAAGTTTAGCATGATGTGAAGTTTTTGTCCATTAGGAAAAAATATTTTTAATATAAATAAGTTTTGTGGAGACACCACGTAAAATATATTTTCTTTGCTAAGCTTTCGGCCTGTTGACTCAGGCCATCATCATTGCCCTGATGAAGATCAGAGCAATGATGATGGCCTGAGTCAACAGGCCGAAAGCTTAGCAAAGAAATATTTTACGTGGTGTTTCCACAAAACTTATTTATATTACATTATCGCCATGAAAACTTTCAAAGAATTAAAAATATTTTTACATGTGAAAATATCAGTTCAACGATTCAATGAAGGGTTCCACTCAAAAAGTCATTATTTCCTTGTTAAAACTATAATCTTGGCAGCACTGCCTAATTATTACTGAGCAATTTTTATCGGCCGATTTTTATCGAACAATATCAAACTGGTTTGATATGGTCAAAAGCCGTGTTTACAGGCATGGCCAAAATTTAAGCACGCTTAAGTTAAGCGTGCTTAAAATGCGCCACCTTGGTGGGAATTACATGGTCATTTAATAATCCCTTGCTAAAACACGTACACCATTATTCAACATGGCGGACGAGCTATATTTTTTGGTTTTGGAAGCTTCGTATGGGTAGCGACGTAGCGTGCGTCAAAGAACAACGGAAGACATGCATCAGTACACGAGAAGGAGTAATAGCTAAAAGAAAGCTAGAAAGAAAAAAAAAAAGAAAGAAAAAAAAAAAGAAAGAAAGAAAGAAAGAAAGAAAGAAAGAAAGAAAGAAAGAAAGAAAGAAAGAAAGAAAGAAAGAAAGAAAGAAAGAAAGAAAGAAAGAAAGAAAGAAAGAAAGAAAGAAAGAAAGAAAGAAAGAAAGAAAGAAAGGAACAAAGAATATAGCGAGATGGAAGTCTCTACAGCAGGGAAAAAAAATGCATGTTATCGTATATTAATAACACCGTATTAATAGCAAGCGTTTTTTAATCCCGTTGTGTTTACATGGCCAAGTTAAGCGCGATTAACTGATCGTGCTCAGTTTAATCCACCTCCTTGAGGTGGTGCAAACTATAATCGCGATTAATTTACGCCGATCTGTTAAATCCTGTTTACACGGCCAAAATTTAAGCACGCTTAAGTTAAGCGTGCTTAAAATGCGCCACCTTGGTAATTAATGGGGTTTCATTGGGTTTGCATGGATAGGAAACAGGCCAATCTGCACACTTTCCTTTTTCGCACAGAAACTATAGTATTTGTCAAGTACTTGCATTTAAAAACAAAATGTACTCTAATTCTTTCAACAGTACTAGAGTACGTGATATAGATGCACTATATAATAAACTTAACACTAAAATAAATACTCTTCTTAACCCATTGCTTCCCAGGATGTCTGAGGGTTCTCTCTTTGTGATGAATAAAATCGTCTGGCAATGTATTAAAGGCTGGCCAAACGCTTTCAACATTTTATGCAACATCGTTCAACATTGGTGAACATGCTGAACGAAAATTTGAACATGTTCAAATTTCGTTCAACATCATTCAACACCATTCAACAACGTTCAACATCATTCAACAGGGTGGCCAAACGCTTTCAACATGTTGAATCACGGTTGAATTCAACAATGTTGAACGATGTTGAATGAAATGTTGAATGCGTTTGGCCAGGCCGAGTAAAACAATAAAGCGGCCGGTTTTTAGCCAGGTCAGGCAGTAATAGATTAATCACTTGTTAGCCCATTGCTACCTATAGGATGTCTGAGGGTTCTTCCTTTGATGAGTAAAGTCGTCTGGTGTTGGACAGAGTAAAACAGGGGCCGTTACCGCCGTTTTTGGCCAGCTCAGACAGGAATGGGTTAATCACTTGTTAACCTATTGCAGCCCAGAATATCTGAGGGTTCTTCCTTTGATGAGTAAAATCATCTAGCGTTAAGAGTAAAACAACAAAGGGGCTATTTTCGGCTAATATAAATACCAGGAAATATAGAGCGTTTCTTGGAATTCCTACAACCACCCCTTCTCACTCATTTTGATCTTATTATATAGCTTATCACTTTATATCCTTTACAAAACAATTAGCCTAATATCAAAAAACAATCTACCCCAGATCAGTATTAAACTCAAAGTTTGCTTACCCCACAACATTGAGAGACCCTCACTGAAACCTCAACACAAAAAATCGCGATTGCTTCCTCAGACGGAAACCATCAAAACCGGCTTACAACTATCAAATTTGAAAGAGGAAGTTTACTATAGCAAAACAAAAGCAAGAAATTAAAAACAGGAAAATACTAACTAAGATTCGCTTAACTCATTCCTGTCCGCGATGGCTTCCCCAGAGGTGAATAAAATCGTCTGGCGTTAGCCAGAATAAAATACTAAAGACCGATTCGGACAGCTACGAAAGAGTTAGAGATATATAGTTTATAACGCATTCCTGTCCAAGGGCTTCCCGGAATAAAGACAGATTCGGACATGAAAGAGTTAAGTATATTTTGTTTGCTTTCAAAATAAACTTGCCTACAGACCCATTATGTTACAAAACGGTCACCATACACAGGAAAGGTCAATGTTAAAAGGGCAACTTTTGATAAGCATACGAAACGAAAGTGAAACAGCTAGACATTAATACGTATTTATATAGTTATACCATATATACAAAACTGCTCTAACACAACATTACACTAACCGGCAAAGCACCAAAGATACAATGAATAGACTCCATCTCGTCACTTTCGTCCAGTGTGGTCGAATTTTGAGTTTCCCCAAGAGGTTCGGTTTGGGCTTGTACTTCGTCGACATGATCCGGCGTTTCTGTTTGCATTTCGCTTTCGCTCTGTAAAACATCCGGCGTTGTTTCAATCCGTGTTTCTGGTGTACCTTCTTTATTTAATATCAATGCCGTACAACCTGCTATACTAGCACTGACTTTCTTACAGCCTTTTTGTCTTTCTTCAAATAATCGTTCTATATTTTTCAGTTTGAAAGCCATCGTAAACAATTCATCTTGTACGGTCATTCCTTGTACTTCTAATTCGAGACGCGACATCTCTGTGTCAATAGGTTTGAAATCTTTGGTTCCTTGATCCTCGCACATAATAAAACTGTAGATATATCAAGGCTTAACTCGCGTATAAAGAACTCGAATTATCTCAATCACGACTTCCACAGCAGTTTTCAACAACGCCGAGAGCTTGCGATCTCGTGACACAAGGGATATCCCCAACTATGATCTAATAAAATTGTATCTACTTCTATTGAAAGATCAAGGAGGCATATAATTAACATAAAAATTTCGTAACACTTGGAATCTTTTACATTCTTTAAAATGAAAAATCGGTCAATACTCTCTCATTCTGTGCCTTATACTATACAGTTAAAGCTCCCCAACCCTCCCTTGAACATAAAGCCTCCAAAGTTTGAGAGGAACGGAAAAGATGGAACGAAATGAAATGGGGTACGATGGGATGGAAAGATGAGATAAGATAGGATGAGATGGAATAAAATGAAATAGGATGAGACGACAGAAAATAAGATAAAATGGAATAAGATGAGATAGAGTGAGGTGAGATGAAATGAAGTAAGGTGAGATGAAGGGAAATGAGAGAAGTGAGGTGAGATGAAGTGAGATGAGATGAGATGAGATGAAATGAAGTGAGGTGAGATGAGATGAAGTGAGATGAAGTAAGGTGAGATGAGATGAGATGAAGTGAGATGAGATGAAGTGAGGTGAGATGAAGTGAAGTGAAGTGAAATGAAATGAAATGAAGTGAAGTGAGATGAAGTGAAGTGAAGTGAGATGAAGTAAGGTGAGATGAAGTGAAGTGAAGTGAAGTGAGATGAGATGAAGTGAAGTGAGATGATATGAAGTGAGGGACATGAAGTAAGGTGAGATGAGATGAAGTGAGGTGAAGTGAAGTGAAGCGAGATGAAGTGAGGTGAAGTGAAGTGAGATGAAGTGAAGTGGGATGAGATGAAGTGAGGTGAGATGAAGTAAGGTGAGATGAGATGAGATGAAGTGAGGTGAGATAGTAAGGTGAGATGAGATGAGATGTGAGATGAGATGAAGTGAGGTGAAGTGAAGTGAGGTGAAGTGAAGTGAAGTGAAGTGAAGTGAAATGAAGTGAAGTGAAGTGAAGTGAAGTGAAGTGAAGTGAAGTGAAGTGAAGTGAAGTGAAGTGAAGTGAAGTGAAGTGAAGTGAGATGAAGTGAAGTGAGATGAGATGAAGTGAGGTGATGTGAAGTGAGGTGAGATGAAGTGAGATGAGATGAGATGAAGTAAGGTGAGATGAAGTAGGTGAAGTGAGATGAAGTGAAGTGAGATGAGATGAAATAAGATGAGATGGAGTGAGAAGATGACATAGGATAGGATGAGATGGAATAAAATGAGATAGGATGAGATGACAAAAAATAAGATGAAATGGAATAAGATGAAATAGAGTGAGATGAGATAGAGTGAGATGAGATGAAGTGTGGTGAGATGAAGTAGGAGATGGGATGGGAAGATGAGATAAGATGGGATGAAATAGAATGGGATAGGATGGAATAGGATAGAATGAGATGGGATGAGTTGATGGGGTAACATGAGTCGAGATGGGATAATAAGGGATAAAACGAGATGGAATGAGAGGGGACAGAATGGGATGAGATAAGACGAGATGAGATAAGATGCGACGTAATGGGATGGGATGAAAAGACGAGATTAACCATTGTTTTACGAAACTATTGTATAGAGATATTGCTTTACAAGAGTTCTCAACCATCTTTCTTGATCTCTAGCTGAAAGTCCTATACTAACAATAAATTACAAAGTAAGTGTATTCTACACTCTGGTATATACTGCTCTACTCCAAGATTTGTTATAATTTGTTTCTATATTTATAGTAGTGTTTGGGTCTCAGTTGTCCCCGGACATATTCCAAATTACTCTTTTCGAGGTTTTTATACATATTTTAGTTGAGAACCCCTGGTTTACTTTACACAACTGTTTTTAGTTATCAACAATTTAGATACATGTTATCGTACAGAGGATTTCACATAACTTTTGACGAAGGCGTTCCGAAGTTTGTTCGTTATTTCCGAAGTTGGCCACGAACTTGGCAAAGTAGTCAATCAGGTTGCGAACTTCGAAACGAAGTTGCGACATTGCGAAGTTTGAAATTTGAGTAGTTCAATTCATCCGAGTTCAGCAATTTCAGCTGAAGTCTACTAGTAAATTGATTTGCTATGAGAGTATAAACTATCTTCGAATGTTAATATCGATGTTGACAATTCTTCCATATTTACTCTACGTCCAACAGGGAACTTCGAAATCATGAAACAATGAACTTCGCACCTCGCAAGTTCGCAACTTCGTTTCAGAGTTCACAACCTGATTGGCTCCTACGTAATGAATTTGCCAAGTTCGTGGCGAACTTTTTCGAACGCTTTCGTCAAAAGTTATGTGAAATCCTGTGTGAGTTCTTAAAGGGAATTGGCAATGTAAATTAAGTTGAAACCTATGATCTTTGAAGCTTTGCATGCATGGTGTATAATTAGAATCTTTATATATTTAAATGATTTTTTTGTGGGATTCACCATTCTTCACCGTTCGGGATTCACCAAGACGTTTTACAACTTTTCTTTTACAAATTGTAATGCAAGACCTTTTACAACTTTTCTTTGTCATTCTTCGTTTTTGGGATATTTCAGTTTGTTTGGTATGTAAATGAGATGGTTTCTGACGTTATAAGCAGGGTACAGCATTTTAATGCATTACAAAATCACTTATACCTCCATGATTTCTCATCATGAAATGTTCAGTGTTACGAGAAGTTTTAATGTGCACAATTTCAAGGGATTTTGTTGAACAAACTTGGGGGTATAACTGAGTTTGCTACGTGTGAAAATGCTTTACCCTGATTCATACAAACAAATTGAAATGTCTTGAAAACGAAGAAAATACGGAAAAGTTGCAAAAGGTCTTCTTTTACCATTTCACGATTTCTTTTAAATTAGACAAACTTAATATATATTGCCAAAACCCTTTAACGTTCTGAGCTATTATTTGAACGAGCTCTAGAGATGGAAAATTTCAGTTTAAAAAAACCCAGTTTTACAAGAAGAAATTCTACTGTAGTTGAAATAATATAATATTGGCATTTTTACAGCTCTTCCACACATAACTTTGTTCTTGAGATATTAAGCTTTGTTTGTCGTATAAATGATTAACATTTACATCACACTGCATGATGTACCCTGTATAACTTTGGGTTTTCACATTAAGTTTTGGTTACGTTTATGACTGTGTTATGCACAAGCGAACTTTTCGAGCAATTGTTGCATTGTACATATTACACCTTATCATGTCCATCCTCCTCCTCCTCCTTTTCTTCAACATCATTACCATCACAATCATCACCATCACCATAACCATAATCACCACCACTATCATCATCATCATCATCACCATGATCACCACCACTATCATCATCATTATCACCATCATCAACATCACCACTATAATCAACATCACATCACAATCACCGCCATCACCATCACAATCATCGCCATCATCATCATCACCATAATCACCACCACTATCATCATCACCACCACTATCATCATCATTATCATCAACATCACCATTATAATCAACATCATCACAATCACCGCCAACACCAACACCAACACCAACACCAACACCAACACAATCATCGCCATCACCATAATCACCACCACTGTCATCACCATTATTACCATGATCATCATCACCATTATAATCAACACCATCACAATCATCGCCATCACCATCACAATAATCGCCATCACCATGATCACGACCACTATCATCACCATTATCACCATGATTACTATTATAATCATCGTCATGAACATCATCATCGTCATGATCAAAATGGAATCGACTTTTTAAATACACCTCTAAATAACTTCAAAAATCTTAATATCTCAAGAGGAAACGTGAGTGAAAGAGTTGTAAACGCCAATCATATATAATTTCAAGCCTTCTTTTTAATTACTAAAATAGAATTTTTTCGGACACGATTTTTCAATATATATACATGTACATACGCTCGGCCAATGTTTCAAATCCTCTCCAATTGTAAAAAAAAAACGGAGTCCTTTTTCGAAAAGTAATTGGCATTATTATTATTCTGTGTCTAAGGCCAAGAAAACAATCCGAACGTTAAAATTGATTTAGAAAAATATTATAAATAACACATTTTTTTTGAAAGACAAAATTTGTCCGTTACCACTGGTAACTGTATGTAGCGCACATTCGCGTTTCATGACCAACCTGAAAAAAGACAAACGAGTTATTCCGGTTATTATTTCCGTCTAATAGACCATTAGCACGATGACGTAGATGGCGTTGGTGACTACAACTACCAGAATGCTTTGCTAGTATTCTAGGGTTTCGGCTAAAAGCATTGAACTCTAAATAAACTGGAACGCTAACTCCATAACACAGGCCCTATGATTGGGTGAAGTCAAACTTCCGGCCGCTGGGGGTAGCCATTGCCACAATGAAAAAGTGAAAACTTGCTGCAAAAAACAACCATTTTTTAGACCTAAAGTTTTTTTATAGATGATAACGAAGACGATATATCGTCTTCGTTATCATCTATAAAAAAACTTTAGGTCTAAAAGGTTGTTTTTTGCAGCATAGTATGTATAGGGCTTATCGGCCTTGTACCTGAACAATTTCTACACACGAAAATGGATTGAATGACGAAATATCTGCCGAACAAAAGCAAAATTCGAGTCCGAAACTCGTACGGAAAATGCAGGTTTCTCTTCTTTTTCTTTGTTATCTCAAACGTTTGAAGATTGTCTTGCCAAGAATTAATAATACGATAATGCTAAATTATAGCTTTAACTCAAGTTTCAGTTGTGGAAATGCTAAATCTGATATTTTTCGATACGAAGAGTAATTCCAGAGCTGTATTAACACACGGTAAAGTGCATTTTGTTGTTTTTTTCCTACTGGAAATTGAGAAATTTAAAACCCAACTGTTTTTATAAACAACCTCTTCATTTTAAACCTGGGTTAATTCATATGTATTTTCTTTATATTTGTCCAAACCAATGGCAATTTTGGTTGCGTATTGTTGACTTTCATTTGAGAGCTTATATTTTTACTGTTTTCCTTGTTTTTACTCGTCACGTCAGTGTTCACCTACTCTACGGTATATTGGAATTTGATTTAAGCCTAAAAGTGGTTAACAAGTTTAGTTTTTCTTTGATTTCAAGCTGTTTTTACAACCCAGTTATACAGTAAAAGGGACTGGGGTTGACGTGCATGGCGGCCCCCATGTTGGCTTCAAAACGTGCAAGCGAGTTAGCGTTCCAGTTTATTTAGAGTTCAATGGCTAAAAGCGATGACTCAAAAGGACCCGTCCTTTCGCGGCCTTTCCAAAATATGTCGCCAAATTTGTTTTTTCCAAATTTGTCGTCAAGTTTCAGTGAGTCTCAAGATTTTAGCAATCTTTCCGATACTCTAACCACAACAAAAACCCTAACCCTAATCAGAAATCTGGTTTACCCCCTAGCTTTTTGGAAAAACATATTTGACGACATACTTTAGAAAAGCCGTGAAAGGACTGGACGGGTCCTTTTGAGTCATCCCTTTTAGCCGAAACCCTAGAATACTGGCAAAGCATTCTGGTAGTTGTAGTCACCCAACGCCATCTCACGTCGTCGTGCAAATGGTCTATTGAAACTCCTAGGACAACCTTGTTTCCAGTACGTGTCATATGACTGTTATATGGTCTAGAATGTCATATTTGCTTCTTGCTATAGCTGGCGCCTTTCCCTTCGAGAGTGGGAAACGATTTAGAGTCAGAAATTGACTTTCTATTAGTCAACTCGGAAGCCTTAGCTACTTTGGCCACACCGCACCTTTCTGTAATATGTGGATCTCCATTCTTGTTACTCTTTTAATCCGGTTTTTTTTTTCAATCACAACAAATGTAATAATGAAAATGTGTGAAATAAAACCTACTGTACTTGAGTGGAAGCAGATAGATGTATATTTTATCAGTTGCTGAAGTAAGTGTATAGTCAAATAAGGATAGGAAAGAAATTAATAGATGCAAGGAGCGGGAGAGAGGAAAACAAGGGGAAAATAAAGAAAAAAATGGAAAGGGTTGAATAAATGAAAGGAAAGAAAGACAGCACGGCAAACAAAAAAATAGAATGATAAAAGAAGGGAGGAAGCGAAAGGGAGAACACAAGCGAGAAAGTGAGAGTGAGGTAAGAAGAAAAAGAGAAATAAAGAGAGTAATGAGTAATGAGTAATGAGTAATGATTTATTTAACGTCGTAAGCACAGGATGAGGTCGCCCAATCATCCGAGCCAGAGGCTAAGACCTAAGTGTTGATTTTACGGAGGGAGGAAAACCGCAGAACCCTGCGAAAAACCCTCGAAGCACAGGAGAGACCAACTAAACTCTACTCACATGAGATTCAAGATCGAGAACTGGGTTATTCCCAGACGGTCACCCATCCAAGTACTAACCCCGTCCAAGTGGGCTTAACTACAGCGGTGAGAGGCAGCGCCCTAACAGCACACACCACCCGTGTAAGAGAGGAGTGTAAGAAAGGAGAGAAGAAAAGACAAAGAGAAGAAGATATGGAGGCTGGTTTGGATGGAAGGGGGGAAAAGGGAAGGGGGAGAGCAGGTGTGAAATAAACTGTGTAGGAAGAAAATTAGTTGAGAGGGAAAGAATGAAGGAGAGAGAGGGGGTGGGATAGAGTGAGAAAGAGGGTGGGCCATTAAGAAAGATAAAGAAAGGAAAAAGGAAGAAAACAGGAGAAAAAAGAGAAAGGGTGGGAGAAGAGGACGAAGGGAAAAGAAGAAAGAATGGAAATAGAGAAAGAAGAGATGGAAGGAAAGAGGAAATGACAAATAAAACGGGGGGAAGGCAAGCAATGGGTGAAAAAATGATAAAGATAACAAAGGAACAACGAAACAAATAAATAAAAATGAGAATAAAAGGAAAAAAAGCAAGAAAAGGAGAATAATGTAGGAATAAAAAATGGAAGAGAAGAAAGATGACATGAAAAAGCATTGACACTGAAAGCGAAGAAAAAAATAGTACATAAATGGAAAGATGATAGCAAGAGAAAGCAAGACAATAATGTAAAAAAACCCCAAAAAAAACAAGACAAGGTGAATAAACAGAAAATAACAACGAAAGGAAATCTAGATATTTTACTTACATTGTACGACAGCATTTATTCTACGCTAGTCCAAATCCTGACGAGAAACTAATTGCTTGTTCCAATTTTTGTTTCATTATTTCCTTGGTAGGATAGCGTGGTAAGTCGAGTAAATTGAAACAAGTGTGAGCCACTGGTAAGTGTTCGTTATTTTTTCCACCAGGAACTGGTTGAATTTTTAACTACAATATCAACAAACACAAATATAAATTCGTATTCAAATATTACACAAATTTATTAAATTTGCCACTTAACGTGTGGCAGGAGAGAGGAACAGAACTTTCGTCCCAATTGACACCAAACTCCTATGTGTAGACAACTAAGACCTAGGTGTTGATTTTAGGGAGGGAGGAAAACCGGAGAACCCGGCGAAAAACCCTCGGAGCACAGGAGAGACCAACTAAACTCTACTCACATAAGTCCCAAGCTGGCGGAGGACGGGGTTATTCCCAAACGGTCACCCATCCAAGTACTAACCCCATCCGACCGGGCTTAACTATTGGTGAGAGGCAGCGCCCTAACAACACACGCCACCCGTGCTCCCCATAAATCACCAAAACATCATAGTCAAACCGGATGTTCTCTTTTGTACAACTCACTGATCTCAAATAATAGACTCATTATACTGGATTGAGCATCTATTGTTTCGCGCGTGGCAAAAATTGAAGTCGGAAGTGAGGTTAAAAATCTCGCGGCGGCCATATCCGGTGGGACCCACAATATTGCTGAATCATAGTTTTCGCCTCTGGTTTTCGCTTCAAATAATCGGATTTTTAACGAAAACCAGCTAAATTTTTGTGACGTGTATCTGTCGCTATGGGAGAACTTAAAAGTGTCTATATGAAAACCAAGTGGGTCCCACCTGAAATGGCAGCCGCTAATTTCTTCCGACTTGTGAGTGTATTATTTGAAATCAGTGGTACAACTTTGTAATATTGATACGCAACATTGCAATTTTGATTGATGATTCAATCAGCAACCTGCAAACGCTTAATCACGATTCCTCGATGGGTTGCTCCAAAAATCGTTTTAAATGCCAAACTTTAGATAAATCGAAATTCTACTTAAAGTTAGAGCAATTCATTTCAAATAAACATCACATTTATGTGTTGTTCAATGTTTAAAACCGATATTTTAAGCAGCCCGTTGAGGAAGTGTTTGCAAGTCGAAATGTTGCGTATCAATATTGCAAAGTCGTACGCAAGAGAACATCCAGTTTGACTATAAGAAATTATGAAATGATTATTATAACAATTTTATCGGGCATTGGGGTGTATTTTGCGGGCTAAAATGGAGAATTTAGTCTGATGTATGATATTTGCATATCAAACAACATGAAATATCTCAAAAACAAAGCGAAAATCTTCCAAAGAACTTTGTCATTTCCAAATAAGACAATAAACAATGTCGAGGTTAGGGGCACTTTAATAATGCAGCTATACAGCAAACACGTATGTTAAAATTCCAGTAGTTTTTTTTTAAAAATTTGCAAGAAACGTGTGGCAGTCTCGTCGAAGTACAGAATAACAATACTTTCTCGCTCTTTTTTGGTCCGAAGGCGCAATAACTACGCGCCATCACTTACTTTTAAACTTATGATGCCTGTCAGAGGCACACGATCGGTTCCAGTAAGGAAAACTAAAAGAAAGAAACAAAAACTAGAGTGAAAAGCTCAAATCTAACTTGTTTTTCAAAAATTCGAATTTCCAAAATTTTTCATTTATACACTACGCATAGGAAAGGAAAGGAAAGGATTGAGTTTTCTATGAGCCGAGTATCTGTTCGTAGAAAACGAGGGCGAGTTGTCCAATTGTTTCAGTATCAACCATAAACAACTTTTCTTTAATGTAAAGCATTAAAGAAGTCTTATCAAACATTGTTCCAAATTTTCAGATAGTTTTACCTTTTTGTTTGCAGAAGTCTCTCCATTCAAAATGTAGAGTAGTTCGATGGCATAGTAAACAATCGCTCACAAAACACGAGATTGTAATTAATTTGCTTCAAATTTGGTGTAGATATACTCCATAGGCATAAGCGAATTCATTTTCTTATTCGGAAATGTCAAACTAAATAAATTGCCATTACTTTCGACCCAATTAATGTTTTCTTCACAAGTACAAAAATTTTAGCAGACGCCATGTTTGATTTTTAGCCTAGTTTCCAGGTTTTGCTTGCGGCGTGAATATGTCGTGGCTTCTGATTGGTCAGAATAAAAGTATTCCAGTTATAAGAAGGTTTGTCATTGGATAACGCTACTAGTGGTCTATCACCAATAGGCCAATCAGAAAGCTGGATTTGTAATAGTCCCCTAGTTCGTTGATACTAATTTGGAACAATGTTTGATTAGACTTTATTACGTTAAAGAAAAGCTGTTTTAAACTCGGCTCGCCTCGTTGACTATCAGCTCATAGAAAACTCGGTCTCGTTGTCTAATTGATAATTAGCCCCCAGTCTTTTTCCTTTTGAATTACGAAGGAGGCAGACCAACGTGGCTGACTCGAAGGAATATCAAAGGTAGACCACGGACGATCACAGGTGTTGATTTTACGGAAGAACCCGGCGAAAAACGCTCGAAGCACAGGAGAGATCACCTACAAGTCTACTAACATGAGCTCCAAGCTCAAGAACGGGTTATTCCCAAGCGATCACCCATCTAAGTACTAACAGCGAGCCTAACTTTGGACTGCAGTGGTGAGAGTCAACGTAAGACTGGATCGAGCAACTATTGTTTGAAAAATGAAGACAGAATCCGCCATTACTAAGGGACCAGCAGTATGTGTGAAATGTCGCTGCGGAGTTTGTTCTAGTCCTTTTTTTTTACTTCTTCTTTTTTTACTGCTTTTTACAACCAATAACACAGCATTGTGTCCAGAATTTCTCATCTTCGTACTGACCTACCTACACAATTATCTGATCGGCGCCATTAGCAAGAGACCAAATCAACTTATTTCGCGGGCTTCATTTTCTGATCCAATCTCGCAACCAGAGCCCTCGGCGGCACGCAAACGAAGGCTCTGCATGGAATAATCCATATCGGGAACTGTTTTGATTGGCTAGCTATAGCGACTGACTTAAATCGACATATTACTGAAGAACTCGAATCAATAAAAGCTCAAATGGATGAGCGGGGAACTAACATGACGGATGCATGACCCTTGGTTCGTATTAAACAAGCTCCAACACGTCTGAAGTCCGACGTTTCTCAAATGGAACTGCGAATAGGAGTGGTTGAACAATCGTTGACGAGTGCTAGAATTCGTGACAAGAACGCTCTTCAAGAGGAATATGCAAGCAACGACCACAGACTCCAATTTTGGAGAATATAAAGTATTAGAATTAAAACAATCGCAATTCGTGTAAATCGTAACTAACAAAACTCAGACAATAAAGCAAAACTATATGAGAAGCTAAGAAGCTGTATCATTCTTATCTATTCACAAAATATTATATGCAAGTCTGATGTCACGCCTATCGGCAAGCTAAGTAAAATTTTTTTACCATGAAGACCGAACGGTCGAGGTTATTAAGTAGTTTATTATATGGCACTTTTTATTTCAAAATCAATCTTGTATTTCTTGGTCTTCGCTTCCTTTAACTTCGTCAAAACACCGGACTAGCGTTATTTTCTTCTGTTTCTTTCTCGTCTGGATACTAGAATTTACTTATGTAATGTTCATCGTCGTCTATTTCATTTATTTTCGTCGTTTTCGGCAATAAAAGTTTCTTATTAGGATTTTTTTGTTTGTTTCCAATCGTAGGGATTGTTAAAGCATACTATATCAAAATTAATGATGTCAATAACAGTACATCTTTAATTTGTAGACCATGTTGAGTTTCTGCAATGACTTATCCAGTGCACCAAAAAAAACACATCGGTTCCTTCCATTTGCGAAGATCTCCATCGCAGAATAATCTCGATATCACGTCTGGTTCGGGCGGCGCATGCTCTTTTCAATCGGCAACCGGTTTTTCGGTTTCCGGCGATGGATTATCCCAGAACCTTCGTTTGCGTGCCGGCGAAGGCTCTGCATGGGTACGAGATTGTTTCTGACCCCGACGAACAATGAGAGAAATGAAATACAGCTTACCGAGAAACTTTTTTTTGTTCGACACATCAAATTCGTAAAAGACATTCCAAAAGTTCTGAATGACAGGATGATTTCGATAATATTCACCTAAATATTCAGCTCCCTGAAAAATTAGAAAAAGAGACTTAGTTATAAATGGCGGGCAAAGGTTTTGAAGATCTGCTAGTCACTAGCGAATTTTCAAAGGTTTTGAAAATTTCCCTGTCAGTAGTAGCCTGTGTACAGCCTGAATATACACTGTGTTACGTGACCGCTATACGCAACAAAAAGTGTAACCTCAGCTGTTTGGTTTTTACAATTATTTATTTAACTAACAAGAAACTTAGAACAGATATTGAAAATGTATATAAAGATTAAAACTAAACTAAAGTTCAGCAACTTATCTGTCGTCTGCACAATGAAACAGTCAATAGGAGATTCCGGCACAGGTATAACAATCCGTACGGACTTGAAAAAGGAAGGAATAATAAAACCAACGGCAGGAATTCCAGGACTGACTTCGTAACCAATTTGATACATATAGCTCACTCTCATACATATGCATGCATGCATGCATGAGAACTGTTCGACGGCTGCTTATATAGTCTCTAGAGTATATAATTATAGTAACATACTTCATTCTATATATTATTATCTTCATTCTATATATACTTCATTCTATATATTATTATAATAACATACTTCATTCTATATATAATATATTTACGTAATTACTAAATGACACCATAACTGACTCATGCTAAGTAACAAGTATGCACCAATTGATCACAAGTACTTATTAAGTGTTCAGTGATCAAATAACGTCTAGGTAATTAACTGTCTTTTATAAGGATAGGCATATCCGTAACAACTGTAGTTCAGTCTGTGAAAAATTTCTGAGAAGTAGATTCTCCGTCCGTCCGTCCGTCCGTCCGTCCGTCCGTCCGTCCGTCCGTCCGTCCGTCCGTCCGTCCGTCCGTCCATCCATCCATCCATCCATCCATCCATCGTATTAACCCACTGTACTTACTTATCAATACTACTAAACGTAATCACACTGCCATTCCTGTGTTCAACTTCAAAATCATGATTAACCAAATCACAAGCCCTGGAGATGACGAATTTGGAGTACCAAGATGGCCGCCACGGAAACTTTGTATGTTTTCGTAGCATAAAAAGAGCCACATTAAGAAAATTTATGCTATTGATATCAAACAAAGAACACTGTAAAAGCTTTAGAAGCTTAGTTTTTGTATTTGTTTTGTATTTTGTATTTATTAAGCAGTAAAACGTGTTATTTCATAGTTTTGCCCGGTAATCGATAAACTTACCTATATCACAAAACTCGTAAAAACCAACGAAACCAGTCAATGACTTCATTATAGATCTATTTATATGCCTTTGGTATCAAAACATAAGTCTTTACAAAGCCTTGAAGTATGTAGTTGACTGTATTTGCTTGTATTTCCTTTCTGTTTTCCAGTGGTAAACAGTTAATCGGCATATGACAATTGTTTTACGGCTTTTCCACTCCCCCCCGCCCCCCACTCCCCCCCGATAAACTTACTGCTATTGCTGGAGTACCAATATGGCCGCCAGTGGCTTCCAAATGTTTACCGCTGACCATAAAGGATGAGAAATCCAGTTAAAAAGAGATCAGTGGTCGACAAGCTATCGTGCGAGTTTTCACAGACTGAACTACACAGTGTATATTCAGGCTGTGAATACATGTGAATGTCCCTAGCGAATCTTCAAAGGTTCTGACGATTTCCCTGTCCCTAGCGAATCTTCAAAGGTTTTAAAGATTTGTTAGTTTCTAGTGAATCAACAGAGGTTTTGAGGATTCTCCTGTCACTGGGAAATCTTCACACTGGCGTTTTTACCTTTTCTAATTCATTGAAATCGTAATCTTGTATTCCAACGACCATCTCCATAAGTTCTTGTGGATGGAAAAATTCCTAAAAATAAAGTAACAATTCGAATACTTAACCGACGTTCGGTGGACGTTCGTCAAGCTCAATTACTCAGAAAAGATTTCTGAGACCCCAGACAGGGTTCGAACCTGCAACCTTCTAATGACCGGTTAAGGCGGATTTCCATTCAGCTTTTTTTGTCGAGCGAGCGACTTTTTTCGATCGCTTTCTTTGTCTCGTGAGCCGTCGGGTGGAACGGATCCAGTCGAGAGCCCACAAGACAAAAGAAAGCGATCACAAAATGTCGATCGCGCGATAAAAAGCACTGAATGGAAACCAGGCTTTAGACGCTGTAACCATTGAGCCACTTAGGAGCACATATAACTATGAATTTGTAACCTTAGCTCTCCATTCGAGCCTCTGTGGCACAATGGTTAGAGCATCTAACCGGTCATTAGAAGGTTGCAGGTTCGAACCCTGTCTGGGGCTCAGAAATCTTTTCTGAGTAATTGAGCTTGACGAACGTCCAACAAATGTCCATCAAACGTCTGTTACATTGCACCAAGCTCGCATTCGAATACTTTTGTGGAAAAGCGAACTCAGGTGGAGAATAATATACAATTATTGGATAAGGTTGAGCATGATTTCGGCTTCGGCAGATAACACAAACCTCGGCCTTGATAATTCTTGATATCATGCGATAACCGAATTCAATTTAACAAATAGATTCCATTTTGCCGTTGTCTGTTCAGTTATAGATGCACAGATGACGTCACAATGTGGTAAGAACAAAAAAGTGGCCCACGAGACGCAGTCGAGTGGGTCACTGATGTTCTTACCACGTTGTGACGTCTTCTGTGCATCTATAACTGAACAGACAACAAAAAAATGGAATCTATTTGTTTTATACGATATAAAAATTACACAATACGTCTTGCCGGATTTTGGGGCACGAAGAAAGAAAAAAGCAAGTCAGCTGACGTGATCTGACGTGATCCATGTGTCTGTCCTCTAATAGATCATGGGTAACAACCGATGAAAACACGCATAGCAACCAGGGTATTGTATAAAATTGTTTTATTATACAATTATAAATGTAGAAGCCTTTAGAAAGTATTTTACAAAGTTAGGTAAAAATAGTGAATATTCGTACCGTCTTCTGTTCGAGGTTCGCTAAATTTTTTTCGCTTTCAAATACAATTTTCTCTTTCAAACACTGCTTTAAACTCTAACAGCTGTATGTGTAGCTCGCTTGTTTTTTCTTGGTGGTTTTAGCGTCAACAAAACGTGCCAAATCCACCGGATTAATCTGCTTCTGATCTTCACTCCCAAGGACGGCCGCCATGTTTGTTTTGTTCTAACCGCTGGCCAGCGCGTCATAGCTACAGATAATTTTTAATATTTTGTAGGTGGCAAGACATCAAGAATTATCTGCAGGGTTTTAGCCAATCACAGTTGAGATTGTATCAGTATTGTATAATAATAATAATATTAGGTGCTACTCCGAGTGACGAACCATACCGAGTGAGTGGAGAAAAACTCTACTGGACCTCGGCTGGGATTCGAACCCACGACCTTCGGTTTACTAGTCCGACGCTCTACCGACTGAGCTACAGGTCAAGTTGGGAGAAGGTCATGATGGAATGATGGTACCTATATTTGATATTTCGAAACTGAAATCTAGTTTCTTCAATATCGAGAGACTTAACTCTTCATCTAATGTTGTTGGAATAATTACTGTGGGAAGGGCAGTAGAAGAGTAAACTTACTAGAACCCGTCCTCCACAGACACGATGGAAACCTGTCGAGAATGCTTTGAATTGTTCTTCGACGGATTTGTTTACGACATAGTCTACGTAGAGTTCAACGTAACGGTTTCTGGAATAGGATGAAAAGCAATTGAAGTAAGTAAGTAAGTAAGTAAGTAAGTAAGTAAGTAAGTAAGTAAGTAAGTAAGTAAGTAAGTAAGTAAGTAAGTAAGTAAGTAAGTAAGTAAGTAGGTAGGTAGGTAGGTAGGTAGGTAGGTAGGTAGGTAGGTAGGTAGGTAGGTAGGTAGGTAGGTAGGTAGGTAGGTAGGTAGGTAGGTAGGTAGGTAGGTAGGTAGGTAGGTAGGTAGGTAGGTAGGTAGGTAGGTAGGTAGGTAGGTAGGTAGGTAGGTAGGTAGGAAGGAAGGAAGGAAGGAAGGAAGGAAGGAAGGAAGGAAGGAAGGAAGGAAGGAAGGAAGGAAGGAAGGAAGGAAGGAAGGGAAGGAAGGAAGGAAGGAAGGAAGGAAGGAAGGAAGGAAGGGAAGGAAGGAAGGAAGGAAGGAAGGAAGGAAGGAAGGAAGGAAGGAAGGAAGGGACAGGAAGGACAGAAAAGAAGGAAGGCAGTACCTGTTCTGAGCAGTAACTGCGACTTGTTCTCCATCTGGAATTAAATTTACCGAAGTTACCATACCGTAATATTCCTCGTTGATCTAAAATAATAGACTTTTAATTATTATTATTTACAGACAGACAGACAGACAGACAGACAGACAGACAGACAGACAGACAGACAGACAGACAGACAGACAGACAGACAGACAGACAGACAGACAGACAGACAGACAGACAGACAGACAGACAGACAGACAGACAGACAGACAAACAGACAGACAGACAGACAGACAAACATTCCCAGCTGCACACCTGAAAAGTGAGAGAAAATGCAGTCTCCACCTCCTCTTCTTGGTAGTCTAATAAATTTTGAAGACTTCTAAAACAAGAAATAAATTTAAAGAAATGAAAGTGTAACTAGAAACGAGGGATTTTCCAAAAACTTTAAAAAAGCACAAGCTCGAGCACGTAATAAAACAAGAGTTTACCTGGCAACAGATGGCTGAAATGTCCTGAAATCTTCCAGTGCTATCGGTCTAAACAATAAAACAACTTGTATAGTAGATAAGTTATATAATTTTAAAGTGCTTATGAAATGAAATTTTTGCTTTTTATATTATTTGATAATATAAAAATATAGAAAATTCTGATATTCGTACATATGTTCATTTAATATTTACGTTCATAATATTTTTCAGTTCAAAGTTGATAGCTAGGGCCGTGAAACGTCAATACAATAACGCGGCCACTACAACTATATATTTGGCGTCACACGGTGGACCATCATAAATTTGTTTAGTCTTGACCCAACTTGTGACGTCACAGGTATTGTTACTCGTCTCAGTCCTTGCTGACATTTCGATGTAAGAAATGCTACGGTTTGGCAAGTTTAAATATAAAAATAAAGCACTTTCTAAACGCGTAAAAACAAAGTGAGTATATGTAGCAATATCAACGATTTCTATAGTTTTATATTATGAAATAAAGAAATTATTCGTTCTACAGAACTTTTTTAAAATCGGCCTATTGATTAGTCATACTTCAAAGAAAGTTTTAATGAAAAAAAAAATTGGGGGTTACCAAAGATTTTTCGAATTAAATTAGTTTGAATGGTAATTGGCAGCCATTTTGAAACGTCATTGTTGCCATAGCAACAACAGTTGCTATTTATTCGGTAACAGTTTTTGGTTGTCAGAATGTTTAACTATGCACAACATTTAGTTTTATTCTTTTTCCGAATTGTTTATGCACGTGTTTTGGACTCTCAAACTTGTGTTTTCCATTTTTCTAGAAACTACTAAAATACAAACTTCACACGTAAAATATCACCTTTTCTTCAACAATTTGAAATGAAACTTTGCACGATTGCTAAATAACATAACGTCGTTACGATTATGCAAAAACATTGCCAACAATATTTTCATCAGAGAACCACTTTAATAAAGAAAAACAAAGGATGATAAAGAAATTGCACTTCGACGTACCTTTTTAAGAGTTTATTATAGAGAAGGGGTGGGAAAGGCAAATCAATGATCGTTGAATTATAAATTGCCAAACCACAAATTACTCCAATGAGAAGAAACATCATATCCTCTTCAAAGGACTAGAACAAAACAAAAAAACAACAAGACACCTGGGTCAGACGTTCACTTGGGCTACTGGCAAAGTGCGGAGGTGCTTGGGTAAAAGATACTGATTGTAGTGTTAAGGCCTGGCCAAACGCTTTCAACATTTCATTCAACATCGTTCAACATTGTTGAATTCAACATGTTGAAAGCGTTTGGCCACCCCTGTTGAATGATGTTGAGCGTTGTTGAATGGTGTTGAATGATGTTGAACGAAATTTGAACATGTTCAAATTTTCGTTCAGCATGTTGACCAATGTTGAACGATGTTCAACAATTCTATTGTTCTCAAAACGTTGAAAGGTGTTGAACACATTTGGCCACATTTCATTCAACTTTGTTGAACAGAGACATGCGCATGCGGGATATTGTCGATTCCAGCTTTTGTGGTAGCCCGCGTTCAATTAATTGTCATCCATGAATGTTGAATGATATTGAATTCATTTGGCCACTCATGCTTTCAACATTATTCAACATTGTTCAACAATGTTGAATGATGTTGAATGCGATGTTGAAAGCATTTGGCCAGGCCTTTATTGCAGCAATCACAAAATCGAAGCCTGAATCGAAAACCCCCTCTCCTCCTCAGAGGCTCTATACCGCGCTAGCGAAGGTGGGAGTGGGCCGAGGAAGATCAGATCGAAGGCTAAATGTGGTGTATACTTCACAGAGGTGAACATATTTACGATCAAGACAGTTGTCAGCCGTTAAACTACAAAGTCAGTCAGTCTATTTAGAAATCTACCAACAATGTGCAAGAACACCTTGATCAAAAGGCAAAGCTGTTCAACTTTCTGAACAACTCCAAAAGCAAAAGGAGCAAAGAACTTACAACATGCCTCACAGCCTCACTCCATCACACGGCTGACAACTCGCCGGAAGTATAAATAGTAGCGGAAGTAAAAAGTGCAAAATTACAAAATCGTGACACCCAAGAGAAAAAAAACCGAGCCGAAACCTAGACTCGGCTTACCACAAGTAGCCCGTTTAGTACCACAAGTACCACGGCGTTTGTGGTTTGTAAATATCTCATCTCGTTCAAGAGATATTCACGTTTTGGAAATATGCAAATTATATGGCTGATGACATCATTTTCTCCAAACGAGAGAAATAAAAATCGTAAAATTAGGAATATCTCAAGAAATAAACAATAGAAAGTGCTCAAATTTTGCATGCCTATAGTATTAAATAAAATACGTTTTACTGTGGAACTTTAGTTGTTTTCGTCGAAACTGCTGGCTCCTGGCCCCCTCCAATGATAACATTAAATTTGCTTATTTATCAGCAATCAAGTAGCGTTTACTCCAGCGAATAAAAGTGAAGATTAGGGCTTATGTCGGTATTGTAATTCTAACGTTTAAATCTTTCTATTTTTAAACAATGAGGAAAAAATGATAATTCCCTTTTTAAGGTTTAGAGTAACCTGAGAGCATGCGCTTAACATGGCAATCGCAAACGTTCCACAGAGAAGTTTACTTTATTGGATACTATAAGCATACAAAGTTTAAGCGCGTTCTATTGTTTATTTCCAGAGATATTCCTTATTTTTACGATTTCGCTTGTTTGGAGTAAATGACATCATCAGCCATATAATTTGCATACTTCCAAAACATGAATATCTCTTGAACGAGATGAGATATTGACAAACCACAAACGCCATTCACCCTCATTTTAAATGTACTTTATGATAAGATCAAAAAAAAAAAATTACGATTTTTTCATCATAGTGAAACTTTAAAATAGAATCCGAATAGGAAGGGGGAAAATTGGAAGGGAAAAATATTTTCCGTTGGATTGATATCTCTAATGAAAACATACTAAAAAACTCTAAAACACAGTTGCCCCGTGAGAGTAAGGGGTATAAAGAGCTTGTAACGTACAGTAATTGCATGGTCACCTCGAAATCCTTTGTTTCAAGAGGGACGATTAATGTCGTATTTCCGCCATGAATACTGCATGCGGGACGTTTAGTTCTAAACATCCTCGTCCAGTATTCATGAGAGGGAATTAGACTAAACGTTCCTCATTACTACTAAGTATAGGTTACTTACCGAACCCGTAGCCTGCGTAGCGGCGCTTGGGGTTGGCGGGAATGCAGCGACGAGCGAGTGGAGATCGCTCGCTCGTCGCTGTATCCCTCCCCCCCCCCCAACCCCAAGCGCCGCTACGCCGGCTACCGAACCCGAGGTAAATAACTTACGTAGTTAGCGAGGTTGAGGTAACTAACCTACTTAGTTCAAGATCACCGAGGTTGCCCAAGAAAACTGAGATACTGAGTTCGTTATCACAGAGGTTGTTTAAAAAACACTTCAGTCGCGATGATAAATCCTTTATCACATTCATGACCATTGATTAACCCTTATTTTCCCAACAACGCATAAATCAAGTTAATTGCCCAGGGCTAATATATATGAGCAAAATTTCAGATGTAACTATTGAATTTCTTGTCCTCTGATTGGTCGAGCTGAACCGCCTATTTCGCGATATTTACCTCGCGCGAGGTAACTACACTAGAAATTGTTGTCGGAATCATCATTTTGGCAGATGGTGTCTGATCAATGGTGTAATTATTTTTCAAAATGGCGACTGCAGCGACTATTCTTTTAAACTTAACAAATCATCAAAAAAAATCAACAGAAAGAGACTGTATATACAGAAAAGCTCTAAGTTGGAACTATTTGAAGGTGAGAAAGTGTTTAGTCATAAAACTATTTGAATTTTGGGTCAAGTTTTAATCGTATGTGGAATTGAAGACTTTAATAGACAGTTGTCAAAGCGTGAAGAAAATTTCGCAGGGTTGAATTTACATGAGAAAACTACGACAGTTAAAGACGTCTGTTTTAAATTTCTTGGTTATTCTTCTCAGGCCTGAAATTTTACTAAAACAATTAGTCACCTCAGTCTCAGTGATTATCGTTTATATTAATCTCGCTGCTTCTCGGCTTGGTAAATATTCAACGATAATCACCTCGACTTCGGTGACTAATTGTTAATTAGCCCCGGGCAATTAACTTGATTTATGCGTGGTTGGGAGTAATTATTATAAATAAACAACCGCGGTACATCAAAGAAAACCGAGGTGATCTAATGAGAAAATCGTCCCCATAATTATCGGGGCGATGTTAGCTGATTGTAACACTGCTAAAGAAAGGGTGATGTGAACACTGTTAACAGAAGAGAGTCTCTCTCTCTCTCTCTGATCTCTATATAACTGGATTGCTCATCTGGCTCAAAAAATGAAGGCAGCGGAGATGATGAATTTGGAGTATCAAGATGCCCGCCATGGAAAATTGTATGTTTTCGTAGCACGAAAAGAGGCGAAAAAACCACATTAAAAATATTTCTGCCATTGGTATCAAACAAAGAACACTGTAAGTGGAGCCCTTAAAACGTTTTACTCTGGTGTGTCGGTTGAGTTGTTGACTCACCTGCTTATTGAACCAAATCAAGTTATTCTCTTCAATTGTTTTAAACATGCCATATTTAGGATCTAGGATTTCTCGCATCAACAAGAGGAAAAATTCCTGTAAAAGCAAAACCATGCAATGAAATGAAATGAAATGAAATGAAATGAAATGAAATGAAATGAAATGAAATGAAATGAAATGAAATGAAATGAAATGAAATGAAATGAAATGAAATGAAATGAAATGAAATGAAATGACAGACTAAAGTCAAGACTAAAGCTGCAGTCAAGTCCACTGCGCAGTTTCAGCAGTTCAATCCTGGTCATCTGATCATAAGTTTCAACTGAACGCTGACAAGTGTAAAGAAATGGTCTTAGATTTCAAAAAAGAAAAACATGTTTTTGTTCCAATTGTAGTTAACGGTAAACAACTCGATATCGTTGATCATGCTAAAATTTTGGGCTTGACGATTTCTAACGACCTGCTGTGGAATGCCCATGTTAGAGAAACTATCAAGAAAGCAAACAAACGTATGTACTTTTTAGTTTTACTGAAACACGCTAAGGTTCCTGTTTCAGATATCGTGAATTTTTATTGCACCTGTGTGAGATCAATTCTAGAGTACTGTTCACCGGTCTTCCATTATTCCCTTCCCGTCTATTTAAGCGACGACTTGGAACGTGTGCAGAAGAGGGCTCTATCCATTATATCACCTGGAGTGTCATATCATCAGAATTTAGACTTGTGTAACCTCAGTTCTCTGTATGACAGACGTGAGGAACAATGCAGCAAATTATTCGCCTCAATTGTATCTGACCCTTTACACAAATTATATAAATTACTTCCATCATTTCATGAGGCCAAGTATAACATTAGAGGTAAGCGCACGTTCGATCTTCCGCGCATACGCACTGACCGTTTTAAAAGAACTTTTATACCTGCTTCTTGCTTTTCTGTAGACCTCTAACGTATTGTAGATCCCTAACGTATTACCCCTTTTTCTATATTATAAGTTTCCTTACATAGTCATTGTATACTAAGTTTTATTGTAAATACTTAATTTGAACATTTTATCTTATTGTCACTATTTATCATTGTAAATTACGCAATTCAGCCCTTGGCTGCCAGGTAATTTTTAATAAAGTATCTATCTATCTATCTATCTATCTATCTATCTATCTATCTATCTATCTATCTATCTATCTATCTATCTATCTATCTATCTATCTATCTATCTATCTATCTATCTATCTATCTATCTATCTATCTATCTATCTATCTATCTATCTATCTATCTATCTATCTATCTATCTATCTATCTATCTATCTATCTATCTATCTATCTATCTATCTATCTATCTATCTATCTATCTATCTATCTATCTATCTATCTATCTATCTATCTATTAAAGACTCCATAAAATCGACACCTACATCTAACATCTTAGCTGGGATCTGTGGTCTGAACGAGGTCTGAACTGTGTCGTATGGCGGCTACCTGGAGCGCCTTTGATATGCCTCAACATTCCCTGCTGGCAGAGCTCTCTACAAGAAAGAGACTTCTACAAACATCCGACACTTTTCTTGTCGCACATGCGCGAAATTACCTTGGCAACGAAGTTCAGAACACGAGATATGCCTGACCAACATGAGGCGATAGCCGAGTGTTTCACTAGCTCTGTGAGTCGTCTTATAACTTCCCAAGTACTGTAAACAAACTTTATACTGACTCTGTGACAAATTATTCTTATTTCTTTACGGAAATAATGTTTTGAATAGTAAATGAAGAGATAAAAACAAGGTTACAGAAGCTCAACTGCTTCAGGAACGCTAACTTTTACACTCTAGCGCCACCAAGCGCCACCACGTAAACAACTCGTTGGTCATTGCGTAAGCACGCTCAGTACCCAATCAGAATGTGTGTTGCACAAAACCTGTTTTCAAAACTGGTTTGACACGTCCAAGATCATGGACGGCGGCTACATCAAACAAAGTGTCGGATGTTTGCAAAGGTCTCTGAGAGACCTCTGCCAGCAGGGAACCCTTGACACGAGCACGTTGAGCTCCGTCCAGTTCAGCCACCGGCTGCAAGTAAGGATGATTAGCCCCCCCCGTCCTTTATCCTAACCGGTCATTAAAGGACCACTTTGAAGATAGTGAGTTTTTGAAACGTCTAATTGAATTCTAATTGGAGAACAGCTTAGATCTTGCCATTCGAAAGTGTAAGATGTTGTAAGTCAACTGCCTTTTAGTTCCAACCAACCTTTTTAATACCGCCAGCATCAACACCTTGTTCACCTTCAAAGACAACCTAAAATGATGGAGTTGTTGTTGTCAAAGTTGTTGGTGCTATTGTCGTCGTCGTCGTCGTCGTTGTTGTTGTTGTTGTTGTTGTTGTTGTTGTTGTTGTTGTTGTTGTTGTTGTTGTTGTTGTTGTTGGTTGTTGTTGTTGTTGGTGGTGGTGGTGGTGTTAGTGGTGTTGGTGGTGGTGTTGTTGTTGGTGTTGGTGGTGGTGGTGATGTTAATGCTGCTGCTGTCATTGTTGTTGCTGTTGTTGGTGATGATGTTGCTGTTGTTGTTGTTGTTGCTGCTGCTGTTGTTGGTGGTAATGATGTTGCTGCTATTATTGTTGGTGGTGATGGTGGTGATGCTGTTGATGCTGTTGTTGTTAATGGTGGTGTTGATGCTGTTGTAGTTGTTGTTGGTGGTGATAATATTCGTATTATTGGTAGTGATTGTGGTGTTGACGCGGTTGTTGTCGTTGTTGTTGGGGGTGGTGGTGTTGTTGGTAGTGGTGGTGGTGGTGATGGTGTTGCTGCTGCTGTTAGTGGTGTTATTGTTGTTGATGATGCTGATACTGTTGTTGTTGTTGTTGTTGCTGTTGTTGTTGTTGTTGTTGTTGTTGTTGTTGTTGTTGTTGTTGTTGTTGTTGCTGCTGCTGCTGCTGTTGTTGCTGCTGTTGTTAGTGTTGTTGTTGTTGCTGTTGTTGGTGTACGTTGTTGTTGTTAGCGTTGTTGTTGATGTTGTTGTTGTCATTCCCAATGCTTACTTGAAGTGGTTTCTTATATTCCATCGGTCCCAACCTGATCACTTGACTCAACGTATTTTGCACGATGTTTTCTCTCTTCACACGAAGAACAAGGAAAGGACTGATAATTTCGGGGTCTAACATCCCATTAAAAAGCAAGTTGCCAATGTTTGCGTTATGAGCTTCCTGGAAAGCATTCTAGGAAATAGAAACGTTTACTTAACATCGTTCGTAGCTGGATACTAAAGACTTACTATTAACCGAGTGTAAGGTCTGTACGGGAAATTATTATATGGCTGTGTCACGTGAGTGACTTTTCTGAAATTTGATTGGTCCCGGAGCGGGCTTTACAAACCGGTCACTACAAAAATGAAAAACAAAATAAAAAATTAAGCAAGTCAAGCTAAAATAGTGTTCATTGAATCACAATAAAAATTGCCTGTGTAAACAAGCCTTCAAAAACTCATTAATAATTCATGAGGAAATCATGACCGTGACGTGTCTCTATATGTGATAGAGACACGCTTGCTATTTTCGATGAACTTTTTCTTCGATTTTTCGGCTCAGACAACTTCAATTTTCAAAATTGATTTCTATATGAGCTTATTTTATATGAATAGTTTTTGAAGCCATTTAAAACATTCGCAGTACGTGTTTTATCAGATCTAAAACGGGACTATCGCCCCTGTTTAAACTTTGATCTTTTCTTCTTGCATTCTCAACATTCAAATAAAACTAAAAAACCTGGGCCTTTTACTTATATTAATCTCGCTTGGTTGGTCTTTACAGCAAAATTAGCCTACCCTTGGTCTTTTTGCAGAAACCTCACTCCTTCGTCACTCGGTCTGTACTGAAAGACCGCGGGCATGATAATTATACCGTAAAGACCACTCGCTCGGTCAATACGTTTTTAGCATTTGCCTGAGGTTTTCGTATAGACCGGGCGACGGAAAAGCGGTCTATACTTTCCAGTATAGACCGAGCAAACGAGGTTAATTGTTTTTAACTCATTGTTCGCATCTTGATCAAGGTGTTCTTGCACATTGTTGGCAGATTTCGAAATAGACTGACTGACTTTGGAGTTTAACAGTGATCAGATGTGGCTGACAACTGTCTTCATCGTAAATATGTTCACCAATGTGAAGTATGCACCACATTCAGCCTTCGATCTGACTCCCACCTTTGCTAGCGCGGTATAGAGAGACCTTTGATTCAGGCTTCAACTTTGTGATTTTGTTATTTTACCCAAGCACTTCCAAACTTGCCGTGAACGCCTGATCCAGGTGTCTTGTTATCCCTATTTTATGCAAACATTTTTGCATAATTTTGATACGAGTGCAATCGAGCATTATGTGTCAGTCTCGTGAGCTAGCGTGGTTAGTGGGATTCGTTTTCTTTTTAAACATCTCCAATAACCTGCTGGCGGCGGTACATGCAGTCTCTGAGTGCCCTGTAGTTATTCATATTTTGCCGTACTGCCTGCCGGAAAAGAGGCCCCATTAGGGGAGGGTCTGGATATCCCGTATCCCATTTATTTTTCCTTAAAATATCCCGTATCCCTAAATGATTTCATCTTGTATCCCTATAATGGCAAAATCGATGATGACTTATAGCCGGCGAAAAACGTTTGCATTTCTAATCGCTTTAATGGTCATCTGGTCAAGTTGTGTCGTAAATAAAAGGGGCTGCAGTGAAATTAACCTATACATGCAGGAAGATTGGCGCAGCAAGCTTGATTTCCATACTGTAATGTAACATACAATACATATATGACCATATATGCCCTGTTAAGGCTACAGGTACTAGTTCCGCGTGTCGTAATTAAAGTGTGCAACGTCATTTGACAAAAAGTATCTCGGGTGTGCACTTGCCATACTCTGCAGTCTGGACTGTCGCCATGATGCCATATTTCGCTCACTGGACAGGAGACTGGGCACTAGATATTTATGAAACATGAAAGACTGCGCGGAAAGACTACTGGGAACAAGACTGCTGAATTGACAATTTAAATAGTGACAATAGGGACAATAGAGGTCAATAGAGAAATTCCTGATATGAATTAGTAAAAACTTGAAAAATATTGTGAAAAAACTTTACATTGACCACATTTAATGTCTTTAGTGACTTTAATAATGAATCTAAAAGGACAATAATGACTTTAAATGTTATCGAAATATGCAGATATGTTATCTTCCATATCCCGGATCCCTATAATTTTTTCTTCAGTATCCCGTATCCCTATAATTTTGCACTTAAACATCCCGTATCCCGATAACCCCTACTAGGGCCTCGGAAAACCATGTGTTTTTGAATTCCGCGGACCGAATATGTTTGTTTAAGAGAACCAATCAGAACGCACTACATCCGCAAATGGTTCAAACATCATTTGATAAAAGAATATCTTACCTGCATTTGTATCGTTGCATCAGTTTGCAAAAGAGTGTACTTTGCTTTCGGATCAAAAACAAATGGATATTTACAAAACGATAATGTAGTCTAAAAGTATAAGGAATAAACGATTAAATAAATCAAGAAATAAATAATAAATAGATAAATAAATAAATAAAAATTAAATAAATAAATAAATAGATAGATAGATAGATAGATAGATAGATAGATAGATAGATAGATAGATAGATAGATAGATAGATAGATAGATAGATAGATAGATAGATAGATAGATAGATAGATAGATAGATAGATAGATAGATAGATAGATAGATAGATAGATAGATAGATAGATAGATAGATAGATAGATAGATAGATAGATAGATAGATAGATAGATAGATAGATAGATAGATAGATAGATAGATAGATAGATAGATTGATTGATTGATTGATTGATTGAAATCTTTATTTAACCACGGTAGTTTTATCAAATTGGATTAAAGTATTCGAATTTGTTCTTCCTAAAAGCCGTGTATTACCTAATAAATATCTATATTTACAATAATTAAATAGTTATATATACATGTACAAGTTAAGGATAAATCATTAACTTGAGGTGGTACAGATAGCAGTTGACTCAAGTTTTCTTATGAACCGTTTTAACGATGGTTCCTCTTTTACTTCGTCAGGTAAAGAATTCCACAATTTCGCACCGGTGAAAGCAAAACCCGAATTATAATATTCGGTTCGATTGCTTGGGAGTTCCAAATTTAATTTTGATTGACGAAGATTATAATTATTTAAGCTGCTACTAAATGTAAACATATCTGATAAATACGCTGGTGCTAGACCATGTACAATCTTGTACATCATAATAGCTTTTTGTTTTTCTCTCATTTCCTTAATATTCGTCCAACCTAATTCAGACAAAATCAGAGCCTATCTCTGTCAAACATTTGCTTCTTAATCTTTGAGTTTAGCCAGGGGCAAGGTTTACTACGAACTCTAAAACTACGACAAGGTGCGTGTTTATCGATCACTTCAAGAAAAACTGATTTCCATGCTTCACAGGCCTTATTAACATCTTCAAAATCATTTATTAAAGGCCACTGTGCGGATTGTAAACTCGACTTAAATAGTTTTTCATTAAAGTTTTTAAAATTCCGACATTCAATATAACGTGGTTTCCCTTTGGGTATACCAATTTTCCGGATCACATAAATTAAATCATGGTCACTAATTGAGCATGGGTAAACCCCTGAATTTATAATGAAATCACTAGAGCTTGTAATACACACATCAATCAGAGTTTTTGAATTGATGTTAACTCTTGTCGGATCAGTGATAATTTGAGAAAGTTGGTAATTGACCATTAAATCCAAAATATACTTGGTATGATTTTCAGGAGGATTTGACAGAAAATTACAATTTAAATCACCTAAAATGTAAATCTCTTTGAAGTTGCCAACTATTTTCTCTAAGTAACATTCGAATTTATCAAAGAGTTCTAAAGAGCTTTTTGGAGGTCGATACCATGTAGTAATAAGAAATGGCTGAGAATTTGGTTTGGTAATCTCTAAAACAATCATTTCCAAATCACAATTTTCTAAATCAAAACGCCTTTTGTAGTTTATAGAGCTACGCAAATAAACACAAACCCCTCCGCCTTGTTTATCTCTGTCTCTACGTTCCAAATTATAACCTGACAAAGCCATAGACTCATCGCTATCGTTTTGATCAAGTTTTGACTCATTTATTGCTAAGATATCAAGTGGTTTGCTGTGCATTAAGGTCTTCAGCTCGTCAATATGTTTGCTGAGACTGTTAACGTTCAACAAAGCCATCTTGAATCCTCTGTTAAGAGACATAATTTCTTCAAATGATCTTAAGTCATGAGCAGGTTGATCATGATCGTATATGCTATCTGTACCATCTAAATTTCACTGTAAATTAATTTGTTTCCTAAAGTTAGCAGCAAGACTAATTGTTCCTTTCAAACTTAAATGAAGTCCTCCTGCATTAAGACAATCTAGTTTAATGTTATCATTACAGATAAAACCCAAATCACAATCTACGCATAATTTCTCTAAGGATTTATTTACCTGATCAATGTTTGAATTTAGTGAAGTATCATCTGACCTATGTATGATTGATGAAATCGCAATTTCAGCAGAACAGTGCTGTCTTTTAATATTATTTGCCAGTTCGATAATCTTCTTACCTAATTGTTTAGGATTATCCCGCTTTAAATTATTCGTACCAACATGGAGTATTATTTTATTCGGTTTCTTCCTGATAATAGGTTTCACAAAGTCTGCCATGTCTTCAACAGTAGCACCAGCAAATGACATGTTTCTTACCTTGTGTTTACGGGATAAGCGATGACCATGAATGTACTTGGTCATGGAATCACCAATAACTACAACTTCACTGCCATCTTGATTACGATTAAATTGACTAGATGAAGATAGATGAAGATAGATAGATAGATAGATAGATAGATAGATAGATAGATAGATAGATAGATAGATAGATAGATAGATAGATAGATAGATAGATAGATAGATAGATAGATAGATAGATAGATAGATAGATAGATAGATAGATAGATAGATAGATAGATAGATAGATAGATAGATAGATAGATAGATAGATAGATAGATAGATAGATAGATAGATAGATAGATAGATAGATAGATAGATAGATAGATAGATAGATAGATAGATAGATAGATAGATAGATAGATAGATAGATAGATAGATAGATAGATAGATAGATAGATAGATAGATAGATAGATAGATAGATAGATAGATAGATAGATAGATAGATAGATAGATAGATAGATAGATAGATAGATAGATAGATAGATAGATAGATAGATAGATAGATAGATAGATAGATAGATAGATAGATAGATAGATAGATAGATAGATAGATAGATAGATAGATAGATAGATAGATAGATAGATAGATAGATAGATAGATAGATAGATATAGATAGATAGATAGATAGATAGATAGATAGATAGATAGATAGATAGATAGATAGATAGATAGATAGATAGATAGAAAGATAGAAAGATAGATAGACAGATAGACAGATAGACTCACGATTTTAAAGACTTTTTCTTGATTGCATTCAGAACGTGAGCACTGCATACGTGCGGGTTGCACTTCCTAAAATCTGTTTCGCTTCCCTTTCCAGTAACGATACTATGGGCACGTTGGAGGAAACTGGGCATATCTTCGCAGTTGTAAGCCTTAAGCACCGAGAGAATCATCGCCATGCTGTTATCTATTTCAAAAGTTCTTAGAGGTGGACTGGAATTACACGTCAAGCGCACATCTCTGAGAAACTTCGATAGAAAGAAGGATATGGAATCGACATCATGCTCAGATGTAATTAATTCAGCAACAGCGATAGGCGGTCAGTCGGCACGTTTGGGATGCTGTAAAACGAGAGAGTAGTAAAGAATTCTACCACTGTTGGCTGAAAGCGCTAACTTCTTTACTTTAAGGCCAGTAGCGTCGAAGAATATTTTTGTTTCAATGGCAAAGTCATTGTATAAACGAACACTGGTTTCAGACCAGAGGAAGACTTGTAAGGGACTTGGACAAAATCGTTGAATGTATCCTGGGACTTTACTTGCCAGAATGCTTTCCTTTTCCATTTTTGATTTCTGGTGCAATATGCTCAGAATAACATTTCTGTGTTCAGAACTCGCGCTTGTTACCTCCGATTTAATTTTACGGAGTACCCCGACATTCGTAGTACTGGCATCTCGGTTACCGGCGGCGTAAGCGCCGCTTGGAATGGCGTTGAGCCTGTCGTGATGATACTTGCTCGGACAAACGTTTGAAAGTTTTTCAGCAATTTCTTGTCTGACTTTCCCTTTTACCTGTCGCGCGGTGATGTACGACGTGTCGTGGTTGACGTTGTCAGTGTATGTGAGCGTCACTGTTCGACTGGCTTCATCATTGGTAGTGACGGTTAAACGAGCCTGTACAAGACAATCAGAATGCCGACAGACTGCTTTTCCACGAAAATAGGGCGTTGTACGTTTTCTGCTTCCCAATGCCCTAACTCTGTTTCCAGTGAAACTGAAGCAACAATATGGATTACTTTGCTTCATATGCTTCAAAAATATTTCCGTCCACCCAGTTGGCAACTTCAGTCTCCCAGACTTACTTCTAACTGGGGTTAGTTGCTCCCATTCGCCTGGCGTGAGCTGAAACTTTACTTTTTCAGGAAGATTCTTCTGAAACATATTGTTTGGAAATCTGCCTAATTCTTCACCAATTATGCACTTTAGTGTATCCTTAGAGAATGCAGTCTAGAACAGAAAAAGTATTGTTGTCTCAATGTTTTCTTAATTGAATTGTATACTTGTTAGACGGATTTTTCAAACTCGAACAAGCAAACGTCATTATCGTAATTCTTATAATTCTTATAATTAAATTAACTGCATGCAACCTCGTCCCCAGGGCATTTTGCCTCCACCTTGGGAGTCGGCGAAAATGGCCTTGGCGTCGGCTGGTCACGTGACACCCAGTATTTTGGGGTGTTTTGGCAAGAAAATTTATGCGGTCTTTGTGTTTCGTTTTTGTATAATACGTATACATGAATAATAAATAAGAAATATTTAACGCTCTGCCGAATCACTCATGTGAACCTTTATCATAAATGCAACTGGCTAGCATTATTCATCATGATACTCCCCACGATTATCCAGGATACATTTAAATGTCGGGAAGAAACATATACCTAATGTTGTTCTTGACTTTAACCAAAGCTATCGTTACAATTCTTTGGATGAACTTCGCAGTAAATGAACTTTATTGCAATTCATATTTTGATGAATAAATTACACTGTATCTGAATTAATCAAGTTTTTAAACCGGCCAATCCGATTATAGAATCGACCAGCCGATGCCAGGGCCATTTTCGCCGACCTCCCAACGTGGAGGCAAAATGCCCTGGGGACGAGGTTGAACTGCATGATGCTTTCTCTTTGTTGTTTAGAAATAAATGACGTTTTCAAAATTTATGTTTTTGGCAGGTATATATATATATATATATATATATATATATATATATATATATATATATATATATACATATATTAATTCTTTCTCTACCATGAGTTCTCCTTTTGACGAGTAACATCGTCTGGCGTTATACAGAGTAATATCATAGTCAATCGAGATATGGTCTGGAAACTCAGCTAAAGTCTTTGGTCAATCTTTTTGTTCGCCTTTATGCATTTTTGTGCACGGTTACTGAACACATTGTATTTTAGTATAATGAACGAATAGTCCAATAGCAACGTTTTAGTTCAATCACTCAACCGTGCTATTTAAATATTAATAAACCTAAAACAAAGGATGTGCACGGTGTAAGGTACGGTTCAACATAAAATCACAGCTCATTATAGGCGCTTTGAAGTTTGCCGAGTTTCCAGACCATATCTCGATTGACTATGGTAATATACAAAAGTCCGTATATGGTTCTAAATTGAACTAGGGTAGAGAAAGAGTTTTAAAACTTTTTTAGAATAAAACATGATTAATAATTATATAAAATTATTGGATTATATTTGTTGCCATATTTCTTCACACAACGCAACGGTTATGATTTTCATCTGTCTTTTCCCCAATAATTAATTAGTCAGTGAGAAACACATATAGCTCTCGTCTTTAACTCTTTCGGTGCCTTTACTTTTCCAGTTGAGAAATTCATGCAGTTAGCTTTGACAACTAAACGCGCCCTTAAGAAAATTTCACATAACATGTCATATATGAAATACCAATGTCATGCATATATGAAATGAACAATTTCATATATGGAATGAAAATTTCATATACGGAAGGAATAATTTCATATATGAAATTTTTCAAATTTCGAGAGAATATAAATTTCGTATATGGAATTAGTATTTTACATATTGAATGTTGTATGAATTTTAGTTTTATTTATGAAATTGGCATTTCATTTATGAAATTTATTCAAAACATTAAAATTGGCAATTGACATTTTTATTTTATATGCGAAGTATAAATATTCCACATATGGAATCCGCCTTATAATGTACTATATTATCAATGATGAATGAATGCTTGAATGGATATCATCAGAACTGGTCCTATACGGATAATAACACCAAATTTTGAAAAGATTTTTTTACAATCCCAATGTTACTTTGCTAATGAAATGTAAAATATTTGGAAAACGGAAGATATACTATAAGAATATACGTCGTACAAACTACCTGCTCAGCGCTATCTGTCTCGGTATTCCTGTTTTTAGCAGCATCTGTTTGCAAAAAGACTTGGTCGTTTTCCTAAATTAATAGCATATTTCAAAACTACTTTAGTTTCCTTCTTAGAATTACTAAAAACAATTTTATTGTCTTGCCTTTAACAAGTCGTAAACGTAACGCGGGTTTTATTTTAATTTGTCAGTTTATTTATATATTTATTAATATTATTAATATTAATTGTTATTATTATTATTAATAATTAATTAAAACTTACTTGTCGACATCATCACTATCCATAGTTTCTTCTTTTAAGGAGCTATTCAGGCATTCGTTGTCGTTTGATGACTGTTTTGCCTACAATTATAACTACGATTACTGCATAGCGTTGACTGTTAGAAGTCTAATTATAAAAATTTTTATTTAACAAATAAAACATAAAGCTCCGCGCATATTTACTCTTATAAAGGCACGTTTGACGTCATTTGAACACGAAATAAGTTGAGTAGAGGCACGAGGCGATAGCCGAGTGCCTTTACACTTCTTTCGTGTTCAAATGACGTCAAACGTACCTTTATAAGAGTGCATATGCACAGGAGCGGTATGTTTTATTTGTTAAATAAAATAATAATAATAAAAATCAAACTAAAAGTGAGGTAATTTTAGAATTTGGCGGGCTTTTCCGGCCAGCTGACGCCACTTTACGTCATTCATGATCTATGTTCTCTTATAAATGCACGGAGCCCAGCCAATCAGAGCGTGCGTAGAGGACACCTTATTTTATAACGGGCATTAGTATTACGGTGTATATTGCGAGCTAAAATGAATAATTCTGCGGGCTAAAATATACGTTACCTCGCGCTGATCAAGAAATGGACGACTTTGCGTTGTGTATTGTTTGCTTCTTTTGCAAAATGCCCTCTAAATTTTCTCAAATTATTATAATAATAACACAGCTAATAATAATAATTGTCCGCGGTTGTTTGTACAAGCTTTGTGAGATGGTAATGCTCTGAGCTCTAAGCAGGACTCGAACGAACAACCTTCTGAATGCTAGCCAGACGCTCTATATAACCATTGAGCCACTAGACCTCAGATAGTAGAGCAAGGTTATTTAAGTAAGGTCAGGGTTCGAGTCCCGCTTAAAGCTAAGAGTTTTTCGAGCATTACCAACTAACACAACTTGTACAACAAACAACTGACAATTATTACTAACATCAAGCTGCAATTTCTTAAACTAACTAATGTTCTTCGGAGTAAATAAGGTCAGTTGGTCGATCCTCCTCAGAACTCATTTTAACCCTCGTCTATACGGTTCGGGCTAAACTGAGTCTGAATCGGGCCAAAAACATATGTACGCCCGCGAACATTACCCAATATTGTGGTGCTTATTTTAGCTGATATGATATTGTAGAAAAGTTTTAACATGATTTTGCATCGTACAAACCCTGCCACAAAACATATGTAAACACTTCAACTTACTTCTTTCGTTATATCATTCATAACACTGTCATCAAAGTTTTCGTCCCCAGTTGAGTGTTCATCCTATAATAATACAATATGCGTCTACTTAATGTAAATTGTATTTGATAAAAGATACAGAGGTAAATGTTCCCGGTAACCGCATTGCTTATCATGTACTAATATACGTACATCGAGAGGAGTACCGAATGAGTAACCAAGAGGACTGTGTTCTTCAAAAACGTCGTCGCCATTTAACTAAATGATATAAAATGAACAACAAGTGAAGAGACAAAAAAAGTTCAGCTGTTTGAGGTATATATATATATAGGTGACAAAAGTTATGCACAATACAAATCCACGTATACGAAACCAGAAGGGTAAAAGTAAAGCTCCTAGCTTCCTTCAATGACTCATGTTGTTTTTTTTAATATCGCAAAACGTTCATCGTGACTTTTTAAGTGACCTGTGATTTTTTTTTGTTTGTTTTTTTATCAATTTAATTCATAATTATCGACTTCTTTTGCAAAACTACAATGGATATACATACACGTTACTTTTGACATAAGGTAAACAGGGATATATGATTTTTGGACAGATGCATGCATAATAGCGAAGCGCACAGATGACGTCAAATTCATGTTTGTCTGAGTTTATAATTTATTCTTGCATTTCCAACAAAAGAAAATTGCTCATTAGAAATCCATCGAGATCAATTTCGTTTGTTTTTTTTGTTTGAGTTTTGGTCTATAAATAGTAACTGTGCGTTTCGCTATTCCCAACTGAGTCAAAAGACCTTCAAAAAGCTTTCTCTAAGTTTACTAGCATGCAATTATTTGTTGTACTTAATAATAAGGAGAAAATAGAAAAGGTAATCAAAATTTCTGATGGACCTGATTCCTAAGAAGTTATACATCTGTGACTGATTATAAGGCGATTATACAATCTTCGTGTATATTAAATTTGCATCAGAAATGAATTTTATGTCTTATTTTTATTACTTTCTCTCACCTTTTTTGAACTAAATTCTAATGTGTCCACGCAAGTGGGACAGTGGAATTCTGGCAATTTCTTCGCGTCTTCGAGCGTGATGCCAACACACCCCGTGTGAAACCAGTCCAAGCAATTATCACACAGAACATAGTCTCTGTAATGCACGTACAAGATTAAGTGTTCTAAGAGATATATACCAGAAAAAACATATAACGCATTATACACCAGTCGTTTATTACAACATTTACCAACAACTTCAGGGTTCAGGTTAAAAAGTTAGTTTCTAGATTTGGGACTGAATAGTTTTCCTCCATACAAATAAGAATAGTATGACTTAAGCTACGGTTACACACACCGATTTGTGTCGCAAGGTATTGCGAGATAAATCAGTCACCCGGCTACACACATCAATTTGTGTTGAAGAAAAATCAAGTTTAAAAATAAACCAAGGATGGGCGGAACACCAATTGGCGACATAAATCTGTGTGTGTAACCGTAGCTTTATAAAGAGCAATGTTTAAAAATATTTTGCATTCACTTAATTAAATAAGTTAAAAAGAGCATTGCCAGATAGATAGCGTATGTTGCGGTTGTGACAAATTAATTTACCTTCCATCATCTGGTTGTCGACACAAGCAGTATAGCACTTCGTTTAAACTGGGGGTCTACCGAAAAAATCATATATATAGTTCAAAATAATATATATATATATATATATATATATATATATATATATATATATATATATATATATAATAGTTAAAGTAGTCGTTTACAATAGACCACAGAGTGCTCGATACTTTTGAAGGTAGAGCAAGATAGATTTTATTTAAAAAAATGAACGGTGATGTCACGTGTGCCGCGATCTCACGCGTGCCACGCAATATAAACAGAAACTAAAGTGAAACTTTTTTCAGTTGCCTGATGATCGCTTAACGCGTGAAACTCGGAGTAGCAACGTTCATTTTTTTAAATAATATATATATATACATATATATATATATATATATATATATATATATATATATATATATATATATATATATATATATATATGTTTACAACACGAGCGGCCGTGTTGTATTGAATATACAATCACGAGCCGAAGGCGAGTGATTGTATATTCAATACAACAAGGACGCGAGTGTTGTAAACAACTTGTGAAATGAATGAATAGTAAAAATCCCTTTGGGATATTGAGATGCTAATTAGTTACAAGCACCAGCGGTTGTATCAGAAGAGTATACATCCACTAGTGGTTGTAACTAATTAGCATCATTGGTTTTAGTTTGTATGGGGTTTACAGGGGTATACATGTGACGTAATTTCTGAAATTGGATTGGTTGCAAAACTCATGAATTAGTAATGAATTTCACAAATATATATATATATATATATATATATATATATATATATATATATATATATATATATATATATATATGCATGTGTGTGTGTGTGTGTGTGTGTGTGTGTGTGTGTGTACGTGTGTATGTGTGTGTGTACAAGACACATTGACAAAAGGAAAATTATTTACAACAATTAAACATCAACGTACCTTTCGCGTTTTAGACTTCAAATAAGGAGTAACTATATATTCTCTGAGGCGAACATTTCTCTACAAAAAATGTCTTCATTTAAATTCTGAATATTCCGTGCTATTTTTATCACCAGATGAGAAACCATTATCACATAAATGAATAGTAAATAAAAAATAGATAAGAAGTAAAGTCGTACAAAGAAGAGCTGCATGCAAGTAAAAGGGTATATGGGTATATGCAGAGATTCGCATGCTAAGACTAACATATAAACGCTCGATAAACAGGTGGACAGACATCAAGTACAGAAAACACGTTTACTATAAGGAAATAATTATATATCAATTAATTTTTACCTTTTTGATCTTCCTAAGGTTAATTACATTCTTCGGACTAATAATCTTTTTCTTTTTCACAGACTTTTCTTTCTTTTGTTCGGTCCGATCAAAAGCTGCTATACATGGAGATGCTAAATCGTCTAATCTCGATCCAACACTACACGGAGACATTTTTACATTCTGTTTTAAAGTAGCAGAAAAGAATTTACACTCGTCATTAGACTTGGGGAATTATATTACATTACATTACATTACATTACATTACATTACATTACATTACATTACATTACATTACATTACATTACATTACATTACATTACATTACATTACATTACATTACATTACATTACATTACATTACATTACATTACATTACATTACATTACACTACATTACACTACATTACATTACACTACATTACATTACATTACATTACATTACATTACATTACATTACATTACATTACATTACATTACATTACATTACATTACATTACATTACATTCTCCGCAGGCCCTCGTTGCATCATGGACAGGTTACACACGCCGAATTTAGGGCCTGCAAGATCCTGTAAAAAATTTGGTAAAAATTGGCACGGAATAAATTTGAATAATTAACTACCATTGTCAACAGCCATGGCTATATCCGAAGATTTTGAAGGACATTGAAGACTTATGACATACGAATCCTAGCTTTTAAATGAAGGAATTGTTGAAAAAAGCAATTACGGTTGAACTTTGGCAACTTTCGGCCGGAATAATCAACGAAAATGCACTTTAGTCTACCCAGAGACTCTTGGGTTTAACTTTTTCGGTTTCCATGCACAACAACTGAAACTTGAATTACGCTACACTATAGCTATAGCCTACAATTTAACAAAATTAAATCTCATTAACTCTTGGTCAGTTGACAGTCTTCGATAGCTATAAATAAACCAAAAAACAATAAGAAAAACCTATACTTTCAGTTTCTTGACTGTCGAATTTGCTTTTGTTCGGCAGATACTTCCCCCTTCAATTCCTTTTTGTCGCAGAATGTCGGTAATTCTAAAACATATTGGTTTCTTCATTGTGATCTGTAAGAAAGTTTAGACCGAATTTCCTGCTGGGTCACAGTGTTAAAAGAACTTGGACGTACGTTTGTCGAACAGCGGTCGGAAAGATTTTGCAGGCCCTCTCAAAACTATCGCCTCTAGGGCCTAGTCTCGCTGTGCATAATGGGATCAGTCCCCATTTTGTTTACAGGATCTGGCAGGCCCTCTCAAATGTGCGACATGTCCATGATGCAACGAGGGCCTGCGGAAGAGGCAGGGGCTGGTCCAAGATGGCGGCCAAGAACAAATGGTCGTGGCACAGGCTGAGCTATCACCACATTTGATTGGTCGAGATAATATTGGATGTTTTAGGTATTCTGATTGGTGGAAACAAGGCGGGCGGCAGGCTAACTCGCGGGCATTTGTTTATAGGGCTCAAATTATATTAAATAAGTGATACCAGAATTGCCGGCTGTTAAAAACAACTTCAAAATGAATGAAAATGTGAGGAAACTCGCGAAACACCCGTAAAAACGTCGGAAGAATATGTAATGATGGGTCGTGTCGCCTCTGTGCCCTACTGGCGCCATACAAAGAAGTCCATGGGACAGCAATTTAGAGGATGAACAAAGTCAAAAAGTATTTTGGCTGCGAAAGGAAAGTACACCACAGGGCAGAATTTACATGTTTGACCATTGAGAACCACGCTTTTTTCAAACAAGAATTCTCGACTAAACAAAGCCTAAATGTTTTTCAAAACGCTGAATTGAATCCACCGAAAACTCACGAAAAGAAGGCGGCCCGGCCCAGAGGCGTAGGAACGGATTCAAAGTTGGGGGGGCTGAGGTCGACATGCAGATAATCAGTGACCGCATTTTTAGCGGGGTTCGGGGGTGCTCTCCCGGAAAATTTTGAAATCTAGAAACTCGGAAACACAATTTGCAGCAATTTGAGGAAACTTTTTCATCTAATTCTACAGCAAGCATAGTTCAAATTTTAACATAAAAACGAAGAAATTATTAAACCAACATACTTTAAAGCCTCGACAGACGACACTTCACAAAACTGAGCACTTTTTAGGGATTGCATGCATTGAAGTCGCTTTAATAATCTTTCAATAATTGTGTTTAAACACCTACACAATAGCTAATTCTAATTCTTTGTCAACTTAGCTTCCGTAGAATTAACTTTGTTGTCGTCGTCACTCTGCAGACTCGGCACACTTTCCACCGAATACTCGCCTTTTTTGGGGGGGGGCTCAGCCCCCCCATTCAAAATTGTGGGGGGGCTCAAGCCCCCCAGCCCCCCCCCCCCCCCGCTTCCTACGCCTCTGGCCCGGCCAGACAACGGCAATCCAGTTTCTTGCAAATTTGGTACAATGGTGAAGCAAATGATAAATAATAAGCATTTACAGATATTTATTAAAAGTGTATTATTTTAATAATTCGACAAATGAAATGAATGTCTTGATTGTTTTCTGTTTCGGTCAGTCTGACTGTGCGCTTTCAAAATGGCGGCATTTATGGGTCCTTCTGCTATGGTAGCGACCACTGACATGTACTTATCGTAGGAAAACAGAATATTTTTGTAAATACAAAGCGATTTTCTTACTTTATTAATAAATCGTTCCTATGCGAGGGCTTCCCCAGAGGTGAATAAAATCGTCTGGCGTTAGCCAAAATAAAATACTAAACACCAATTCGGACAGGAAAGAGTTAGCGAGATCGTTTATAAATCGTTCCTGTCCGAGGGCTTCCCAAGAGGTGAATAAAATACTCTGGCGCCGGCGTTAGCCAGAATAAAATACTAAACACCAATTCGGACAGGAAAGAGTTAGAGACATAGTTAAAAGTTGTTCCTGTCAAGGCTTCCCCAAGAGGAGAATAAAATCGTCTGGCGTTAGCCAGAACAAAATACTAAAGAGTAAAGAGCAATAAATTCTGACAGGAAAGAGTTAATGCATGCGGGTTGGTCATTGTTAATTTCTTGTGGAACGACTCAAGAGGCCTGCTGGATTATTTGTCTGATCAAGGGCCTGTTCATATGATCCCGGTAAGCGAGATGTCCCGCTAAGATGGCAACGACTTTAGTTTAAGCCAATTACGTTTGACCATTCTCACGGTCACGGACATAGATATAGGAGACCTAGATTGCTGACTCGGCTGAAGAGGCGCGCCAAATTTGAAAATCCAAGATGGCGGCTCAACCGGTCAAAAATCATAGACAGTGCATAGGAAAAACGATGTTTTTCGCATTTTACGTCCGCCCACTGTTTCCGATCCCATTCGACCACCTTTTTTTGTGAAGAACTACCTATTGTGAAGGTCTTGGATGAAAATCGTACAATTTGAGTGGAATTAACAACAAAATAATCGATCGTTAAATGTTGCCGAAACAGTCACTTGCGGTCACTTGGTCGGTTCGAGACATTTCTGGCCGAAAATAAAGGTTTTGGTTAGTTTTGAGGTGTTGGAAGATTCTAGGATGTTCTGTGTAAGATACGAGATGGAAAGCTTACGTGTTAGTCAGTTAGTGGACAAACGGATAGCGATCTGTCCTCAGCAATTTTCACTATTTTGTAGAATATAGTTATACACTACGCATTAACTCCAGTGAACATTTTACTATCTAATTAGCTTCTTTTAAACACGAAGTATTATATACATCTTTTCGTTAAAAGACAGAATTTTACTTCAACAAGTACATTTAACCCAAAATTAGCTTTCAAAAGCATATTATACTATACAATCTGCAGCAGCAATCAGGTGAAAGTTCCAGTTCTATATCTATGATTGGCAAACAAAAAACATTTAATCATCGATTATTTTGTTGTTAATTCCACTCAAATTGTATGATTTTCATCCAAGACCTTTACAATAGGTAGTTCTTCCCAAAAAAAGGTGGTCGAACGGGATCGGAAACAGTGGGCGGACGTAAAATGCGAAAAACATCGTTTTTCCTATGCACTGCCTATGATTTTTGACCGGTTGAGCCGCCATCTTGGATTACTCATGTTGGCGCGCGCGGGCGCTATAAATTATATTACAGTCAGCAATCTAGGTCTCCTATATCTATGGTCACGGACCCATTTCAAAACAAAAGTCATACCGCTGCTAAAATGGCGAAAGTTAATTAAGATATAATATTTCGTTGTTCCGCGCAACATCATCAGAGAAAGAATGATTATTTTATTCATTTATTTACAAGGATGTGACAAAATTTAGTGGATAATCTTACAGGCTATTCATGCACAGGATATTGGTGCGTGAGAGGATGTACGAAGGAAACACAAAGGTTTGCATCAAGCGATGGGTTAAATTTTCGGATTAAAAGACTTTCAAAGAGAAACTGCATAATTTTCTATTCACTCGTTTTTGGGGGCCGGTCAGAATCTGGGGCCGGGGGGCAAATGCCCTCTTTGCTTCATAAGTAATCAGCCACAGCCACTGATTAGGTTTCTATAATCGATGCCGTCTACTACAATATAATTACAAACATGTACAAGAAAGAAAATGGCAGATTTACATGTGACAAACCTGTATCGCAGCACTACGAACTTTCCCAAAGTCTTTCGTCCACACGTTGTATATCTTCTTTACTTGATGGCTCTCCGGTGGAGATGTTCTAAAATACTTTTGTGCGATCACATAATAAAAGCCACCGGCTCTCAAGGACATTTCAAGTGAATTGGACTCTAGTATTTTCGCAACAATTCGAGTTAATCTCTCGTAGTCATAACGGCAGAAAATAAGTCGCCTCTTCGTCTACCGCAGAAACGTAAAAACAGCAAAAGATATAAGATATTGTTTTGTAATTTCTAACCGATAGATTTCCACATTACTGATTATTAAAAACACGAGCAAAAAATTAGGCAAAACAATTATCTAACCGACAACAGAAATACCTTGAATTTTGAAAATCGTCGGCGCGTTTCCATCATACCAGTTGCATGCAGGATATTTTGCAGTAGCTTTAACGTACGAATAAGCCAACAAAACAATTACCTTAACCAAGCCCAACTTCACTGTCATGCGCGAATAAACACCCGTATTTTTGTGACAATGATATATTAAGTCATTTTTATAAACAAAATAAAAAAAAGACATTTAAATTTAGCAACACCCCCAAGTAATGGAAACAGTGTTCCGGATCAAATTATTCAAATATTTGTTTTTGTATTGTATACCACACAAACTGCATCTAGCGGCTTCCGCAGAAGGACAAACCAACCATTGATTTACGCGTATTGCAAATCTGTGCAATGTTTGTTTTTTTCCGATTAAAGTTTTTTTAAATATTTCGAAATATCGATATTTTAACAAAATATTTCAGAGTTGTACCACTATTCCGCAAAATTAAGGTGTTTAACGTGCTATTGTTCCCATATTATTTAACATTCCGATTTTTACCGAGACGAATAAAATTTTCTCGACACGACACACTTCCTTAGCATTTATTCTACCTATAGCTAATGATAAAAACAAGCAACGATGGACAACTAATTAAATATCAGGTAAAACAATTTTATTTGACAGGGAAGAATAGTTTTTACAATAAATACAAACCATGCCAAAAAACAAAATTTATACCAAAAAAAAAATTCCTTATTACATATCAGGACAGTATATTTAACTATAGAAACACATCAACGCAACAAACTCCTCACACGCTTTTACACGATGGGCAAATCACTGATTTAAATCACGTAAATCTTCAGAAAATAACAAAAAAATCACAAATTAAAGATCGAATAAAAAAATCACGAGAAAAATCAAGAAATCATGACAAAATCACATGCCCTCTTTCTCAAATAAGCATCCGATTAGTTTTTCTTAAAATATTATAACGCCCCCTTCTCATGTAGTTCTCACAAATGGCTTCTGTCATCAAACCGAAGTAAATATAGTGCAGTAAAATCGGACTGTCAAGATAAAGCAAAAAAAACAAATCTTTATTCGAAAATGTTCAATCAATAAAAAAAACTTGTATCATGTTCCAGTCGTCCCATATACACGGCAAAAACAAATGATACTCCCAAAGACTAAAGCGACCAGTAATGGTTTCAATATATAATTTCAAAGCTCGTGAACAAAAAAGAAAACAATAATTTACGCTCTGCATGATTGTAAAATAATATTCTTTTTACATGCATGGACGTAGTGAAAATGATCTTATTTCAGATTTTGAAATCGTTTCTGTTTCACAATGAGAGAAAAATCAACGTATTAAAATTAGTAGATCGTTTTCATCTGACGTCACGGCGGCCATATTGGTGTACCAAAACAATGAAATGGCGGACATTTTGGTGTACGGCATGGGAATTAGTTCTTTCTTATTCAAATATTTCGTATTGTTTCACCACCCCAATGGGGCCACCGATCACGTGAGTGAAAACGATCTATAGCTCGAAAACTATATACGAGTGATAATCGAACTAAAATCAAACAAGTACAATCAGATTACCATGAGAAAATAACGGGCAAGTTTTCAGTAAAAAATATGAAAAACAAGACACCTGTTCAGGCGTTCACTCGAGCTGTACTGATTAATGGGAGGCCGCCTGAAAAGTGGGAGGGGGGGGGGGGCGCACCGCCAAAATGGGGCACCTTGGTTATTTTCAAAATAATTGCATAATTTCTTGGTCAGAGGCATTTCTTTTCGAAATAAAATACTTCAATTAGCCCCAATGTGCTGGAAATTTACATTATATCATATTTTACAAATAACTCTTTTACGTCAACCCTCAGACAAACGCGGCACAGTAACTCTTTTCTATACAGAAAATAGCAATGTCATACTTCTATGAAAAGGGTACATTAATTCTTCCCGGGATAGACAATATACCGCAGTTAAATTTAACCACCACGTGCAACATTTATAAAAAGGGAATTTTTATTTGAGAAAAAGGGTACATTATCCAATTTTGAGAAACGTGGGGCATATGCCCCCAATGTCCCTCGCTTCCGCGGCCTCTGATGGCCCCTTGGCCTAGCCTGTAAGTCTGCATAGGCTATTTCATGGTTGAGTTGTGGCCTATGCACGGAACAGTGCAACGCCAAAAGCGTGCACATAATCGTTTGTTAAAAAGTACAAAATACTCACAGACAATCTGAAGCAACTTTAATACGAAACAATAAAAAGTACAGTGCAGAATTCAAGCGACATAGATGTAGAATTTATTTTAATAGAAAAATATTTTGAAACAAACGTTATAATACCCCGTTTGCTATGCGTGTGTTCATTGGTCATTGGTCATCACAAGGAGATTTTCATACTGGCAGATGCAGAATTTTATCGGAAATTCAACGGTCTTTTCACATTTCCCATCTACCGATCAGAAATTTCTGTAGCTTAAAAAGACTGGGTAGCACTATATTTAGATCGTCATGCACTTTAACGCGCGTAAACAGAAAAATTGTTTTTGGACTTGAGTCAAATCAATCAATTTAAAATTGTAAAGGTGAGCTTCATACTGATCGATGCAGAATTTTACGGGGAATCTAACGCTGTTTTCGGATTTCTCATTTACCGATCAGAAAATTACGTAGCGTGAAAAGACTGTGAAGCACTATATTTAGATACGTCATGCACTTTAACGCGCGTAAACAGAAAAATTGTTTTTGGACATGAGTCAAATCAATCAATTTAAAATTGTAAAGGTGAGCTTCATACTGATCGATGCAGAATTTTACGGGGAATCCAACGCTGTTTTCGAATTTCCCATCTACCAATCAAAAAATTTTGTAGCGTGAAAAGACTGTGTAGTACTATATTTAGATACGTCATGCACTTTAACGCGCGTAAACAGAAAAATTGTCTTTGGACTTGAGTCAAATCAATCAATTTAAAATTGTAAAGGTGAGCTTCATACTGATCGATGCAGAATTTTACGGGGAATCCAACGCTGTTTTCGGATTTCCCATCTACCAATCAGAAAATTTTGTAGCGTGAAAAGACTGTGTAGCACTATATTTAGATACGTCATGCACTTTAACGCGCGTAAACAGAAAAATTGTCTTTGGACTTGAGTCAAATCAATCAATTTAAAATTGTAAAAGTGAGCTTCATACTGATCTATGCAGAATTTTACGGGGAATCCAAGGCTGTTTTCGGATTTCCCATCTACCGATGAGAAAATTTTGTAGCGTGAAAAGACTGTGTTGCACTATATTTAGATACGTCATGCACTTTAACGCGCGTAAACAGAAAAATTGTCTTTGGACTTGAGTCAAATCAATCAATTTAAAATTGTAAAGGTGAGCTTCATACTGATCGATGCAGAATTTTACGGGGAATCTAACGCTGTTTTCGGATTTCCCATCCACCGATCAGCAAATTTTGTTGCGTGAAAAGACTGTGTAGCACTATATTTAGATACGTCATGCCCTTTAACGCGCGTAAACAGAAAAATTGTCTTTCAACTTGAGTCAAATCAATCAATTTAAAATTGTAAAGGTGAGCTTCATACTGATCGATGCAGAATTTTACGGGGAATCCAACGCTGTTTTCGGATTTCCCATCTACCGATCAGAAAATTTTGTAGCGTGAAAAGACTGTGTAGCACTATATTTAGATACGTCATGCACTTTAACGCGCGTAAACAGAAAAATTGTCTTTGGACTTGAGTCAAATCAATCAATTTAAAATTGTAAAAGTGAGCTTCATACTGATCGATGCAGAATTTTACGGGGAATCCAAGGCTGTTTTCGGATTTCCCATCTACCGATCAGAAAATTTTGTAGCGTGAAAAGACTGTGTTGCACTATATTTAGATACGTCATGCACTTTAACGCGCGTAAACAGAAAAATTGTATTTGGACTTGAGTCAAATTAATCAATTTAAAATTGTAAAGGTGATCTTCATACTGGTCGATGCAGAATTTTACGGGGAATCCAACGCTGTTTTCGGATTTCCCATCTACCGATGAGAAAATTTTGTAGCGTGAAAAGACTGTGTTGCACAATATTTAGATACGTCATGCACTTTAACGCGCGTAAACAGAAAAATTGTCTTTGGACTTGAGTCAAATCAATCAATTTAAAATTGTAAAGGTGAGCTTCATACTGATCGATGCAGAATTTTACGGGGAATCTAACGCTGTTTTCGGATTTCCTATCCACCGATCAGAAAATTTTGTTGCGTGAAAAGACTGTGTAGCACTATATTTAGATACGTCATGCCCTTTAACGCGCGTAAACAGAAAAATTGTCTTTGGACTTGAGTCAAATCAATCAATTTAAAATTGTAAAGGTGAGCTTCATACTGATCGATGCAGAATTTTACGGGGAATCCAAGGCTGTTTTCGGATTTCCCATCTACCGATCAAAAAATTTTATAGCGTGAAAAGACTGTGTAGCACTATATTTAGATACGTCATGCACTTTAACGCGCGTAAACAGAAAAATTGTTTTTGGACTTGAGTCAAATCAATCAATTTAAAATTGTAAAGGTGAGCTTCATACTGATCGATGCAGAATTTTACGGGGAATCCAACGCTGTTTTCGGATTTCCCATCTACCCGTCAGAAAATTTTGTAGCGTGAAAAGACTGTGTAGCACTATATTTAGATACGTCATGCACTTTAACGCGCGTAAACAGAAAAATTGTCTTTGGACTTGAGTCAAATCAATCAATTTAAAATTGTAAAGGTGAGCTTCATACTGATCGATGCAGAATTTTGCGGGGAATCCAACGCTGGTTTCGGATTTCCCATCTACCTATCAGAGAACATTGTAGCGGCAAATTACTGCGCGGCCGTCAGACTGATTGTTTGTTATTAATTCGGTGGAAAATATATTAAAGTCTAGCAATCTTAAAACATAAGTTTACTTGAAGAAGTATTGTTTATATGCACGTAAATGTCTTAAATTATCGATTGTGAATGATTATTTTTTGTTAAAGTTGGATTGAACAAGTTAAAAGACCGGCGAAACCGATTATTCTGCGAAGCCGACTGCTGCTCGAGCGCTCCCCCCTGGAACGTCATCGCGAAATTGAATTGGCAGCTATCTTAATTGGCAGTGAATTGGCAGCTGGCGAATTGGCAGCTAACTTCACGGGGTTAAACAGTTAAACAAAATGGCTTCAGCTTGGAAGAAACTTGGCTGTAAAGCACAGGATTTAAACTTAAGAATAACTCTGTCATGTGGTCAGGCATTTAGATGGAAAATTAATAACAATGGGGAATGGTGTGGTGTTCTTTTTGATAAAGTTTGGACACTTAAAGAAAATGAAGAAGGTATTTTCTACAAAGTGTATGAACCACTACAGCAGCAAGAGAAGTTGTATGAAGAATCTATTAAAAATGAACTCATACTTAATAATTACTTTCGACTTGATGTTGATATTTCTGAACTTTATCAACAATGGAGTAAGAAAGATTCAAACTTTAAACGTATTGCCTCAAAGATTTCTGGTTTTCGATTACTGCAACAAGATCCAGTCGAGAATCTTTTTAGCTTCATATGTTCATCAAATAATAATATTGAACGGATCAGTAGAATGGTGGAAGCACTATGTATAAAATATGGTGAGATAATTTGTGAGCTTGATGGCGTTGTTTATCATAGTTTTCCTCAAGTTGCAAGACTTGCTCAACCTACAGTGGAACAAGAATTGAGAGAAATGAAATTTGGATACAGAGCAAAGTTTATTCATGAAACTGCCAAAATTTTAGACAAGAAACTAGGCAACAAAAGCTGGTTGATGTCTTTAAGAAACGCACCATATGCTCAAGCACATGCAGGTAATCAATCGAAGAAATAGAAAATGGCTGAAATTAAATATTGTTTTTATTTAATACAGGCCATTTTAAGCCAATTATTTTGTATTTTACATAAACCCTCGCATATACAGAGCAAAGTAAAAATGTTGTAAACTGCTGGGAATAGTTTTGATAAAAAAGTGATGTTTTGAGCAGATCCTTTCATCAGAGTAAAATGTCATAGGATTCTGCTTGAATCATCAGTATTTGATCAAAATTATTCTTGCCAGTTTATCATTTTTTTTCACTTTGCTCTATCTAAAACACTGCCTTACACAGCACTTTACTTTTTTTACACTCTGACTTATACAGTAATGGGTACAGCTTGGATTTACATAAACTTTAAAATCTTTCCACTCATGGCATTTGGCATTTCTTTTTAATTTTTTTATGAAACTAAGAAATGTGCCTTAACAATGCTAGTATAAATAATAACAAGAGGGTACTTAGAGATGGCATACTGTATATTTCCACCCCATATTTTTATATTAACACTTAATATTTAATGATACTGTACTGTATGTACTATATATTTCCACCAGCGGGTTATTGGAGACAAGAGGACACTTACATGTAGAGATGGCATGCTGTATATTTCCACCAGTGTGTTATTGGAGACAAGAGGACACTTAGAGATGGCATACTGTATATTTCCACCAGCGGGTTATTAGAGAGGTTAAGCCCAAATTTCGATGCAAATACCAATATCAATAATCTACACTTCCACTTCCAATTCACTGTCATATTTGAAATCCAATAAGATTGCTCATTCGAAAGTGAATACTGAAACTGTGAAACATGGTAATATATATATATATATATATATATATATATATATATATATATATATATATATATATAAAGCATGAAGTATAGTTACCTTAAAGTCTTCGCTACCAGAGGTTTCACCCTAAACGGGATCATCAGGCAACTCCATCTATGTGGTATTGAGCACTCTCTAACATTTCGTGAACCAAAACTCACTTATATATATATATATATATATATATATATATATATATATATATATATATATATATATATATATACTATAGACGATGTAGTAAAAACCATTGGCAGAGTGCTCAATGGAAATCCAGAGCATGTTATAGAAAAAGTTCAAAGACTCAACAGTTGTGATTAGACATTTTATTACTAGTTAGTTTCGTGCCGCACGTGTATGGTGTGGTACTCTTCAGATAAAATGGTCTAATGACTAAGATGTTATTACACAGATGTTATTATGTGAGAATCTAGATGAGGAAGCTTGTTAAAGTTCTTAATGTTCATTTGTTAGTTTGAATTTTCAAAATTTTCAAAATTTAACCGTTTTTATGCATGTAATGTTATATTATAAACATGAATAATCCACTTGAACTAATAGATTTAAGTGGTTGTCAAAAAAAATTTAAAAAAAAAAATGAACAAGAGCAGGTCCCAATTTTCCATTAAAGTCAACATTCTTATCTTTAAGCTCCCAGACATGTTTCCTTAGTTCGGTGCAGTGTTTCTTTTCTCGGTACTTGAATGAGGTTTTGTGATTGGTGAATCTCGTTTTGAAGGTATTTGCAAGATTCACCAATCACAAACCTTCTCTGGCCACCCTGAACAAACGTAACGAACTCGTGTTATCATGCAGACATGCTAATAAATTTCTCCTCAGGAACTTTGTAACATAATTTCACAATATATTTAATACGGCTCCTTATACTTAATACTTATTATAAGCCTTCCGGGACCTGCTCTTGTTCATTTTTTTTTTAAATTTTTTTTTTGACAACCAGTTCTCTATTAGTTCAAGTGGATTATTCATGTTTATAGTATAACATTATATGCATAAAAACGGTTAAATTTTGAAAATTCGAACTACAGTAACAAATGAACGTTAAGAACTTTAACAAGCTTCCTCATCTAGATTCTTATATAATTCTCTGTGTAATAACATCTTAGTCATTAGACCATTTTATCTGAAGAGTACCACACCATACGCGTGTGGCACGAAACTTATGGGGGCGCCGAATGAGACTTTATTATAAACTTTAAATATTCATGACGTATTCATCTTTTATGATAAACTAACATGGTGGAACTCACGATATGACGTAAACCTGTCAATTATGATATTCTATAGTCCAAGATTCACTCAAGAATGCCGTAACATATCATAAACTTTTAGATTCCATTCTAGAATTCACTTTACTTTATGACGTACTTGCACTTCATGACAAACTTTACTTTGATGACAATTATGAATTCTGATATTCTAAAGTTCAACTTTATGACGTACTTGCACTTCATGACAAACTTTACTTTGATGACAATTATGAATTTTGATATTCTAAAGTTCAACTTTATGACGTACTTGCACTTCATGACAAACTTTACTTTGATGACAATTATGATCCTTTGCGCGATTTTCAATCCCATTTCCCTGGCCGCGAAAAACTGGCGGGAATTCGCGGGAAGAGTTGTATCCGAAATGTCAACCAGACGGAGAAGGAGCTTAAATAACCGACCAAATCTTGTTTCGTTTTTGGATGCAGTACGGCAGTTACTTTCCGAGGTTGAGGTGTGCTTGGAAGCAGAAGGTGTAACATTAGATCGCTTTCAGGTACTTGAACGTCGTCTGGGTGAAACATGCGAATCGCTGTCTGTTATAGTAGAAAGTTCAAGCGAATCAGATGAACCAGGGGTCGTAGCATTTAATAACGATATACAAACAGTAACTAGCAACCTAAGAATACTAAGATGTCACTTTGAAGCAGCTGCTGAAGAAGAAGAAGAACGGTGTGCACAGGAACGGCCGATATATAACGTCGAGAGACAATCCGCCTCAGGAAGCAAGGAACGACCTAAATACATAATATCAAGACATCAAATTGTATATCTCCGAGAGCTTCACTTTCCATGGACGAAGATAGCTAGTGTGTTGGGGGTTTCAACCAAAACCCTTTTAAGGAGAAGACACGAGCTTGGAATGATAGATGAACCAAACTGGTCAACCATTTCTGATGAAGATTTGCGAGGCATAGTGAGGGAGGTCCAAGGGATAACGCCTGGAATTGGACAAGCAAGAATGCAAGGGGCATTGAGAGCTAGAGGTCTTCACGTGCAGCGACGACGAGTGAGAGAATGTCTTCGTGAGCTAGATCCTGTTGGGACAGTGTTAAGATGGAGACAAGTAATTCAACGTCGCACATATAATGTCAAAAGTGCAAATTCGCTCTGGCATATTGACGGGAACCATAAGATGATAAAGTGGAGGTTCGTCGTACATGCTGCCATTGATGGATATTCCAGAGTTATTTTATACCTACACTGTGCTACAAACAACAAGGCAGCAACCGTAAGGTCATGTTTTCTAAAAGCAGCAAAGGAATACGGTCTGCCATCAAGGGTCAGAAGTGACCATGGGTTAGAGAATGTTGGAGTTGCTGATGTAATGCTTCGACTTAGGGGAGTTAACAGAGCAAGCATTATTACTGGAAGCTCAGTGCACAACCAGCGAGTGGAACGCTTGCACCGGGATGTTACCAGTGGGGTATTGCGTGGTTACATTGATCAATTTCAATTGTTGGAGGAGTATGGAGTTCTAAACCCCAATGATGGATGTCACTCACCTCTTTGCATTGCATGTTGCCTACCGACAACAAATAAACAGATCACTGCAAGAATTCATTGTGCACTGGAATCAACACCCACTTAGTTCTGAGAACAACCTGTCACCTCTTCAACTTTGGAATACCGGAGTATTGCAGCATTCTCGTGAGTATTTTGAAATGACTGAACAAGTGATGGCTGATGTTGAAAGCCTAGCAAATGATGCAACTATTGATGCAGGTGAATTTGATGGTGATGAACAGGCAACTGTGGTTGTTCCGGAAACAAATGTCGATGTTCCTGAAGATGTGCTTGAGATACTGAACACCATTGCAATAGAGCATGAAAACGAGCCTGTACAATTATATTTGCAAATTGTTAATGAATTATCTAGAATTTACCAATGAATTGGGACAAACGTTGATGAGGCCATATTTTAATCCTCAACATTAACTGACCATGTGCAATATAGATACTGTATTTCCTATATTAAGTCCCTCTCAGTCCCTCGATTAAGCTCCCCACCCTATTAAGGAAAAAAAGGAGTCCCCTCTACTAAGACCTCCCTCAATAAGACATGTATTTTCTGTCTACAATAACTCCATTAATAGGGAAATCAGTTACATTTGGTTTCAGTTTATTCTCTTACTCTGACTTAGAAAACAGACCAAATGGCTTAAAATTAATAACCCCATGGGGTTCCATAATAAAGTACATACAGCATGCGAAGATAATCCTTCCAGACATAACAAATTTAACTGTATTATGTTTATTAACAAACAAGTTTAACTGCAAAAAGAAAACATGGGTTTAGCTTAAATGTTCGCATTATGTTCAATTCAGATAAGGGCCAGCTGTTTACAAGGAGGTAGGGGTACCCTAGCACCTGGGTCAAATTTAGCCCAGGTTTTCAAAGAAAATTTCACAGGTAAAGTCACCCTGCTGCCTGGGTCAACTTTATTAAAAACATGGTTATTGGTTACCGAGCAATAACAACAAGAAGGCAAGAAGCCTGGAACTAGTGAAAAGTTGTCCCAGGTGAGAAAACATAACCAGCTATTAGGCTAACCCTAGTGGCATGATAGGGTTACTCTAGCACCCGGGTTACCCTAGTGTCCTTGTAAACATAACGAACAAACAAAAAAATGTACAAGAGCTAGGGTAACTGGGTGTTAGGGTAACCCAGGTGTTAGTGAAACCCTACCTCCTTGTAAACAGGCCCTAATAAACGATTTGCTTTTACAATTTAAAAACAGTACAGTACCTATTGAAACTGACCAATTTCCTTTCAGTAATCTAGCCCTTTAGTGTACTGAAACTAGTATACTAAGTAACAGGAAAGTACAAAACTTTCTAGCATGTCAATTTAGTATCTCTAGTTCTATACTGTTAATACAGTTTTTGTGCACTGAAGCAAATGTTCATGTGATCAACTTTAATGTCAACAAAGTGTTCCTTATTGGACTGTTATTTAAATGCAATTGAATGATTTTTTGTTCGATTCCATTGCAGAAAGCAACGATGCTCTAAATAAGTCTTCATTTTCAATTGACTTTGGAATTGATATTTCACAAAGACATGTTGAAGCAAAGATTGAATCTGATGATGTAAATTTTACTTTGATATTATGTATTCCAAAGTTTGGACAGGATGGGGCACCTGTGACAAATGTTAAGAAATCTTCCAGATCATTTCTGCTGGCATGGTTGATAAAATCATACAACAAACCCTTGGTTTTCTGCTCTTCATCATCTAGGTCATTTGGAAAACGTAGCATGTTTAAAACAGCTGTGCTTGTCAATGGAACTTCTCCTGACACAAAAAGAGACTCATAAAGTTTGGGATACTGGCTCATAGACTGAAGGAACCCAAGGCAATCTAAACCCTGTCTTAGCTGATCAAGGGAAGCTTTTGTTTTCCCAATAGCATCATGATACAGGATCGCTTGAATCAAGGAGTCTTTATTTTCCTCCTGTTAAAAGAATGATAATGATTAACCTTTTTCTTCTATACTGTAGAAAGTGTACACACATCTTAATATCTAGACATTAAGAAACTTTAAAATTAAATCTTATCTCCTCCCACTGGGCAAATTAGTACAGTGTACTAAACCCACTGATCATGTTACATACATTATTAATAATAATAATAATAATAATAATAATAATAATTATAATAATAATAATAATAATAATAATAATAATAATAATAATAATAATAATAATAATAATATAACCTTATTTAATGAGGGTAATACATGACAGAAAAAAATACTGATAAACTTGTGGCCTTCCTAATAGGAATAGTGCAGAGAAATGCCTTGGTCAATTTTCTTAGATGTCATTTTTGACACAGGTATATCATGGAAACAAGGACTTTCTCTTCACAAACTCAAAAAAATTTTCCTTACAGTAATTATTAACTAATAAGACTAACTAGTAAAGATTTACAATAATAAATGTACATCATGGCATTCAAAGCAGGCCCTAGGGCAACTAGATAAACTGCCAAACTGGATCACTTCAAACACTCCTGAAGGTGAGGTAATACTGTACTGTACATACAACTTTTTCTGACAAATTGTAATGCAACAAAGTTGCACTGCAAGTTGAAAAGCATTGTTGCACATATTACCACCCAACTCACACAGCAATGATTTTGTTGCAAGTTGAAAAATTTTTTTGAAAAAATATACTCTAGTGAGTTCCACATGCAGTTAACAAATGAAACCAAAAAAACCTTCAAGGTGGGGTAATATGTGCAACAAATTATTGCAACATTGTTGCATTGCAAGTTGAATAGAATTGTTGCTACAAACTTATAGTGTACAAACAATCATGAATGTCAATCCTGTGGAACATTTATACCACCTTTTTGGACAAAGTCCTTAAATTAATGTAAAAATATATTAGGGGGAGGGGGGACAAACTGACTTGAATACTGTACATCACACTGTCCCCATATTTCCAGCTGTAAATAATTATAATGCTTTTGTGTACTATAATACTGTACTTAGCTACATGTAAAACACAATATATGTACAATATTACCTGATAGTGTATAATAAAGATATTGTTTATGTGTAACTGCAGCTATAAACTTACTGTACAACTGAGTGTAAAACATGAGAAATTAACCAAGATCCCAGACATACAATGCAATGCAATGCAAAAAGTATTATAGTGAAGTATGTACTGTACTGTTAAAGTAACTCACTAACCGTTGGCAAAAGGGTCAATCCACATTCAGAAAGAACATCAAGGATGTCACCACACATTTCATCAGATGTCTTCAGCTACAAACAATGTTTGGTAGATAATTTAGAATAGACTCAAAGTTGAAGAGTGAAGACCTATTTTATACCCATTGAATTAATCTTTATATGAGATTAAACTTAAATACAGTATCAATAATCCTGTAGGAGGCCATCCATTTGGGTATTTGTACCCAGGTCTCTGGGCAAAATCTGGGTACATGTGCCTCTCAAAACTAAAACTTGTCTGTTACAAGAATTTGTTTTTGGATGCCACCACAAACTGAAATGGCTCAAGTTGGTCGCTTGGGGCTTAAATCTGTGCAGTACTTTGTGGGATATCCTGGTGACAGACAGACAGACAGACAGACAGACAGACAGACAGACAAACAAACAAACAAACAAACAACCAAGAGGTAATAAGAAATACATATAGATTTATAATACATACCTTACTGATAGCAAGGCAGTAAGCAGGATTTGCACAGTCATCCACTGTTAGATGCTCAATGACAACATCAGCACTACCAGTGGCAACATACCAATACACAGCTTTTGAAAAGAAAGGAAAACCAGGTCCCCCTTGGATCAAGCTGTGCACTATGATCATGCCAATCAATTTCATGATTCCACAAAGCAGGACATCTGAGTTATAAACAGGAACTTTCTTGTCATCTCCAACAAAGTATGTATTGGCAAGCTTCATCAGAAGATCTGTAAAAAACTGCCGTAGTACACCACCACTATCAGCTGCTGGTTGTCCATTGTAAACAATGCGTAATGGGGTTCTTGGATCAAAATCCCCTCTTTTATAATATGCCATTGCATCATTCACAATATCATCTTCATCTATTCTCAGCTTTCTCTCTTCATCCTCACCATACATCTTTTCCTTCAGCTTCTCAAGCAAAGATCCAAGTGAAACTTCTGGACTTGTTACATCGGTTAGAAGGTCAACTGCCTCTTCAATTGAATCACTGCTATAGAGAGCATTTACTAGTTCAACTTCCTCTATATCTGGAAAAATTTCTTTGAGAGTCAGTTGCTGTTGCCCTCTTGTTGGCTCCCTCGTCTGAATCAATGTAGATCCTTGACTTGTTTCATCATCTATGACTACATCCTCTTCAAATGGGTTACTGTTAAGCTCGGAATCTGACTCTTCTACATCAACAGGTAAACACTGTCCGAGAGCTCTATCTGGCATAAGATAGACACAGCCTTGGCCCACAATACTGAGGAGTCGAGTAGCATTCATTTTGACACCATCCGCTACCTTGGGCACAACAATGTCACCATAACAAGCCTTTACAAACTGTACGGTAGCATCTTCTGTGTCTAGCACAGGAAAAACGTTTTTTATCTCCGAGTATAACTGACGCTCGTCCCAAGATTTGTTGATTGGGAATTCATGGACGACGTAACCTTCATTCTCAAGAGTTATTCGCGTCCGGTGAGTAGGAACAGACTTTTCTTCAGGTCTTGGAAGTAAAACAATGTCTTTATAGATTATCGCGTTTTGCTTCTTCGACTTCTTTGCAGGCTCCTTGCCCTTCTTGGAAGTTGTACATGTACCTTTGCCACGTTTTCTGTTTCCATCGTTAGCGAAGGTTGGGAAAGTTTTACGCAAAGCATCACAAATCGTTAGCTGGGATACAGTCGAGCCAGAACTGTGGCCAGAACTAACGTCGTTTGGGCTCAGCTGGGATCTTTCAGTACGTGTTGAAGAGTTGGACGGTGGATGTGGTCCTCTTGCAACTGCTGGTGCAACTGTACATCCATTCTCCTGGTTTTCTGACGCTGTGTCGCCGTCGTGATTTGTTATCACTCTCTCAATATTATTAATATTGTTTGACCGGTAATTACGCAAGATGTCATTTGCTTGTCTTGCTATATTTAGCAAAGCGTCTCGTATATGTCCTTGTGGTTCTTGACCTCTATCCGCCATTTCGAAGGAAAATAATTACTGTAGAGCGCGGCCAGGGAAATGGGATTGAAAATCGCGCAAAGGATCATAATTGTCATCAAAGTAAAGTTTGTCATGAAGTGCAAGTACGTCATAAAGTTGAACTTTAGAATATCAGAATTCATAATTGTCATCAAAGTAAAGTTTGTCATGAAGTGCAAGTACGTCATAAAGTAAAGTGAATTCTAGAATGGAATCTAAAAGTTTATGATATGTTACGGCATTCTTGAGTGAATCTTGGACTATAGAATATCATAATTGACAGGTTTACGTCATATCGTGAGTTCCACCATGTTAGTTTATCATAAAAGATGAATACGTCATGAATATTTAAAGTTTATAATAAAGTCTCATTCGGCGCCCCATAGAAACTAACTAGTAATAAAATGGCTAATCACAACTGTTGAGTCTTTGAACTTTTATATATATATATGGACCAAGCAGAAAAATAATTGCAAGACGAGATTCCAGTGCCAGCAGGAAGTATGAGCTTGGGCGATATCTTTGCTCGATCGACTGGTCACTTGTTGGACTCGGCAGATAACTGTGAAAATAAACTGAAGCTATTAAGTTCTAGGCTCCTGCCACCTAGACATCGCGCCGCCTGTATAATCTTCCCAAAATATGCACAGAGAGATTCAAGCGTTCTTTTATCCCATCAGTGTGTAGAAACGTGAACACTATCTAGAGTTTTAACTTTTTGTCTTTCTTAACCATTTATTGTATAAATTCTGCGTTCTTTTATCCCATCAATGTGTAAAAACGTGAACACTCTCTAGACTTTTAACGATTTGACTTTCTTAACTATTTATTGTATGTTAAGGTATGTAATTTAGCTTGTAAATATTATAATTTAGTAATTTATTTGTAAATTACGCAATTCAGTCAATTTGGCTGCCATGTAATTTTTGAATTAAACAATCTATCTATCTATCTATCTTAATCTATCTATCTGTCTATCTATGCATAATTAATGATTATTTATGACAAAAATTGTTTTCGAAGGAGTAAGCATTGCGTGTATCGATCTTGGGAACGTTGAAGGTGAATCTTTTGAACGTGCTCTTGATATTGTGTGTAAGTTACACATCATTTTACACTTGAAATTGAGATCAGCAGGAAAAATTTGGTTGTTAGCTGGTCTTGATGTTTCTGTACGGCGAGCACGATTGACAGTGATGTTGGATTACAACTTATACTATATATCCCGGTCCTGCTTGGCGTTCTTCTTTATCGCTGTGCAAAATATAAATATCGGAACGCTGTCTGGTTTGCCGCCGCAAATCATTGCGACGCTTCTGACGCCGCAATTTGAGAACGGATATGCTTGAATGCGAACTGTGTGGTTGTAAACCATCAGAGCAAAGCTGTTGTCGTCTCCGTAAACCAAACCTTTTGTGGAGGTTTTCAATCACCAAACATCTGCCGTCCAATTCATCAACTTTTCTTCAAATACGAGCGGTAAATGTGTTTGGATACAAGTTGTGCCACAAAATAGAGGTTCTCAGTCTCCTCCATAACGTTAAAATATCGTCTTCCAAGCACAAGATTTAAGATTTAACATCGCCTTTCTTTAATTCTAATTTCGTGAAATATGAAACGCATTCAATATTTGTAATTATTTTAAAAACCCACGTGACTATATAGAACAAGTTTCTGCCTCTGATTCGCAGACTCTACTGCATTATGTATAACTAACGTCAACATGTAATATGAGTCTGCACGCAGGCTACCAGATCCCATATTCGGTCTGCATCATCCAAAATTCGGTCTACTCTGTAAGTGTTGACTACTGAAATCCCATATGCCATTGTTAAATGATGTACTGCGCATTCATGATCAGAACTGTATTCAGACTTAACCTCGCACAATACCAACATTAACTCTTTCATTCACATTATTGTTGTGGGATAACATTATCTTTTTAATCTGTCCAACCGTAATGCCAAACCATTTTACTCGTCAAGGGGAGACAGCTCAAAAGACTATGCAAAAAGGTTAAGTGGTGACCCCATATAATTTTTATATTTACACTTAATATTTAATCTCTGGGAGATCCCAGTCTTCTATATATTTGTAACTTTAGGGAGATACTCACTTTAAGTGGTGACCCTATTATATTTCTTTTTTTAACCTTATTTTTGAAGATATCCATAAGTGTTGTGGTAACCTCAGTCTATGCCTAGTTTTCACTTTAAACCAGAGTAGCACTAATTAATCTTTTTTTATGTAATGTTGTTGAAATAATTAGCCTCTTTACCATTTCAACATTAACAACCTCGCATTCGTCAAACATCGAAAGTACAGGTTCCTAAAACACACGTTGAACACGAGAACTGTCCATAGTCTTGGTTCACTCTTTTTTGGAGGTCGTAGCGTCCTTCAGAGGTCTCGGTGCAACACCTGTGCTCGACCTGTGCCACGCTTCCCTTGATGGAACCGGTCCCAGGCTGTCACCATGACCAGGCCTAGTAATCCACTCTGCACGTCTAATTAAACACGGAGCGACTGCATAAGTACTGGCTGAGGTACTCAGCCAATCACGCCCAAACGCATCTGATTGGTCCACACAGCTAAAATTACTTCCGGCCTTACAGAGGAACTTTGGCTGAGACTGAAGAGTGGAGCTTTTGTGAGACTTGTTTACTGTTTTTAAATTAAACTGGCCGCTTTCCAAACGTCGAATTTGTCTTTTTCAAGTGTAACACATCATTTTGAGTAGAAAGACGGAAAAATTACGCTTCCAATACGTCGAAACAAAACTAAGGTGAGGAAAAAGCGTACGAAAAAGACCAAACGTCTCACCATTTTTCTTGTTGAATGCAGATGTCTGCATTCTTTGCTTATTCATTCATATCTTCCATCCTTGTAATTATAAGACCCTTTTATATACACCAAGAATGTTGATAATGAATATCTCCATGTAGATGTCTGAACATATTCATCTCACTTTCCAACGACGACAACTTTGTTTTTGCACGACCGGCCGTACATGTTGTCTGGAAAGCCAGACAAATGACTACTAAAAAGTTCTCAATTTGTGATATATTGACTTGCAAAGTTAATATAATAAACTATTTATTGTCTTCGTTTAAATGGGCTGTTTTAGTTAAATATCAAAGTCTTGTCTTTTATGTGGAACTCTATTTTAAAAAACGGCGAAAGACAAAGCAGCTCAACGTGACCTTCAAACATCGTTTGAAAGCAAGGTCATAAATATTTTACAAATTATTTGACCAAACAAATTTAATCACTTCAGAATTGTTTTTATCTAAGACTCTTATGTTTCTCTTTACAATTTACCTGGTGTATTGAAAGGTAAAAAGGTTATAAATAAAAGATAATTCTCAAAACTTCACCAGCTCACTGACTCGTTGTTGACTTGACTGTCGACATTTCAAACTGTCAGTGCGTAGCCGGGGGGGCTCCCTTTTATACGCTCGCTCCGTGTTTAAGTTGTAATGGTGTCGCCGTGTAGCCGAGAAACCCTCTCCATCGCACCGGACACTACAATCACACCCAAAGGTGGAGAAAAACAAACTTACAGTACCTCATGACACAGACCAACCTGCAATTCCGGAACGGTGTTGGGACAGGCCCCAAGAGGTAGCCATCCAATACTGTAGGAGGAGCAACAGAACCTCAGCAACAATCAAGCCCCAAACCGATACTGATCCTGCAAGGAAACAAAGCAACAAAAGGTCCCAAACAAGGACCCCACACCGCGAACCCTCCAACTGGGAGAGAAGGGTTGTCAACCGGGACATGGAGGGGGACAAACGGTGCCACCGGCGAACCAAGAAAACACGTAACAACGTCCGCTAGGGAAAGGGAAGCAGACTCGGTTGCAACTTTAATTAATTAATTAACCGTTCAAAGTTTAACGATCTTATTTGGTATTTCTGTTGCGTTTTAGCTCTGTGTCAATTTCCTGGTGTTGGTAGCAAGGTAGCTGATTGTGTTTGTCTTATGTCATTGGACAAAACTGATGCTATTCCAGTTGATACTCATGTATGGCAGATATCATTAAGAGATTACAATATACCAGAATTAAAGAAAAGCAAGTCTTTGACTGACAGAGCATATAGAGCAATCGGTAAGAAAGCAAAAACACAAATGAAAAGGTTGCAGATACAAAAATTTTTAAACGTTGTCCATATTTGCTTTTTCTTATTTGCGAATTACGATGCCAGTTCTCTCTTGTTAAAGCGATTTTAATCATAGTCAATTGAGATATATCTGGTACGGTAATTTGGCGAAAGTCTTTATCTTTTTGTTCACTTTTATGCCAAGTTGTGCACTGCCCGGTGAGCGCAATGTATTTTCTGTATAATGGAGCAAGCATCCAATAGCATCGTTTGAATTCAATCACTCAGCTGTGTTACTTAAATACAGTATGAATAAGCGAAAAACAAAAGATTTATTCACGTTTATTACAGGCGATTTGAGTCTGTCTGGTTTCCAAGCCATTTCTCGATTGACTATGTTTTAATGTTTAAAACACATAAGAAGCTTTCCCCGATGTACTTGCAAAATTTATTTATTTGGGATAAAATATGACCTGAAGAATGCGTACAACAAACTGAACTTACCCAAGGAATGCACATGAAACGCACAGTGGGCTCACTGTGAGCAGTTCATAAGGGAAATCCGATATTTTATATTAATTGCTAGTCAGACTCTAATACGGCAATATTTTATCCCCGAGCCTGAAACGCCTTTATATATATATATATATATATATATATATATATATATATATATATATATATATATATATACAAATCCGCAACTTACACGCGAGATGAAAAGCTGAAAGTAATTCTGAAACCTGCTTATATATAAATTATTTCAAATTATTTAAATTTACTTCAGCATTTACTTCAAATTATAATTTATAAGTTAGGTTGCATGGATTACGAAATAATTTTTCAACGATCATGACTAAAGAAATCTTTGCCAGAAAAAATGGTTTTAGCGACAATGTACATTAATATTACTATGGAAAAAGACCAAAGAAAGAAGGCTATGCTACAAAAATGCATATAAAGCGGGCGAGGGTTGTGCGTTCATGTATTTCTAGTTACGGGTATAATGTATTAGTAAAAATTTACGAGTTTCTATCAAGTCCTTGAATTTAATTGGCTGTTGCATGAGTTTATAATTGCCGATAGAAACCTCTCGTGATAAACCAATGGAAAGCCTTCTTTTAATCCAATTGACCAATTACAAAACGTGTAGTATATGACAAGTAGAGCCAGTAGTCTGCGCGCAGTTTTCCGTCTCGTATGCCAACCCAATTTCCGATTGCACGTCCTTACTTACTGACTAAATCCAGTCGGATTAACAAAACCGACACTGCAGGCTGAAAACTGCAATTTTAGTTGTTTCTTTTTCGCCAGACGTTAACCTCGATTATCTATGATACCTAACCCTAATCAGAAACCGAGTTTACCACCCATCTTATGCTAACTATGTTTGCCGCCTGACGTGTAGGCTAACCTGACCTATGCAAGTAGCTTTTTAACCTTAGTTCTAACGTGTTGACCAAACCTATTAAACCCGAACTCATGCAATCAATCAATATCTACAAAAACGAAAACAAATATTTAGAAGTTCACCTACAAAGAAAATTTAGAAATAGAAGTTTCGACTGTAGCAGGGTTCAAACTCGCTGCTAGGCTAGCGGGCTCGGGTGAATCTCATCAAGTGACTGGGTTAGGGTACTGAGCAGAGCAGGTACGAAAGTCTTCCCAGAATGCGCTTGAAACATGTTATCAATTTCGCACCGGAAATGCTTCATTTCATTATGAACCTTCGAGGAGTGAACATGATTTGAAAAATAGTGTTTCGAAGTTTGTGGCGTTTAGAACACTTTGGTTTGGGACTCACATGAATTTATTTATATTCATTTTGTAACCTAGCAGTACTTCGACGTTTATTAGTTCGCCTGACTTGCCGCTACTCACTAATTTACATCTGATTTTCTGGTCAAGCTGACTGTTCGTCGCTCGAGGATCAGATATTATAAACATTGCTGTCTCATCATGTCTCTGAATAGTAATGCGTTTCTAATTTGACACTTCAATACTTTTTTATTGCTTTGTTTATACACTCGAGTAATAACCGTCTTGATCTTAGATTCTGACTTGATCTAAATCGTACAGTAAGGTATATTTGATATTTTTGTTCAAAAGTTTTGTTCATTTTGAAATGAGTTTATTATGTTGTCATTGACAACTACTTTACTTCTGAATTTAATTTACATTTTAATTTAATTCAGTTCAAGACTTACTTTCCTCTCACATAATTAACTTTACTTTCCTTCTCCTAAAATTTAGTTCCCCAAAAGCCATGTTATATTATTCAGTCTTTCACAAGCATATATCAGTCAGTGACTCACTAGTAGTCGTCAGTCTCACATACAGTAAGCATAAAACTAGAGGAAAGGGGCTCAACCCTTTCTCTCTTAGAGGTTCCAACTTGATGAGTAAAATCATCTGCCATTAGAGTAAAATAATGAAGGGGGAATTTTGGGTGGTACTGGAGGGAAAGGAGTTGAATAATTTCCCCTTCTGATAATTGCTTTGACATACCAGCAGAGCCACAACGCCCAATAGTGACACAATTCTCCTCTCAATAATTATACGACCAATGCATTTGTTAATACATAGACATCTTGCTTTAATATCTTTGTAATATTAATCAAAGAGTACTACACAGCTTTAAAATGTATTTTAAAGTAATGTAAAAGATCCAAAGTGACCGAGGCAATTCTGTTGTGCAACTTTAATATCCACTTTCCCCTTCTCTTTAATTTGTGAAACCTGTGCATGGTTGGGACCTAGTTTAATACATACAATAGAGCTAAATTATGAAATGATTTTCAAATGAGCTACGGACTCAAAGAAAACAAAGCGCGAAATCAAAACAACGCTCATCTCGACGACTGGCGGTTCTTGGCGCGCCCCGCGGAGCTCGAGACCAAATTTTGACAATGGCGGGCAAAAATCTAGCAGAAGCAAAATTTCAAAGAGCTCTCCTCATTCAAATTCTGGAGCAACAAGAGAAATTTTGGTACCAAAAGAAAGCGAATATTTTCATGTTTAAACGAGGCAAATTTGTTTCGAGTTTTGTCAAATATTAAGATAAATACGTTTGAATTGTTTGAGGTAACTAAACGCGTCATAATCAGCGACTGGAAATAGTGCTTGTGAAGAAACCATATTACGTTACAAATACATCATTTACTGTATTTCTTGCAATAAATGTTGCATGCTTTACATCGGTGAAACTGGCAGACGTTTATCTGACAGGTTTGCTGAACATCTTCATTCTGTGAGGAACAATGATGTTGACAAGCCTGTTGCCCGACATTTTAATAGTGCCAACCATTGTATTTCGGACATGCAAGTTTGTGTCATCTCACCCATTTCCGGCGGTAATGTCAGCCGCAAAAGACTAGAAAAGCGTCTCATTTTCAAAATTGGTACCATTCATCCTCACGGACTCAACGAACGTTTTTCTTTTATTTAACACCTCTGAAGACATTGTTTCTGTTTAGCAAGGACGAACACAAACGGCGTTTTCACTTTATATATTTATTTATTTATTTATTTATTTATTTTTACTCTCAGCTTATTCTTTTTACACCCCCTCCTTCTTGCTCATCGACGGTATGAATAGCAAATGTCTTTCGCATCTCATTATCGATTTCTTATTGTTATTTTGATTTGATTGGCTAATTTTTCACATCTCGTTATCAGTTTGTTATTGTCATTTTTATCTGATTGGCTTATTTTTGGTCACATGATTACCTTTCGTATATAAGCTCGTTGTTTGTTTACGCTCTTTACGTTTCTCTCTGACGAAGGGCCTTCGCTCGAAACGTTAGACTCCTACGTTCTCTGTTTCGGCGGTATATCTAACCTTACTATATTTCGATTTACGTTACAAATATACTCCTAGAGCGTGTCAAATGACAATGATGACAAATAAACAGACGTCAAATATCATCTACACAAATTTCACGTTCAAAAGGCCACTTTTTCTAGTGAATGTAACGTAGCTTATACACTTACGGTTTTCGGAAAATTGGAAATTTAGTTGATTTTCAACATTAAACAGTTCTTTAGTTCCTGGAGCAACAAGGAATGTTTTTATACCCACAGAAAGATAATTTCCTGCTAATCTTGACAAGCGTGGAGTCCACTTACATGCGAAATTACACGCGAGTGGGAAAGAAATTCTGCGAGATGTTTATATGTATGTGTGTGTATATATATATATATATATATATATATATATATATATATATATATATATATATATATATATATATATATATATATATATATAGCTGATGAGTTTATATATACAGATCGGTGGAATTTGAATTGCTAATTGTCAGGCGGTGTTTCTTTAAAATTACACAATAGGTGTTTGTTCATGTGGCGGCAACTTGACAGAAGTTCGTTTCGTTTGCTCAGTAGGTTGAATTTTTGGAAGATTATGTGGTATTTTTCGGATAGGCAAAGCTCGCATCTTTTTGGGCCATTCTTTAAAGCAGGCGCTCTGTCTAGGATCGACCATTCTATCTCGTTGATGTTGACGTTTTTGTCCGGTTGGGTCCAAATATATTTTGATAGCTCCGTAGAATTAATTTTGTTTCGGTGTCGGAATGAGTTTCTGTGCTTGTAAAGACGGTCATTGAAAGTGTTTTCTGTTAGTCCGATGTAGTTTGTGTCATTGTTGTCTGTGTTGTTGGTGACGTGCGCTCGGTACACCAGGTTTTCGGTGAGGCATGTCCCTTGGAGTGGACATAGTACATTAGCTCTGCAATTGCATTTCTTGTGGGTTTGGTGGATTTCATCTTTGTTACTGAGGATTTTCATGTTGTGAGAGTTGATGATGCTAGACATATTCGGCATGCAGCTATAACTAACTTTGACATTGTTCCGGTTGAAAATTTTGTGGAGCTTGTGTTTTTTTGGGAAATGTTTATCGAGGAGACTGAGGAATTTCTCGGCGACATTTGTCTGGACATTTACATTATATGGAGGGTTAGTAGATAACCCCCCCCCCCCCCCCCATATAGCATTCAAAGGGATGCCGCCTCATTGAATATTCCGTGTGACGCCCGATGGTGTGACGCCCGGTGACGCCCGGTGTGACGCCCCCGTGTGACGCCCGGTGTGACGTCCGGAATTAATTATTCTGTGTTGCGATTATAAAAAAGGAGCATAAACCTATAGTTCTCCTCACTTTAACTACAGTGTTTACACTTAGCTATCTCGGAGTTTGCGGTATATTGTTGGATAGAGACTTTTTTGGACATTCATTTTTGGCAGAGAGAAGGTGAGATATATTGAGTTTATAGTTGTTTTATCAGAACGTTAATGTTTAAAGATTAAAGTTAATACACACATTGATACATTGATTTTTCATTTCGTTCGCAGCAATGGATCTTGTTGATGTAATTAAAGGATGTACAACCATTGGGGAAATTGAGGCGCTTGAGTGGCTGTTTAATTTCGATGAAAGGCATAAGGAAGCGGCTTTCAACCAGCGCATTGTGATCTTGTCGAATGAATTGGTGAGAGATTTGGAGGTTGAGAGACATGGGATATGTCCTGATATGTTCACTGGTTGGTCGACTGAAGAACGCGCCTTGTTCAACGCCAATTGGAACGACGATTCCTTCATCGACGATCTGCCATCGACCCCTGAAGTTATGCCCGAGTGGTTCAACTCCGAATGGGACGACGATTCTTTTCTCGATAACCCACCACCAACACCTGAAGTAATGCCCGAGGCTACACAGAACGGAGAAGGTAGTCGTAAACGACCCGCGGAGGTAAACGACGGAGCATCACCAAGTAAGAAATCTAAAACTGTTCCGTTATTTACTGTTAAGTCTGTTAAGCAAGTAAGGGTGAAGAAATTTAAGACCACGGGCCTTGATTACCAAGTTCAATTCTATGATTTACAAGTGCGGGGTTTACCTGATGTCCTAAGACTTCTACATCAAGTGTTTGATAGTTTGTTAGATCGTGTGACCTACGGCGTTGCTATGCACGATCAAGTCCGATTCATTATGCATTCGCCTCAGCTAGAATACCCCATTTCGTTGCCATTTATGCCTCGTGAAAGATTGACTGCTGAAAGAATCTTGGCCGAAGTCGAAAGAGTCATTCAGTCGAACGATACTTTTACGCTAGATGATTCGATTACTGTTAACATTATCCATGTCGAGATGCCGAACGGGGGAACGGGGAAAAAGCGAACTATCGCCAATCTAGAGAAATACTTGACTAACAAAAGGGCTATCGTCCGGATTCAAAACAAAGATAACTTATGTCTAGCTCGAGCCATTGTTGTCGCGAAAGCCAAAGTCGACAATGATGAAAGATATCCTTACATTAAGAATACCAACGCTGCGATACAAGCCAACCTTGCTCACGAACTACACGAAAAAGCCAACGTGCCGTTAGGTCAGTGTGGTATCGAAGAAGTCAAGAAATTTCAAACGTATTTGACCGACTATCAAATAAACATTGTGTCCAAAGAACATTTGAATACTTTAATTTATTCTGGTCCTGAAGCATCTAAACATATCTATCTCTACGCCCACGATAATCACTACGATGCGATTTCAAGCATGCCGGCGTTTGTCGCTCGCAAGAAGTACTGCCACGTGTGTAAGAAAGGTTACGATAAGATCGAAGACCATCTTTGCGGTGACACGTGTAAACTTTGTTACACACAAAACTGTCTGATCACGAGTTGGGTTCATTGCGAAGATTGTAACCGTTTCTTTAAAAGTCAAGAATGTTTTGATCGACATAAAAAGTCCCGAGGCGAAAAGCGATCGATTTGTGCATCTGCCGTGAAATGTAAACATTGTAATCATGTGGTGAAAAGAGCAAACGAACTCCCTCAGAACCATAACTGTGGCCTTGTTCGATGTACAGTATGTATGAAATACGTAGATGTTGAGGACCATCAATGTTATATTCAACCCGTAAAGCAAAGAAAAACTGATTCGGGAACTCAGTCTGATACAAATTTATTCGATGATGAGGCGGCCGTAGGAGAAGAAGTTACTGAAAGTGACTACAACCAGTTATTATTCTTTGACTTTGAATGTACACAAGAGGGTGGCGATCACGTGCCAAACCTATGCGTCGTGCACAATGAAAGTGGTCAAGAATGGGTGTTTAGTGGTCCAAATACACGCGATGAATTTTGCGAATGGTTGTTCCAGGAGCAACACACCGGCAGTATAGTAATGGCTCATAATTTTCAAGGCTATGATGGCTATTTCATTTTACAATATCTACATAAGAATGGCTTGGTACCGGAAGTCATCATGCGTGGGGCGAAGATTTTAACACTTAACGTGCCAGTGTTAAATATTAAGTTCGTCGACTCATTATGTTTTATTCCGATGAGACTTGCAAGTTTTCCAAAAACATTCGGTCTAACTGAACTTGCCAAAGGTTACTTTCCACATCATTTTAACATCGACGCCAACCAGAGTTACGTGGGCCCTATTCCCGCCGCAAAGTATTACGATCCAGGTGGCATGAGTCCTGATGACCGAAGCAAATTTTACGAATGGTATAACCGATTGAAAGCTAGCGATTACGTTTTTAACTTTGAAGAAGAAATTCTAAAGTATTGCCGTTCGGACGTCGATATCCTCCGACGTTGTTGTCTTGAGTTCCGTGAACTGTTTCGCTCGGTTACAGATATTGATCCATTCGAGAAATGTCTGACGATCGCCTCTGCATGCAATTTGGTGTTCCGTAAGAACTTTCTACGTGAGAATACGATTGCCGTGATCCCACCACATGGTTACAAACCTCAAGACAAACAATCAGTAATTGCCCTGAAATGGCTCGGGTACACGGCACAGTCCAACAACATTTCCATACGTCATGCGCGTAATTTTGGCGAACAACGCATCGGTAAATACCGTGTTGATGGTTATCACGTCGAAACCAAAACAGTCTACGAACTGCATGGCTGTTTCTGGCATGGTTGCATTAGATGCTATTCTAGAGACACCTTAAACCCTGTCAATCAGCAAACTATGCAAGACTTACACCAGCGCACCCTAGAGAAGACGCGCTACCTCCGAGCGCACGGTTATAATGTCGTTGAGATGTGGGAGTGTGATTTGAGACGTCAGATCGACGCCGATTCTGAAATGAAAGCATATTTCGATAATTTCGAGATCTCCGAGCCTCTCGAACCGAGACACGCCCTGTACGGGGGGCGCACGAATGCCTCCAAATTATTTCACGAGTGTCGAGAAAACGAGAAGATACACTATGTGGATTTCACCAGTCTTTATCCATGGACCAATAAGTATTGCACCTACCCCGTTGGTCATCCGGAGATCGTTACGGAGAACTTTGGAGACATTTCACAATACTATGGTATAGTGAAATGTACAATTCTACCACCACGTCGTCTCCTACACCCTGTACTTCCGTATAGAGCTCATGGAAAGCTCATGTTTTCGTTGTGCCGGACTTGCACAGACAATCTTCAACAAGAGTCATGCAATCACACCGACCAAGAACGCGCCTTTCAGGGTACCTGGGTAACACTGGAACTGCAGAAAGCGTTAGAGAAGGGTTATCGTTTATTAAACATCCATGAGGTGTGGCATTTTCCCCAAACCAGTGATGAACTTTTTACTGACTACATTGATACATTTTTAAAGATTAAACAGGAATCTAGTGGTTTTCCAGAGGGGTGTGACACTGAGGAGAAGAAGCAGCATTACATCGATGAATACTTCTGAAAAGAGGGCATTCGTATGGATCAGAGCAAGATTGAGAAGAATCCTGGTCTACGTGCATTGTCGAAGCTCATGTTGAATTCGTTTTGGGGTGAGTATATTTATGTTAAAACGGCTGAAAAGAGGGAACAAAATTATTTATATTCCGTATGTTTTTATTAATTCTTGCAGGCAAGTTTGCCCAGAAGCCCAACATGACCAACGTAAAGCTGGTTTCCAACCCAGAAGAATACTTTGACATGTTAACCTCGGATGAAATTGAAGTTACCGATGCATCATTTGTTAGCGACGACGTCGTGGAACTCCGCTACGAGAACACAGAGAACTTCGTGGAGAGCAACTCGAGAACTAACGTGGTGATTGCGGCCTTCACTACCGCTCATGCCCGTCTCAAGTTGTACAGTGTTTTGGAGGAGTTGGAAGAACGAGTGTTGTATTACGATACGGATTCTGTGATATACACGAGCAAGCCAGAGGAGTCAGACCCCGAGACAGGTGTCTACCTTGGAGAACTTACCGATGAACTTGATGGAGACTACATTACAACGTTCGTTTCTGGGGGACCGAAAAATTATGCGTACGAACTGAGTAGTGGTAAAACATGTTGCAAAATAAGAGGAATTACTTTAAATTATCAGACTTTAGAGAAATTGAATTTTAATGTTATGTGTGATATGGTGTATGTTAATGCCGTGTGTGATATAATAAGTCCATGTAAAGTTTCTATAGATATTCCTTTTAAAATTACGAGAGACACGAACACTAAGCAAGTGATTACTAAGCAACAAAGTAAAGATTATAGGGTAGTTTACAACAAACGCGTTATTGTAGATAGTTTTAATACAATTCCCTATGGATTTTAATTTAGGCTTTAAATTTAGTGTGATTGTAAATATACTAGTCAGGAAACATTTTGTGTGCTTGTAAGTAGGAAATTTAATAATATATCTTTTATTAACACTATCTGTTGTCTTATTTTGAAGAAAAATAATTGCCAGGTGTGGGATTCGAACCCACGTCTTCTGGGACTTTAAACCCAGCGCCTTAAGGGGAGGGTCAACCCAAAACTAAGGCTCACAGAACTAAGGCTGCACACTGGACACTTTACAATAAACCTCTGACAAACTATATATATCAGCAGATAGCTAATGAACTCAAGATTCTAAAAAAAATATTTTTGGACACCAAAACTGCGTTGCTATTGGCAACCTGGCAGTTAAAGTGGCAACATGCTGTTTCGCGATAGACTGAGCTTGAGAAAAGATATCTCTGGAATGATTTAACCAATTGACATGAAATTTTCAGGATATATGTACCTTACCAATTTCTTGGAGATGAACAGAGGATTTTTGGAAATTTTGAAAACTAAGCGGATTACGAGGTTTTAAAAATAGCATACAAATTTGCTTGGCATGTCTATGCAATAATTCATGTTAGAAAATATATATTACAAAATCCTCTGTTCATCCCCAAGAAAATGGTGAGATACATAAATTCTGAAAATTTCATGTCAATTGGTTAAATCGTTCCAGAGATATCCTTTCTCAAAGGGTAAAATGTGCGGTTTTGAGAAAACGGCTTTAAAGTTTAGCATTATTTACAGTGCCTAAATTTAACGCCTAGATACCTAAATTCAAGACCAAAGTCTTACTGGAGATACTTAGAGATGCTTGTGTTTGTTGTGTTGTTCCAAGTACACACCTTCTAAACAGTTTACTGTCACGCAAAGTCATAAATACAGGCTTTAAGACTTCTAAAAAAACTGGAGGCAAGCATCTGCAATCTGCTCAACAGATATTTAAGCAAATTGACGTCTCCTTAAATCTATCTTAAAGCTCCTTTTTCGTCCTGTATACTTGGCACCAATATTGAAATGAGCAACAGCATCATACACACCAAATTTCAAGACGGACGCTCCTACAAAAACTCCTTTTGGTAGCCTGTTCCAGATCATACCAATCCAAGCATTTTTTTAGATTGCCAGGGGGGCGCAACCTACTGTTCAATTGCCACGACGACCGTAGTGTATTATGGGATATATTTTGAAAATAGGACAGCACCCAACATAGTCCTTCGCCACAAAAGAAATTTTATATGTCTCCAAGCAAGTGACAATTCAAACATTTCGAAATACTAGAGCCATACTTCAATACATCTATTTCACATATACGAAGTTAAATTTTAACATTTTTACTTGCTTCGAGACGGACTTAAAACCAGCCTCCCATACTGTCACGACAGTGTCTCCAGCGAACTGGAAAAATACGAGGACACGAATCGCAAAGTACTTCTATCACACAGTTCTTCGTGTGAAAAGGATCGGGATCACCAGACTTTATGATGTCTTTACCCAACTGGTAACATAGTTAAGCCTTTTTCAGGTTTTCACACAACAGAAACGTAGAAAATACGTCCTGCCGCGAGAACCGTTATGCTCTAGTAACAAAACAACAACCTCGTCCCCAGTACGTTTACCACGCGGTTCATTTAAAATTAACGAAAAAACCGTCTAAAATTTCAAAAACATACCAAATACACCGAAAACAGCCTGCAATGGCTAAACAAAGGTCCCAACCTTTGTTTTAGCAAAAAAGAAAAAATTTCATTTTTCCATCTATGCTTAGGTAGACCCCCACCTTAACCATTCGGCCACCCTCGCGCTTACATTCAAAGGTTCTATATTTTCTCTTTATAAAAAATTGGATCATGGGGTAACATAGGCTCCTGGGGGGATCAGAGAGGGCACATGTTGTATTATTCAAACGGGACAAATTATCAAATAAAAGTCCTTCCGGGACATATAAGTCCTTGAGAATCTAACGTAATTTAAGTTGTCGCTAAAAGTCTAAACGTTTAGTGTACATCATGCCTCGGAAGCGTAAGGACTGCCCCATCTGTGGAAAGAAAAGTTTACTCAAATTGTCCAACCATTTGGCTGACATCCATCAATTGTCCTCAAAAGATAGACAATCTCATTTGATTCGAGCTAAAGCTTCTCCTATAGATTTTGAAACTTTGTTAAAAGAATTACACAGACTTATCCGAAATACTAAGTACACAGAACAGGTACAATGTACGAAGCGGCCAAAATGGTATAAATAAGATTTTACAAACTCGGTCTGTTCAGTTTAATTATGTACTCCATACAGTTAACACATCCTTTCGGGCTCATGGTCTCTGGGAGGACCAAGACGGGGAAGACAACCTTTGTGAAACAATTGTTAGCCAACGCCCAAATCATGATAGATCCCGTTCCAGAAAATATCATGTATTTCTATTCCGAATATCAAGATACATTTGCTGAAATAGAATTAGTCGTGCCTGGTATTCAGTTTGTCCAAGGTTTGCCCCAGTCGATGCTGGATAGTATTAATCCCAAAACACGAAATCTATTTATCATTGATGATATGATGGGAGAAAAAGATGCAGAAATTGCTAAACTTTTTACGAAGAAATCGCACCATGGGAATCTCAGCGTGATTTATATCGTGCAGAATTTGTTTCATCAAAGCAAAGATCATCAGATCATTTCCCTTAACGCCAGTTATTTATGTCTGACGAAAAACGTTCGAGATGCAAGCCAAGTGACTCATCTTGCTAAGCAACTGTATCCTAGCAACACCAAATTTTTTCAACAGGCCTATCAGATGGCGACGAAAGAGCCTTACTCGTATCTGTTTGTCGACCTCACTCCGACATGTCCCGACGAAATCCGACTAAGGTCCGGGATCTTTCCGACAGATACACACTACGTGTACCAGCCCAGAGTATAAAAGGAGCTGTTCAATGACAATGCGATCATTTGACTATGTCTGCTTGTATAAGAAGGAACTGCGATGTTTTAAAAGTATTGGCAAAGTGTAATCCTCAACTGCGAAACGCAATTATAAAAGCTGCCGACGACGATATATTAGAAGCCATTAGACAGTGTCTTTTGAACGTGTGGTGTGAAACAATTAAGATTACTCCGAAAACGGCAAGGAAACTAGCCCCTTATAACGATCATATCAAGTTTGTTGCTGATAAACGTCATCCAGTAGCAAAAAGAAAGAAAGTCATTCTACAAGAAGGTGAAGGTTTTCAACCGTTTCTCCTAGCTCCTGTACTTGAACAACTGGCGAGTTTTTTAACCAAATAATGGAACACGTCAGGAGACTGGTGTTAGTTCCAGAACATATGACAGATAGAAAGAAACCCTTGGTCACTCCTGTAACAGCGCAGGTGAATGAACTAGATTCAGAAATGCAAAATCTTCTTAAACGTCAAGATATAACACAAGACGAGAAAGTGAAAATGTACGATCAGTCGCTTCAACGCTACCTGAATTATTACGATAAACGCATGAGTAGACCCGTACGTGTAAACGTCGTATCGACGCCCATAGCTGACGACGATAAGAAGAATCAGTGAATACAGAAGAGATTGCTGCACCCTCTGAGTTGCCTGAAGAGATAGAAACTGACATTTTAGAAAGTGTACCTGTAACAATGAAATCAAGAGCTCGACAGTTGGTTAAGAAACTTAAAGCGAATAAAGACCTCGTAGGATGGACTGACCAAGGACAAATGGTGTTTAAAGGACGACCAATTCTGGGTACAAATGTTGTTGACTTGATCAACGATTCTCTACGTCAACGAAAGAATTTCAACCCTGCTGGATGGCAGCTTTTCGCAAAAGCATTAGGAAACATGAATGTTCCCGAAGGCATTATCAGAAATGAAAATCGTTTAAGCATGGTACGAGAATATAAGACTAAAGATATTTCAGACACCTCCCCGCCCCTGACGTCATCTCCCGCAACATCAAAAAGAACAAAAGAAAAACAGAAACGAAGAGACAAAAACTTACATCCATATAAATGGGTTAAATAAATTTATTCCTTGTAAAACTTTTGATATTACAATAAAGTATATTTTTTACAACATTAATTGTCTTGTATTTATTACACACAATAATATTTACGCATAAAGTCACGAACTAGCATGTCATTCCATTCTTTTTTATTAGTAAACATGCCAACAATTGTTGACATGGCTATATTTCTACATCGATGTAAAGCATAAAATAAACAATATTGTCCACACACGCGAGACCCTAATGACTGTAAAGTCTGTTCATTCCAGGTAAAACTGATAGTATGATCTCGTAAAAACGTTTCAAAGCTTTTGCTATAAAATCCGGGTTCTTGTCCGTACGAGTCCAAAAATTCCCCTTGTCCATCTGAAGTGAGATAAATTGCTACCCAATGCGTACCAGGTCCATTACTAGAATCCACATTCAGAATAAAACCTCTAGGTCTTTTCGGTATCTGACTTGGTAGACGATCCGATGGTAACACGTCTTTAAATACGGTCTTGGTAAATGGATCACTTTTCAGGACGTTTAGGATTTGTAGAGTGTTCATCTTAACTGCTAAAGTCGCACAGAACGTTGCGGTTGGCGTCAATTTCGATAAGACTTTGAAATTCTCCAAGCACCACGATATTTATAGCTGCTGTCAGAGCCGTTCCAAATTGACATTCTATCGATACGTTTCCGTTTTTAATCGGTTGAATATGATCACTCAGGCACAGATCAGCTGTCAGATCAAACACGAATAAAGTGTACCCATTGGCGTACTCGTCTCGTGTAATACCATTGCCATCATTTTGAAATAACTTGTTAGTACCAGCATACAAGGTTTGGAAAGCGGACACGTAGTTACTTCCTCTCGCAGCAGCAAATTTCAGTTGTAAGGGTTTTCCAGGCAAATGTTCTCCATTTACCGTTAGACCAAGAGAAGTGATGTCGTAGTTTTTGAAATTGAAAGGATTTTTAGTATAGGTACCATTATAAGCATCTGCATCCACCATTCCGATAACCACTCGATCAGGTAGAGGGCCTTGAAATATATTTGGTTGATTTCCTGTCATATTTCCTCTCGGTACAGAAACCACTTTACAATTGACACGATTGATAGGGTACTTGGCCGTGACACGTTGAAGGGCATGGGTATGAGCCAACATAACGGTAGAAGAGACGTTGACACGTCGAACGCGAAATACACATTCTTCCAAAACCACTTTAAAGTCAGGATGATCTGCTGACGATACCAGGGAAAATGGGTTTCTCGAACGCACTAGCTTGAGTTTGATTGGCACAGCACCAAGAATATAACGGTCTTGTGCAAACAAGTCGGAATGGATTCTTCCTTCCATAGCCACAGACTTACTTTGGCTTGCATGAGCGTACCGCAGTTTCAAACCCTTGTTTGCATCGGCATCTCCTGCTACAGGGTTCACGATATCCATTCGACCAGCCTGATCTTTATAGAACAGCGCTGAGGTTAGATGAGATGATTTTGCGTCTTTGCTAAAATTCAGTACAGTTTCCATATAGGATCGGTAGGGATAAGCAGTGCTAGACGGTGTGACAAGTTTGTTGTTCAGGTAAACTTCTACTTGAGAAAATAAAGCATGCATCCACAGATTTACAGGTCCAACTTGAACATCTTCATCGATATTAGATCCATCATTGTTGGTTATTTTTGCTTTTACGTGTAGGTAACTGTTTGCTAAATCGGTATACACATCAGAATTTGCAGCACACAGAAACTCAATGGTGTCTGAAGCTCCAATGCTCGATACTGGATCTATATCTTCCCAAAATCCTTTGTTCATTTCTACTTGTGTAGCAGGCATTACAAATAAATCTAATTCTGATTTTCCACACTCACACGAATCTTTATGTATGGCACTAAAAGCTTGACTCATGATTTATATTTTATAAACGGTCCGATCTTTGCTTCCGTAGGCACAGATGTTTTCTTCTTCGCAGTTTGCGAACGACTGATGGTTTTACGTCTTGTGTTGGCTTTTATAGGAGAATTCACCCGTTTGCGTTTACGACCGGCTCCTGATTGGTTCGTAATTTGACGTACACCTTTTTGACCAAGATCTTTCAAGGCTTCAGAACCACGCCCTTTTATCGCTTGCTTTACATTATTCCCTGCCAGAACATCTTGGCCAACGTCTTTTACAGCTTGCAGAGCTCTTCTTCCAATAGCCTGAGCTCCTCGTTTTACCAGAGGTATTGCAAAGCGTGCAATACTTTTAAAAAAACTTCCAATGCCATAACCTTTCTGAATACGTGCACCTCGGAAACCAGGTAGACTTCCGCCTTGTTGTTTTCTCAAATAATGTTGTTGGAATTGCTTTACGTCTGGAATAATTGTATGTCTCATTTTTAAATGAAATACGAAGATCTCCGCTGTCTAAAGTGAAGTGTCACGATGGACTTCCCGAAGCCAAATGATACGTTTTCGTTTTTGTCGTCCTTTATATTCACTTCAATTGTTTCGAAGGACTTCACTTTGACAGGAATATATTGTAGGTTACGGAGACTGACGTTCACGTTTTCTCCATAACTTCCTTGAGTATTGACAATTCTGAGTAGGGGCACTTTGACATCACCGACAAACTGTGCATCCACGATATCGGTGTACACATACATGGCTGAAAATCCTCCGTTAACGTCTGCTACGTAAGGGCTTACGGTTTTCTTTTTAACGACTGTGTCTTGTTGAAACCCTAATGTTGTAGCAATATCACCAGATATCCACACCAGTCCACCTTTAGGCACATCAATCATGACTTTATGTTTACTTGCAATGTAAGAAAACTTTATCTTGGTTCGTGCCTCTTTGTTCATGCTACGGTTTAAAGCCCCCACGAGATCGCCAATGGTGTTATAGTAGCCATTTGGGATAAGACCCGTATCGTCGTATTTTGTTCCAGCGTTATAGAGAAACGTTTGTTGATTACCTTTTCGAATCGTGCTCCATGTATGGGGGTAGTATAACTCTGATAAAGCTACTTCCCAATCACCTGTCAGTTGTATAGTTTCAGCAAGCTTCACTTTAAAATTAGCTACAGTATTATCGGGAAAATATTCCATAGAGCTATTGCTTGGAAGCGTTAAATAAAACTGTGTTGCCATGTCGAAGAACAATACACAAATGAACACAAATTGTAAGGTACACACATTTTTATTTCGTTAAATCTTTTACATTATCAGCTGGTACCCAAGAATTAAAATCTTCAGGATAGCCTAACCATTTTACAAGATATTCTCTACGTTTACCCCGCATGCGTGACTTAATTACTCTTTCTATTCTATAAAAATCACTATCTGTCTTTGTAACTCTTTGCAATTCCTGTTCGTAAAATGTTCCTTGTAACTCTTCTCCGTGATAATCAGCAATCTTGTACACTGGCGGTCGTCTGGGTACTCGCTTCGTGATGGTGAACACCTCTTCGGTCCAGTTAGGTAAGTAGCCTTTCTTGAATGTACGTCTTGCTTTGCTAATCCGGACTTGGTCACCAATGTTAAATTTATATTTGATGGGTTTGCTGGACTCATCACCATACAGTTTTTGCCATACAATACTCTCGTTTTCTCGATTGACATCAGCCGGTCTCATCCCAATACTGCGGTGTCTCGAATGGTTGTAGGAATATACTAATTTTTGTAGTACATCGGTATATTTCAACGTATTCTTTGCTGTAAAATATTTCCACATTTTTCCCTTTAACGTTCGGTTAAATCGTTCAACGATGGATGCCTTGGTATCGTTGTGTGTTGTAAAAAATCGAATATGTTTGTCCTTCAATAACTTTTGAATGCGTTTATTGGTAAATTCAGTTCCTTTATCGGTATGAAGTGTTTCGGGCTTCCTTCCTTTCTTTAGTATCTTTTCAAAGGCTTTAACCAAACTCTCGCCAGTCTTTGTTTTTAATGGTTCCACCCACGCAAATTTGGACAGTACATCAATAACAGTCAAAACGTATTTATAACCATTATTTGTTTTACTAAGCGAATCCATAATTACTAGATCGGCCTCCCACTCCTCGTCCATCGCTCCAACAATAACACGATTTCGCTTAAAATTATGTCGTATGGGTTTATGCAAAGTATAGGTATCTTGCTGTCTAAGCCATGTTTTTATCTTGTTTCGGGATATCTGAAATTTACCATCACTTTTTACGACACGGTGCAAGGCATCTACGCCGCCAAAACTTGCCGGACTTTTTGGGTTGTAGTACAGGTCGTGAAGATACTGTTCCGCCATCTAATTCGGATGCCTGTATCACAATTTTTCCCCCACAGCACGCCGAGATGCAGCGAATCTTTCGAAAAATATTACGAAGGGCTATTTGTGGTAAACCGCCACAGCAAGTCATGTTCACACGATTAAGGTCGGAGATAAATGAATGAAAAAGGGCAAGGACGCAACATATATACACTCAGGCGATATATTCATATATTAATTTCAGGAACAGTTGACCAAGCAATCGTAACGACGAATTCTTACGCCTCTTGTAGTGTGATAAATCTACGTTGTGGAAATCGTTCACCGTTCGTCGAACGGCCTCTCGAACCGTTTGGTTATCGTAAGAATCGCTAACTCTGTACACGAAAGCGAGATAAGCGACTATTCTTCCAAAATTATTTGGATCCATTTCTTCATAGATGTGATGAAGGTTCACACGATCTAATTGATCGCTAAAACTATCAAACAGGTGTCGATGATCGTCAAGACATGTCTGAATATAAAATGATAACGTATCTTTATCAATATCAACGTTATGTTGTTTCAACTCATCAAAAATTGTATCCATAGCGTATGCGTATTAGTCTATAACAATTCGTGTTCACACGACAAAAGTTGGAGAGAAATGAATCACAAAAAAATCAGGTATAAACATATATTTATTAGATAGATAATTAGAATACAAAATTATACATGTTCAGTAAATGTTCAGTTTTTTCAAGTCTATAGTCAAGTCATCTACCGACTTTTGAAAAAGGTACTTTTCGTAGGCTTTCTTATGATCAGTTTCATGGCTCGTGAATGTCTCTCCAGTCTTTTTGACTGTATATCTGTAAGATGGTGGCATACTAAACAGAACAGTGGAGAATGGTTCAAGGGGATCTTCTTCCGGTTTCCATTCGAAAAAGTCACAGGAGTTTTCTCTCTCGTTGGGACACGAGTAAAACAGACGACCTTGGTTATCACCTTCTTTCTTGACTTTACACGTACGACACACCAATCCATGTTTACAAAATGGTTTGGGACTCTCAAAGATGTCTCCCCATTGCCAAAACGAACAGGGGTTTTCTCGCTCAGAGCAAACGAAATAAGGTCTTCCATAACTTTCTTTCATCTTATCTTTAACCATTCGCATCGTCGCCAATCTCTGATGGTTAGGACACACTGGATGTATACAATCACTTGCTCGAAAAGAGTCCACAGCTTTCCCGAACATGTAACAGTCTTCTTCTGGGCAGAAGAACTCACAACTAGGTTTCTGTCCACAGAACCAAAAAGTACCATTCCTGGTTGTCGAGACAGACGCAGATTTACCATGTAAACATTCCATTGCAGCGATGTTGTACTTAACCAGAGAAAGACCAAATGAAAGTAAATGACTGTACGGCAACACTGAGTTTATATCACCCACTCTATGTGCATTAATTACCTTCGGGCGTCACACCCGGCGTCACACCGGGCGTCACACGGGGGCGTCACACCGGGCGTCACCGGGCGTCACACCATCGGGCGTCACACGGAATATTCAATGAGGCGGCATCCCTTTGAATGCTATATGGGGGGGGGGGGGGGGGGGGTTATATCTACTAGGGTTGAACCAGATGATTTTCCTTCCCCTATTTATTTTCTGGTTGTTAGCACTTGTGTCGTGATTGGTTGGATTGAACTCTAGGGTATCTTTATATCCACTGGCCTTAAGTGCAGTAGTGTTATAATACGGTGCCGCTTTGTCGAAGATCTCTTTGCTGGATGATATGTTGCTAATTCGCTTGCTTATATTTTGCGGCAATTGCTTAATAATGTTCGGAGGGTGGTTGGATTTGGTGTGGATGTAGATAGGTTTATCGTTCGGTTTCTTGTATGGTTTATAGGTTTCATGATCTGATGGAAGGTTGAAGGTGACGTCAAGGAAATTTACTTCTTTCAGGTTGGCTTGTATTGTTATTTTAAGGCCATGATATTTGAATACTTTGGTGATTTCTTTTCGGATTTTGTCAGATATTTGGCTGGTGCTGCAGAATGCTGCTAATCAGTCGTCTCGATATAGCCCAATTTGTGACTTTCCATATTTCTCGGATAGTTTGCCTATAGGATGTAATAATTCGCAGACTTCGGCGCCATCATATCTATCCATAGTTACATCGAAGGTGTTGTCGTTGTCTTTCTTCATCCATGCTGTGCCTTTATCGAATAATAGGGACTTGAGCACTCTTCTTCTGGGAAATATCCATGATTATCAAGTTATTTATCTACCTATTCGCTCCTTGTCTGTTGAGCACTCTCTATTTCCCGCAAGACTAATCTAAAATGGAACAACGAACCTTCGACTACTCACTGAAGAATATCCCAACACCATCCGAGAAACTATACACGAAGAGACTTATTGAGAAAGTGGAAGATATCACTAAGTGAATGAGGTGGAAAGCGCATTTCTTCGAACAGGAAGAGAGGTCCAATGACAAACAAGAAAAGTTCGGATTTAAGTCAAGAAAATGCCCACCACAAGTCAAAGACATGGAAAACTTTGAATGCGACTTGATAGAAATGACACAAAACATCAAATTCAGGAAAACTAACAACACACTTCAAAGAACACTGAACACTGAACACTGAACACTGAACACTGAACAAAGATATCAAATCTGTAAAAACCTCCAAGAAAGCGTTCATCCCAGCCGACAAAACAAGAAACATGTACGAAATGGACAAAGACACGCACGACAAACTGTTACACGAGAACATCACTAAATCATATAAGAAATGTGACAACAACACTTACAACGAAATCAACAACGAAGCAAAGAAAATCGCAACCAAGCTAGGAATCCAGGACAGAACTACAACACTCGCCAAGCAACAAGCCTTTATTACCCTTAACGACCATAAGGAGAACTTTCACAGCGCCCCGAAATGCAGACTTCTAAACCCAGCCAAAAGTATACCCTAGGACGCGTCAGCAAACAGATACTAGAACGAATAAATACAACTATCAAACAGAAAACCCAAGTACACCAATGGAAGAGCACCAAAAACGTGATCGACTGGTTCAAAAGCTTAGAAGATAAGAGTAAATGCAATTTCATACAGTTTGACATTGTGGACTTTTATCCATCTATTTCTGAGGAACTCCTGACACAAGCCATCCTCTACGCCAAAGAATTTGTTCCGATCAGCGATGACGATCTAGAGACTATAATGCACGCACGCAAGTCCCTATTATTCGATAAAGGCACAGCATGGATGAAGAAAGACAACAACACCTTCGATGTAACTATGGGTAGCTACGATGGCGCCGAAGTCTGCGAATTAGTGGGCCTATACATCCTAGGCAAACTATCCGAGAAATATGGAAAGTCACAAATTGGGCTATATTGGGACGACGGATTAGCAGCATTCCGCAGCACCAGCCAAATATCCGACAAAATCCGAAAAGAAATCACCAAAGTAATCAAAGATCATGGCCTTAAAATAACAATACAAGCCAACCTGAAAGAAGTAAATTTCCTTGACGTCACCTTCAACCTTCCATCAGAAACCTATAAACCATACAAGAAACCGAACGATAAACCTATCTACATCCACACCAGATCCAACCACCCTCCGAACATTATTAAGCAATTGCCACAAAATATAGGCAAGCGAATTAGCAACATATCATCCAGCAAAGAGATCTTCGACAAAGCAGCACCGTATTATAACACTGCACTTAAGGCCAGTGGATATAAAGATACCCTAGAGTTCAATCCAACCAATCACGACACAAGTGCTAACAACCAGAAAATAAATAGGGGAAGGAAAAGCATCTGGCTCAACCCTCCATATAATGTAAATGTCCAGACAAATGTCGCCGAGAAATTCCTCAGTCTCCTCGATAAACATTTCCCAAAAAAACACAAGCTCCACAAAATTTTCAACCGGAACAATGTCAAAGTTAGTTATAGCTGCATGCCGAATATGTCTAGCATCATCAACTCTCACAACATGAAAATCCTCAGTAACAAAGATGAAATCCACCAAAACCGCAAGAAATGCAATTGCAGAGCTAATGTACCATGTCCACTCCAAGGGACATGCCTCACCGAAAACCTGGTGTACCGAGCGCACGTTACCAACAACACAGACAACAATGACACAAACTACATCGGACTAACAGAAAACACTTTCAAAGACCGTCTTTACAAGCACAGAAACTCATTCCGACACCGAAACAAACTTAATTCTACGGAGCTATCAAAATATATTTGGACCCAACCGGACAAAAACGTCAACATCAACGAGATAGAATGGTCGATCCTAGACAGAGCGCCTGCTTTCAAGAATGGCTCAAAAAGATGCGAGCTTTGCCTATCCGAAAAATACCACATAATCTTCCAAAAATTCAACCTACTGAACAAACGAAACGAACTTCTATCAAGTTGCCGCCACATGAACAAACACCTATTGTGTAATTTTAAAGAAACACCGCCTGACAATTAGCAATTCAAATTCCACGCACCGATCTGTATGTAAACTCATCAGCTAGAGTATCGAATTTCATTAGTCATCTGAAGATTGCCTTTGGCATGAAACACAGTGTAATGAGATGTTGTATATATCTTAGATAATCCCATATATATATATATATATATATATATATATATATATATATATATATATATATATATATATATATATATATATATCTTGCAGTAAATGTCCCATGCTTTACATCGGAGAAACTGGAAGACGTTTAGGTGACAGGTTTGTTGAACACCTTCGTGATGTCAAATACAATGTGCCAAACAAACCTTTTGCCAGGCACTTCAACAGTGCCAACCACTCCTTTTCCAACATGAAAATCTGTGCCATTCAGCCCATTACGGGTTGTAACGATACTCGTCGTAAACAAGAAATGCGTCTCATTTACAAACTTGGTACCATTCACCCTCACGGCCTCAATGAGCGATTCTCTTTCATTTAGCTCACTCCACCACCATATTCCACACCTTTTCCTTAACCTTTTTCTGATGATTTAAATAGTAATTTATAACCTGTTTCTTTGCCTATTTGCAGGTACCTGACCCACAAATTGGGTCAGCACCTGCACACAGGTTAAAATTACATATTAATTTATTTGTTTACTTTGTTTTTATTGGCTTACATGTGTTCATGTGATTCCCATTGTAGCTCTGCTATAAATACGCGTGACCACATGTGAGTTGTTTACTAATTTCTCCTGACGAAGGGCCTTCGCTCGAAACGTCGAGAAGATTTTTCTCTGTTTTTCAGGCCAACGTGACTTAACCCTGGTAATATATATATGTATATATATATACATACATATATATATATATATATATATATATATATATATATATATATATATATATATATATATATATATATATATATATATATATAAAAGCTTCTAGGACAGCGTCGGCCACGGTTGAAATCCAAATATTACCAGGGTTAAGTCACGTTGGCCTGAAAAACAGAGAAAAATCTTCTCGACGTTTCGAGAGAAGGCCCTTCACCAGGAGAAATTAGTAAACAACTCACATGTGGTCACGCGTGTTTATAGCAGAGCTACAATGGGAATCACGTGAACACATGTAAGCGAATAAAAACAAAGTAAACAAATAAATTAATATGTAATTATATATATAAATATATATATATATATATATATATATATATATATATATATATATATATATATATATATATATATATATATATATAATTCCACATAATTCCCAAGGCCCAATCTGTGTCCAGTGAGGATGAACTTCGTCCAATCTCTCTTACGGCTTGTCTATCTAAAATCTTAGAAGACTTTATTGTTAAGTGGATGATGGAAGATGTTAAACATAAAATCGATAGCTTAAAGGGAACATCAACTACTTTTTGCCTTATCGACATGGTCAACAACTGGCTGAAATCATTGGACGCTTAGTCCCATTATCTCAGAGTCTGCTTTGTCGATTTTAGTAAAGCTTCTGACCGCATCAATCACAACATTCTAATTACAAAATTGTTGTTGCTAGGGGTTAGGGAATCACTTATTTTAGAAAACAGTAAATTTTCTAGCTTACGAATAGATAAAACACTCGATCGAAATTCACAATATCAACTGATTTATTTATAAAAATATGTACAAAAATATATACTAATCATGTGATCAAAACTGGAAAAACCAGTTATGTAAATAAACAGTAAAATCACTGTCACGTGTCCGATCACGTTTTCAACACTCCCCAAAGTTTATTCACTCTAGTGATAAACTTTTAACAAGAAATTCAAACAAATTTAAGAGTTCTGTTCTCTTCGAACAAGTTCTCCAATTACCGCAGCGTTACGTCGGGGTCTTGAGCTATTGTCTTGCACAACTGGATCAGATTGATTAGCAATCGGCCGCATCGGTTGTTGCAATTCGTTTTCATCACTGGCTTTCACTTCAATGGGAATCAAATGTTGCACGACCCTTCGCAAATAAACTGGACATTTATCACTGTTTGCCACCTTGACGATAACAGCGCGTACCTTTCCATCAGCTCCTGGAATAAGTTCCTCTACCTTTGCGAGTTTCCAATTACATCGTGCAGTCGAGTCCTTCTTCAATACCACTATATCTCCAACAGATACTTCCTGGGCGTTGTCTCCTTTCGTTACATTCGATTGTTCTCGTAGTCCGGTTAAGTATTCTCTCCTCCATTGTTCAGTCAGTTGTTGCAACAGATTTCTGTGATGACGAGCTCTTCTCGTCAAAGCCTTGTGGGTGCTGATAATTTCATGATGAGCGCTGTTTGGTGTTGAGCTAATACGCCGTCCATAGATAAGATTTGAAGGAGTCAGCGGATAAGAAATTGACTCTGTATCGTCATAAACATAAGTAATAGGTCTGGAATTGATCACCGTCTCTATTTCCACCAAGATCGTACGAATCTCTTCATAATTCAACGTCGAACGTCCCAATATTTTCTTGAGAGGTCTTTTAATGCTCCGAACCAGTCTCTCCCAAAACCCGCCCCACCAAGGGGCTTTTTCGATGATGAAATTCCAGGTGATTCGATTGTCGACAAGGTAGCGTTTCACCTCGTCCGACCTGGTTATTCTGCGCATTTCTTTGTTTGAAGACTTGAATGTCTTAGCGTTGTCGGAGGTTAAAGTAGCGGGTAGTCCTCGTCGACTAGAGAATCTTCTGAAGGCCAGCAAGAAATCTGAAACATTCAAACTTCGGCAAAGTTCCAAGTGTACGGCTCTCGTCGAAGCGCATGTAAACAAACACACGTACACCTTATTAGACTGCTTGTCGTCACCCTTTAGCGCCTTTGAATCGAAATAAATGGGACCTGCAAAATCTAGTCCAACGTGCGTGAAAGGTGGATCATCTGAAACTCTAGTGTATGGCAAATCGGTAGGTTGCTGAGGTTTGTAGAAGGCTCCTTCATGTTTGAGGCAAACAACGCAATGTCGGATGACTTTCTTTACCGCTTCACGTCCACGGATGACCCAGAAACGTTCCCTTAATGTGGTCAGAGTGTCCCTGATTCCACTGTGAAGTACAGCTTTATGAGTATGATCGATAAGCAAGCTGACAAATTTGTAGTAAGACTGGATTCTTGCTGTTTGATGACAACGTACTATTACCAATCCTTCCACCACAACGGACGACTCCCCGTTGATCCAGATATAGACCAAATTGCGTAACATATTTTAATGTCAAAGAACTCTCGTCCTTTGACTTCTTCTGTGTAAGAAATCTAATTTCTTTGTCGAAAGAACTGGCTTGGACAGACTTGATCCACAACGTTTCTGCATCGTACAACTCCGAGGCTGTAAGGATTTCGTTAGTTGACGTACGAGTTTCCTTCGATAATACACGATTCTTTAGCTCTTTAATAAATTTCATTACCAAAGCTGTAACGCGAAGTAACTTTGTTTGGTTGCCAAAACGCTCGATGTCGATTACTGCGTCGATGTTTGGAACTGGGAATTCGGACGAATTCAATAACGAGTAAGAAATATTAGGCGTGTTCTTTGTAGCTTCTTGTAGCGCTAATTTGTTTTCTTCTTGTGTCGATTGAGGTTTAGGCCATTCACACTCTGGTCGGAGTAGAAACGATGGGCCATTCCACCAAGTTGTGTTGACAGAAAGGTCCTTTGCGTTTAGGCCACGAGAAGGAATGTCGGCGAGATTCAATTGGCCTGGACAATGTCTCCACGAATCCTTGGAGGTTAAACTTCGTATTTCTTCTACGCGATGCTGTACGTATTGCTTCCATATTCGTTCGTTCTTTATCCAACACATGGTGGTCATGGAGTCTGTCCAATTGATTGTTCTCAATTGCTTGACGGTCGAATTAAACTGGTTGACAAGTCTTGCAAGTAGAACTGCTCCCAACAATTCCACGCGAGGAATTGTTTGCTTCTTTATTGGTGCTACTCTAGACTTTGAAGCTACCAAAGGGACTTGAATTCGGCCATCTTCATAGATCGAACGCAGGTAAATAACTGCAGCATATGCACGGTCTGAAGCGTCACTGAAACCATGAATCTGAATTTCCACAGGGCTCGATGAAAAGTAACAACGGGGAATGCGTACCTTGTTGAGGCATTCCCACTCGTCTAGAAGTGACCTCCATGTTTGAAGCAGATTTCCTTCTAGGTCGCCATCCCAGTTGGTTTTGTTAAGACAGAGTTGTTGAAATAAGATCTTCATTTGGATGGTAGAAGGCGTCAAGAATCCAATCGGGTCAAATATCTTGGCTGTCAGATTGAGAACTGAACGCTTCGTCTCAGGAAGAGACTTTCCATACTTTGCCAAATCAGTTAAGTCGAAGAAAAATTCATCAGTATGTGTGTCCCAGTTCAGTCCCAGAACCTTGACAGTGGAATCGTTCTTTAATTCCGAATTTCCAATTGTAGTCGATGATTTTGCATATGACTCGTCATCTTCGGTTGTGACATTCGATGTTGATTTGGCGTGCTCGTGCAAGGTTTCATAATTCTCGATAGACTTCAACAAACTGTGCGAGTTCGAATTCCATTTGCGAAGGTTGAATCCACCCTTTGCCATTATTTCCTTTGATTTCTTGTACACGTTGAAGGCTTTCTCTTCATTCTCCTCTCCAGTGATCAAATCATCCACGTATAAAGACTTCTCCAATAATTCTACCATCTCAGGCTCGCTTTGTTTAAACGAACGTAAATGATGCTCTATCGTTGCACCTAAGATCGAAGGCGATGGTCGTAGGCCAAACACAAGTCGGTTGAAACGATATACTGCTATTTCGGGCTTCGAGGAAAATGGGTCTTCATACCACAAGAAACGGAGCATGTCTCTGTCGACTGGCTTGATACCCACCATTAAAAAAGCTTTCTCTATGTCACCAGTGAGACCGATCGCGTTCCATCGAAACTTCGTTAGTTGATCAAAAACATGAGGGATGTAATTTTCACCGACTTCTAAGCAATCATTCAAAGATCGCTCTTCTTTTGAATACTTGGCTGATCCATCGTACACGACTCGAACTTTTGTTGTCTCACGATTTTTTCGGACTACCGCATGGTGAGGTGAATAATGAACTCCCTTCGACTTCTCTTCAGTTGCATCACTGATCGGTCCTAGGACCCTTTCAACTATCCCCTTTTGTAGTTGATCTTTGACGATTTCATCATAATCGCGAAGCAGGTTTGGCTCGTTTTTCAGCTTGTGGTGTAAGGACTTCAACCGGTTTTCACACATTCGGTAGTTGGTCGAAGATGGTGAATAATCTTCTATCCAGGGCAAACCCACTTCGTAACGACCATCACTTTCTTCGAAGACAGGTTGTTTACTTTGGTTCACTGATAACGATGGTTGACCATTGGATTTCTCTTCAAGATCTTTATCATCTCTTATGCCGATACTGTCGGTTTCCCAAAATCTTCTTAACACAGCCACTACTTCATCATCGGTTTCGAATTGACAGGGAGGTGGTGCACCAGAAATAATCAAGTTGGTGGTGGAGGCATTGTTGTAGGGTGTTGATGAATCTGTTGGACCAGAAACAAGCCAACCCAATTTACTATTTACGGCAGTGGGACCTGACTCTCCTCGAACAGATTCACTTGAAACAATGTCCCAATAGTAATCGGAACCAATGAGTACATCGATTGTATCGTGGTTGGCATTGTCAAAGTCCTCGGCCAAGTCTAAATCTTGAAGGTGAGGGTGGTCATCGAGATTCACTCTCAAAGGCAAGGCTGAGCATATAACTGGAAAAGTTAATGCAGAAATATCAATTGTTTCAGGGTTTCCAGGTCGTTGGAGTCGTAGGTGGACCAGGTCGCTCTTCTGTGTCTTGAAACGATTCTCACCAAATGTATTGATATTGAGCTTCTCGCGCTGAACAGACTTCAATTTTAACTTGGAACGCAAATGTTCTGTTAAATATGAGCGCTGACTTCCGTTGTCAAGGAGAATTCGGACAGAAACAGAAACGTCTCCGGTTTCATCAAGAGCAATAGCTTGGGCTGTTTGCAAAAGCACTCCATGTCGTTTCTTTCCAGCTGTGTTGCTCGTAGTAGTTACACTAACTGTTTCACTTGTTGTGGTGTCACTTGAAACTTGTGTCGGAGTTTCTTCCAACTTCTTTACATGGACCTTGTCGCAGATTGATTGATGATGACGTTTGTTACAATGTCTACAGTTCCTTTCGCTTGTGCAATCTTTCAAGTGATGTCCCTTTCGAAGACAATTATAACACCGACCGTGTTTTGCGAGGATTTCCTTTCGACTTTCGTAGGCAGTCACAACTTCGCAGGATGCAGAATAATGTAAACCACTACAGAAGGCACAACGAATCTTAAACTCCCCTGACCCTGTTGTTTTTGTAAACAAAGCGCTGCCACCGAGCGGCATATGACCTTTGTTGTTACCTGAAGGCTTGCGGTTGTCAATACCACTTGTTTTTGTCCCTTCGCTAGATTCTCGGGCGTCGATTTCGAATTTGATGGCTTCGAGAAGGTCGTCTATTTTCCAAATTTCGTTGGTGTTCTTACGAGCGATTTGCAGTCTTACATCACTGGGAAGTTTAGACATGATAATAGGTATTAAAAGACTTCCATATTGATCAGATGACACACCAAGTGATGCCAAACCTCTCGCGTTTACGCTGATTCTGTCGTACACATATCGTAGTGAAGATAGTCGACCATCAGTGCTGGCTTGAATTTTTAGGATTTCATCCATGTGCGCTGATATGATGATTTGTGGTTTGCCAAAACGTTCTTGCAACATTTTAATGGCGTCGGTGTAATTTGCACTTGTGAGAGTTAAACCTTGAATAGCTCTCGCGGCGTTGCCTTCGAGTTGAGCGTTTAAATAGTTGAACTTGTCGATTGGGGATATATCACTGTTCAAATGAATTGCATTGTTAAACGAGTCCCAAAATGAGGTCCACTTCGTTACATCGCCTTTGAACTTCGGTAGAGATAATTTTGGTAGACGTGGTTTGACGACGTTGCTTGTATGACTTTGAGTTGTATCCGACTGAACATAAATGGTAGGTTGTTGACCACTGCTAATAACGACTGGTTTCGCATCTTTGATCTTCTTTCGGCATTCGATAATCCTGGCTACGATTGACTCGGAATCTTCGATTTCTTTTGTGATGTCGTTTAAATCGCACAATGAAGTGATTTGTTCGTCGATATCACTGAGGGTCTTTTGTTTCCCTTCCAGTAAACAGCTAATAACCTCGAGTCGGCTTGTTATTTCCTCAGTGGGTTCTTGTGATATTAAATCGCTCGTCTCCCTTTCTAGTTTTGTGCATACTCCTCGATGGGCTCCTCTGATCGCCTTGAGTCTTTCGATCTTCGAAGTCGACATGTCGTTTACTCGTATAATCTCGTATATTCGCCTCTCGTATTATTCGTCTCTCGTTTACGATCTCAGCCCCACGTTGGGCGCCATTTAGAAAACAGTAAATTTTCTAGCTTACGAATAGATAAAACACTCGATCGAAATTCACAATATCAACTGATTTATTTATAAAAATATGTACAAAAATATATACTAATCATGTGATCAAAACTGGAAAAACCAGTTATGTAAATAAACAGTAAAATCACTGTCACGTGTCCGATCACGTTTTCAACACTTATTCCATGGATTTGTGACTTTCTTTCCAACCGCCGCCAGTCGGTAAAGATTGATGGTTTTCAATGTAATTGGGCCTTTGTTAATGGTGGTGTACCTCAAGGAACAAAACTAGGACCTATCTTGTTCCTAATAATGATTAACGATCTGGAATTGAGATCTTCTGACACAACCCATTGGAAATATGTAGATGACGTTACAATTTCAGAGATTTTGACGATAAATGAGCCCTCAACTCTCCAATCCGACGTTGATGCAATCCAACTTTGGGCAACGCGTAACGATATGAAGTTAAACGGTAAGAGGTGTAAGGAAATGACAATCAGCTTTCTTCGTAATCAACCGGATATACCTCGACTTTGTATAGATGGACAACCACTTGATCTGGTTTCCTCGTTCAAAAGTTTTGGGTGTAACTTTAAATAACAAACTCAACTGGAAAGACAATATAGAAGTAATGGTGAAGAAAGCTTCCAAACGCTTATACATCATGCGTGTCCTACGTCGTAGTGGTGTTCCTTCGTCCGACCTCCTGGTGATTTACTTTTCTTTAGTGAGGTCAATCCTTGAATACGCTTGCCCAGTCTGGCATACTAAGTTACCAAAATATTTGTCCGATAAAATTGAACTTGTTCAAAAAAGAGCTTTGCGCATAATTCATCCTGGAGTCCATTACGAAGATGCCCTAAATGTTGCACAATGCCTTCGTTTAGAAGATAGACGACACGACCTATGCAATAAAACTTTTAAGAAGATCCAAGAGCCTAGTTCCCATCTTCACCACCTCCTACCCGCGACCCGCGAGGACATGCATGGGCACAATTTACGTCATAACTTTAACTATTCTCTCCCGAAATGTCGGACAGATCGTTTTAGAAATAGTTTTATACCGGCAATGTGTTCTAGTTTTATTAGTTATTAGTTAAAGTGTAAATATACTGAAATTTTCAATCATTGGTTGTAAACATTGTTAATATTGTTAATATTTTATTATACTATTTTTAATCCGTAAACACATTGTAATTCACCATTTTGGTGCGAAAATGTGATAATAAACCATTATATTATATTATTATTATATTATATTATACATCAAATCGCCAACTTTCGCGGCTCAAGCGAAACAAAATCTTTGTCAGAAAAATTGGTTTACAAATGACCGAAAAAGGAAAGCTAAGAAGAGATGTTGCAGTGGGATGAACCAAACAATATTAAACACGACTAGAAACCATTGAAAAAGCATGAAAAATTGCGGTAAAGATCGGAAAAGATGCCGCCAAATATGACTGAACAAAACAAAAAGATGTTTCTTCATGTGTCTGTTCAAAGCCAAGCAAGAGACTTATGCACTGGTACATCTTGGCTCGAGAGAGAACAGTGAATTGAAAGGAACATCAACACAAACAGCTTTTCACATTTTGAAGAGAATGAATTGCTTTTTGCTAAGAACCGAACGAAAAAAACACGGAAATCAATCGCCGTAGCCGTATGGCAGTGTTTGCAGCATCTGAGCAGAGCCAAAAGAAAATTTAACGGTAAGCAGTGATTCGTATTTAACTTACCAGCTTTCTTTAGCTGATTAGAGTCGGTATATATCCAAAACCTTTTCAGTATTAAACTCAGTTAAAACAGCAAAAATCTTGTCAAATAATATACATTGTCCCAGGCGTTTTTTTCTTCCATGGTTCGAGTGAAACTTTGCATTATAGTTCTTCCTGGTTAGTTTTTCCTCTCTTATATCTATAGTCAGTTTCAGGCTGTTACCTACGTTTTTTTCTGTTCTAATGTTTTTCTTTGAGGTTCAACATTATATTTGGAACATGAGGAATCATATTATTAAAACAGTTTAATAGGCACCTTGATATAAGCGTCTGTAATTATTGTTTGTTTTTGCTATCAGTTCCTGGTGCTATTAGGCCGTTACACAAGTTTTTCCTCAGCCACTGCTTTATTACTTTGGAATAAAACATTGCTTTGGAAATTGGTCAATAATAGAAGAACTACATTCATAAAAGTGATAAAACAGTATGTAAAGGAGGCCACGAGGGCAAGGGTGTTTATATTTGTATACAAAAACAGAGCAGGTGCTTATTTTAATTGGGGCGGGGTGTATTTGCTGCCTCTTTGGCATTCTTGGGTCCAGTCTTCACGCCGATCTATATAAACCGTGCAGTATAATTCTCGATTTTGTCGATCGATGTTTGTTTGTTTGTATGTTCGCGCGCTAAACGATAACTCGTTTTAACTGTCGAGCCGCCGGCCAAAAGTAATACGGGCGCTTCATATCATTTCCTCGTGGTTTTTCTTGAAGCTCAGTTCGGAAGAGATTCCTCGTGTCTTTTTTCCTTAAAATTGTGGTAAGTAATGTTGTCCTGTAAGTATAAACGTTGGCTTTTTATGCTCGGGCGCATTCTGTCAGTATGAACGTTGCCCTTTTGGCTTTTTTAAGCTCGGGCGCTCCGAATCCTCGTGTTTTTTTGGCCAAGACAAAGTGTGAGAGAAGCGAAATTGACTTACTAGAAATACATGAACGCAACAACCCCGCTTTATATGCATTTTTAAACCCCCCTTCTCTCCCCCCCCCCCCTCCCCTAATTTCTGTTTTTGTTGTATTAAACTCAGTGAAACTTTTGTGTATTAAACTCAGTGAAACTCAGTGAAACTGAAACTTTTCAAAGCCAGTAAAGAATTTTGCTCTGGTGTATTCTACATAACTCGAGAGGGAACGCTGAAGAAATTTGAAACAAACGGCTTTTTAGATCATGAAGAGAACTGAATGATGCCTTGTCATATTTATGTGTCAACAACGAAAAAAGTAAGAAACCACGAACGAGAAAAACAATCCGAAAAGAGTAAACTGAATTGGCAGTGTTTGTGGACACAAAAGCAGAAGAAAGTTTAACGGTAGGAGATTCGTATTTAACAGTTTAGCTGAGTTAAAACAGAAGAAATCTTGAAAATGAAAATTAATATAAATGATATATTGTATAGAATTGTCTTTCAACGCTAGGACGTTGACATTGTGTGATTTGTGTCTTTTCTTGGCCACTGTTTATATATATTTTTGAATGAAAATTTGTCATTTGGTTCATCTCGTTTTGGGTTTTTTTTAATATTGACATTGCATATCCTTTCGGTGTGTCAATACCATAGAAATAATACACGACTACAGGTGAATCTTGCTAGCTAATTTTCTGGATGTTTTCTGATCTGTGTTCATACATTTCGGTCGGCATCGTTTTCTGTCTTTATTTTATCGTATTAATTTTTAGAATTTTTCCAGTGGTTTTAAGTCGTATTTATTGTTGTCTTTTTCTCGCTGCCACATCTCTTGTTAGCCTTCTTTCTTTGGTCTTTTTTCATAGTAATATTAATGTACATTTTAGCTGAAACCATTTTTTCTGGCAAAGATTTCTTTCGTCATGATCGTTGAAAAACTATTTTGTAATCCAACCGAACTTATAAATTATAATTTGCTGACGTAAATTTAAATAATTTGAATAATTTAACGGATTAGTTACCAGTACCCTGCTATTCGAACTGCGCAAGTTGTGGATTTGATAACTATATATATATATATATATATATATATATATATATATATATATATATATATATATATATATATATCGCAGAATTTCTTTCCCACTTGCGTGTAATTTCGCGTGTACTCCACGCGTGTCGAGATTAGCACCCTCCCCCGGGCTCGGGGACTAAAAACGTTGTCAATTTTAATAAGCTTATAATCAATCTGTGATGTCACTGTTTGTTTGTGAAAGTGTTCATCAAGGTGACGAACGTTTTAGTGGCGATTCTCGTGGGAAACAGTGCTCTTATATCAGTTTATCAGCGCTATTTACCGAACAAACGATTCCTGTATTTGAGTGGAACTGCGAAACTGTCGACAGCATATTGTCACTAGGCGACAGCATATTGTCACTAGGCGACCGCATGTACCTGGATGCTCTTGGAGACGTTATCATTGTGGACCCTACTGCATCGATGAAACTTTTTTTGTGGGAACAATATGTTGACTGCTTGGAAGCAAACACCACGTATCTATTAAAGAATCTTCGCTTAAAGCAAGATAACGCGGGAAATAAGTTTTTAAATACGCCAAAATCAGACCTGTTCTCCTAACGAAGAGGTGCAAGAGTTCACACAGGCCCTTCCTGAAGATTTCCATACACTATCAACAATTCAAGCACAGGTGGCTTTGCTTGGAGTAGAGTCAATTTCATCATACCTCACATGCTTTAAATGTGGGAGAAAGGCTACTCTCAAACCAGAAAACAACACCCTTGTCCAATGCGAAAGCTGTAAAATGGTCCAGAAAGTTGCGTCTTGCAAGAAACAGTGGTTTTTGAGAGTTCTCTTTGAGAATTTGAGAAAATCTGGCGATACGTTTAGTTTATCTATCTACAATGAAAATGTGGAGACGATAACACAGTTCGTTCCTAATGAGATCAACCTCAGCACTGTATCTCCTGATATGCTCACATGTGCTCTACTGTCCATACCTGATGTTCAAGTAACATATGATGACGTCCAAAAGAAACTCATTGATGTCGCCAACATTGACATTTAACTTTTATAACATTGGCCTATGGCAACATTTATCATCATTGTAAAACGTTACAAAATATGTTAACCTTGTTATGTTCGTGTTATGTTTCACCATTATGCTCTGAAATTTGTTGACATTGACAAAATGTTATTTTCAGAACAATAATTAGTGACCTTCAAATTGCTATTTGATCAGTTTTTATCTGTCTAAGAAACTTATTCATGTCACCAAGATTGACATTTAATTTGGAGAACATGTTATACCGATACTTATCATAATTCTAAAACGTTAAAAAATATGTTAACTTCGTTATGTTTCACCATTACTCTATGTTCTGAAATTTGTTGACATTGACAATATCTTATTCTCAGAACAATAATTAGTGACATTCAAATTGTTAAAAATATTTTGCAGTGTTTTCCTCTATTGTATTAGAGTAATCGTGCCACATGCACTATTGCCTACCATGGGAATGGACAAAATATAAATTCCCTGGGTTGACATGACCCCTAAACCATTTTATGGTCTCCAACATTTTTAGTAGCCGTTGTCTTGTAATACATTGCCCTTACAGTGTTTGCTTACGAGAGGCAGCATTTTCCTTGCAATAGTAACTGCTAGTTATGTATATTTATTGTATAAAAACCGGGGGAGGGGTCGTTGCGTTTATGTATTTCTAGTAAGCTAATCAGTGTTTTGTTGCTTCTATATAACGTCAAATAAGTACGTATAATCACTCGCCACTTTTCGGCCAACTTCAGTGACCCGTAAAAGCAATAAACATAACACTGAATATTGACCCGAAACCAGTATGCTACGACAAAACAAACCAGAGAAACATATTTTAGAATATCTTATTAATATCATATAAAGACCTTACCTTTTGGGCAGTTTTTCAATCGAAACAGCGCCAACGAAAATGTCTATAATTTCATCATCAACTGTCATGCTCCGAGCACAAGGAAGAAAACTAAACGCAATGCATTCTGGGCCGACCTTCGTACCTCCTCTGGGTGCTGAGTGAGGAACACAAGAACATTGGGTTTGGAAACGACCGTTAACGAGACGAAAATAAGCTGCACGGCAGGCAAAGTGCCTATGAAACGAAAATTATTTAAGTCTATCTTATTTGAAAGAACATTTAATATGATAGTAACATCTTTTGAAGTTTTTCGTTTCCTTGCTTCGTTCTTGAGATATTTCAGTTTGTACGATATGCAAATTAAACATTTTAACGTCACATGTGCATAATGAGTTATTGAAAAACGTTATATATCTTTGCTATTATCGAACCAAAATAATTCGAGGGAAACATGTGCGTGTGTTTCGCCCAGAACACTAAACATGTAGATTGTCAGGGATTATACTTAACAATAGCAAAGATATATAACGTTTTTCGATAACTCACTATGCACGTATGACGTTGCATCAAACCGACGAAATATCTCAAGAACGAAGCAAGGAAACGAAAAACTGCAAAATATGTTACTCTATCATTTTAAATGTTCTTTCAAATAAGACAAACGTTAATTTTCGTTTCAAAGACACTTTAAGCAACAACAATAACCGCGAAATTTTTCTGGAGTATGCAAATGACAGAAGAAATTGAACATTTACGCAATACCTTCTACAGAAAACAAAAACGGCTACAAAATGGTTAGAGTAGAAATTATATTAATGGCGAGTGAGTCAGTTGGTCGACCGCAGTTGGAGGCAGCCATAGGACTTCTCTTTCGATGGCTACTACTCTAACGCAGGGTTGGTGCCACTCCTATTCCAGATGGTGTTGATTTGATTAACGAGTTGCGTATAAACGCACCAAGAATACAAGGAATGCGTGAACAAAACATACAATAAGACAAAAATATTTTCGTGGTTGCAACCATGTTCTAAAACGGTTAGGATCACTCTTGTTTTGTGGCTCATGGGATATAGTGTCCACAGCATGATGTATAGAAAGTCACGTGCTGTATAGAAAGGGCCACTTGTGTCCGTTCTCTATAGGGCAGTCGATGTTGATAAGCCAATAATAGCAGGGCCGTGTGTATTTGTAACATAGAACTACGCAGCAGAACTTTTCCCCTTGAACTCGCAGTCAATGGCTACGATACCATGGTGGTTTATTCTTGACCCTCCGTATGCAGTAAGGATGATGTCTGATGAATTTGTTGCTCCCTTCTTGGGGTTGCCATTCTCGTCAATGTTTTGTGGGTACATTGCATTGATATAATCGTATAGGAAGTATATTTCCTTGCGCACCGGTGTCTAGCTTAGCTTTAAGTGATGTTTTAGCTTGGGCTGCAGTGTTCAAATCGATGCTCACTGTAACAAATACTTCATCCTTGCTTGCTTTTGATTCTTGGTAGTCAACGTTTGCTATTGATTGACTCGAAAGTGATTGACTCGAATTTCGACATTGTAGGGTCATTTTCTTCTTTGTCAATAGGGTGGATTTGGCTCCTTAGTCCTTTGGATCTACATACTTGTGCAAAATGGTTGGGTTTTCTACATGTGCGACAGAGTTGTCCTTTTGCTGGGCATTCTCTGACCTGTTGTGTCTGCGATCACAATTTCCACATTGGGTTGTTGTTTGCTGATAGTAAATTTGGCCTTGTGACAGAATTGGTTCCTTCAATCTCTGATTGTAGCCGTCTTGGGTTCGCTGCTTGATAATGTGAATGCGTTCTTCCTTATTCTCAGCAGACATGGTTTTAAGTTGAGCTTGAGAAGTCTCATAAGTTCTTGCAATTCGCATGGCTTGCTCCAGTGTGAGCTCGGCTCCCTCCATTATCAGCTTTTCTCTCTCTTTGTTTTACTTAGTCCCGAAGACTATTCGATCTCTAACCATTTCATTCTTATCGTGAAATTCGCAGTGTTGGGCAAGAAGTTGTAATTCGGTTATGAAATGTTCCACTGCTCTGCCAGGCCTTCAACTTTGTTATAAAATTTATATCGAGTAAACACAGGATTTGCCTTCGGGTTAACATGCTTCTCAAAGCGATCATAATAAGTCTTTAATTTACCTTTATCTTCTTCTGCGATATCTGTCCATGTGTTGAGTATATCTCTACCTTTTTGTCTTACCCAGATGAGTAAATAGCTGCATTTCTCGGCTTCGTTTTTTGACTTGAGCGAGCCAGAGAACATCAGCCCGACATATTGCTTAAAACGTCGCCAATTTTCTTTGAGGGTTTCGCCGTCCCGTTGCATAACAGGAGTTTCCACTCCACTCAGTGCCATGACTATAAAGTATTCTCGAATTCTAACTACACTCCTGACACCATGTAATATTCTCCAGCTTTACGATTTAAGATACAAGTATTTTAATCTGAACTCACTGAGAGTACAAAAAGTACAAAACTGAAATCGACAACCCAACGAGCCTGAACCTCGTGGGAGGTCTAAACCAGAAGTATCTATAAAGTATCTAATCATTACGGGAAATAATGAAAATAATAGCCGTTTAAAGTCCTCTACACTTCCATGTATTGGTTTAATAAATGCTCGTTCGTTATTTCCTACGGTTGACCAACTTACATCACTTTTAGATAATAACCAAATGGATTTAGTGGCTATAACAGAGTCGTGGTTACACAAGAACATTGATGATAACCTGATATCAATCAATGGTTATAATATTCACCATAATGATCGTGTAAATGGCCGGGGTGGTGGTGTGTGTGTTTATTCTTTGCAACACATTCCTTGCCAACGAAGATTTGATCTCGAAAATCCAAACTTTGAATGCCTGTGGTTATGGATCCGTCCTACACGTCTACCGAGGCCTCTTTCGGCCATTGTAGTTTGTGTTGTGTATAACCCCCTGGCAGAACTGCTCAAGAACAGCGTGACCTCGACGAATATTTGATGAATACAACAGATTCTGTCCGGAAGAGCTATACCCTGACTGTGGAGTGGTATCATAATTCTCGGCGACTTTAATAATTTTGACATTTCCAATCTAATCACCAGCCTTAGTCTAAAGCAAATAGTTCCTCCTTCCCACAAGGGGAGTAGCTACTCTTGATCTTATAGTTACGAATTTACATAATTTAAATGACAAACCGTGTATACTTGCCCCGCTTGGATCTTCTGACCATAATATAGTACAATGGTTTCCTAGTGTAAACGACAATATGAGTAAGTTATACACTAAACCGATTAAGCGTTTGGTACGTCGCTACCCACGGTCTTCCGTCGATGCCTTTGGTCGATGGGCTAGTACGCACCATTGGTTTGGTGAACTTGGTCCAAACCCCTCCATAGATGACCTCGCTAACTCTTTTTTGTCCCAGGTGTCTACGGCGCTTGACAGATTTATCCCACTGAAGTCTATGAGGTTTTGCCATTCCGACAAGCCGTGGATGTCAGCGTCCGTTAAGCAACTTATTAGTGACCGTCAAAGAACCTTCCATATTGGAAATGTACATCAATGGCGGATGCTTAAGTATAAAGTCCAAACCGAAATCCCCTCAAGGAAGAAGTTGTATTACAGGAATAAAGTTCAACATCTTAAGAAAGACGACTGTCGAATGTGGTGGAAGGTTGTTAATAAAATGTCTGGCTGATCTGAAAAGAGGTCAAGTTTCGCTCTTGAAAAGGATGGCAAGTTGCTACTAGATCTGGAACTGGTCAATAGTCTGAACAATTTCTATGCTTCTGTCAACGCGGATATCCCATCGCTCGACCTTACCACGCTACCAGCTTATCACCCCGCTGCTGACCAAGTGCCTTATATTGAACCTCACGAGGTCTGTAAGAAGCTCTTAGCCGTCAATGCTTCTAAGGCATGTGATCTGGATAATATACCAGCTCGCGTCCTGAAGGAATTTGCATACGTATTTGCACAACCAGTTGCAAGCATTTTCAATACATCACTTTCATCCGGGATAGTTCCAAATATATGGAAAGATTCAAATATTACTCCGATCCCAAAAATCCAGCAACCAGTTAGTGAGGGTGACACCAGACCTATATCATTAACGGCATGCCTTTCTAAAGTTCTTGAAGATTTTGTTGTCCGATGGATGATTTCAGATGTCAAGGGTAAAATCGACCCACAACAGTTCGGTTGTTTGAAAGGATCATCTACCACCTATTGCCTCCTTGACATGTTACATTGTTGGCTTTCCCACCTGGATTCCGCTGGTCGATACCTTCGTTTATGCTTTTTGGATTTCTCCAAGGCTTTCGACCGAATTGGCCACAATGTTTTCATTCAAAAACTTGTAGATATTGGAGTTAGGAGATCTTTAATTCCGTGGATTGCAAATTTTCTGTCAGGGCGAAGGCAGTGTGTCAGACTTGGTAAAGCCGTCTCTGGTTGGTTACCAGTCAACGCCGGAGTTCCTCAAGGAACGAAATTGGGTCTAATTTTGTTCTTAATTATGGCCAACGATTTGCAATGCACATCAGGGAAATCTGGAATTTGGAAATTTGTTGACGATGTTTCCATCTCTGAAACTCTATCAAGAAATGTTGAGTTGTCTGTAATCCAGTCGGATCTAAATTCCGTTAGCGCTAAATTCCGTGATGAAACTCAATGCCAAAAAATGTAAAGAGATGCAAATTTGTTTCTTTAGGGAACAACCTGAACTTCGAAGTCTACACATTGGAAACCAAGTTTTGGAATCTGTATCATCACACAAAGTTCTTGTTCTGAGTCGGGGAGGCATTCCACCGCATGACCTCATCACCATTTATTACGCATTGATCCGCTCTATTTTAGAATACCCCTGTACTGTTTGGCATTGTAGTCTCCCCAGGTACTTGTCTGAAGAGGTAGAGAAAATTCAAAAACGAGCGCTGAGGATTATATTACCAGGCCGATCATACAGCGAGGCACTGGCAGCACTCCAGTGTCCTAGGCTTGATAAACGTCGAACAGATCTTTGTGAGAGAACTATCAAGAAGATAGTGTCAGGCGACCGGTTATCGTGTCATCTTACCAGACGAGAGAAAACGCGCATGAATATAATTTAAGGAACACCGGCCATTTTTCCTCTTTTAAATGTAGGACCGATAGATTTAATAACAGTTTTTTCCCAAGTATGATCCGTGTTTTAAATAAATATTGATAATATTGTATATAATCTTAAACCATATAGATGTAACCATTATATATTTATAGTCGTAGATACTTATTGTAAATTATTCTCTTTGCAACCTAGCCCCACGTGAATATAGTAATATTTTTATTTATATTTTTTTTCGGTCCGTATCTTACCAAATCCTGCTTTCTGATTGGTTAACGAGCGGTCCGTATGAGCCCGTACGGACCGCTAGAGATAATTTTTTAATGTGTTTTATAGGCCGTAAAATTGATCGATTTTCATAACTATTTCGCTTGCCACAGAAAAAATATATTCAACAGAGAGCTACGGGGATGCAAATGAGTTTTATTATCCAAATGGCTTTGACAACTTCGTGGGAAAACAGCGAATTTTAAAAGAAAGCGATAATGCTGTGAAAAAGCAAAATTTCAGCGAGCGACATTTATAAAGTTTTAAAGTATTATTGCATGCTCAACGACGTATGAAAACAGTTTAAAACAATAGGCAAAACATACATAAACTTGTAAACACAGTATTTTGAATCACTAAATGAAACAATATAGAAGTATATATTAAAAAAAACATACCACGAGAGGACAGAAAAGCTGAAACCTTTTGATACTAAACTGTCATTCTTCTGTTGTCCAACTATACTCAACAAAACCGCTACAAGTCTTTACCCTTTAGTGAAATATTTTCCACATGCCAACCTCGTATCTTGTCATGTCTTTGAAAAAAGTTTCAAATGGCTTCTTACAAGCATTTTCGTCTTCAAACTCAAACGACCCACTTTCAATTTCCATGCAGTCAGCCGAGTATTGAAAACAATTTTCCAAGCGAACAGCCAAAAACGAGCAAGCGACGAAGAATGACGAAGAATCTTTATCAATTAACTTTAAAAACACTAGATCTTCAAGTTTTGACTGTTTTTTCATCACAAAAGATGTTCCAAGCTTCCCGGTCAGACTGCTTGTCGGCAGTTGTTTACTGTCGAACGATAAACTTTGGACTTTTGATATCACGTGAATGTCATCTCGATTACGCAATTTAATTATGTTAATTTACCTAATTATGTAAATTATAAATCGTACGATTAATTAAAAAAATAAATATGTTATTTACTGTTTTGGTCGGTCCGTATAGAGAAATATTTCCCTCGGTATCAAAACGACCCTCGGCTGGGGCCTCGGGCAGTTTTTGAGACCTCGGGAAATATTTCTCTATACGGACCTCCCAGCCGGTAAATAACATATATATATTTTATATATTTTATGTAAACATATTGTAATTCATTTTATTATGCGATGATGTGTCCTTAAGCATGATTTATTATAATTATAATTATTATTATAATTATTATTATTATTATTATTATTATTATTATTATTATTATTATTATTATTATTATTATTATTATTAGTATTATCATTATCATCATCATGGGAAGTGAAAGAAGTGAAAATTAACTATCAAATTAAGTGACCATTTTAAAACATGCAGGCACGCACAACGGCGGTGCCAAATACTAACTTCTGTTTAACAGAAAATTTATGAACAAAAAATCTGAACTGATCTCCAAATGCCATCACGAGAACAAATTTTATGCAAATAACGCTAACCTTTTACTATAATTTAAGCGCAACTTTTTATCGTAATTTATTTATTCCGAAGATCGCCACCTGGCGTAAAACTCTGAGAACAGGAATCCTCCTCTTCAAGATTAAGATATACTATTTGGTCTCATGACGGCATTTGGATATGAGTTTAGATCTTTTGTTCAGAAGAAATTGTTTAAACATCTTAAAAAGTTGGACCACTTGATTTCATAATTGTTTTTCATTTCCTTCAATTTCCACCTATCCAGACCAGACTCGCGGAACGAGTTGATATGGTTGTTGTAACTTATATCTTGTTTTGAATTGGTTTTACGTCATGCTGACATCTAGACTTAGATATCATGGTCTTTGCTGGTGCATGACAACTAGAGGCTTAATAGACGGGATTGTCAGTGTGGTTTGTTCACATGAGGCGAGCTATATCTGGGGCAGGGTTATCCCTATCCTCCGAGATATCTCAAAGTCAAACGGTTTACTTAACTTAAACATGGAAATGAACTGTTATAAATAATCCGTTACATAAAACCGAGATGACTGGGGAGATAGGGATAACTCTGTTTGAGAGTTAGGGTAACCCTATGGCCAGAGTTATCTCGTCTCCTTGTGAACGCTTCCACCCGCGTTATCTTGATGTGGTTATCCGGGATAACTCGGAGTATAGCATTCACATGAAGTTATAAGGTTATCTCGGGGGCTAGTGATAACTCGATAGTTGCATTTTATCGTGTGAAACAGGGCCAATTTTGACCTAATCATAACCTTAGAATAAATATCAATCAATTTTACCTTTACCTGGTTCTTTCTGTATGGTTTAGGTGATTACTTTCGTCAAATATTTGGTGAACACGCTGGCTGGGCAAATTCTGTAAGTATAAAAACCAATTTGCCTATACATGTAGGTTATCTACAGAGAAGAAGAGATACAGAGGAGAGAAATGAGAGAAACACGCCCTTATTGAGGCTTGCTAATATTTATGTACAAAGAGCCATCATGGTTTTCAAACTTTTAAATATCCAAGCCATGCATTGAGCTGTACGTGATATTTCTATAGTTAGTCGTTTTTAAACATACTGCCATGATCAATGAGAATTTCTACGTTATTTACACGAGAGAAATAAGTCAGTGTTACACGCCCTGAGTTTCCATGCAAGTTATCTCGCAATAATAATAACTCTTCCCACGTTTTATGTAGATTTTTTGCGTCTTATAACATGTAGCTGTAAGACAATTCTGCATAAAACCGCGTCTTATCAGCTTTCACATAAATAATCCTAACTAATATCAGCGTTGATTTAATCATTTATGATACTTTTCGTTAGGAGTGGTACGATAATTCCTGATATTTTCATCATCTCGTGTATTATGCATGCTTTACCAAGGCTGTTACGCACAGTAGATACCTTATAAAGCCAGTTGCAATTGCATCTTTTACAATATATATTCAAATCTGACTCGCTCTTTCCCTTCACAACCGTCTGAACAATCTCAGACCACTTGCGCTTAAAGTGCCTATGTCACGTTTGGGGATTTTACATATTCGTAATATTTGGATCTTCCTGAGCAAAATCATAATATATCTTGTCAGCCGAAAATTTCAACTTCATTGAGCTTTTCGCTGCTAAAGTTATCGGATGTGATGTCCAGTAACTTTGACAGCAAAAAAGTCCATGAAGATGAAATTTTCGGCTGACAAGCCATATTCCCCCTAGCCTAGTGAGGGTGCTAATCTCGACACGCGTGGAGTTCACTTACACGCGAAATTACACGCAAGTGGGAAAGAAATTCTGCCAGATGTTTATATATATATATATATATATATATATATATATATATATATATATATATATATATATATATATAATCTGAATTTGAACTCCTATAGCGAGGACTTTTCAACTCTCCCTCTTAATGTTATATACGGACTTGAGTCGCCCGATGACATGATTGAGTCACTGAACTCACTGATGAAACAGTGCACTGATAGGCATGCACCACTTAGGAGGGTGAAAGTTACGCGCCCACCTGCCCCCTGGTTGGCAGATCACGAGATTCGAGAGCTTCAGTCTCAACGAAACGAGTTACGGAAGAAAGCGCATGAATCTGATGATTCTAGTGTCTGGGATGCATTTAGATCCGTTCGGAATAACTTGAAAATAAAAATACGGAGGGTAAAGAAGGCTTTCTTCGAGAATGCCTTTTCTTCAAAAAGACCAAAAGAGATTTGGAAAACAATTCACCGGGTGCTGAATCCTTGCCCAAAGCCACTTCAGGCGAATCCAGATGATCTAAACGCTTTTTTCTCTACGGCTGCTGAGCGAATCTTAGAAAAAAGCGTTGACAACAGTGACTTATTGGACTTAATTAGCGGTCTTGATACCAATCATGAGACATGCACTTTTGAGCTTCGCGAAGTCACACAAGCAGAAGTACTTCGAGAAATAAAAGGGCTTAGAGCGGACTGCTCCACTGGACCAGATCAAATCCCAGTTAAGTTCTTAAAGCCAGTGGCGGAATCCTTGGCGGGTCCACTGACATATATCATAAATTCTTGCATCAAGGCGTCATATTTCCCTGAGGCATGGAAGATTGCTCGAATATCTCCGATACCGAAGGTTAACCAGCCCAAGACTGAGCAAGACTACCGCCCTATCTCAATCCTCCCAGTTTTATCGAAGGTATTCGAAAGGCTTGTATCCCACCAAGTTAATGTATATATTAAGGACTTGGCATTGTTCAATGATAGTATCACAGGTTTCAGGAAAGGACACTCAACTGCCACGACATTGCTGGGTATCAGAGATGATATCATGCGTGCCATGAGACGTGGGGAGGTAACCTTGATGGTCCTTGCAGACTATTCCAAGGCATTTGACACTGTTAATTTTAAATCTGTCATCCACAAGATGCATTCCATGGGGTTTTCTCAGAACTTTCTTCGCTGGATTCTGTCATATCTCATGGGTCGTCGGCAGTTTGTTCAGATTAATGATACGTCTTCAGGTCAACTGGAAACGAAATTTGGTGTTCCTCAGGGATCAATCCTGGGACCTCTTATCTTCAATATATATGTATCGGATCTACAAGGGAAGGTTCAGTGCCGTTGTTATCAATATGCAGACGACACTACACTCCTTCAACATTCCAAACCACAGGAACTTGACAAGTGTGTGGAGGAGGTGAACCAAACTATAGAATGTCTAAGTGAGTACTCGACCAACTCCAACTTGGCACTCAACTTAACGAAGACAAAGTGGATGATGCTTTCTACAAAGCAGATGTCGACAACACACTTGTTAGAAGATTACTCTGCAAATATCATCTGTTGCGAGGAACCATTAGAAAGAGTCTCAAGTACCCGACTTCTTGGAGTACAGTTGGATCAGAATTTATCATGGCGGGAACACATAACGAATCTGTTATCCTCGTGTTATGCGACTTTGTCTGTGCTGAGAAAGCTGCGAAATTTTGCGCCGTTTCATATTCGTAAGCGGTTAGTTGAAAGCTTGGTCCTGTCAAAGTTGGATTATTGTAACGTTGTATTCAGCGCTGTCCCTGATTATCAACTAAAGCGTTTACAGAGGGTGCAGAATGTGTGCGCAGGCTACGTACTGTCGAGGTATGCCACAGTAGCGGATCTGAAAGAACTCAGATGGCTGCCCATAAAAGAATGCTTAGAATACAATATTGCAAAATTAGCACATAAGTCGATATATTCTGAGGACTTTCCCATAAAACTGAAGCAACATGTCGTACGATCCTATAGTTTAAGGTCACTAACTGCTCCAAAATTAGAACTAGCGAGTAAATTAGAGATGGGAACATTCCAAGATCAAGCGGCACAGGTTTTCAATAAATTACCTGCTGAACTCAGAAACTGCAGTAACTTTGCGCAGTTCTCGAGCAAAGTTAAAACCCATCTAGCAGAAAGAACTTCTTAACTAATTTTTAACATGTACAAAGTTATAGATTATTATTTACAGTTATATTTTCTTATATTTAAAAAAATATTTAGTATATTATATTTATGTATTTGTAATTAGTAGGCGAAGAGCCACCTTGTGGATGAACTACTAATAAAGCCATTATTATTATTATTATTATTATATATATATATATATATATATATATATATATATATATATATATATATATATATATATATATATATATATATATATATATATATATATACGTGTGGGTTTTGGTCTACGAAACGCAGAGTGCTCGATAACATATAGTTAACAAATATAGATTTTCGCTTACCTCAAAAGTCTGCAACAGGCTGATTCTTCAGGCAGATTCTTTTTTAGATGAAACAGCCTGTTGCAGACTTTTGAGGTGAGTGAAAATATATGTTTACAACACGAGCGGCCGTGTTGTATTGAATTATGAATAAATAGTAATATGAATAAATAGTAAAAATCCCTTTGGGATAATCATATTGAGATGCTAATTAGTTACAAGCACTAGTGGTTTGTATGGGGTTTACAGGGGTATACATGTGACGTAATTTCTGAAATTGGATTGGCTGCAAAACTCATGAATTATTAATGAATTTCACAAATATATTATATATATATATATATATATATAACTACAGACGGTACCGTTTTGGCCTTTTGGGCCTCATCAGTGTAGTGCTGATGAGCAGGATGAAGGTAACTCCTATTTAAGTCACCTTTGGTGCCTCACAAATTGTGGGACATCAAAAGCATGCTAGAGCGCTCAAACTGCAAGCAGTGAGCGTGCGCACAATCCGTAAGCAGCAATGGCTCATCCTGTAGAGCGCTCAATATGACCTAAAGGCCATAGAGCGATATCTAACTACAGACGGTACCGTTTCGGCCTTTTGGGCCTCATCAGTGTAGTGCTGATGAGCAGGATGAAGGTAACTCCTATTTAAGTCACCTTTGGTGCCTCACAAATTGTGGGACATCAAAACCATGCCAGAGCGCTCAAAGTGCAAGCAGTGAGCGTGCGCACAATGCGTAAGCAGCAATGGCTCATCCTGTAGAGCGCTCAATATGACCTAAAGGCCATAGAGCGATATCTAACTACAGACAGTACCGTTTCGGCCTTTTGGGCCTCATCAGTGTAGTGCTGATGAGCAGGATGAAGGTAACTCCTATTTAAGTCACCTTTGGTGCCTCACAAATTGTGGGACATCAAAACCATGCCAGAGCGCTCAACTGCAAGCAGTGAGCATGCGCACAATGTATATATATATATATATATATATATATATATATATATATATATATATATATATATATATATATATATATAAACAAATCTGTAACTTTCGCAGTTCGGATAGTACAAACTGCGTATTAACGTGAAAAGAAACTGCATCAAGTGGCAAACCATTTAGGAGCCAAAAAAGACGAGTCCGTTTCGAAGCATTAGACCATCTTGCACCAATTAAATGAGCAGCAGAGGCAAGCAAGTCTACACGAGGAGCAGCATATCGGTCACATTCAAAAAAGAAATGAGCGGCAGTTTCCTTCGGAATACCACACGCACAAGAAGGGGAAGATACACAATTCTTTAAATACAAATCATTATTTAAAGTGCTATTTGCTAATCTTAAACGTGTATGAAGGATAGCTGCAATACGATCACCAATATAATATAAAGAATTAGGAAGTACAATATCTCGCCTTCTAGAAATGTGTATCTTGAAGCTGCTTAAAGATAAGCAAGAACGAATGTCACTAGGTAAATCATTCCAAAGATTGACAGAAGAAATAAGAAATGACTTTTTAAAGCGTTCAGTTCGAGCGTAAGGAACAACCAGGTTGCCACTTTCTCGTAAACTATAATTAGTTCTGGATGTCATGTTGATATGCCAAAATACTAATTGTACAGGGACACGATTCTAACAAATAAAGAGGAGCTAAGTTATTAACAATTTTGTACATCATAAAGAGTTTATGATCACTACGCCTATCTTTCAATGTGGTCCATGCGGTTTCTTTAAGAAGGCTTTCTCTATGAGTTCCCTTTAGTGCACCAGTCACAACCCTGGCCGCTTCGAACTGAAGACTTTCAAGAAGGTCACGGTCAGCATCGCAACAACCGTCCCACAAAACGTCTGCATATTCTAAGCACGAACGAACAAGGGATTTATATAAAATTTCTAAAGTCTTTCTTTTCAATCTTAATTTCAAAGGTTTTAACATATTGAGTTTTTTAGAAGCTTTTTGATGAATCTTAAGAATGTGAGGACGCCATGACAAGTTATAAGTGAAAGTAACACCTAGATGATCATGCTGGGCGATGTTTTCAATTTGTTCATTAAATAAATAAAGAGGAGGATGAAGCGGCTTGATCCTCTTAGAAGAAAAAGTCATACTTTTAGTCTTTTCGATATTCATTGTTACCAGCCATTGACTAGCCCAATTTGAAATCGAATTTAGATCATTATTGAGCTTGGTAGCCGAATCAATCGGTGAACTAACTTCATCCATTAACATGGAATCGTCGGCAAAGAGAAAACATGTGGAGGAAATACTTGCAGTAATATCATTTACATATATTAAAAAAAGTAAAGGTCCAAGTACGGATCCTTGCGGAACTCCAGCCTCAATTCTTGCCCAATCTGAACTCCTACCTTCAATAATCACACGTTGCGCCCTATCAGATAAGTAACTTTCAAACCATTTAAATAAGGACCCTTTTATACCTACACTTTTTAGCTTAGCAAGTAAGCCCCTATGCCAAACTTTGTCGAACACCTTGGAGATATCAAGAAATACTGTGCGTACTTCTTGACCTTTTTCCAAAGCTTGGTAAATTTTATTGGTTATATAAACTAACTGCATGACTGTCGAATCTCCAGGACGAAAGCCTGATTGTAAACGATAAAAAAACCCGCACTTTTCAAGAAAACTATAAAGCTGGCCAAAAACAAGTTTTTCACATACTTTGGATAAGCTAGCCAACAACGATACTGGACGATAATTTGACTTAAACTGTCGATTATCTTTTTTAAATAAAGGAATAACGTTTGCTAACTTCCAACTCATTGGATATTTTCCAGAAGAGAGTGAAAGGTTTATAAGGCGAGTAAGGGGTTTGTAGATACCATCCGCACAAATCTTAAGCGTTTTATTACTAATATTATCAAACCCACATGCCTTGGAAGTGTCTAAATTATATAAAATATTAAACACTTGAAGTTCATTTACAACAATAAATGATAATGAATGATGAGTACTGGGCAAGAACGGAATAGGAGCATCGGCCGCAGATGGCAGTACAGTCTGACTTACAAAGTAATCGTTAAAGACTTGGGCTTTTTGCCGTGAATCAGAAATAACATTACCGTTATCAAGTAAGTCAGGTATAGATGAACAACACTTCTTTCCAAGTAAAGATTTCGAGATACCCCACCACTTTTTAGCTGATGTCAGCGGATTTGCTAATAGAGTATTCAATTTGTCATCATACTCTTTCTTAGCCTTCTTAATTAGTTTAACAACAAAATTCCTTTGAATACGGTAGCGTTCCCAACATGAAGAACTCTTAACACTGCTAAAGCGAGTAAGAAAACGATCTCGTTTACGGATAGCCCGACGAATCGAGCTATCCGATGCCAGAGCGCTCAAACTGCAAGCAGTGAGCGTGCGCACAATATATATATATATATATATATATATATATATATATATATATATATATATATATACGTGTGGGTTTTGGTCTACGAAACGCAAAGAGTGCTCGATAACATATAGTTAGAGCAAATATATAGAGATTTTCGCTTACCTCAAAAGTCTGCTACAGGCTGTTTCATCTAAAAAAGAATCTTCAGGCAGATGACAAAATGCAAAACGCAAAGAGTGCTCGATAACATATAGTTAGAGCAAATATATAGAGATTTTCGCTTACCTCAAAAGTCTGCTACAGGCTGTTTCATCTAAAAAAGAATCTTCAGGCAGATGACAATTTTCGAAAACAGGGGGTGCTTATATCCTTCTTGTCGGAACGTGGGAGTGTGGGGGCGGAACAATACATGCATTCATGGCTTTGTTGCGCTGTTTGCGCGGAATTTGTTCCGATGACGACATTGACTGATAATTTCTGCTCTTTTGTTGAGTAAACAATTCTTGTTTTTATCTTTCAAAATATAAAATTTTTCTTCTAAACATAAATTACATCGTTTTGAACCTCCCGTATACGAAATAGAATGTTTTAAAATTTGCCAATTAATACTAAAATCCTTATTGTTTTCTTTCAATGCCCAAATATATTTCGAAAGTTCGGTGTCGTTTGCATGCTTTTTATGCTGAAAAGATTTAGTGTGGTTGGCCAATCGCTCTTTGAATGTGGTTGAAGTCATGCCAATGTAATTCTTGATCGTGTTTGTGTTGTTTACTGTGACTGTTACTTTGTATACTATGTCCCTAGTCATGCATTGTTTTCTAAGTGGACAAATCGTGTTTTTCTTACAATTGCAACTGCTAGTGTCCTTATCCTGTGGCATGTTATTCCTAGATATGTGTGCATTGTGTTTAGTGATTATTGACTTAACATTGTTCATGCAGCTGTAACTTACTTTGACTGTGTTTCTGTTAAAAATCTTATGGAGCTTGTGGTGTGGTGGGAAGTGCTTGTCAATTAGGTTTAGGAAATTACGTCCTATGTTTGTGCTTACACTCTTGCTAAAAGGTGGGTTGAACCAAGTGATGTTGCGTTGCCTATTCCTGCGTGGTTGCTGTGCTGTGTGTTGAGTGTAGCTAAGATCATGATCAAAGTTGCTGTGCCTAAGTGCGTTCTGATATATGGGTGCAGATTCCTGAAAAACTTGTTCGTCTGATGAGAGAAGTGCAATGCGCTTGTTGATTGATGCAGGTAACTGTCTTGTGATGCTTGGTGGGTGGTTAGAGTGCTTATTTATGTAAAGCGGATCGTCATTGGGCTTCCTATAGGGCCTATAATTTCCATTGTTAAGGTCGAAAGTTACATCTAAAAAGTTTACTATGCGTAAATTTGATTCGGCGGTAATTTTTAGGTCAAACTGCTCGAAAATTTTGTGGAGTTCTTTCCTTGTTTTGTCTGCTAAACGTGCTGATTTACTTTTTATAATAGCTAAACCGTCATCTCTATATAGGCCAATGCTTTCTTTGCCAAACTTCTTACTTAGGTGATTTAAAATGAAAAGGCCTACTAACTCACAAACTTCCGCGCCGTCGAAACAACCCATGGTAACGTCAAACAAACTATTGCTATCTTTTTTTATCCATGAAATCCCGGTATTGAAAAGGAGAGATTTTCTAGCGTGTTTTATTATTGAAATATTGTTTTCAGTTATAGTAGCCAAATTCGAGGCCCAAGATAATGCTTGGTCCAATAGTTTTTCAGAAATAGACGGATAGAAATCAACAATGTCAAACGAAATAAAACTATGTCTGTCCTTATCTTTTATATTGCCAAACCACTCAATTACTTGTTTTGTATTTCTCCATTGGTTTAAATTCAGTTTTTGTCTCAAATTAGAATTAATTTTGTCCAAAATCACCTTACTTAGTTTTCCGGATTCGCTTTTAGCGGGGTTAATTAATCGGCATTTTGGATTGTTTTCGAAATTTTCTTTGTGGTCTTTTAAAGATATAAATGCTTCGCGTTTTTTCATTTTTTCAATTTTGTCGCCGATTCCTAAACTGTTCGAAATTTCTTTTAGTTCCGAATCAATTTCATCTATAGTGTCCTCGGATCCATGCTTATATGTTTTTGTGATGTTGTCATGTAGGAGCTTGTTGTATGTGTCGAGCGGGGTTTCATAAATGTTCCTAGTTTTGTCTGCAAAAATGAAAATGTTGGGAGATGAATTAATTTTCTTTAAATCGGTAGCCAAACATTTCTGAAACTGGTTCGTATATGGCCGAAATTGTATATTTTCGATGAGTTTTATAAGGTCGTCTTCGAAAGGTTTTATTTCCGGGATAGAAGGAGGTGTTTTGTTGGACGCAAGGCCGAAAGGGTTGTTTTGGTTTTCTCTCTGTTTGTTTTTAAGAAAGAAATTGGCTTTCCATCTCATACGTTTTATTACACTTTCCACTTTTTCAATCAAATTCTTCAAATAAGCGTCCTGTGATGGTATTGGGATATTCTTTAGTGAATAGTTAAATTTAAATTGCCGCATTTTGAAGTTAAATAGAAATGAATAACGTAAACAAGAATGCACAACCGATATACGGGTGCGAATATACGTGTGGGTTTTGGTCTACGAAACGCAAAGAGTGCTCGATAACATATAGTTAGAGCAAATATATAGAGATTTTCGCTTACCTCAAAAGTCTGCTACAGGCTGTTTCATTTAAAAAAGAATCTTCAGGCAGATGACAATTTTCGAAAACAGGGGGTGCTTATATCGTTCTTGTCGGAACGTGGGAGTGTGGGGGCGAAACAATACATGCATTCATGGCTTTGTTGCGCTGTTTGCGCGGAATTTGTTCCGATGACGACATTGACTGATAATTTCTGCTCTTTTGTTGAGTAAACAATTCTTGTTTTTATCTTTCAAAATATAAAATTTTTCTTCTAAACATAAATTACATCGTTTTGAACCTCCCGTATACGAAATAGAATGTTTTAAAATTTGCCAATTAATACTAAAATCCTTATTGTTTTCTTTCAATGCCCAAATATATTTCGAAAGTTCGGTGTCGTTTGCATGCTTTTTATGCTGAAAAGATTTAGTGTGGTTGGCCAATCGCTCTTTGAATGTGGTTGAAGTCATGCCAATGTAATTCTTGATCGTGTTTGTGTTGTTTACTGTGACTGTTGCTTTGTATACTATGTCCCTAGTCATTTTATTGCTTTACATAAATAAGCACTCTAACCACCCACCAAGCATCACAAGACAGTTACCTGCATCAATCAACAAGCGCATTGCACTTCTCTCATCAGACGAACAAGTTTTTCAGGAATCTGCACCCATATATCAGAACGCACTTAGGCACAGCAACTTTGATCATGATCTTAGCTACACTCAACACACAGCACAGCAACCACGCAGGAATAGGCAACGCAACATCACTTGGTTCAACCCACCTTTTAGCAAGAATGTAAGCACAAACATAGGACGTAATTTCCTAAACCTAATTGACAAGCACTTCCCACCACACCACAAGCTCCATAAGATTTTTAACAGAAACACAGTCAAAGTAAGTTACAGCTGCATGAACAATGTTAAGTCAATAATCACTAAACACAATGCACACATATCTAGGAATAACATGCCACAGGATAAGGACACTAGCAGTTGCAATTGTAAGAAAAACACGATTTGTCCACTTAGAAAACAATGCATGACTAGGGACATAGTATACAAAGCAACAGTCACAGTAAACAACACAAACACGATCAAGAATTACATTGGCATGACTTCAACCACATTCAAAGAGCGATTGGCCAACCACACTAAATCTTTTCAGCATAAAAAGCATGCAAACGACACCGAACTTTCGAAATATATTTGGGCATTGAAAGAAAACAATAAGGATTTTAGTATTAATTGGCAAATTTTAAAACATTCTATTTCGTATACGGGAGGTTCAAAACGATGTAATTTATGTTTAGAAGAAAAATTTTATATTTTGAAAGATAAAAACAAGAATTGTTTACTCAACAAAAGAGCAGAAATTATCAGTCAATGTCGTCATCGGAACAAATTCCGCGCAAACAGCGCAACAAAGCCATGAATGCATGTATTGTTTCGCCCCCACACTCCCACGCTCCGACAAGAACGATATAAGCACCCCCTGTTTTCGAAAATTGTCATCTGCCTGAAGATTCTTTTTTAGATGAAACAGCCTGTAGCAGACTTTTGAGGTAAGCGAAAATCTCTATATATTTGCTCTAACTATATGTTATCGAGCACTCTTTGCGTTTCGTAGACCAAAACCCACACGTATATTCGCACCCGTATATCGGTTGTGCACTCTTGTTTACGTTATTTATTTCTATTTAACTTCAAAATGCGGCAATTTAGATTTAACTATTCACTAAAGAATATCCCAATACCATCACAGGACGCTTATTTGAAGAATTTGATTGAAAAAGTGGAAAGTGTAATAAAACGTATGAGATGGAAAGCCAATTTCTTTCTTAAAAACAAACAGAGAGAAAACCAAAACAACCCTTTCGGCCTTACGTCCAACAAAACACCTCCTTCTATCCCGGAAATAAAACCTTTCGAAGACGACCTTATAAAACTCATCGAAAATATACAATTTCGGCCATATACGAACCAGTTTCAGAAATGTTTGGCTACCGATTTAAAGAAAATTAATTCATCTCCCAACATTTTCATTTTTGCAGACAAAACTAGGAACATTTATGAAACCCGGCTCGACACATACAACAAGCTCCTACATGACAACATCACAAAAACATATAAGCATGGATCCGAAGACACTATAGATGAAATTGATTCGGAACTAAAAGAAATTTCGAACAGTTTAGGAATCGGCGACAAAATTGAAAAAATGAAAAAACGCGAAGCATTTATATCTTTAAAAGACCACAAAGAAAATTTCGAAAACAATCCAAAATGCCGATTAATTAACCCCGCTAAAAGCGAATCCGGAAAACTAAGTAAGGTGATTTTGGACAAAATTAATTCTAATTTGAGACAAAAACTGAATTTAAACCAATGGAGAAATACAAAACATGTAATTGAGTGGTTTGGCAATATAAAAGATAAGGACAGACATAGTTTTATTTCGTTTGACATTGTTGATTTCTATCCGTCTATTTCTGAAAAACTATTGGACCAAGCATTATCTTGGGCCTCGAATTTGGCTACTATAACTGAAAACAATATTTCAATAATAAAACACGCTAGAAAATCTCTCCTTTTCAATACCGGAATTTCATGGATAAAAAAAGATAGCAATAGTTTGTTTGACGTTACCATGGGTTGTTTCGACGGCGCGGAAGTTTGTGAGTTAGTAGGCCTTTTCATTTTAAATCACCTAAGTAAGAAGTTTGGCAAAGAAAGCATTGGCCTATATAGAGATGACGGTTTAGCTATTATAAAAAGTAAATCAGCACGTTTAGCAGACAAAACAAGGAAAGAACTCCACAAAATTTTCGAGCAGTTTGACCTAAAAATTACCGCCGAATCAAATTTACGCATAGTAAACTTTTTAGATGTAACTTTCGACCTTAACAATGGAAATTATAGGCCCTATAGGAAGCCCAATGACGATCCGCTTTACATAAATAAGCACTCTAACCACCCACCAAGCATCACAAGACAGTTACCTGCATCAATTAACAAGCGCATTGCACTTCTCTCATCAGACGAACAAGTTTTTCAGGAATCTGCACCCATATATCAGAACGCACTTAGGCACAGCAACTTTGATCATGATCTTAGCTACACTCAACACACAGCACAGCAACCACGCAGGAATAGGCAACGCAACATCACTTGGTTGAACCCACCTTTTAGCAAGAGTGTAAGCACAAACATAGGACGTAATTTCCTAAACCTAATTGACAAGCACTTCCCACCACACCACAAGCTCCATAAGATTTTTAACAGAAACACAGTCAAAGTAAGTTACAGCTGCATGAACAATGTTAAGTCAATAATCACTAAACACAATGCACACATATCTAGGAATAACATGCCACAGGATAAGGACACTAGCAGTTGCAATTGTAAGAAAAGCACGATTTGTCCACTTAGAAAACAATGCATGACTAGGGACATAGTGTACAAAGCAACAGTCACAGTAAACAACACAAACACGATCAAGAATTACATTGGCATGACTTCAACCACATTCAAAGAGCGATTGGCCAACCACACTAAATCTTTTCAGCATAAAAAGCATGCAAACGACACCGAACTTTCGAAATATATTTGGGCATTGAAAGAAAACAATAAGGATTTTAGTATTAATTGGCAAATTTTAAAACATTCTATTTCGTATACGGGAGGTTCAAAACGATGTAATTTATGTTTAGAAGAAAAATTTTATATTTTGAAAGATAAAAACAAGAATTGTTTACTCAACAAAAGAGCAGAAATTATCAGTCAATGTCGTCATCGGAACAAATTCCGCGCAAACAGCGCAACAAAGCCATGAATGCATGTATTGTTTCGCCCCCACACTCCCACGTTCCGACAAGAAGGATATAAGCACCCCCTGTTTTCGAAAATTGTCATCTGCCTGAAGATTCTTTTTTAGATGAAACAGCCTGTAGCAGACTTTTGAGGTAAGCGAAAATATATATATATATATATATATATATATATATATCATGTGAGTTGTTTACTAATTTCTCCTGACGAAGGGCCTTCGCTCGAAACGTCGAGAAGATTTTTCTCTGTTTTTCAGGCCAACGTGACTTAACCCTGGTAATATTTATATATATATATATATATATATATATATATATATATATATATATATATATATAAACAAATCTGTAACTTTCGCAGTTCGGATAGCAGTTCTGGCAAAAGCCTGTAAAGAATTCTGCTCTGCAGGTGTATTCTACTTAACTCGAGGGAGAACGATGAAGAAATCAGTTTGAAACAAACGGCTTTTTAGATCTGGAAGAGAACTGAATGATGCCTGGTCACGGAAAAAGTAAGAAAGCGAAGGAGAAAAACAATCTGAGTTCTGAAAAGAGTATAGACTGAATTGTCAGTGCTTGTGGTGACAAAAGCAGAAGAAAGATCAACGGTAGGAGATTCATATTTACCAGTTTAGCTGAGCCTGAAAAAGAAAATCATGCAATATAAATAAAATTCTTGTCTACACTTGTCTTTGGACGCTAGGACGTGGCATTGTGTCTTTTCTTGACCACTATTATCTATTTTTAATGAAAATTTGTGATTTGGTTCATCTCGTTGTTTCTTTTTTAATATTGACTGTGTATGCTCTTTCGGTGTGTCAATACATGACTACAGATGAACTTTGCCAATGAATTTACTTTGATGTTATACTGGTTTGTTTCTCTCTTTTTATTCAAAATTTTTCAGGCTGTTAAATTATTACATACTAAAATTATAATAGACGAAATATAAAAAATATAAAAACTATAATAGACTTAAATACAAAAAAACAAAACAAAACAAAAAACAACCAGAAAGTGTATGGTGGTGGTGGTGGTGGTGGTGGTGGTGGTGGTGGTGGTGGGGGAGGTTTACAAAAATGTATATATTAAAACTGGGCGAGGGGTTGTTGCAATCATGTATTTCTAGTATGATTTTGCTCTGGAAGACCCAAATATTACGAGTATGTAAAATCCCCAAACGTGAGATAGGCACTTTAAACATTCCAGTGCTCTCGATACCTTCGCATAATTATCCACTAACATCTACTTTTGAAGTCATTTTATTTTCCCCGAGCCCGGACGGCGCGAAGCGCCGTCCGGGGAGAGGGTGCTAATCCCGACCGGCGTAAAATCCCTTATACGCGAGTTTACAAGGCCGGTCAAATCTCGCATCGTGTTTATTTATATAGGAGTATGGTAGGTCAATTTGCCCAGCGAGGATTTTTGGGCACTGGTAACTTATTGAGCAAAATCTTTTCACCAAGAATGTGTTTTGGGTGAAAAAAACTACATAAATATACAATGGAAAGAGTCAAAGAGAAAATGCAGTTCAATAAAGCAAGAAAACTTTAAGCGGATGCGACAAGAACTATTAACTCGAAGGAAAAGCGTTGAGGGAAAGTCGAAAAGACTGAGAAACGTACAGAACTGTCACAACGACAACGAACCAGCGGAAGAGAGGAAAGTTATTTGCTTAGCAAAGAAAAGGGAAGCTAACAAACTGAGGAAGTGAGAAAAACGGTAAACATATTGTATACTTAGTGCATGATTATATCGAGAGAAACGGCAAGGTTTAAAACAGCTGTTTTCTTAAAAGCTAAAACGTGAGTTTATAATACGTGGCATTGTGACAAGCGTTTTTCCAGTTTTCTCATCAATATTTTCAAATAAGTTGGGTTTTTTCCACCTTGATAGTGCTGTCCGATTAGTACTGTTTATTTTTGCTTTGTTTCAATTGCTGGTTTTAAAGTTATTACAGTTTATTTTGTCGACGTGTCTTGATGAAGACACCAGTCTAGATCGAGTTTTTCTATAGGACGTGGCATATTTTCTTCATTATTTTTATTGATTTTCAAATCAAGATCTGCATTTTGCTTCATCTCGCCGGTCCAATTAGACTGTGGTTTGTTTTCATCTATATTATATTTTGTTGTTGGGCTATTAATTTTCAGATTAACGTGCATGGAAACCTTTTAAAAACTTGCAAGATCGTTGACATTGTCATTGCTTTTTTTCCATCAAAATATGTACATGGAAGCCATTTAAAGGCTTACCTAAAAAAACCCTTTCAAAACCTCGAGTAAACAAAATATGTTTTATAACCAGACTATCCTCTGCTACCAGAGTTTATTTAAGTACTCTTTTCTTCAACCACTACTGTTACAGGATTATTTTCGACTGAAAATTTTCCTTTGGCTTTGAACATCGAGGAGGGGGTTACAAAAAAACAAAAACACGTTAAAGCGGGCGAGGGGTTGTTGCGTTTATGTATTTCTAGTAGTCATCTAAGTTTTAACACCTCAAATTGTCATCATTCAAAGCCAATATAATGATATTAGATGCTACTTTGAGTGACGAACCACACCAGTGGGTAGAGAAAAACTCTACTCGACCGCGGTCAGGAGTAGCACTTACAATATCATTATTTCCACCTGAGTTCGCTGTCCCACAATATTTATTCCAACAAAATCAATATTTAGACCAGTCAGATCTTTCATGGTCCCAGCGGTTCGACAATGCAAAATTCTCGTACCCATACCCACGCGCTCCCACTTTCGAGACGCTCTGGAAACCCTGGAGCTTTGCGTCGGATTCCTGACGCAGTGGCGTAACAGGCGTAGTCCAAACATTCCAAACTCTCAGGCCCAGACAAACCTCGTGTATAAATCTCCTTTTGATCGTATCGTATCCATCATGAATCGTGAGGTAAGCGAAGCTATGCGTTAGAAAGGACAGGACAATCTCGTTTAGTGTTAAAGAGAGAACAGAAAGATGCCATGACAGCCATCGATCGCAGAGTCGAAGACATAGCTGTATTGTCAAGCGAATTCTTCTCATGGTGTTTGACTAGTCTACAATCTAAAACGAGGAACATCAGCACAATCTGAGGTGAAAGTGTTGTTTGGTTATCTCAGGCACTCATGCATGGAAGATCAGCTAGCGAAACTTAAGAATATGGGATTGAAATTTAAAAAATTGAGAATATTGTCAAATTAAAAACTGGTATACTAACGCATAAATTGTTCATCAATCCTACGAGTGTTCCCTCAATATTTCACAATATTTTATTGCCTGTGACAAATGTTCATAGCTATAATACTAGGCATGCAGCTAGATACAATTTTTATCGGCCAGAAATCAGAACTAACTTTGGAAAATTTACTTTTAAGAACTCTGCTTCAGTGTTATGGGAAAGCATTCCAATTTGCTTAAAAATTAACAACGACGAATGACAAATGGAAAATACAAGTTTGAGAGTCCAAAACACGTACATAAACAATTCGTAAAAAGAATAAAACTAAATGTTATGCATAATTAAACAGTCTGACAATCAAAAACTGCTACCAAATAAATACCAACAGTTGTTGCTATGGCAACAATGACGTGTCAAAATGGCTGCCAATTACCCTTCAAACTAGAAGAAAACTTTGGTGACCCCCAATTTTTTTTCCATTAAAGCTTTTCTTGAAGTATGAGTAATCCATAGGCCGATTTTAAAAAAAATCCGTAGAACAAATAATTTTTTTTCTCGGAAAAATCATGTTTGTTAATTTTTAAAATATTTCGTTTTACAGAATTTTTTTAAAATCAGCCTATTGATTACTTATACTTCAAGGAAATTTTTAATGAAAAAAAAATTGGGGGTCACCAAAGTTTTTCCCGAAATAATTGGCAGCCATTTTGAAACGCCATTGTTGCCATAGCAACAACTGTTGCTATTTGTTTGGTAGCAGTTTTTGATTGTCAGACTGTTTAACTATGCACAACATTTAGTTTTATTCTTTTTCCGAATTGTTTAATCACGTGCTTTGGACTCTCAAACTTGTATCTCAAATCAAGAATAAGACCTCCCCATAGACCTTTCCGCGTGAAGTGGATGGATCACGTGATCTTTTTGACAAATATGATTGGCAAATGTCCAATGTTTGTCCAAAGTTTTGGATGTTCGAAGTTTTGCGAGAGCCAATCAAATGTCTCAGCGAGTTATCCACGCATTTCATGCGGAAAGGTCTATTGGATTGCTTGATTGATTAGATTGTCATGTGAAGGATTGTTTGTCTGATTAATTGATTAATTAAATAGTTGATTAATCAGCCAATCTGTATATATGTATGTATATATGTATATATATATATATATATATATATATATATATATATATATATATATATATGTATGTATGTATATGTAATAAAGATAAAGGACTGGGTGGCTAATCATCCTTACTTGGAGCCAGCGGCTGAATTGCGAAGGACGCAGATCAACGTGGCCGTGTCGAGGCATATCAAAGGCGCTCCAAGCAGCCGCCAGCGACACAGTTCAGACCACGGATCACAGCTGAGATGTTAGGTGTTGATTTTATGGAGGGAGGAAAACCGGAGAACCCGGTGAAAAACCCTCGAAGCACAGGAGAGATCAACTACAACTCTACTCACATGAGTCCAAAGCCCGACACTGGGGTCATTCCCAAGCGGTCACCCATCCAAGTACTAACCCCGTCTAACCGGGCTCAACTTTTTGGTGAGAGGCAGCGCGCTAACAGCACACGCCACCCATATATATATATATATATATATATATATATATATATATATATATATATATATATATATAGATTTTCGCTTACCTCAAAAGTCTGCTACAGGCTGTTTCATCTAAGATTCTTTTTTAGATGAAACAGCCTGTAGCAGACTTTTGAGGTAAGCGAAAATCTATATTTGCTCTAACTATATGTTATCGAGCACTCTTTGCGTTTCGTAGACCAAAAACCCACACGTATATATATATATATATATATATATATATATATATATATATATATATATATATATATATATATATATATATATATATATATATATATATATATATATATATATATATATATATATATATATATACATACATATATATATATATATATATATATATATATATATATATATATATATATATATATATATATATATATATATATATATATATATATATATATATATATATATATATATATATATATATATATATAAGCATGTTCTGAGGATTTAGGGTGAAGGAAAATTCGAGTGTAGAATATATACATTAATTAAGACCAAACCGGGAGCAGTTGCGAAAAATGCAACTACACAGGCCCTCCGGCAGGAATTGAACCCACGACCTTGCGATTCTAGTGCGATGCTCTGACCACTGAGCCACGGAGGCCGTTGCCGAGAGCTCGATCGCGAGTTCTGTATATATAATAAGGTGGTAATGCCAGGAGAGAATTGGGTATATTATAAATGATATTGGGCATTTCACTCGATTACACAGCATGTTCTGAGGATTTAGGGTGAAGGAAAATTCGAGTGTAGAATATATACATTTTAAGACCAAACCGGGAGCAGTTGCGAAAAATGCAACTACACAGGCCCTCCGGCAGGAATTGAACCCACGACCTTGCGATTCTAGTGCAATGCTCTGACCACTGAGCCACGGAGGCCGTTGCCGAGAGCTCGATCGCGAGTTCTGTATATATAATAAGGTAATGCCAGGAGAGAATTGGGTATATTATAAATGATATTGGGCATTTCACTCGATTACACAGCATGTTCTGAGGATTTAGGGTGAAGGAAAATTCGAGTGTAGAATATATACATTTTAAGACCAAACCGGGAGCAGTTGCGAAAAATGCAACTACACAGGCCCTCCGGCAGGAATTGAACCCACGACCTTGCGATTCTATAGTGCAATGCTCTGACCACTGAACCACGGAGGCCGTTGCCGAGAGCTTAATCGCGAGTTCTGTATATATAATAAGGTGGTAATGCCAGGAGAGAATTGGGTATATTATAAATGATATTGGGCATTTCACTCGATTACATATACAGAACTCGCGATCGAGCTCTCGGCAACGGCCTCCGTGGCTCAGTGGTCAGAGCATTGCACTAGAATCGCAAGGTCGTGGGTTCAATTCCTGCCGGAGGGCCTGTGTAGTTGCATTTTTCGCAACTGCTCCCGGTTTGGTCTTAAAATGTATATATATATATATATATATATATATATATATATATATATATATATATATATATATATATCATAGTGCAGAATCACACTTGATTTGTAATCCAGGCATAATGTGTTTGTTAAGGGTTCTCCGGATTCAATGTACTTTTGCTTAAGCTTTCGACTCGGTGCTTCGAGTCTTCATCAGAAGTGAGAGAAAGACGATAGGTCTAGTGTTTTATTGTGTCGATTGAATGTGGATCTGTCGATGCTGTGCCAGGCTTCTTTGAATTCGCGAGAAAACCTTGTAGTAGCTTGGCCTAGTATCTTGGTTTCTGACCAGTCAAAAGTGTGTCCATAGTCGTCTGCGTGGTTTGCCGGAAGAGATCTAGGGGTCATGTCGTCTAAGCGTTTTTGTGTTCTGTCAGTCGTGTTTCTACTTCCTTTGATGTCTCTCCTATGTATTGTTGTGGACAGTCGTGGCATGGAAACATGTAGATGGCGTTGCGTTGGTTTGTATTTGTAATCCTATATTTGCGTTTAGTGAAGTTGGTTGCCAGTTTGTGGACTGGTTTGTGGGCTACCTCTATATTATGTTGTCGTAGTAATCTGGCTGTTATCTCAGATATGGTGTGAATATATGGTAAGGTTGTCCATATCTTTTCTTGCTTAGTCTGGTTCGGTTGTGTTGTAGTGTTCTTTTTCTTTAGAGTTGTGACTTTGTTGATAAAGTTTTTGGGGTAGTTGTTCTTAAGAAAGGTGTTGTAGAGGTAGCTTTCTTCGTCTTGTTTAGATTGTTGTGTGTTGCAGTGTGTTTCAATTCGGTTGAATTGTGTTTTGATGTAGCTGATCTTGTGTTGGATTGGGTGGTTGCTGTTGTAGTTTAGTATTTGGTCTGTATGCGTTTTCTTCCTGTATACTTGTGTGTCAAGAGTGCCGTCGTTCGTTTTGGTTAGAAGGACATCTAGGAAAGCAAGTTTGTTGTCATGTTCTTCTTCTGGCATAGCATCGACAGATCCACATTCAATCGACACATAGAAATACCCACAGCCTACCGTGAACTTAAACACGCTTCATTCCATCAACACAAACAATCAGATCATAATCCATCAACGAATATCGGCAACTCAAGTACTCAAAACAAGCATAAGAAGAAACCTAACACCAGAGTTTCCCCTGAGAACAGTACGATTCAAAATCAACCAACGGACAAAACAACCAATCTCTACACGACGGCAACAAACAATCAACCAATTAGACGCTCACAACGATTACAATCACGAAGGCACATGGATGGTCAACACAATAAAACACCAGACCTATCATCTTTCTCTCACTTCTGATGAAGACTCGAAGCACCGAGTCGAAAGCTCAAGCAAAAGTACATTGAATCCGGTCTGAACTGTGTCGTATGCATGGCGGCTGCCACGTTGATCTGCGTCCTTCGTATTCAGCCGCTGACTGCAAGTAAGGATGATTATAAGCCCTCCAGTCCTTTATCCTTTATCCCTACTGGCCTAGTGCCCAATTCCCAACTCGTAAGGGGTGGGAGGGGGTTCACGCCTGCCATATAAGCTATTTCTTTTTATTTGTAAATGAAGAATGATGCGCATTTTACGAGTTCTTTAAAATTAAACAAATTTATATTGCCATTGCCTACTTGTCTATTTTCATTAAGCTTAAATATTTGTAAATGTAGAACTAAGAAGCATTTTGCGGTTATGGAGAATGTCATTTTAGTGAAAAATTGACAAAGTATAACGTATATCAGAAAAGATTTGACGTTTCTGTCATATCATTGTCTTATTCTTGTAACTTACCAATTTATCTATTTTAGGTCTTATTCAGTGCTGATTTGAAGAAGTTCCAGAGTGTTCAGGTATTGAGCTTATGTTATTCACATGCAGTCGCTGAATCGATATTTTTTTATATATTCATATAAGTATCTTTTTGAATTTCGTTCACAAAAGCTTACGGCTATACTGAGCTACCCAGGTCTTATCTCCGCTCTCCGGCTGGTCACGTGCCGCCTAAACGAATTTTATATCAAGGGAGGGGTGGTAAGCTTTAGTAAGCTGCACAATCAATGCTACAACACAAGTCCAGTTTTATACTCGTATTCTAAAATCTTATATTATATTTAGCCATTTAGGCGAACTATAACGTTTAATAAAAAGAATGAAAGGCTCGATTCAAGAACTGTATTTACCTGAGTTTCTGTTGATGACAAATGCGACTGAAAGGACAATCGGCTTGATGTTGTATAGTTACGATCTTTGCCGAATCGCTTTTTTCGGCACGTTTCGCCGCGATTATACGGGCAGAGACTGAAATGTCAATGCATTTTAGTGCAAGAGAAAGCGGTTTGGCTCTCGCAAACCAGTTACGTCTTGAACTTTGTGAAATGTTGTAATCGTCGCGAGGAAGTCTTTGGCCGTAAAACATTTCGGCCGAATAAAGCAGTTCAAAATTTGCCTTGTTGTACAAAGTTTTAAGATACTTCACATCACCAACACTGCGACGACAAAGTCTATACACGAGTATTCGACGGTTGCATTTGATTAGGCGATTGCTATATCTTCTTCGGGCCGTCGGGGTTTCTTTAACTTTTGGCTTCGTTATGATCTTTGACAACGTACATCACAGAAGAAAGCAGGAGATATGTTTTGTTATAAACACTGAGTACGTTTGTTTTTTGTTGGTTTCATTCTAACAGATATTTTGCGATCAGACAGCCTGGCGCTAGTCTGACGACGCCAGACGTAATATATTATTTGTATAAACAAAGGTGAAAACTTGTAATTGTGCCTTTGTCACTCCTCCCTAAACTAACATGCCAACGCTAATTAAAGCAGATCACGTGACCAGCGTCTACCAGGGTTTTCGCTCCGCGAGTCCGGCGAGGCGTGTGAAAAGCCTGGGTACGAGGTTGTCCGGTTTGGTCGATTATTCGGTATAAACTAACTAGATTTATACTGGATAACTATATCAGTTACTTCTAAACTGTTACCCCTCCAGTTAGGGCCCACCCTCATTGGTCCAGTGTTACTACTGGTGTTTGGTAGAGTCAAACGGGAAGCACTCTTCTCATATTCCGCCAAAGTGAAAACTGCTGAGAGCAGGAATCGAACCCGGGTCGCAGAGGTGAAAGGCACGTGTAATATATTCAAGTTTACATTATGTTAATTAGATATCAGTATGTATATAAAGCTTGACTTTGTCTGAATAAATGTTAGGCTGTTGTTTACTTGTACAAGTTCAATATACAACATGGTGTCAGGTGTTAAATAAAGACAGGTTCAGGAAGATTTGCTGAAGAGTTACACAATGAAGAAATAAGGACCCGGTGAGATGGATTTCACCACCCCCACAGAATTTGTCTGAGATATGGCGACGTTGGAAACGTAGTATGGAATATTACTTGGCAGCAACGTGTGCTGGTAAAAGCGAAGCACAAAAGGTCGCTATTTTTATGTGCATGATCGGCAAGGATGGCCAGGAAATCAAGGATACATTCGGGTTTGAAACCAATGAAGCAGGAGAAGAAGCGGTTACCACAGCAATTCTTTTCACTAAGTTCGAGGCGCATTGCAAGCCCAAAAAGAATCTTGTTGTGGACAGAAAGCTATCGAGATTTGCAAAGCAGATGAGTTATCAAGACAACAGATGAAGTTGTTTGCCAGTGAAGGAAATGTAAATCAAGTAAAACGGGGCCCATCGAACCGAATCCAGAACAAAGGCAAAGAAGGTAAAGCACAAGAAACAAAGAAAAGCACGCAAAGGAAAGAACTTAAGCATGATACGTGTCGAAATTGTGGTTCGATTCATCCCAAGGGACAGTGTTCTGCTTACGGGAAGCAGTGTCATAAATGTCCGAAAATGAATCATTATGCAAAGATGTGCCGATCGAGCAAAGCCGTGCATTCATTTCAACACGAGCCGAGCGAAAGTCATCTATTTCTAGAGACCGTTAAAGTAGAATCAGTCGACAAAATTCGCCAATCCGAAGCAGAACACGTAACATAACCAAGATGTTCGTTTGAAATTAGATACCGGAGCCGAGGTCAACGTTATACCGTATTCAGCATTCAAGAGCGTCGCGAGAACGTCAAAGATAGAGCTTAGAAAGCCCAACGCTCGGTTGAGCGCCTATAATGACACAATATACCAGTCAAAGCTGTCTGCACACTGCAATGCGAATACAAAGGCAAAGTACACCATTTAGAATTCTTCATTACAAGCATAGAGAGCGAACCAGTTCTCAGTATCTCTGCGTGTAAAGAACTTGGTCTAATAAACTTTGTCAGCGTCGTAGATCATAAAGAAGGAACAGAGGCTCTCGCGACAAGAATCAAGACAGAGTATCAAGATGTGTTTATGGGAATCGGGTGCTTAGAACAGCCGTATCATATGGAGCTAGACTCAACAGTACAACCAGTAATAGTTCATCCGAGATGAGTTCCGTATGGTTTGGAGCCTCGAGTGAAGACCGTACTAGACGAGATGTGCAGTGAAGATATTATCGTGCGGGTCAATGCGATGGTCGTAGTAGAGAAGAAAAACGGCAACCTGCGAATTTGCATAGATCCGAGACCATTGAATAAGGCGATTAAGAGAGAGCATTATCATCTACCTACGATTGAAGAAATTACAGCAAGGCTGAGCGGAGCAAAGTATTTCTCAACACTGGATGCCAGATCGGGATTTTGGCAGATTCCTCTAGACGAAGAGAGCTCATATTTGACAACCTTTGGAACGCCCTTTGGCAGGTATCGTTTCACTTGAATGCCTTTTGGCATCCATAGTGCCCAGGAAGTGTTCCACAAGAGATTACACCAGCTCCTTGACGATCTTCCCGGGGTCGAAACGGACATCGACGACATCCTTGTGTGGGGCACAACCGAAGAGGAGCACGACGAAAGACTGGAGAGGACGTTGCAGAGAGCGCGACAGAGCAACCTCAAGTTAAACCCAGATAAGTGCAAGATCAGATGTTCCAAAGTTCTGTACATTGGTCATGTACTCACAGGTGAAGAAGTCAAGCCAGACGCCTCCAAGCTAGAAGCGATTACAAGTATACCAGCCCCCGAGGACAAACATGGCATTCAACGTAAACTGGGAATGGTAAACTACGTGGCGAAGTTTGCACCAAACGTCTCAGAGGTAACCGCACCCCTACGTGAGCTCCTTAAGAAAGATGTAGCGTGGCATTGGACAGAGCGCCACGAACAATCATTTCACGGCATCAAGCGCCTTCTGACAGATGTAAGTTCAGGAGTGTTGAAGTATTATGATCCCAAGCTTCCAGCGAGTCTGCAAGTCGACGCGTGCAGGTCACCAAATGCCTATGCCTCCCATTCGCTTACAGAAGCCGAGTGTAAATACGCTCAGATTGAAAAGGAGCTACTCGCGTTGATGTTTGGTTGCGAACGGTTTCATCAATACATTTATGCCAAAGAAGTAACAGTCGAGACGGACCACAGACCGTTAGTCTCAATCATATCCAAGCCACTCAACAAGGCACCAGCGAGGCTACGGCGCATGCGCCTGCGATTGCAACGCTACGACATCGTTTTAAGGTACAAGCCTGGAAAGGAACTTTACTCTGCAGATACACTCTCGAGAGCACACCTTTCTACCACAGGCGACGAGGACGAAGAACTTGTATTATCCGTACATACAGCGACAGGAAACAGCTATAGCGATTGTACTATGGTCAAATTAGCAGTCTTAATCCAAGAAGGATGGCCCAACAATAAGCACAGCGTGCCGAAACAAGTCCGTGAATATTGGCCATTCAAAGACGAACTTGTTGCAGCTGATGGTCTCATCTTTAAAGGTCAGACCATTGTTATTCCTCAAGCTCTACGGAAAGATGTTCTCTTACAAATTCATGAAGGGCATTTCGGAATCGAGAGAAGTAAATTTCGAGCCCGCGAGTTGGTGTTTTGGCCTGGTGTGCAAACAGATCGAAGACACGGTGTTAAACTTCTCAATCTGGCAAGAGCTCAGGCACAGCAACCCACGACAACCCACAGCATCCCTGGCAGGTCGTTGCAACGGATCTGTTTGAATGAATGGTAATCATTACGTCGTGGTTGTCGATTACTATAGTCGTTATTGGGAAGTCGCGCAACTACACAGTTTGACGAGTACAGCTGTCATCGATAAGTTGAGACAAGTCTTTGCGAGGCATGGAATTCCGGAGACGGTCAAGTTGGACAATGGTCCACAGTACAGTTCTGCCGAGTTCGCAAAGTTTGCATCTAAATGGAAATTTTCTCATGTGACGTCGAGCCCGAAGTATCCGCAGTCAAATGGCCTGGCAGAGAAGACTGTACAAACTGTCAAGAGAACTTTAGAGAAAGCCAAGCGTGATCGCAAGGATCCTTATCTTGCCTTGTGGGAACAACGAAATACACCAGTAGCCAACTACAAATCACCCACACAAGTCTTTGTGGGAAGACGTCTACGTTCAATTCTACCGTGCTACGAGTCATCTAATTCCAGAGACCATTTGTCACAGCGAAACACAGATCAGATTCCAAAAGAACCAGGCCGAGCAGAAAGCCAATTATGACAAGTCTACCGTGCAGCTACCGCCATTTCAGACTGGAGAAACAGTACGTATCAAGCGAGAAGGTGAATGGAAACCTGCAAAAGTTATTGAAGTTGCTGATACACCCCGAAGCTACATCGTCGAAACCTCTGAAGGAGCCGTTTTACGACGAAATCGAAGACATTTGCATAAGGACACTTCACAAGATCAGTCATCTACGAAAGTGAATATGGAGACGAACGTAGAAATTAATCAGGAAACGAAGCAATCTACAAGTAACGTGGAACTCGGCAGTCGCAAAGTTCAGGAGTCCACAGCAACAAGCGAACAATGTCGAAGAAGGATATCGCACACGCTCAGGAAGATTAGTTAAAGTACCTCATAGATTATAGAAGCATGTTTTAGGAACATTTATACTCTCGATTTAGAAACGTTTAGTAATCGTGGCCCTCTTTGATAAAAAAAAAAACAAGAAAAAAAAATTTTGCATTTTTTTTCATTCATTAGGGGCGTTGTTTTTTCATTCACTAGGGGGGTTGTAATATATTCAAGTTTACATTATGTTAATTAGATATCAGTATGTATATAAAGCTTGACTTTGTCTGAATAAATGTTAGGCTGTTGTTTACTTGTACAAGTTCAATATACAACAGTACGTGCGCTAACCACTGTGTCACCAACATCCTTTTTCACTGTATATTATTTTTTTTATTAACATGTCCAATTGTTGCTGATTTTTTTCGTACAACTTAAAGTCGTCTATAAATAGTGATTAAGCAGAGCCTTCTCTCTTTTCAAGATCGTAGCGGTATTTTTTTTACTCGGGCTACCTGTGGTAGAACGAGTGTAGGTTTCGGTCCGGTTTTTGATATTGTTTTTTCGGAGTCGCGATATTGCCCCGACAGGCTTTGCGAAACTGCACACATGACGTCACAGCTCAAATGCTGATGTCTCATCATGGCAGATTTTCATGCAGGAGTGGCATTTCGATCGAGTAGTTCAAAGTGAAGTGTTTTTGCCAGCTGCTTGCTTGGCATGGAAGTGTTTGAAGTCAGTTAGGCGGCTGGCAAGTATCTTGTATATAAACCCCCCCCCCCCCCCCCCCCGGTGTTCACAAAACGTTTTCGAGCCCCGCCGAAGCTGTCGCATCCAAGTGGCAACCGACATTGGGTCTGGAACTGGACTACAACCGACAACGATATACAGACTACAGTAGATTTTTCTCATGGCTTAATAGCAGGTCTCTACATTCCATAAATATTTAATACCGCCGATACAGAGTTAACGCTAACATTCTGGATCTTTATATTGGCCTTTCTAATGCCTTTGGTCGAACAATTGCAATGTTCATACATGTAGGTTTTCTACATGCCTTCAGCAATACTACATACGTATTAACAGTTGTCTGTACGTTGTTCAATGATCTTGGCTGAATTGGTCTGAACTCAGGACCTGTTAAAACCTCGTGAAAACTACTGCAAACAAAATCCAAGATGTGAGAACACAAGGAACATTCATGAAGATGACAGACTTTGAGGAAACAATTTGTTGACATTGACAGTATCTTTATATTTTTGGCATTATTATTTATGTGCTTAGTAGTTAATATTACTAAACGAGTTAAATATATTTGTTATGCTGAGCAGAGCAGGAAGCTTGTATACACATGTATTGTTTTATGTACCATTTGTGTTTTTAGCGACTGTTCCTTGGCTTTGAGTTTGAGGTCGGCAATGGACAGTAGCTTTATTAATCCATTAGGATTTATATTCAATGTTGTAAGTGCTTTGAACCTTTGGGTATGTAATTTTGTCACAAGTATGTTATCCATATCTTGATATTCATTTTGATATAAATTTTGATACATAGATTGAGTAAAAAGATATTCATCAGAAAAATAACTTAGAACCAGTCATGTTCCTCACATACAATTACATACAGTAATACTTTAATGACATATCGGCCATTATAACATCATCCACCAAGTGTGTGTTAATATATGCTGATGGTACCAAACTCTATAGAGAAATTACAGTGTCTGACATTCACCTACAGTACTAGTGCTGCAGAGTCAAAGAGCCTTCTCAACATGCTCTAAAGCAAAAACATGGAATCAGGATTCATGTTGTATGAAGATATTGCATAGACGTAGGGTGCGAGTATAGTTTACTAGTCACCTATTGCATATTTGCTAGTGCATGTGTACCTGACCTACACATGTGAAGTTTGGGCACCTCAGACAATAACTAAAATCAGTAAGGTTGAAAGACTACAATGCAGGGCAACTAAATATATTTTAAGTTTTTGAACTGGCCGGATGATTTATCATGCAATCTGTCAAATGATCATCTGAAAACAGTTAATCTACTACTATACCGTTATCATACTGGCATGTCTGAAAGATCTTATTTATTTTAAATGTTATACAGGTCACTATAATATTCCTATTAATAGTTTTGTGCAACTCAATAATTCAGTCAGAATCACTAGAAACAGTTCAGAACTAGACGTACTAGTTTCTAAGACATTAATGCTGTAATTATTAATTAATGCTTATGACGTCAATAACTGTTTTTTGGAAGTCAATGTTTAAAATGTTCTTCATCCCAACCTATAACACACTCTCTTCTAAACCCTACTACTACTGACTTTAATCACTTATATCTATTGTATTTGTTTACATGATTATCCTGAATTGTAAAATGGTCTAGAATTCCAGATAATCCTGAATATTAAAGAAAATGAAACCCAACCCTGACCCCCACCTCTAAAGCTGACTCTAAACCTAACAACAACCCCTGATAACCTAAATCTAACCACAACCCCCCTGGGAGAAAGTTCCACCTCTCAGACCCTGACCACAACACCCCTACTGTTTTTTTTGTTATATGTTTTTTAGTTTAACATCCTGCATGTGGGACAGAGAAGTCCCCTAGGCTTCACGATAATCCTGAATTCTACACACTTTAAATTGACAGTTCAGGATAGTCCTGTACCACATTCAGCCTTCAATCTGATCATTCTCAGCCCACTCCCACCTCTTTGCTCATGCGTTATAGAGACCTCTGCACTTTCCAGTAGCCCGAGTGCACACCTGACCCAGGTGTCTTGTTTTACTTTAAACAAATATGAGAAACCTCTACCAAACGATTTTGGCCGTGATTCATTTTGTATTCCCAATTTGGAGAACTGTGAACAGATGAATATAATTTATTCAAGAACACAACTCAATGAATCTCAAGTAAATAATTCTGACCCCTTCAACTCCCATGAGAAACTCACCGGAATCTAATTTGGAGAAAACATCAAGAGCTATTTTAACAAACAGAGTCAGCTTTAGAAAATATAGGGAAAATTCGTGTTGACTGGTTGTCTCTTAAGACTAACATTTCTGCCTTATTAGAAAACTGTATTGTTTCAAATACGAGTTCCAGACCCAAACAAAGCCCCTCGTCGTCAGATGAGTTAATGAAATGCCAACATGAGTCTGGCGTCAGTTGAAAGTGCAACTTGAGTCTCGGACCCAAACAATGCCCTTCGTCGTTAGATGAGCAAACCGGAAATGATAACATGAATCTGGCGTTGGTATTAGCCCCGCCTACCGAAACATACATACTGTAGTCGAAAATCCATCAGACCATGATATGGCAAGGGTTTTGACAGGATATACACTCAATTAATTTACAAGTATTAAATAAACATGCCTCTTGCTCTGGTGCTTGTGGGAAAGCTGTCAATGCAATTCCAAGTGCTTAGTTAATATGTTTTAATAAATCTAGAGCTTTAATGCAATTATACAGCAATGTATACCATTGAGCCTATCAGATTATTCTTCAGAATTTGTATAAGTCAAAATGCACACACGCAGATAGTAGTGTCTGATCAGAATGTTGCAGTGGCGTAGCCAGGGTCTATACATTGGAGGGGCCGAGTGCCGAAGACGCGAGGTACCTGGCGGGGGGGGGGGGGGTCCGGAGGCATGCTCCCCCGGAAAAAAAATTGAATTCTGGGGCCTCTGCGACGTGATTTCCTGCGTTTTGTGAGCTCGAGTTAAAAGAATTTAGAACATAATAAGTAGTACACATAAAAAAATATTTTTATGGTTTCACAAGAAAGTTTAGCTAATATATCTTTGTGTATAAAGAAAAGTTACATTTGTAAAAACACATGTTGAGGAGCTTCCATGGGCTTGACTTTCGAGTGATTGAAATAATACGCTTGTAATGTAAATTATTACTTGCAGTTAGTAAGACCCCAATTATATATATTGTCATCTATTAAAGCACTCACAGGAATGTTGGGAAGATCCAGCGATCATTTCGTACCTCCCCCCCCCCCCCAAATATTTTCTCCTCGGATTTGGGCTTTTCACAGGGGCTGTCGTGAAGATGATTGGGGGCCACTGGAATGTTGATCAGCGCAAACAATGAACCCACACCATCGCCGTCGTGGTGTTGACCAACTTCAAACGTACATGTAATTTATCAGAGCAAATCCTTCTGGGGTATGTGATGTAAGTTGTAGGAAGAAAATTCCTACGTCACAAAACGTCATAAAACAGTCAACATACAAACATCCCTCGCAAAGTCTCGATTTTGTTGACAATACAAAGCTCCGCAGAGGTCTGGACAGAATACCCATGTCAAGATTAGTGTGCTGCTGAGCGTCATTTTTTTTTTCATGCCGTTGTAAGCATTTTTATCCTTATTCTTTGATGTAGATTTCTATGTCATCATCAGAGTGTGTTGCGGACAAGAAAGGAAGGAAACTAAAGAGAAAATCGTTTAACTCTGACTCAAATAAAGAAACCAAGAAAAAGAAATAAACACAGTAGTTCTTTTATTTAAATAAAAGTGTTGGAATGAATGAGTTGAGCGAGCGAGTGAGTTGGTGAAAATCTTTATTGCCTCCAGATATGAAGAGTATACAAAACTAAGCATAAAAAGAAAAAAACAAACTAAACTATGTACATGACAAATATTAAAAAATAATCTAATAATAATAGCTATTTTTGAACTGATCGAAAACCGAGTTTTGTACACAGCACGAGATATATGTAGCACACTGTAAACCAAATTCTTCTGTTAAGTTTCTTTCAATTGCACTAAAAACTGAGTAATTCCCCGATAAGGTCTTAATAGAACTATGATCATCTAAAGAATTGAAAATATAACTAATGGAAATAGGGAGATATCGGTAATCCACGATTACCAATTCTCTCTAGCATGCTCAGTCCTCCTGCAAAATAGCAATGCATGATGGATTGGATTGGTGAAATTGTTTCGGTGTGCTAGGGGGTTCTCGCAAGAGTTCCGGCATGCCACTTTCTTCTTGTTGATATGCACGTTGAACTGCGAGATCCGACCAGTGAACTCGATATAAGTTAAAATGTTATACCTGGAACGCCAGCGCGTAAACCGAAAGGTGAGGCAAAATGTTCCAGGCCCCTGCGCGGTTTGCAGGTAGGTTTCAGCCCCCACAAAATGTTTTTTACACAGCCGCCCGTCTTGAGCGAACTGCGTATAGGCTCAAAAAAAGGTTTGAAAAATTATTTATTGAATCATTTTGTCGGACTAAAGGTGTCTTAAATAAATGGTTTCCTATTGTGCAGTGCTGTTGTTTTATTTACTGTATAGCAGTCCCAAACTATACAAGTCAGTAAATTAAGCTAGGGATGAAAATAGACCGAGAAAACAGACGTCCTTTTGCTGGCTAGGATGAAAACATCCAGCTGAAAAGGTGAGAACAAGAATAAGAAAGGTATTCTTGTTTACAAGTTTGGAGACGTATTGATACTTGATATTTCAAAATATACATGTGTTGTCATTTTCTTATTTCTGCTCCTTGAATTTTTTGTTCGAATGTGTTAAACGGCATTTTGTGACTAATGACATTTTAAGAAATTAGTGACAACTAGATTGTTTATTTTTCACGTTTACTCATGGCTAGTTGTTTTCGGAACGTACGAACGCGGAATGCTTTTTAAACAAAACGACATGAGACTGTACTAATGGCATATTCTATACTAAGTTTGTGTTTATTTTCGCATGTGCATGTGAACATATTTCCATGCTAACATGTGCAATATAAGTTCAATATATTATTATTATTATTTTCTCGTATTTTTTGTATCCTAGGTTTGATTTAAGTTCTTGACTGACGAACTTCGTGCACGTTTTGTACAGACAATGACTTTTAAGAAATAAACAATTGAAATAAACGAAATAAACAAAACGACATGAAACTGTACTAATGGCATATTAAGAAATAAACAACTGCTGCATAATTAATTTGGCAGCATAGCACAACCAATCAAATGCACGTTTAGCAAGCGTGATAGAATGATTCAACCTTTTCGAGTGGTTCGCTCAAGACCGGTGGCCGTGTAAAAAACATTTTGTGGGAGACTGAAACCTACCTGCAAACCGCGCAAGGGACTGGAATTCCGTGCTGGCGCGCGGAAAAGGCTCTTGGGGGAATCCATATATCATCGCGATCTGATTGGTTGTTCAAATTCAAAGGCATATATATAACGGAGCTTGTTTATAATTCTATTTCGTCATCAACTCTGGTCGTTCCAGAGTTGTACGGGACTTGGGAGAGACTGCAGCGCATACGTCAACCAGTTGTGCATTTCACGCGCGAAGACCAGTCAACAGCTTTTTACCAGTTGCAAAGATTTCTCGCTTTACACCGTTTCCCGTGGTCCTTTCTCAAAGAAAAGTGGTTCCCTCAACAGTAGGACATAAGGATTAAGCTAAGTGCTGATTTATTTGTTGTATATTGTAGTTTTTTCCTTGTAGCAGACGTGTCATTGATGTTAGGCGACTAACGAGAGTTGCCATGATAATGTGCAACCAACTGTGGTTGTTGACAAACAAGGAGAGAACAGTTGTCCAGAAGTTGATTCTAATATGTTTTTTAAAGTACTAAATGCTATGCAGGAAAACTGAACACACAAAATACGTTACTGTCGAGTCTCATGGCCGATCAGGGGCGGATCTAGACTGTATCAACTGTATCGTATGATACAGTCAGATTTTCACTTAATAATTTAATTAATAATTTAATTATGCAAAATCCTGCAGATATGGATAGTCCAACAATATATGAAACCATATCACTGCTTTTTTAAAGAAAAAAATGAATGACAACATGACTTTGCCCTATTAAACGGTTGATTATTTAAGCATCGTCACAAGTGAGACGAGAATGTATATTATTAAAGGTGTAAGCACGGGTGTAAGCTTATATAGGTGTAGGGTGTCGAATGTCTAAACGACTTACGTTGATCGGTCTAGTATGTCGACACGTCGACAGGTTCGAAGATGTTTACTACGATGTCGACAGGTCGACAGGTTCGAAGATATTCACTACGATGTCGACACGTCGACAGGTTCGAAGATGTTCACTACGATGTCGACACGTCGACAGGTTCGAAAATGTTCACTACGATGTCGACAGGTCGACAGGTTCGAAGATATTCACTACGATGTCGACAGGTCGACAGGTTCGAAAATGTTTACTACGATGTCGACACGTCGACAGGTTCGAAGATGTTCACTGCGATGTCGACACGTCGACAGGTTCGAAGATGTTTACTACGATGTCGACAGGTTCGAAGATGTTCACTACGATGTCGACACGTCGACATACAGGTTCGAAGATGTTCATGCACGATGTCGGCACGTCGACAGGTTCGAAACTTCATCCCGTGACACAATAATCTCACTGAATAAAAAAGTACTGTATGACAAAATGTTTTATAACGAAATCACTTGAATCGTCAAAGTATTGAAACAATAAGTGATATTGGGCATTTCACTCTTGACTGTCGACTTCAGTGAAGCTCAGAAAAAGTACATGGCAACCATGGTTCCATGGTTTTAGCAATATCGTTTCAGTTACAGAGTTAACGCCACATACATAATCAATGATTTGTAAAAATGCCGTCAAATAACACAACGATTCAACGACAATTATGAATAAAACCTACACATTCAATACAAAGATCGACAAGATTAGGAAGGAATCTGTTTTGACAACAAGAAATCTGGTTATTATAGATCTATGATCCACTTACAACATCACTTACAACAATATAACCTTGTGTCAAAACCCTTTGTAAAAAGATAGACAAATAAATCCCTTTCAGTGCAGTAAATTGCTGAGCACAGTCATATAGTGCATACATTGCATGTATGTATTATGTATGTATTAAAATATAGATATAAAAAGCGTGTATCACTGTATGGGAATAAATATGCGTGCGAGGGAACATCCGTTGTTCTGTGAAACCTGCTGTGAAACAAACTATTCTCTTTGTTCCGTCATGCAGAATCTTTGAACCACTGTTGAACGAAGAAAAACTGAAAGCGTAAAAATAAAGCCTTTACTTTCAACTGTACACATGAAACAATGGTTGTGTATAGTTTAAAGAATGAATAAATGAAACACGCATCAAGGTTTTATTTCACTTGCAATTGCGCAGCCTTCGAGTGTAAAACAAAACGATTCCGTTCCACTTTAACAGCCAAGACTCAATATCTCCTGCCTTCACGTTCATTATTTCGCCACGTCGAACTGATTCTGCAATATAGAGGTATGTAAATTGATTACATTAATATACTCTGTTATTTAAAGTAGGGAAAGTAGTTTGAACTCTGAACGTTCACAGTCACGATATATATCGTGACGAATGGAACGAGTACTGGTATCGTTAAGTTTTTGACGAATATTTGTGCAGATATTGATGAATGTACTTGTATTGAACTCTATTAGTGTCGGATATTTTTTGTCACTGTCAGGGCTGACGCGTGTCACGAAATTATTTCCTCGGTCGAAAAAGGAGATTTGAATCATCGTTAGCAGTGGCGTGGTGGCAAGTTTTAGACTGGGGTGGCCAGATTAGCTCTGGCGCCCCCCCCCCCCCCCCCCCCCCCAAAAAAAAAAAAAAAAGAAAAGAAAGAACGACATTACTGTATTTGATAAATGGTCACAGTTTTTGTTTTAAAATAACTCAAGTAGCAATATATAGTATTAAGTAGCGCTAAACCTCTAGGGGGGTCCGTGGACATGCTCCCCCCGGAAAATTTTGAAAACTAGAGTCTCTGATATGCCATTTTCCTGCATTTTCGAGTGAGATTTTACATAATTCTAAGATTATAAAACTTCATAGAAAACACAAAAGATTACAGATTTCAGATCTTTATATTCCCCATTGAAGACCTAGCTATACAAAGAAATTTTGTTAAGTTTTGGCGCCCCTTCTGCAACCCTAGCTGGGGGGGCCTTGGCCCCCCGGCCCCCCCTGCCACCACGCCACTGATCGTTAGGATTAATTTACATCTAAAATAAATCAATTCTTCTTTGTACATTTAGTTTATGCGAGTTTCAAAACCACAGTGAGATTCTCGGCTCATGTAATCGGCCCCTTAGGTGAATAAAATCGTCTGGCGTTGGCCAGAATAAAATGTAAAGTGCGCCCTTGTCCCTTAATGAGTTACAAGGTTTATATGTTTCTGAATGTTGCAAATTTGAGTATTTTACGTTTTAATTAGCCGAATTAATGACGGCGTGTACTCATGCGTGAACATACCGCCGTAAACCACGACCGCTAACTACCCTAACAGCGCAAGAACTGGTGGATAGAACTATAACTCGCAATTAACAATTTCTTTGTAATGTTTACGGGGTAAACGTTATACAAACTCCTACATGGGAAACTGATCTATTTTGTGACAGTTTTGTATTAACAAACAAGTGAACTGATCCCATCTCTTGTCACTTTCGTAATTGCTAAGCCGTTATATAAGAATGCTACTTAAATATCGCCAATTAAGGTTAAATGAAGCCAAGTTTCTTTCAAGCATTATGTACGAGTCGAATCCAACTGCGATCACCCCACCCAAGGTGCACGAGCTCCGTATAGGCGGGAATTTGACGTTAATCAATCTCACCCAGTCGGGCATTTGACTATTGAAAAAAAGTTGGTCAGATCGCCACAATCTAGCCATCTCTTCACTTTTGAAAATGTCTTTGTTTAAAGTCTGTTTAAAGATCTATCTTCTTTAAAATAGTTTGATGATACGACCTAACCTATAGTCGTGTCTATAAGCTGGTTTTTAATACACAATTACACATGTCCAATAAAGGTAATATTAATAAAAAACAATATGAAATATTTCAAAGAAATATTTTGATAGAGCTTTGACGCCCTTTATAGACGATGGGACATTTGACCAAATTTTTTTGAGAAGTCAAATTCCCGCGGGTTTCCCCGGGGGGGAGACGATCACAGTTGGAATTGACTCATAACAGTTTTGTTGTGATTAACCTACTAAAGATCGTTGCCATGGAAACAACGACTATAAAAGATCATAGTTTTCAGTTTGTTATTTTCGGTGAAATTTCTTGAAACGTCATAGTGTTGTGGGAATTTCAGGGGCCGCAGAGCACTTTTTAGACTGGGGGGACAATATATATATATATATATATATATATATATATATATATATATATATATATATATATACTGATGAGCTACACTGATGAGCTGTAGTACAGCGAAACACGTGTCTGTAGATTGAACTATGTATGCTCCATCACTTCGGTGTTGTTGAGCACTCTGTGAAGTTGCCGTGGGTACCTATTAGCAATAATGCAACGCTCACTACCCTTGTGGAAGTTTGAGCACTCTGGGCCCATGCGCACTTCACGCTATCTGAATGTACTTCACCAATGCTGTCCCACATGCGGTTGTCACCGACGATCGCATGTGTATAAGTAATTGATGAAATTCATTCAGATTGTTCCAAGCTACACTGATGAGCTGTAGTACAGCGAAACACGTGTCTGTAGATTGAACTATATATATATATATATATATATATATATATATATATATATATATATATATATATATATATATATATATATATATATTATATATTTTCGCTTACCTCAAAAGTCTGCTACAGGCTGTTTCATCTAAAAAAGAATCTTCAGGCAGATCCTGAAGATTCCTTTTTTAGATGAAACAGCCTGTAGCAGACTTTTGAGGTAAGCGAAATTCTATATTTGCTCTAACTATATGTTATCGAGCACTCTTTGCGTTTCGTAGACCAAAACCCACACGTATATATATATATATATATATATATATATATATATATATATATATATATATATATATATAATTGTTGGTTTCGAAACGGAAGGTCAAAACGCAAAGGATGTTTTTCTAAAATATTTTCGTGGGAAAACAAACAAAATCTTCCTCATTTTCGTCACTAGGTGAATTTTCCCATCGAAAGACGCACGTTTTGGTCTCTAAATGCGCAAACGCGGTTGCCTAACCCAGCCAAACAATGTCCGTTAGGAAAAACGTAGGCATCTAGATCGAATTCAAATTCCGGTATGATTCCACACATATACACCTTACTCAACCAGTTAACTTCAGTTTTCTAATGTGAACGCTTGTGAGTAAGCAACTGTTGTTTTTGGAACCGTCCAAAGCTATATTCTATTCAGAAGAGAAGAGAAAGAGAAGAGAAGAGAAGAGAAGAGAAGAGAAGAGAAGAGAAGAGAAGAGAAGAGAAGAGAAGAGAAGAGAAGAGAAGAGAAGAGAAGAGAAGAGAAGAGAAGAGAAGAGAAGAGAAGAGAAGAGAAGAGAAGAGAAGAGAAGAGAAGAGAAGAGAAGAGAAGAGAAGAGAAGAGAAGAGAAGAGAAGAGAAGAGAAGAGAAGAGAAGCTTATCTACGTGTGGTACTAAAGTCTGGTGCGTGTGCAAACCAAAGTGAGTACTATGGCTAATATTATTATGTTATTGCTATAACCTTTGTTTAGTCGAAGTTTGTCCCTTTTGAAAATGGGCGTTATAGAATATTCGCGCCGTTTCATAATTTGCATACTGATATTCCTTACTGATATTCCTTAGTTATCGTCAGTTTGCGCGAAGTCTAAAAGGAAGCTAAATTAAATAAGCTTTATTTCGAATTTGCGTTCCCAAAAATCGATCGCATAATCATTATCAAGTATACGTATTAGTTGTAATTGTTATGTTTGTAGTATTCCTTTGTTTTGTTAATTGTATGTACTATAATTCTACAAATCGTTGTATCGTCAATCATTCTACAGTTAATACTCAACTATCGTCAGTAACCAAGACTTGTATATATCCCATTGTTTGATTTATTAAATTGTTATAACATTGTAGTCAGGAATTCTTTTGTCGTGTTCGATTTAATCTACGCACCGCCGCGTCTACCGAAGTAGATTCATTTGGATTCTGTTTGACATTGGATTTCTATCCAGGTGTTGTTTGCGGCAAAGTTAGTACGCATTTCAAACTTTTTAGATCCACATTTTCTTTTTGAGTACTGTCAACTGGCAAACATTTTAATGGGAACAAATATGTGGTTGTTCAGATGGTCTTGTTAGTATCACCTAATTTAATGCTTTTTTATAGCAGTTTCAGGCGATTCGCCCCCACAGGATGTAAAAGTTCTTGGCAACGATAGTTGTTTTTGACATAAAGGAGTGGTTACCAAATCACCGTTTCAACGATATTTAGTAAATATTATCTGATTAAACAGTCTATTCCTATTCAGATCTCCTATTCAGATCTCACTAATATTGCTTTAAAACGGTCTTGATATTTTTTCGGACATCGGTGGTGTCGGTGGTTTTGTTGTTTTGTGTGATTTCCTAATCACTCCTTTAGCGAAATCTCGCCCGGTACAATGTTCCGGAAAGAGAATTAAAAAGGTACTAACTTTGCCTTGACCGTACAAACTACAGTAAACACCCGCATAAAAGAAACTGCCGATTAAGAACCTCCAGGCTGAAATTTGACCAATAAAACTCCTAATATATGAGAACCACTTTAGCCTGACAAATGAAGCATGTTCTTATACGAAAAACTACTAAAGATTGGAAAAGACTGATGCAGACCCAAGTATTATATGTGCTGGACCATTGGAAACACATATTGGTAATATCATTTCATTTAGAGCAATGCTCATAAATTTGGTGATTTATTTTAATTTAATTATCAGAATTTTTTTACTTACATTTACTTGTAACATAATTACCTAAAAAGGTTCAAATTAAGGTGGCTCCATACAGTTTCTAGAAAAATGGAAAATACAAGTTTGAGAGTCCAAAAACAATTACATAAACAATTAAAAAATAAAACTAAATGTTATGCATAATTAAACAGTCTGACAATCAAAAACTGCTACCAAATAAATACCAACAGTTGTTACCATGGCAACAATGACGTTTCAAAATGGCTGCCAATTACTCTTCAAAGTAATTTAATTCGAAAAAAAACTTTGGTGACCCCCAATTTATTTTTCATTAAAACTTTTCTTGAAGTATGAGTAACCAATAGGCCGATTTAAAAAAAAATGTATAACGAATATTTTTACCCCGGAAAAATCATGTTTGTTAATTTTTAGAAAATTTGGTTCTACAAAATTTTTTTAAAAATCGGACTACTGATTACTTATACTTCAAGAAAAGTTTTAATGAAAAACAAATTGGGGTTCACCAACGTTTTTTTCGAACTAAATTAGTTTGAAGAGTAATTGGCAGTCATTTTGAAAGGTCATTGTTGCCATAACAACTATTACTATTTATTTGGTAACAGTTTTTGATTGTCAGAATGTTTAACTATGCATAACATTTAGTTTTATTCTTTTTCCAAATTGTTTATGCACTTGTTTTGGACTCTCAAACTTGTATTTTCCATTTTCCAAGAAACTGCATGGAGCCATCCTAAGCTGTGTAATTGTAGTACTGTAATTGTATTTGTAATTGCAGAAAGTTTTAGCCAATAGGGGAGCAGAACTCTTTAATGGTTAATCGAAATATAGTAAGGTTAGATATACTGCCGAAACAGAGAACGTGGGAGTCTAACGTTTCGAGCGAAGGCCCTTTGTCAGAGAGAAACGTAAAGAGTGTAAACAAACAACGAGCTTATATACGAAAGGTAATCATGTGACCAAAAATAAGCCAATCAGATAAAAATGACAATAACAAACTGATAATGAGATGTGAAAAATTAGCAAATCAAATCAAAATAACAACAAAAAACGGGCCTAATCACTCGTAATAAATAAATAGCCAGCAGTTGTTGCTATGGAAACAATGACGTTTCAAAATTGTGTAAATCCAAATTTTTTAAAAACTAACAAACATGATCTTTCCGGGAAAAAAATTATTTGTTCTACAGAATTTTTTTAAAACTGGCCTATTGATTATTCATACTTCAAGAAAAGTTTTAATGAAAAAACATTTATTTGGTAACAGTTTTTGATTGTCAGAATGTTTAACTATGCATAACATTTAGTTTTATTCTTTTCCCGAATTGTTTATGCACGTGTTTTGGACTCTCACTTGTATTTTCAATTTTTCAAGAAACTGTATGGAGGGAGACACCTTAAGTGGGTATTTTATTACCAAACAGCTCGAGCCCAAATCTAATAGAGATTTTTTTTTGTCAATCAGATGTCACAGATACCAGCGGCAAAGCGAACTAAACGTTCACCAGAGGCTACCATTGACGAAATATACGCACGAGCAAAGAGAGTTCCGTTTCCGTGGCAGGAAGTGGCTCCGGGCAGTTTTGTAGAGTACTATTAAGCAATTTCCAGTTCAAACCTCAAGAAGAGGCTGGCGCTAAAGTTGACGCAATCTTAAAAGCACACGGTCTTCAACGTCTGCCAGTTGCTAAAGATGGGAACTGCTTATTTGCATCAGTCTCCTTTTTCCTCCTGCAAGCCATGACAAATGTTGATTGTGGCTTAGAGTTACGAGAACATTTGAACCGCATTGGTATTTTTGGCAATAAAACCTTGCCAGAAATGATCGTATTGCTAAGAAAGCTTGTCGTCGACGAATTTCTTAACCGCAACCTCCACGAGTACTCCTCTTTTCTCCTATCAGCAGAACACACATCTTACGAAGAAACAGCACGCAATTTTGAACGTGATGGATTTTTTGATTGTGAATTAGGAAATGCAGTTATATTGGCTCTGTCAAATATACTGCGTATGAGTTTCGTTGTTTTTACGTCACTCGAAAACTATCCTATAATCACAATAGTTCCCAAAAATGTCCCCGTTTCAAACACTCCTGCTTATCTGGCATTTGAACAAATTGGTGCAGGGCATTACGATGCTGTAATTGAGAGCAAAGCTGATGATAAAGGCTTAAGTAAAATGGAAAGCTTAAGTGACAATCAAGAACCTGTTGCAGAAACTGTCGCACAAACGGCGTCTCATCTTGTTTGCCGATGCGGTCAGGGAGGCGCCAAGAATAAACAAAACAGAAAGTTTTGCGCAGAGTACAAATCCGGTTGCAAATGCTTCCAGAACTTGACGGGTTGTACCCCCGCATGTGGCTGTTACAACTGTGCAAATACGTATGGTGCACAGTCAGAGTCCTCTGATCAGAAGCGTGCCGGAGATCCTCTGCCCAGAAAACGGAGAAAACATGGGTTATCAAAGGAAACGGAAAGAGATTTCATGATTGGAAGGGGAGAAGAGGTAGCGGCAACTCCGTGGTCGTTATTTGAAGAGTTACTATGTATTGAATGTGCTTTGCACATTGGAATTGACGAAGATATTAACAATAATATAGATAACATTACAGAATTTTACAATAACATAATTTCGTTGATCAAAGATGGCACCCTGACGTTTCCTGAAGACTTTTCAACTGCTGTTGGTTTACAGACGATCGAAGGGAAGTAATTCTGTGAAATACCTTCTGAAGAAATTGTGCAAAGAAAACGCAGTATTTGAAGATGCAATGAGACAACAAATTGAATTAAACGTTCTGTAGAGTTCAAACGAATCAGGACAAGATATAAAGTATTTAATTTTGTACAATTTATACGTCTAGGATATTAGATTACTAATTCCATCTCAATCAATTCTACTTTTTTTCTGATTGGCTAGTTATGTTTGTATAAATGTTTCATTTTTCGCATGTGATATTAAGTTTAATTTAACTCACTGATGTCAGACCGGAGGTCTCTTGAGTTTTTACAGAAGATAAAGTAAATTCATTCTATCCTCCGCAGAGGCTTCTGGGTGGTTTAAGGTGCGCGGTGAGGGATGGGAGTGGACGGGCGAGATTCGAGGAAATAACACTTGTTCACGGAGACTTGATGGAAAATAGTGCTTGTGTGTATTATCGCCAAAACACGTGAGATTTTTATCACTATCCATCCTGAGCAGTGTTGATTTAACAACAATTCGTAGCGCGACAGTAACCATTGTATCTTACAGGATTATCAGAAGCTATGGCTTAAAAAACCGGCATAGAATGTTCATTCTCTCAAGCTGTTTATTCAGAAAATTTATCTGGGTCCTTTAATTTCTTGGGAATCGAACTCGTGGATATACTCTCTGATTGCAGGAGAGATATTCTAAGTGTATAACGTAAGAGCATGCGCACACAGTAAAATTCAGGGAGTAAAAATTACTCCGAAAATTAAGGGTAAATAGTTGTCTCCAGAACACCCCAAGTTTTTTCGGACAGAAATTCGATTAAATTAAACTAAATATTAAATAAGGAGTAAAAATTACTCCCAAATGAAGGGCAAAAGGTGCCCTTAAATTTGGGGTAATATATATATAGCACTTAAATATAGTAAAATGTTTTACCCCATTAATTATTGGAGTGTCAGCCTTGTTGCTGTGTTACCTCATATTTGGAGGTGGTCACCCATCCAAGTGCTGTCCCTTACCTGCCGGACTTAACTTCACTTCACTTTGGTTGAGGCTGAGGCTGACGACTATCCCTCTGCAGCCAATGTAGCTTCCATACAACTGCGGCTACCAACATAAACTGTGTAAAATGTTTACATAAATTACAAAGTCATCTTAAAAGTAATTTAATTTATATTAAATTTATACTAAATTCTTTTGACATTTACCTTGTTCCTTTTACGTTAATAAGCCAAAGGTTTAATTGTGAAACCAAAGTATGGTTTTACTTAGACAGTTTTGAGATATAGATCGAACTACAGTTCAGTTAGTACAAACATAAAAAGTATATTGGAGTGAACGTTTTTTTTTAGTGATAAACATGAAGAAAGTTATAATGGTTGGGAACAGTATGATGGCATTCAGAAGTTGAACAATCCTCAAATCAGTCTTTATTTACGGACTGTAATAATAATAATAATAATTTACTTACCCACGTATCACCGAAGAGCTAAAGAAAAGCTCGTGAGAACGTGAACGTGCCATAAAAATTATTACTAGAAAATTATACATGAATGCAACAACCCCTCACCCGCTTTTACATGCTTTTTTGAAACACCACCAACCCACCCTGGGATGATTAAAATAAGCACTCCTGGTATACAGCCAATATAAAAACAAACAGATATAAAAACAAATTATATTAAATCTTGGAATTTATGGATGTAGGATGACAAAACTGATTTAAATCATTTAATGAAAGTTGAACATATCAAACCAAAACTTAGATTTCATTTCTAAAAATTATATTGTTTTTTAATAGGAGGTTTCAAAAGGGATTATTTTTAGCAAGCCTTTATTAAAATGGCTTCCCCATGCAATAGATGTTTTGCAAAGGCAGAATTAAAAGTTAACAGCTCAAAAATTACATTTATAATATAGTCTGAGATGAAAACAATTCAGCTGTAGAATCAGATTCCGGAAGTATTAAACAGACGTGTCAGTCGAAAATTTGGAAATACAGCCAATAAATTAAAACCGACAAAGCCTATGAGTATTTTTAATGCAAAGATCACGCCTATTAAGGTAGTGTTTTAAGTTAGCTTTTAAGAGTTAAGCTGACTTATGGTTTTGACGAGCAAAGGGAAAGTACGAAAACGTGAAGCTGTATATTGTTTTAGGACGTAAGGACAAAATACAAATCCCCTACCGTTAACAACCACTGCAATTCAGATCGAGTTTTTGTTTACCATACGGCGTTTGGTTTCTTCAGGTTCTCTGTTTCGCTTCAAGACATATTAAACCGGCTGTTTGTATCCTTTTCTTCGTTGTTCTCTTTTAATTTAAAGTAGAGCAGGCTCCATTTCATTTATAAACGAAGGCAGAATACTGACAGATTCAATCTCGTACCCAGAGCCTGCGATCCTTTTGGTCAGGACCAAAAGGATCGCAGGCTCTGGATACGAGATTGTGACAGATTTAGTTTTATGCATCGCTAGTCACCAGTGTCCAACTATTCCTACCGCGTGACACCGTACCCGTTCTCCAGACCTACCCCTAGCCTGCTACAGCAGACCCTATTCTTCTCCCGCTTTGCGAGGAACACAAAGCGGGAGAAGAATAGGGTCTGCTGTAGCAGGCTAAACCTACCCCAAGCAAAAACAGTGAGATCCAGTTTTTTCCACCAAAAAAATAGTGAGAAAAATGCAAAAATAGTGAGAAAACAACGTTCATGTTCAAATCAATTCATTTTGCTTTTTTCCCCATGTAACAATAGTTTTAACAAATACAGTAGTATTAATAAAAGATATGACTAATAAAAGATAGTGTTGTTTTTTTGGGTTTTGTTTTATTTGACGATGGTATATACCATCGTCAAAATGACGGATGTGGAAATGAATTTTTCGTGACTGCTAAATCACTACATTACTTCTCAGTTGTCCTACATCTACAAGTACAGACTATACAATCTATGTCCATATTTATTTTGTAGCCTAAATTTCGGTAAATTAAAATACTGAAATCATACCAATCAAGAATCTAGTTTTAGGATTTTCATTTCTCGTGAGAATTTAGTACGGAATCGTGAGACCGTGAGATTGTAGTCAACATCGTGAGTCTCACGGCAAAACCGCGAGGCTGGGCAGGTCCTCTGTATATAAACTATTTACGAGATTACGTCTCCCTCGCTATTTTCGGACAGCTTAGTGCATGAACATCTTCGAACCTGTCGACGTGTCGACATCGTAGTGAACATCTTCGAACCTGTCGACATCGTAGTAAACATCTTCGAACCTGTCGACGTGTCGACATCGCAGTGAACATCTTCGAACCTGTCGACGTGTCGACATCGCAGTGAACATCTTCGAACCTGTCGACGTGTCGACATCGTAGTGAACATTTTCGAACCTGTCGACCTGTCGACATCGTAGTGAACATTTTCGAACCTGTCGACCTGTCGACATCGTAGTAAACATCTTCGAACCTGTCGACATCGTAGTGAACATTTTCGAACCTGTCGACATCGTAGTGAACATTTTCGAACCTGTCGACGTGTCGACATCGTAGTGAACATTTTCGAACCTGTCGACGTGTCGACATCGTAGTAAACATTTTCGAACCTGTCGACGTGTCGACATCGTAGTGAACATCTTCGAACCTGTCGACGTGTCGACATCGTAGTGAATATCTTCGAACCTGTCGACCTGTCGACATCGTAGTAAACATCTTCGAACCTGTCGACGTGTCGACATACTAGACCGATCAACGTAAGTCGTTTAGACATTCGACACCCTACACCTATATAAGCTTACACCCGTGCTTACACCTTTAATAATATACATTCTCGTCTCACTTGTGACGTAGCTGGTGATGTCTTACACGGCACATAAGCCAGATCTGGGTAAGCGGGATGGAAAATTTCTCATATAAACACTCGCAGCCGGGCTGGCCCGCTTACCGAGATGAATTTTCAAAGGGATGCCAACGCCGTCTATTGTTTGTACAGTAACATAAACAATTTTAGTTGTTAACAATATTTATGACCAAACTTTTTATAATACAAGTTAACTTTAATTTGTCGTTTTTGGTTATTTATATTCATGAAAAATTTAAGTTGCGCGTGGCGCTGTATTTTGTCTAAACATTCCCTTAGATTGCAGGAAATCGCATTTCCGGTGTCTTAAAATCTGACTGTATCGTATTTGTGATGACACCAAAGTTAGGGGGGTCCAGGGGCATTCCCCCCGGAAAATTTGGAAAATTATCCTAGTTCCGCCCCTGGGTTCGATTCTATCTCAGGACGAAATGGTTTAATAAGTTTTCTGGCTCCAATACTTTTTGATACTTTCTTGCTAATGCTGTCAGTTTTATTTCTCATCTATTATCACACCTAGACTTTTAGCAGTTTTTACTCTTTTAACTGATTTACCATCAATAGTAATATTTGAGTCTTCTGTCAATTTTGTAAATTATCATGTATTCTATCTTAGAAACATTTAATATCAACTTATTCGCTACGAGCCAAGTGTGATTTTTTGTTAAATCAGAGTTTAATTTCATTTGAATTTGTTCTGGGCAATTTCCTATAGCCGTGACATTTGTATCATCTGCAAACATCGAGGGCTTTGAATATTCTAAACAATTTGGAAGATCGTTGATGTATAATAAGAATACATTATGGTATTAAAACAATAAACAAAATGCTATTAAGGAAAATAAACATTTTTTACAGTCAAATGTTCTCTTGCATGATATGTTCAGTACATTAACAATATGCAATAATTCCCACAATCCCACGCAACATTGCAATGTTGATTGACGAGTTGGTCTGAGCAACTTGCAAACGTTTCAGCAGGTTCATACCAGAAATTCAACAGAATTTTTTTTTATTAGGTACACCACACTTCATTTCTTTGTTAGAGGAAGTTACATTATTTACTTTGCAAGACTGCTTACAGCAGTTAAGGTATGATTTAAACCATTTTCATGGTATTTCAACTATACCATATCAACTGTGTTTACTGATGACAATTTCATGATCAACCGTGCCAAAACCCTTCTTGAGATCAAGAAACAAAACCCCATTTTTTGTAAATTTTTGTACAGAAAAAAGAAAAAGTTTCGTCCTGAGATAGAATCGAACCCAGGGGCGGAACTAGGATAATTTTCCAAATTTTCCGGGGGGAATGCCCCTGGACCCCCCTAACTTTGGTGTCATCACAAATACGATACAGTCAGATTTTAAGACACCGGAAATGCGATTTCCTGCAATCTAAGGGAATGTTTAGACAAAATACAGCGCCACGCGCAACTTAAATTTTTCATGAATATAAATAACCAAAAACGACAAATTAAAGTTAACTTGTATTATAAAAAGTTTGGTCATAAATATTGTTAACAACTAAAATTGTTTATGTTACTGTAGATTATTTAATACTCAATATACAGGTCAACATACCTGTATCCGCAAGCTATAATACTTTATAAATTAATTAGGCTATAATAAGCCCAGACGACATCTACTTTTATAAATAATAGTTATATTCCATTCTAAATGCGGGGGTTACCTGGACATTGTAATATTACTAGCAAATAATTATACTCAGAATTGCACATTCTAAATGTGTTAATGCCATTGTGATCAAAACGATGATGACAGACACTAGTATACAGAGAGGTTCATGATGTTTTAAAATTAACGACAACATTTAATACAACTAAATTAATGATATTTTAAAAAGCATATCAGAACAGCAACTGTCACTCAGACTTGGTTTTACGCCGACTCGAGTAAGTCTTCATTTTAATGTAAATCAATACACACAAGTCAAGGACAGTCTCAGTCGCTCTCATTAGCATACTCCAAATTTAGCGCATAATATTAGTAGCTAAAATATTTATTATTCATGAACTTTATACCTCACTGACACTGGGTGCTGATTTGAAGAGCGCGATTCCTGGCTGCGAGGGAACTGTAGCTTCGCAAAATTAGACACAGCAAATTCGGCTGTAAGACACTTCTCACAATACGCTTAAGAGGGAGTAATCTACTCGCCTTTTCCTCCGGAGAATAACTTCCATTATCCAAGACACACAACAGTTGTTGTAGAACACTGTTGGATTCCATGGTGAGTTAGAGGTAGAGGCGCTTGCCGCTCGTAAATTTGCGTAAAACTAAATCACATCACGCCGTAATCATATTTAGATCTTCGGAGACTGCTCCGATACAGTCAACTGTATCGAAAGTGTGGAAACTGCAGCAAAACGTGACCAAAATCAAGCATTTTGATTGGTTTGATACAGTCAACTGTATCAGATACAGTCGCTACAGTTACTATATTTAGCACAACTGTATCAATCGTAACCTCATCGGTAACACATCGCCATTAAAGAATCGACACGAGAGCGCCTTTTGCGCGATGCTTCACTGGCAAGGAAACGCAGGCTGGCGGGGATGCGCTTACGGGCAATTTTTGGGGGCTACCGAGAATTTCCTGCAGAAAAGTGCGAGTTCGTCTCGCTGGTCGTAGAACAGAACTGATTTTAAGCTTTGAAAAATTGCGTACATTAACATCAAAGAATTTGAAAATTATGTTGCTGAAAAAGCATACTTGTGAAATGTAATTATTCGAATTTTAATTTATTTTAATTTAATTAAATTATTAAGTGAAAATCTGACTGTATCATACGATACAGTTGATACAGTCTAGATCCGCCCCTGATCGGCCATGAGACTCGACAGTAACGTATTTTGTGTGTTCAGTTTTCCTGCATAGCATTTAGTACTTTAAAAAACATATTAGAATCAACTTCTGGACAACTGTTCTCTCCTTGTTTGTCAACAACCACAGTTGGTTGCACATTATCATGGCAACTCTCGTTAGTCGCCTAACATCAATGACACGTCTGCTACAAGGAAAAAACTACAATATACAACAAATAAATCAGCACTTAGCTTAATCCTTATGTCCTACTGTTGAGGGAACCACTTTTCTTTGAGAAAGGACCACGGGAAACGGTGTAAAGCGAGAAATCTTTGCAACTGGTAAAAAGCTGTTGACTGGTCTTCGCGCGTGAAATGCACAACTGGTTGACGTATGCGCTGCAGTCTCTCCCAAGTCCCGTACAACTCTGGAACGACCAGAGTTGATGACGAAATAGAATTATAAACAAGCTCCGTTATATATAGGCCTTTGAATTTGAACAACCAATCAGATCGCGATGATATATGGATTCCCCCAAGAGCCTTTTCCGCGCGCCAGCACGGAATTCCAGTCCCTTGCGCGGTTTGCAGGTAGGTTTCAGTCTCCCACAAAATGTTTTTTACACGGCCACCGGTCTTGAGCGAACCACTCGAAAAGGTTGAATCATTCTATCACGCTTGCTAAACGTGCATTTGATTGGTTGTGCTATGCTGCCAAATTAATTATGCAGCAGTTGTTTATTTCTTAATATGCCATTAGTACAGTTTCATGTCGTTTTGTTTATTTCGTTTATTGCAATTGTTTATTTCTTAAAAGTCATTGTCTGTACAAAACGTGCACGAAGTTCGTCAGTCAAGAACTTAAATCAAACCTAGGATACAAAAAATACGAGAAAATAATAATAATAATATATTGAACTTATATTGCACATGTTAGCATGGAAATATGTTCACATGCACATGCGAAAATAAACACAAACTTAGTATAGAATATGCCATTAGTACAGTCTCATGTCGTTTTGTTTAAAAAGCATTCCGCGTTCGTACGTTCCGAAAACAACTAGCCATGAGTAAACGTGAAAAATAAACAATCTAGTTGTCACTAATTTCTTAAAATGTCATTAGTCACAAAATGCCGTTTAACACATTCGAACAAAAAATTCAAGGAGCAGAAATAAGAAAATGACAACACATGTATATTTTGAAATATCAAGTATCAATACGTCTCCAAACTTGTAAACAAGAATACCTTTCTTATTCTTGTTCTCACCTTTTCAGCTGGATGTTTTCATCCTAGCCAGCAAAAGGACGTCTGTTTTCTTCGTACTATTTTCATCCCTAGCTTAATTTACTGACTTGTATAGTTTGGGACTGCTATACAGTAAATAAAACAACAGCACTGCACAATAGGAAACCATTTATTTAAGACACCTTTAGTCCGACAAAATGATTCAATAAATAATTTTTCAAACCTTTTTTTGAGCCTATACGCAGTTCGCTCAAGACGGGCGGCTGTGTAAAAAACATTTTGTGGGGGCTGAAACCTACCTGCAAACCGCGCAGGGGCCTGGAACATTTTGCCTCACCTTTCGGTTTACGCGCTGGCGTTCCAGGTATAACATTTTAACTTATATCGAGTTCACTGGTCGGATCTCGCAGTTCAACGTGCATATCAACAAGAAGAAAGTGGCATGCCGGAACTCTTGCGAGAACCCCCTAGCACACCGAAACAATTTCACCAATCCAATCCATCATGCATTGCTATTTTGCAGGAGGACTGAGCATGCTAGAGAGAATTGGTAATCGTGGATTACCGATATCTCCCTATTTCCATTAGTTATATTTTCAATTCTTTAGATGATCATAGTTCTATTAAGACCTTATCGGGGAATTACTCAGTTTTTAGTGCAATTGAAAGAAACTTAACAGAAGAATTTGGTTTACAGTGTGCTACATATATCTCGTGCTGTGTACAAAACTCGGTTTTCGATCAGTTCAAAAATAGCTATTATTATTAGATTATTTTTTAATATTTGTCATGTACATAGTTTAGTTTGTTTTTTTCTTTTTATGCTTAGTTTTGTATACTCTTCATATCTGGAGGCAATAAAGATTTTCACCAACTCACTCGCTCGCTCAACTCATTCATTCCAACACTTTTATTTAAATAAAAGAACTACTGTGTTTATTTCTTTTTCTTGGTTTCTTTATTTGAGTCAGAGTTAAACGATTTTCTCTTTAGTTTCCTTCCTTTCTTGTCCGCAACACACTCTGATGATGACATAGAAATCTACATCAAAGAATAAGGATAAAAATGCTTACAACGGCATGAAAAAAAAAATGACGCTCAGCAGCACACTAATCTTGACATGGGTATTCTGTCCAGACCTCTGCGGAGCTTTGTATTGTCAACAAAATCGAGACTTTGCGAGGGATGTTTGTATGTTGACTGTTTTATGACGTTTTGTGACGTAGGAATTTTCTTCCTACAACTTACATCACATACCCCAGAAGGATTTGCTCTGATAAATTACATGTACGTTTGAAGTTGGTCAACACCACGACGGCGATGGTGTGGGTTCATTGTTTGCGCTGATCAACATTCCAGTGGCCCCCAATCATCTTCACGACAGCCCCTGTGAAAAGCCCAAATCCGAGGAGAAAATATTTGGGGGGGGGGGGGGGAGGTACGAAATGATCGCTGGATCTTCCCAACATTCCTGTGAGTGCTTTAATAGATGACAATATATATAATTGGGGTCTTACTAACTGCAAGTAATAATTTACATTACAAGCGTATTATTTCAATCACTCGAAAGTCAAGCCCATGGAAGCTCCTCAACATGTGTTTTTACAAATGTAACTTTTCTTTATACACAAAGATATATTAGCTAAACTTTCTTGTGAAACCATAAAAATATTTTTTTATGTGTACTACTTATTATGTTCTAAATTCTTTTAACTCGAGCTCACAAAACGCAGGAAATCACGTCGCAGAGGCCCCAGAATTCAATTTTTTTTCCGGGGGAGCATGCCTCCGGATCCCCCCCCCCCCCCCCCGTACCTCGCGTCTTCGGCACTCGGCCCCTCCAATGTATAGACCCTGGCTACGCCACTGCAACATTCTGATCAGACACTACTATCTGCGTGTGTGCATTTTGACTTATACAAATTCTGAAGAATAATCTGATAGGCTCAATGGTATACATTGCTGTATAATTGCATTAAAGCTCTAGATTTATTAAAACATATTAACTAAGCACTTGGAATTGCATTGACAGCTTTCCCACAGCACCAGAGCAAGAGGCATGTTTATTTAATACTTGTAAATTAATTGAGTGTATATCCTGTCAAAACCCTAACCCTAACCCTAACCCTAACCCTAACCCTAACCCTAAAAATATGTTTGAATTCGTACTTCCCGCGCGCATTGGAACGCTATCACTGGCTGTTTTGGGGGTCAAAAATCACGTGATGGACTAATTAAACAGTTTTCCATCCGACTATTGTAATCTGACTTCTGATTTTCTAATCCGACTAGATTATCAACATCATTCCGTTTGTTGTTCTCTTACCTATAACTAGTGTGATGGCGCGATTTTGTGTAATTGAATGTAAAAAAATGAGTTATACCAGACTATTATATCGCTCGCCGGGCTATAAAATCCTCTCCTTTCAAATCTTTTATTGTGCCAATCGACTAGTGAACGCTTTTATACAAAACATCTTCAGTATATGTATAAAAACGCTGCGGTCTCATCGTGAGGGCGCGGTCACTAACTGATATTGTATTACTGTATTATTTCAGACTATATCGCCCGCCGGACTACAAAATCCTCTCTTTTCAAATCTTTTGTGGTGCCAATCGAATAGTGAAAGCTTTTATACAAAACATCTTCAGTATATGTATGAAAACGATGCGGTCTCATCGTCAGTCCCTAGCGCTTATGCCGCGCGACTGACGCCATAAAATATTTAATAACAATATTAACCACACCGAATAAAATAAGTTATACTTACATTCTATCGTGAAGCGCATATAATACAGCAATATCTTGAATCTGAAAATGATCGAAATATTGGATCTGAGTTCACGATATATTATATTAAGTATTACGCGAGGCGCTATTAAAATCGATATTTAAGTGTGCGTAGGCAGTGTAGAAATACTAGATTTCTAACCTTTCGAGCGAAGGCCCTTTTACACTCTTTACGTTTGTCTCTGATGTAGGGCCTTCGCTCGAAACCTTAGAAATCTACGCTTAATAATTTTGGCAGTACTGAAACCATACTATATTTCGATCGGTAAAAAATACTAACCTGTTTCTCTGTATACACTGTGTCCGACTGTTTCTCTGTGTAAACTGTTAAGTGTCCGACTGTTTCTCTGTATACTGTTTAAGTGTCCGGCTGCGATGCAGTAGCACTGCATCGCAGCCGACTTAGCGCTCTGATATGAAATCTGACCAAATTTAGGAATGAGGGTGGCAACAGGTAATCCGATAACACATTACTTGGTTGGACTTTCGTCGAACCAACCAAGGTTACTATCCGACTATTCTAATCTCATTTCTGATTCTAATCCAACTAGAAGTGTGCATGCATATAAATAGCTCGTGCAGACTGGATTAATTATCATCACCTTCATAATAAATTGCATGGTGACTGGCCTAAAGGCTATCGAATTAGCTGCAAATGGGCACCCTGCCCACTTCAGATCTACTCACTCTCATTGCCACTGCTCTACAAAACTGGAATTTTAAATAATTTCTCTAGCACATTACTGAGCTAGGAAGAATAGATTCTCACATACAGCAAATTACAGGCTCGCACTCGAATGTGCGCCTCACTGCCATGCCAGGGCCCCCCTGATCACTAGACACGCCCACTTCAGATCTACTCACTCGAGGCCAAATTAGTTTCGCTACAAGTTGAGAGAGATTCCAAAGGTGAACCACGCTTGCCTATGGATATCTATCGCAGACGGCTAGCGAACATTTTCTTAGAGGACGCTGCCGGTTGTGTCTCCAATCTGGCCGAAAAGCTCGCATCGGAAGGATTCACGCTCTCCTATTACACTACAGGGATAGCCGAAGGGATAGACTCCAAAATGCGCGATGCCATCGTGAACAAGCGAGGCATATTCAACCTACCCGAAGAGGTGTTCACCAGTCCATACAGGCCATGGGAGATAAGGTGGCAATGGTCGAGGAAGCCTGAGGTCTACAAAGACTACAGACCTATCCTCAATCCTCCAACTCAACCAGAGATCCAATGGAAGCCAACCTCGGACAACGCCCCAGTTGAAGACGAATGTGACGTGGAGTGGCCAGAAAGTCAAGACGGGGACAATTTCTTCTTCAGAATGGTTCCGTGCATGTTACATTTCGAAAGCAAGTGCTTCAAGGCGAAAAGCAGCATCCCCAACGCTGGCCATGGACTGTTCCTGAAACCGCATGCATTAATAGATAAAGGTTCTCATCTTTGTCTGTACGCCGATCACGCCATCACAGAAGCCGAAATAAACAACAGCGGTAGCTCGCGTCACTACGCCATGTACAACCCGAGGAAGAAAATGTGGTTCGACGCCGAAGTGGAAAATGGAAACAATTTAGGTCGTTTCGCAAACCAGCCCAGGGTACTTGAATCGCTCAGGAAGATCAAGGAGAAATCGGAGAACGGACAGCCAGAGCTGACCGAAGAGGTCTGGAAAATCGTCGAGGATGAAATCGACGGCTATTGTAACGCCGAATATCGCCAGGTAGCAGATCACCTAGTAATCGTCGCTAAAAAGAATCTCGATCCAACGAATAGACCAGAGGAACTGTTCCTGAATTATGGCGGACTAAGGAGCTACTGGATCAACCTGATCAACGGAGACTCGAATGCATTGTTTCCGGATGAGTTGGTACAAATCGTCAACTGGCTTCTAAATTCCCCGCAGTGTAACTGGACGAAAGAGCAACGACGAAAATGGTCCAGCATGTAAGACTGAAATATTTTAAGCGAACTTTTTTTAATTAACTTTGAACACTTAATGCAGTGTCGATCTTTTAGTAAACGTATTTTCGCTAGAAAATTTGATTATGTACTGTAAGTTGCAATTGAGTGGTAAACAATATGTATGTATAGTCTAATGGACCATCACTTAAGAACACACGAAATGCGGCCATCAAGACATAGATGATTGCAAATATACTGTATATACTGTCGATATTGATGTCATAATGTTCCGAAAAATTATATATATACAGGCTAAAAAAGGTTAAAAACTCTCAAAAATATAAATAAAATATAGAACGTTTTCGACTTCAAGTCATCTTCAGTATAAAATTTTATACTGAAAACGTTCTATATTTTATTTATAATTTTGAACGTTTTTAACCTTTTTTAGCGTGTATACATATATATATATATATCACTGTTGATATTGTTAATAACATCCTTTCAAAACCAGTGTCTCACTTTTTCTTTTTCACTACATCGGCTATCAAACACCCTAATTAGGCCCAGACCCCCTGCGGCACGGCATTGATAATTATATAACAGATAATCATATGACATTGTTCTATTACGTTGATTTTACCAAACAATTTAAAAACATATTTTAATAAGGGATTGTCCACTTTAACAAAACATAGGTTAATATATAACCCAACAAGAACAAGTTAAGAATAAGAACTAAATGTTTAACATTAACAGTACATCACATTAATCTGCTCTATATTGTAGGTTCGTGCAGGATTAATGTCTACAACCTTGTCTGTTTTGGACAGAAGGATATAAGGGATTGTCCACTTTAACAAAACAAAAGTTAATATAACCCAACAAAACAAGTTAAGAATAAGAGCAAAATGTTTAACATAAACACGTAAATACTACTGGTATATAGGAACAAGATTCTAATCTTTGCATGAGTTTGCAGCTTTGACAGTTGCCAATTTTGTCTGATTTGCGGTTTAAAATAGTTTGTTTGGACTGTACGAGAGAGTGTTTTTAGCACCGACATACGAAAACCTCAGCCAAATACTTTCTCGTACAGATCTCACACTTTGTTGAGGAGTAATCTTCTTAGGCATAGCAAAGTAAAAAGGTGGTGAGCCAACGAAATACAGACGTTTCCAGCTGGGCCATTCAATTTAGAGTTTAAGCTTCACGTTCAAACGCCAAACGACAGGCAAAGGTAAAAATTTTGTTTAAAGACACATTAAACTAAAAATATATGATAACTTTCATGACGTGAAAGGAAAAACGCAAGATAACGACTGACGGTGAGAAAACTCTACTAACAAACACAAATCTACCGTTTGGCGAAACTCTCGAACGCGAAGCTTGTTAAAGTGCCACTAACTCCAAAACGTTTTTTGCACGAATAAACATCGCCAATCCAAATGATGAAGAATGCAATATAAATTAACTAAATTGGTAAAATTCGAGAAGCGTTTGTGACGTAATACCAGGAATTCTATATTTTTTTTACTGTAAAGTAAATAGGAAAGAACGTACCCAGGTTATGTTTATAGCCAGTTTGACGATATTTTTCATTTTAATTCTTTTATTATAGTTCCAGTGTAGTACACTTTATAGATTTTTGAAGACGAATTCCTGGTATTACGTCATACGCATCCTATACCCATTCCCCTCACTGCTCCGCCATGGGACAAACAGATGCGAAATTTTGCAAGTTTGAAGGTGCATAAAAAATGAAAGAAGTGTTCAATAACAGAAAAGATATGTTGGTGCTAATATACTCAACAAGGGCTATTTGAATCACGAGGAAAAAAAATTGGGGGTTAGTGGTACTTTAACCTCTCTGATAACAGTAAGTTTTATCCTAATGAAGGGGTCCGTTCGAAATATCAGTATCTCGTTCACTAAAATCTTGGCAGTCCACCACCTTTTCAATTTGCTATACTAGTATATTATAGCAGCTTATTGATTTTAATTTGGGCCGGTAAGTTTTGGCTGGAAAATTTATGAGTTGCATGTTTTGACAATAAAATGTCCTAAATCATAATTGTTGCTTTTCTTACAATAAATTTATTCAATTCCGTTGGAAATGAATGCCTCGCTGCTTCAAACATGGTCATGCTACGCTAATTTAGAAGCATCTGCATATTTTGAAAACAATACATTTCTAAAGGTTTGAATATGTAAAACATTTTAAAATTTGCATAGCATGACCAGTTGCTATGGATGGCCAGTTTCGCTACTGATCACGAAAGAGCTTTCCAGTAAGGTTGTTCAAAAACTTGGATAACGATATGAGGCTTTGGGGCGCTAGAGGGCAATTCGATATAATGACGTCGAGTAAAACTGCTGATTTCCTCATTGTACGAAATTACCCTCTACCACCCCAAGAGGGCTCTACGGAGGATAATGGACAGTTAGATGTCTACCGACATAGCCACTGAGCTATTTCAATCGTGTTTGCTGAATTGTATGGTATTTTCCTATAAAATGCACTCCGTTTTCCTGCATGGCGTGCAGCCATCGCTCCCCTACATCCCCATATAAGACGCAGATTATTCTTTATAACCAAGCATCAAAGCAGAACTAATGGCTTTTTCGTGTTTTTAAGTAACAAATAATGCATATCCGAAAATAGTAAAATATAGCATCCGCTTCTACAATCATTTCCGCATTACATCGATGTATACTTGCTCTGTAGTTGTACGAAGATGATACGCTTTTTCAGAAGCAACGTAGACAATGTCAATTGGATAGCATAAGCACTCTACATTTTCCCACCATGTAGACGCACATTTTACGCGATAGAGATCGGTCGAATCTGGTAATTTTTCCATCTCCTGTAGCCAAACTCTTTGTTTGTCTGGGGTATACCTAAGGATCTTTGCAACGAAAATGAACGCGTTATTTTGCGCGGTTGACGCTGGGTCGAGCAGAGCGCAAATTTCTCCCACAAGTGGTAGCAAGTCCTCGTCATCACTCCCCTCTTCCAAAGAAGATTTAATAGAAGACATTTCTCCATCCTCTGCACCATAAGGGTCACCATCCGCAATAGATTTTCGCATAAAATTTCTACTTATTTCAACTTTCTCCTGACGTCGTTGATCATTGTAACTGTTTTGTTGATGACGAACGCTATGTTTGAGTAAAGAAGCCAAACTCTCACGAAGTTTTATGTTATCCGATTCAGGGGCGGACATAACATATGTAACTATGGCATGTCTCATCTTATTGGTAGAGGCTCTAACTTCAACTTCCCGTTCGAACAAGTCACCCAAATATTTGGAAAAACTCCCACATCCCAAAAATGGATCGCCATTTCTATTGAAAAATACATAATCGTGTTGTTTGCCATTCATCAAAGCTAACCGATGCTTACTAAGATACGTTTTAATGAAATACACAAGCCATTCATCATCTGTCAAATCAATTTTACTGGGCCCCGTATGTTTGACCGTTTTGAAATCAGTTTCGATTAAAATCAGACTGCCATCAGGTTGGAGAACTAATGCATTTAATTCGTCAACATTTTCGGTGGAGAAAGGTTTTTCAGAGTTCGATTTGTCTATAAGCAGAAGTGTCCTCATCTCTTTAGCCCTGCCAGGTTGGGCCCTAGTGTATAAAGATAACATGGTAAAATCATGCAGATGCCTCGAACTAGAAAGGCCTGAAGAATTATAAAATTGTTCTCTCAGCTGACGCATGGTGTCTAAGATATGAGAAAATAATAACTGTCGATCTTTTTTAGAGGAGAAACCCTCGCGTTTTCTCTTACGAGTCAAATTTTCTTCTCCGTATAACTGACTTTGTATGTTACGAATCGCTACCATCGTTGGCAACTTCTCTATATCGGAAACATGTCGATGGTGGTCGTATTTTATCACACTTACAATAGCCGAGAGACTTCTACTGATAGTCGAGGCCATTAGTTTTCTCCCTTTCGCAAGATAATTAACAAAGCTTTCCACTAACTCCAAACTACTTGTCAAACTTATTGACAATTTTGTTGATGGGTTCCTACTTTTCACAAAACCAAGGAAGCACAAAAGTCGTTCATTCAATTTGCTAAAACTTGATTCGCTAAGTTTTGAACCTTTTCTGGCTGGATTTATGTCAGACATATAAAAATTGTTGAGGTTCTGCAACTCTTGTTTCAATTCAGGCGTCATGTGTTCATCGCTTAAGGAATATCGAATTTTTGGGTTTCCCCCCCTGTTGATGGGCGTCGATTTCAGAGCGTTCAAATTCGTTTCGACACGTTCCTCAGATAATGGAGAACTATTGCAATTGTCAATTGATAAGATTTCCTTACTAGACGTGGTCGCAAAAGAATTTTCCAGCATTTGTTCCGTTAGGATGCTTGGTCTCTGCTTACTAACATGTGTCCCTCCCCCCATGTTAGGCTCAGTGGTTTTGTCGGAAAACTCTGCTTCCAAAAACCTCCTACTGCTAACAATGCGTTCTCTATCTAAACACGTTAAATTACTCTGCTCTGGTTGCAAATTAAACTCATTCACTTTAAACTCATTCACTATTTTTACCTCTACTTGTTCAATATCTGTACCAGTGCTGGAACTTGTAGGCTTGGAAGAAGTTGACTGACTGTTATTGGAGGGACTTGTAGGTTGGAAAGAAGTACTACCAATGCCAAGAGCGCCAAAGTTTGTGGTGCATGTTCTCGACGTGTTGAAGGGACTTGTAGGTTGGACATAAGCAGGAGTGCCAAAGTTAGTGGTGCTTGTTATCGACGTATTGAAGGGACTTGTAGGTTGGACATAAGCTGGAGTGCCAAAGTTGGTGGTGCTTGTTCTCGACGTATTGAAGAGACTTGTAGGTTGGACATAAGTACTACCAATACCAATACCGTCAAAGTTGGTGCATGTTATCGACGTACTGAAGGGACTTGTAGGTTGGACAGAAGTAGTGATAGGCTGAAGTAGGGCAGCTGAACTGGTGGAGGTTGTAGGAAGCGGCATTGAACTATCAGGCACGAGAGATGTTGTACGTGTCGTGGACAGTGTATGTGAATTACTCTTATACTTAGAATACTCGAACAATCTCTCCAAGTCACTGGAACTGATTTTCCCAAAAGCACCGTTTAAACTTGGTATTTTGTTTTTCAAGAAAGTCCTCTCTTCTTCTGAACAACCCGTACATTTAATTTTCAATTCGCGCAGCCAGTTCTTAAAGGGATATGGCAATAAAAATTATTTTTGTCCAATTTGTAAGAATATGTAGAAAAGTTAGAAAGTACGTTTACAGATTTTCATTAGCTGGCTTACTTTTTCAGATATTTGCGAACAAAAACACAAGCCGTCCGCCATCTTGTTTCACAATTAGATCTAATTAAGTGACGTCACAAGCAGGGTAAACATTGTAAAAATTGCAGTCAGTAGCGAAATGTCAGCTAAAATTCTTTTACATTGTTAGAGTTTCAATTTGAAATATATCAGATCAAAATACTTAAGATTTTGCATTAAAATACCTAGGAAATTAAGAAATGTTTAGACAAATTTTACCCTGCTTGTGACGTCATGCATATCTGACGATAGATATGCATATCCAAAATGGCGGATGGCGAGCGTATTCGTACGCAAATAATGCCGAATTTCTTAAAAAATAAAAGATCTAATGAAAATTTGTAAACGCACTTCATAACTATTCTTGATGTTCTTACAAATTAGACAAAAATAATTTTTATTGCCATATCCCTTTAATGGTAAATCGCATATGCAAATGTTTCTCGGTATGAATGGTAATCCATTTACATCGGCGTCGTTTTGTGCCTATTTGGGTAGGGTGTTTGAACGGGAAGTTAATATTCGTGCCGGGACAACAAAACTTCGACATGCATTAGTTACGTATGTACTGTCGCTAAAAGAATCTGACAGTATGAAACTTCGAGAAAGTCTCGCTAGTCTTATGAGACACTCGCTCAAATACCAAACGTCTACCTATAATGATGCTAACCGCCAAGCAAAAACAGCTTTAAGCAGAGATCTGTTAAACAAAAGTGTAGAGAACGCTGCGTTTCCACAAGGCAAAAGACGGAAAATAGATCGTGTTCCTGCTACGATTGGGGATATGTGTGCTGTTCTCGATAGCGTTAGCACATCGCCAGAAAACGCCAATTTTTTTCTGGGCCGTGTCGCGCGTATTTCGAAGGATGGTCAGGAAGCATTGCTGATGGAATTTCGTCTGATTGAAGGGAGCGAAGCGTCGTACCGCGCCTGCGTCGATAGTTCGTGGTGGGAAAATGTCAATTCGTTGATATTCCCGGTAGACTTGGTATATGAAAGTAATGAAAAGGTTTATAAGTTGCGTTCGTCGGCTGAAGAAATTTATCGCACAGTCTACCCGGTTTTATAGGCTTTTAGCGATGGCCACCACCAATACAAAACAAAAATTGCACGGTCAACGAGCTCTTTAATTTCTGCAAAGTAGCGCTGGTGGCGTCAACAATTCTTTTGCATTCTTCCATTTTTATAATCTCACCTCCTTATATTTTTCTATATTATATTATATTATATTATATTATATTATATTATATTATATTATATTATATTATATTATATTATATTATATTATATTTTATTTTATATTATATTATATTATATTATATTATATTATATTATATTATATTATATTATATTATATTATATTATATTATATTATATTATATTATATTATATTATATTATATTATATTATATTATATTATATTATATATTATATTATATTATATTATATTATATTATATTATATTATATTATATTATATTATATTATATTATATTATATTATATTATATTATATTATATTATATTATATTATATTATATTATATTATATTGTATTGTATAGTTCGTGGGAATTTTTTTCTCACATTTTCACCTGCGGGTCGCATTACGTTTAAATTTTAAGGCGTTTTGCATATATTTGGAATTTCTATCGTTAACAGGGCCTGCCAATATCTTCCCATCGCACTTCCTTAACCCTTCCAGCCCCAATTAAAGGGCTAAATCGGGTAAAACCTCGTGCGTACTACACATAAAGCTCGACATAATAGTACGAACTTTAAAATGAATAATTATAAATGAAATACAAATGTAAAGTTACCGTCGGAGGGGTCCATATCTTCTCTTCGTTGTGGCGACATTACTTTCATTGGACTCCAGGTCGACATAAAAGTACGAACTTTAAAATGAATAATTATAAATTAAATAGAAATGTAAAATTAGCGTCGGAGGGGTCCATATCTTCTCTTCGTTGTGGCGACATTACTTTCATTGGACTCCAGGTCGACATAAAAGTACGAACTTTAAAATGAATAATTATAAATTAAATACAAATGTAATATTACCGTCGGAGGGGTCCATATCTTCTCTTCGTTGTGGCGACATTACTTTCATTGGACTCCAGGTCGACATAAAAGTACGAACTTTAAAATGAATAATTATAAATTAAATACAAATGTAATATTACCGTCGGAGGGGTCCATATCTTCTCTTCGTTGTGGCGACATTACTTTCATATAATCTCACCTCCTTATATTTTTCTATATTATATTATATTATATTATATTATATTATATTATATTATATTATATTATATTATATTATATTATTTTATATTATATTATATTATATTATATTATATTATATTATATTATATTATATTATATTATATTATATTATATTATATTATATTATATTATATTATTTTATATTATATTATATTATATTATATTATATTATATTATATTATATTATATTATATTATATTATATTATATTATATTATATTATATTATTTTATATTATATTATATTATATTATATTATATTATATTATATTATATTATATTATATTATATTATATTATATTATATTATTTTATATTATATTATATTATATTATATTATATTATATTATATTATATTATATTATATTATATTATTTTATATTATATTATATTATATTATATTATATTATATTATATTATATTTTATTTTATTTTATTTTATATTATATTATATTATATTATATTATATTATATTATATTATATTATTTTATTTTATTTTGTATTGTATTGTATTGTATTGTATTGTATTGTATTGTATTGTATTGTATTGTATTGTATTATATTGTATTGTATTGTATTGTATTATATTATATTATATTATATTATATTATTTTATATTATATTATATTATATTATATTATATTATATTATTTTATATTATATTATATTATTTTATATTATATTATATTATATTATATTGTATTATATTATATTATATTATATTATATTATATTATATTATATTATATTATATTATATTGTATTGTATTGTATTGTATTGTATTATATTATTTTATATTATATTATATTATATTATATTATATTATATTATTTTATATTATATTATATTATATTATATTATATTATATTATATTATATTATATTATATTATATTATATATTATATTGTATTATATTATATTATATTATATTATATTATATTATATTATATTTTATTTTATATTATATTATATTATATTATATTATATTATATTATATTATATTATATTATATTATATTATATTATATTATATTATATTATATTATATTATTTTATATTATATTATATTATATTATATTATATTATATTATATTATATTATATTATATTATATTATATTATATTATATTATATTGTATTGTATAGTTCGTGGGAATTTTTTTCTCACATTTTCACCTGCGGGTCGCATTACGTTTAAATTTTAAGGCGTTTTGCATATATTTGGAATTTCTATCGTTAACAGGGGCTGCCAATATCTTCCCATCGCACTTCCTTAACCCTTCCAGCCCCAATTAAAGGGCTAAATCGGGTAAAACCTCGTGCGTACTACACATAAAGCTCGACATAAAAGTACGAACTTTAAAATGAATAATTATAAATTAAATAGAAATGTAAAATTAGCGTCGGAGGGGTCCATATCTTCTCTTCGTTGTGGCGACATTACTTTCATTGGACTCCAGGTCGACATAAAAGTACGAACTTTAAAATGAATAATTATAAATTAAATACAAATGTAATATTACCGTCGGAGGGGTCCATATCTTCTCTTCGTTGTGGCGACATTACTTTCATTGGACTCCAGGTCGACATAAAAGTACCAACTTTAAAATAGATAATTATAAATTAAATACAAATGACAGAGATCATGGACGTCGACGGCGCGACTTACACCACCTGCAGTTTAGGGACATGAGACAGCACATCACCATGGAACATCTAGTACTCTTGCCACGGAATCGGAACTTAGTGGACGACAACAACATGGTGGACTACTTGAGAAGAATGATGGACATGGCTCGCATGCAGTTGTGCTGTTCGTCGATGTTGACGAAGACGAACACCTCAGCCCTTCCTTACCTTAGCGTCGGAGGGGTCCAAATCTTCTCTTCGTTGTGGCGACATTACTTTCATTGGACTCCAGGTCGACATAAAAGTACGAACTTTAAAATGAATAATTATAAATTAAATACAAATGTAAAATTAGCGTCGGAGGGGTCCATATCTTCTCTTCGTTGTGGCGACATTGCTTTTATTGGACACTAGGTCGACACATAAAGTTCTCTCTCTCCCTCTCCCTCCCTCCCTCGCTCCCTCCCTTACCTCGAGGGAATAACGGTCCTTATAATCTTTCTTTGACAATGAACATCTTTTTATTGATATTTTCGTAAATTTCAGGTGGATCTCCTGCTGAGATCCGGATTTATTTCGAATAGTCCAAACTGTTGGTGTTGGTTTACAGTTGATTTAACATTACTTTACCGCCGTGTGTTGCGAAGTTCGTTGGAAATAAATTGAAATACAAATTTAAAATTACCGTGCCTGCATTGCCCTCGGTGGTTTGTTGGAGGACTTGGCCACCCAGGATCGGGTTGTATGGTTGCTAGTTGCAGGCGGGTTTGAGAACACGGGCGCGCTCTCACTGTACGCTGATGTGGGTTTTGCCGTATCTTTCATTCTTTCATTGGACTCCAGGTCGACATAAAAGTACGAACTTTAAAATAAAATATAAATTAAATACAAATGTAAAATTAGCGTCGGAGGGGTCCATATCTTCTCTTCGTTGTGGCGACATTACTTTCATTGGACTCCAGGTCGACATAAAAGTACGAACTTTAAAATGAATAATTATAAATTAAATACAAATGTAAAATTAGCGTCGGAGGTGTCCATATCTTCTCTTCGTTGTGGCGACATTGCTTTTATTGGACACTAGGTCGACATAAAAGTACGAACTTTAAAATGAATAATTATAAATTAAATACAAATGTAAAATTAGCGTCGGAGGGGTCCATATCTTCTCTTCGTTGTGGCGACATTACTTTCATTGGGCTCCAGGTCGACACATAAAGCTCTCTCTCCCTCCCTCCCTCGCTCCCTCCCTTACCTCGAGGGAATAACGGTCCTTATAATCTTTCTTTTACAATGAACATCTTTTTATTGAGATTTTCGTAAATTTCAGGTGGATGTCCTGCTGAGATGCGGATTTCAAATAGTCCAAGCTGTTGGTGTTGGTTTAAATACAAATGTAAAATTAGCGTCGGAGGGGTCCATTTCTTCTCTTCGTTGTGGCGACATTGCTTTTATTGGACACTAGGTCGACATAAAAGTACGAACTTTAAAATGAATAATTATACATTAAATACAAATGTAAAATTAGCGTCGGAGGTGTCCATAACTGCTCTCTGCAACGACATTGCTTTGAGTGGACTCCAGGTCGACATAAAAGTACGAACTTTAAAATGAATAATTATAAATTAAATACAAATGTAAAGTTAGCGTCGGAGGTGTCCATCACTGCTCTTTGCAACGACATTGCTTTGAGTGGACTCCAGGTCGACATAAAAGTACGAACTTTAAAATGAATAATTATAAATTAAATACAAATGTAAAATTAGCGTCGGAGGTGTCCATAACTGCTCTTTGCAAGGACATTGCTTTGAGTGGACTCCAGGTCGACATAAAAGTACGAACTTTAAAATGAATAATTATAAATTAAATACAAATGTAAAATTAGCGTCGGAGGTGTCCATATCTTCTCTTTGGAACGACATTGCTTTGAGTGGACTCCAGGTCGACACATACAGCTCTCTCTCTCCCTCTCCCTCGCTCCCTCCCTTATCTCGATGGAATAATGGTCCATATAATCTTTTGTCGTTTCAAATAAACATCTGTTTATTTAGATTTTCATAATTGTACAAACTTTAAAATAAATAAATTAAAAATTAAAAATGTAATTTTTTTTACTTTTTATTTTTTTTAGTTATTTAAATATAAATTTGAATATTAAATTCAACCGCTGAATTGGTTGAACAAATTTATCGCACAGTCTACTCGGTTTTATAGGCTTTTTAGCGATGGCCACCAGCAATACAAAAAAAAAAAATTGCACGGTCAACGAGCTCTTTAATTTCGTTTCGATCTAATCAATTTTCTAGCTTCCGTGCAAAGTAGCGATGGTGACGTCAACAATTCTTTTGCATTCTTCCAGTTTTAATTCGTTAATATTTCCAGTAGACGTCGTATAATCAGAGGAATGAAAATGTTTACAAGTTGCGTTTGTCGGTTGAACAAATTTATCGCACTGTCAACCCTTTATAGCTAAGCGCCCAATTTAAGCAAATGGTGTGGTGGGCTGGTTATTTCTTAATAATACTAAAAATAATAATTCCGTCTGCTGCTGCTGCTGCTGCTGCTGCTGCTGTTTCTGATGCATCGTCTTTGATACAGCGCGGTTTATATACTGGTTAAAAAGCTCCAACCATATATCAAAGTCAGCATAGATGTGATGTTTGGTTTCATTTTAGTAAAAATCTATATTGTGCTCGTCGTGCACAAGTTTGCATAAACGTGAACAAAAAGTTAGAACCAAGAATGAAATTTCAATCGTAAGAAGATTATATATGCAAAGCGAATAAGTTACAAATTCAACGAAACCTGAACACCCAAATCACTATATATTGACTTTGGTTTTGTATATAAACCTCGTGGCATGCTCATATTTGAAATAGAAATACTTATCTGTATTCTTGCATGGGCTATAGCATGATCTGCGCTTGGCTTTATATAAAACATAGAGGTCACTAAGAAATGGAAAGGAAACAATTTTAAATATAATTTAGAACAACAGAATATGTTGACTATACAAAAGCAAAGAAAAACAGAACTTAACGTTGTGAGAGAACGCTGCATAAGATACGGCAGGGAAGGGAAACAACTTTAATTAGCATTTAAGTGTGAAAAATATGTTATGATAGTTAGTTAATTCACTTTGTTATAAAGTTAAGCAGCTGATATATTTCATTCTCTCAACAAACATAAACTCTAACTATCCCGTTTGGTAAAACTTGGACAGATTAGTAACGAAGATATTTATACTTTAGGTTCAAGTACTAAAAGCTCCGAAAAAAGCAGAGATTCGCTGTTTGTTTGTTTGTTTGTTGAGAGGATAAAATAAATTTACTTTGCTACACTATATATAAATATACCCGATATCATAGAGCATAGTATTCTCTTCGTCTTCCTTCTCTGTTTACTTGCTCGCGATGAAAGCGCCTGCAGAGGTTTGGTGCTAAAGCGACAAAAAAAAATATAGGTAAAATTACGACATAGTTCATAATGTAGAACTTATTCAGAATATGGAGCAGCAAAACAATTATAATAAGAATGATATTCTGTAAAGCAAAACAAAGCGCAATAAAAATTTAGAACAATTAGCAATTGTCACATTTTATTTAATGAGTAACGGGATTGTGTAACAAACCTCGAAACGGCCTTTCTGGCGTTTCCAGTCCCCAAGCGCCAACCCGTAGGCGTTTTGCCGTGTTGAAAGTATTCTCCATTTCTTGCGGAAGGATATGCCGTGGGTTTGTGTGTGCCCAACCCGCCGCGACGCATTCTTTTGCAAGCGACCAGCGCTGCAACGGTTGAACGTCGTCGCCATGTTTGGTTCCACGAACGTCTGCCAGCAGACGCCCGTATTGGTCCGCATCGAAAACATCAAGGATGAGTAGGCGTTCCTGAACGCCGCGGAGATTGCCCAGTCTGGCTTCCAACCACTGGCGGCCTTGCTCGGCGAAATGTTGGTGGTTAGGGTTAGGGTTAGGGTTAGGGTTAGGGTTAGGGTTAGGTTTAAAGTTTTAACAAAGGGTTCAATGACACACCAAATGTGAGAATTTTCACGTCTTGTACACATTGTTGAAAAGAACATGTGCTTAACAAACACGATTTGGCTTTGAATTATCAATTATAACCATTTACGTAGACGCGTTCCGTAGAAAACAAAGTATTGACTCCAAAACCAACATCTTCTATTCATTTCCCCCACTAGAAAATTGAAAAAAAAAAGAAATTGGATAATGAATTGTTAAGGTAAAGAACTGTTTATGTATATTACAGCAATTAACTATCATAACAACTACAGTACAAACAATTTTAAAATGTTTTATGCTTATACAGTAATTAGCTATGCAGGTCATAAATCGCTTCTTTATAATCAGTGTGTTATTTCAGCAGGCCAGGTTACTACAAATACAACCACAAATGCCGTTTACTTGATCAAGCTTTTCTATATCTATTTTAAAATTTTCAAACAAAGTTTCAAGGACTTTCAGGCACTTTTTTTGACGATAAGGACTGTGAAATCAAGCAAGTTCAAACGCTTTTGGAAGTACTATGCTAGAGACAAATGAGGACCTTTATGTGCTCTCGAAGTAGGCTGACTCATGCCGAATGCAACGTGAGTCGGGCACTTCGCATCGCCTGTAACGTTGTTGGTCAATTTGGCCAATTTCTAGAACCTGTTTGCAAAGATTACTATGGCTAACACTATGGATAGTGGCGCCTTCAGTGCGAAAATAAGACGAGCTAGGGAAGTACTTTGTCGTCGAAGTAGGCAAATGCTTTTTAGTTATAACTGTTCTTTAGTCCATGCTGAAGTCAAATGGAGTTGGGCAAAGAAGAAATATGTCACCGTTTAAGCAAATTTTAAATTATTATATGCTCTCCTTGTTATTTACTGTTGAGAATCTCCATTATTATGGTCCTTAATACGCACGCGCGCCACCATCTTGTCCCAAATTTCTGGTAATGTTTCAAGGACATTCCAGATTTGTACGACCATTGAAAATCACTCTGAAGTTCGGTCACATAACTCCCATGACTACTCGTATATGGATAAATTTTTTTATTCTTTTGACTTTAAACTATGTCATTTTTCAATCTTATTTCATTACTTTTGCCTATTTTTTTTAGAAAATCAAGAATGGCTTCAGAAACCTTACAATTGATTGTCATGTCTACCAATATAAGAGTTTTTACTTTCCCTTCTATATAGTTTGTTAACTTCAACATATAGGCGTAACTGTAACCCGTTTACAAAATTATTGATGGATAAACTCATTAAGTTTTCCAGAGATGGCAAAGATTCATACTGTTTTATTCAAGTCAAGGACATCCTATTTCCAGCTGTTCCCAAATCAACCGTAAAAAGTTGGTTAAGGGAACTGAAAATCAACTGTAAACGTTGCACAGTAGAAGAGCACTTTTTCTTTAAAAATGCTATGCCACATCTCAACGGAGCATTTGGTACGATCGACACAAGCGACCTCGAGAAATTGCTTGAACTTTCCCAATACAAGAAGGTAGCTCAAAAGGACGACATTGCAAAATCCCCAGGGCAGCTACCAAGTGACACTGAGACAGGCGGTAGGACATATGTTGGAAACGATAGTGAATTAGATAATCTACTATTATATAGTACCAGTCCCTCATATTCATTTGCTGGTAAAGTTGGCAACACAGCAGACACTTTGGTCTCGGTTGCTGGCGGCAGTTTGAGCACCACAAGTTTAATAGACCTTACCAGTTCAGCAGGTGTCGTGGGAAACAGTGACAACAGCAACAATAATAATAATAATACTAACACCTTAACCAGTTCAGAATGTGTGACAGCAACAGCAACTACATCATCAACAACAACAGATTCTCTTGACAATGCTGAGAATGCTAGTATCAGTAAACTAAACAATGAACGTACATGTAGGATCCCTCGTAAATGTTACACTTTGCCCCAAGAAGATATTTCTGTAGAATTGGAATTGGAGTTAAGAGAGTTCAAAGAGTTTTACACGTCTGCCATTAACCCCTCCCGGGCGTGCTGTAAATTTACAGACAGCACAATGTCCAAAATCAACGAACGACTTCTTTGTTTTCTCGGGTTCGTGAAAACTTATAACCCGTCTGAACGGCTTACATTAAATTTGGCAAACAATTTTAAGTTACTTAATGAATACGTCGGATATCTGACTAAGGCCCGTAAACTGATGGCTTCCACAGTCAGTAGGAGCCTTTCCGCACTTATAACTGTTATAAAATACACTCGTCGGCACGTGCCAGACATTGAAAAGCTACCCGAAGTGATTGCCATAAGGAACATGCAAAGACAGCTAGGCAGGGAAAAAGAACTAACAAGAAAACGCAAGCGAGAGGGTTTTTCTAAAGGCAAAAATGAAACGCTGCTTTTTTCCCATATATTAGACGTAATACGACAAGTTCGTGATCAGTATTACACGACTTCAGGCATTGCCAGCTCGAGGCATTTGCACGACTTTGTCTTACTGTCTCTATACATACGAGTTTTACCAGGCAGGGGGAAAGAGCTTAGAACGCTTCAGTTGATTGACAACACAGAATCCGAACAAAGTTTTCCGACGGACAATGTTGAAGAACTGAATGCTCTGGTTTTTGAACCCGATGGCAGCGTAATTCTGCTAGAGACCGATTTTAAAACAGTCAAAACTATGGGTCCTAGTAAAATGGATTTAACCGATGATGAGTGGCTTGTATATTTTATTAAAATTTACGTTGAGAAACATCGTACGACTTTACTACTCGGTAAAAGTCACAATTATTTTTACATGAGCAGGAATGGTGAGCCTTTTCTGAGCAGCGGGGCCATCTCAAAATACTTAAGTGATCTTTTCGACCGTGAGGCAGGAATTCGCGCAGCTACTACCAAAATGCGTCACGCAATCTGCACTTACTTTATGTCTCTTCCGGATTCGCAAAATCTAAAACTACGAGAAAGTCTCGCTTCTCTTTTGAAGCACTCTGTCCGTCATCAACAAGAAACATATAACGACCAACAGCGTCACGAAAAGGTACAATTAGGCAGATCTTTTATGCGGAAACGATTGCTACACTCCGACATGTTTGAAGAGGAGGAAAATGAACTGCGCGCAGTCAAAGCCTCCAAGAGCCCGGTAGATTCGGAAGATTCAAACGATGAAGAATTACTGGCAGAGATCGGTGAGCTTGTTGCCCTCCTTGACCCTGTCTCTACTGCGCCAGACAATGCCTTAATATTTATTGCAAAAGTATTGCGCTACAATCCTGATAAGAGTAGAGTATACCTGCAAGAACTAGAGGCAGTGAATGATTCTTCTGATCTTTATCGGGCTAAGTGCAATTCTACTTGGTGGGAAAAAGTCGAAACCCTCTGTTATCCCATAGATATGGTGTATGTCAGTTCAGAAAAAGCGTACCAGTTGAGAACAACAGCCCAGCAAATATACAATGATATTATGTCAAACCGTTAGTTCACCGCACAACTTGACAATCATAGTAACAATACTGGAAATAACGATAACTCTAAAGAAACGTAGTTAATGGAGAATAAACACGGTTTGGAAATTTGCTGAAGTTTATGGACGTACACGCGTATCATTTAAATATTAATTAACGTAAACCAAAAGATTTGTACACATTCATATCCTTTCCAACATAAAGTATAGTTTGATTTTTAATCACTATGAAATTTGCCGGGTTCAGTTGCAAACCATGTTTGATTTCCTTTAACTATGACTCAACACACATTAATTGTAACTAATCGATACCTGCTACCTGGTCGGTGCTCATTTTGCTTGTGGTGCGTGGTGGCGGTGCTTGACATAAAAACATGCAACCACCGTCTTGGTGTGAAACTAACAGCCATACGTCGGAAGTTGTGTCTGGTATGTAAATTTAGAAATTGCCAGCTTTCTCAGCAAATTGCCTGCGAATTGGCCTGCACTCGTGCAAACCATAACTAATGATATCACTGTTATCAGACCAATTTGCAATTTGGAGGGAAATGGCCGACGTTCAGTTCAAAACCCTTATCACATGGGAAATTGAATACCAGCTGTGATTATCACATGATATTCACAGTCGACTCACTGAATTTCAAGTCATCGTTTTCGGTTGAAATGTTAAGTCGCAAAAATAAAGTTAAGTCGTTAAAATATTAAACCGGTAAAGCAAAAATAGAAGAGAAAAATTGTAATATTAATTACACTCTCGGCTGATAAATTATGTGACGTTACGGAAATGCTGTAGTACGTACGTTCTATTTTTTTACTGTAATAAAAAATTACAAACCAAATTCAATGAAGTCCCAGGGATATATTGTAGCGAACATTTTAATAAGGTTTAAAGAAAGTATTTGCACGTTAATGTTATCATATTACTCTGTTCTGTTATAGTTACTGTTATTAGTTAATAAAAAAAAACTTTAATGAAATGGAACTGATTGGTAGAATAATGATGTAATTTACTTCGTGATCATAAAACTGGGTGTAATTAATCAGTGATTGCAGATAATAGATTTTTCCAAACATTGGCATGTGTATGTTGATTCTAGTCTAGAAATACGAAAACTAAAGTGGCCATATGCCATTTTGAATAATGCGGTATATTCATTAGCGCATCGCAGGCGCGGGCTACGGCCCACAGTGCCCGACGGTTAGTTGTTTCATTTTCGGAATGCGCTCGGGTTTCCTTCGGCCCGTAGCCCGCGCCTGCGATACGCTAATGATATATACCGCATTCAAAATGGCTGAAAAACAATGGTCTCACCATATGCACTTTAAATTGTTGGCTGGTTTTGGCTTATATCAACCAGATTTGTGGAATATGTGCTTGTGGAAATTTAGTGGATTACTATTGTTATTTATAAGTAAATATGGCATCATTATCAAAGAAGATTTAAGTACTAACAGATGAAGTTTTGTGGATGATTTTTTATCAAAACACAATATTTATCTCATGTTCTAAGGATTTTGGGTGAAGGAAAATTCGAGTGTAGAATATATACATTTTAAGACCGAACCGGGACCAGTTGCGAAAAATGCAACTACACAGTTTATCTACAACTACAATATTTATCTCAGTTAAGAATATAATTGGTAGGTATATTTCAGTATGTTTTACTTGTCCAAGTCTCAAATATAAGCATTTACGTTTTATGGCTAGACTGCATTTTGGTGTAGTCTGACTTGGGCTATTGTGTAGCCTAATTACTTGTCATATAACAGAAATGCTTGTAGGTGTGTGACCATAGTTAATACAAAATAGCATCATCTAGAATATTGCATGCCTAGATGTGTGGAAATATGAATTTATCTCAACAGAATATATCTCAGAAGTGAGCAAAGCAAATGAGAGGTATCTTGTTCAACACGAGAAATAATTCCATATTTGCAAACATCCATGTAAAATGTTCTCATAATCAAACCATTAAAAAACATTATATATAAAGTCTTTGATTTAATGACTCATTGTCATGTAACTGGCATGGCTGAGCCACAGATAAGAAAATTTAATTAACCTGCTGGGATTCTTATCTATTTTCCTGGCAATATATCACTTGTATTTCCTCCTAAGCTCACACTAGAAATATTTTTGTGGATTATTTGGGACGGGTTTCATAGAGTCACAGAGTAGTTCAAATTGACAGAGAATGAGAATACTTTATATGAATTAATGTATTACAATATATTAATTCACATAAAGTATTCTCATTCATACCAGTGTGACTGTAAAATGAGGGTGTGTTCATGAATGTGGACTGAAGCAAAGCCCATGCCTCATTTTAAAATTTAAAATTCTAAATGAATGAATATCAACTGCAAGCTAAGCTGAAACCATAATATAATGATGAAATTATTTACAGTAGTTGGGTTTTTTTCCGAAATTGCAGCTTGATGTGAAATAATTGTCAGGACACTGGGCACAGTCTAAGGTATAAATACCTTAAATAACTATGCTCTGCTATCTGAGTTATAGTGGCCCAATGGTTAGAGTGTCTGTCTAGCATTCAGAAGGTTGTGGGTTCAAGTCCCTCAGAACTCAGAGTTTTTCTGAGTATTACCAACTGTCACAGCTTGTACAGAAAACAACTGACAATTATTATTTTAGTTTTGTTACAAGAAATAGGACCTTTTTCTTAGAAAGGATACCCTAATCAATGCTTAATAAACTATGATCTTATTCTTGTTACCACAATGCATATGGGTAATTGTGGGCTAGAGATTGTATTACCCAAAAGTGGCGTTGTAAGTGGTACTCTGTTATATTTTTTTTTGAATGCTGTTGCATTTCTGTGGAATGGCTGTTCTGTGTATTATATAAGAATAGGCTTATCTCCCCACAAAAATAGAGCAGTATACTCTAGCTGGTGCATTTTATGACAATCGACATGTACTGTGTGTGAGATTATCATGAACTAGAAGGTATACACTAAGGGATTGCATATAGGCCAATTACTCACCAGACCTACACGTCTATATAAACTTGTGATCTTGAATAAATAAAATTCTTGATTCCACTTATTCATCTTATGCAAAAAAGATGAGAATGATTTGGATATCCTGTTGAAACACTCTCATGCAGGCATAAGACTACCCAATAGATTATTCTACTGCATACTTATTGAGACATTAAGATATTTGATAAAATACTATTGAAATTCAATTGAGACAACTTGAGTGTCCCACTGGGAAAATTCCTGGTGAAAGTTTGCTTAATTTATTTCTTTTTTGTAATCTTTTCCACCAAATGCAAACCACCAACACGGTGCTGATTTCCTTTGTGTTTTCCTCATGAATTATTAATGAGTTTTGAGATTTATTCCCTAGTAATATTATGCACCTTTTGTATATATATTAATTAAAACAACTTTCAGTGAAAATCGGTGCAATACTTTTTGAGATATCCTGTTGACAGACAGACAATTAAACAATCCAACAGACAGACAGACAGACAGACAGACAGACAGACAGACAGACAGACAGACAGACAGACAGACAGACAGACAGACAGACAGACAGACAGACAGACAGACAGACAGACAGGGATAAAAACATGACCGCCTGGTAGAGGTAATAATCACACATGTGAAACTATTGATTTTATTAGTGGGGAAAAAAGAAAACCCCCCACTCTATCCTATATAATAAAGCATGCTAAGAAGGATTCTGGGTCACTTTAGACATTAGGTAGTAAAACAGACGACGCAAAATGTTGCTTTTGAAAAGATCTTATTCATTATCAAAACTATAGTTCGTAATTTTAACAAATGTTGGTGGCATGTTGCCACAAAATGTGGTAGAATACAACTACCTACATGGTCTATATGGAAATCTCGATTAGTTCGTCACTAAAACTAAGTATATAGTCTTCACCATATATACCTGGTGAACACGGCGTGTTCACGACGAAAAGTTCCATTAAATAACAAGGTTTAAATTATGTACTAGTTACTAATATTTTTTCAGCGGTTGTAGCACTTGTTTTTTGCTCAGTGAACAGTAAAATTTAAGTGAAATAGTACGCGTGAACTAAACATTAAATGTTTTGTGATTTTAGATGTTCATGAGTTAAACTGTTCGGTGGCAGCGTTCAGTTCCTTCGATCTCATGCGTATGCAGCCCACTCGCGTCGCTGTTGACTTGACCAATTACAGTGTGGAGAGTCAAAAAGCCAATGGACAATGTCCTTCATTTCTTTGGGGAATGGTGCGTCGGGATTTTCGATTATTGCACGAATCCAATAGTTTCGTAGACCACCGTAATTAACGAACAGTTCCTTGGGTTCGTTTGTTGCTTCGAGCCGCACCTTTGCTGTGATAACTAGTTGATTCCCAACGGGTTTGAACTGGATTGTACAATGGTGATCGATGTAATTTTCTATTTCTTTCCAATTTTCTTCCGTTAATTGTGGCATTTCGTGTGTCGACATTTCTTGGATTTTCATTAAGGATTCCAGGACCATCGGCTGATTTGCGAATCTACCCAAGTTGTTCCCAGTTTCAATTTCTGCATCGAACCACGCTTTCTTTCTCGAGATATACATGGCGTAGTTGCGCGAACTGCCACTGTCGTTTATTTCAGCTTCGGTCGTGCTTTTCTCGGCGTAGAGGCAGATATGGTCACCTTGCTCTATGGGTCCAGCATGCGGTTTCAGAAACAAGCCGTTTCCCGCTCCTATCGTGCTCTGAGCTTTAAAACAGAGAGTTTCCAACTGCAGCTTGCATTCCACGAATCTGAAAAAATAAGAGTCACCGTCTTGGCTGTCCGGCCATTCACCATCGCAACCGTCGTCGTAAACTGGCGCATCGGTTAGGGAAGGTTTCCATACGACCTCTGGTTGTTGTGGAGGATTCAGGATTGGCCGATATTCTTTGAACACTTCTGGTTTCTTGGACCACAAATGTCGAATTTCCCACGGTCTGTATGGATACGTGAACACCTCCTCGGGGAGGCTGAACATTCCGCATTTTTGTGTTATGGCACTGCGCATGCTGGAATCTATGCCTTCGTCAATTCCCGTGGTGTAAAACGACATGGTGAATCCCTTCAAAGCGAGCTTTTGCGCGAAACTTGTGGTAAGTCCGTTGGTATCTTCTAGCCAGATGTTCACGAGTCGTCTTCGATACACGTCTAATGGCACTGATGTCCTTCCCTTGGCGTCTCTTTCGACTTGAACATAAACCGTCCTGGCTTCGAAGATCATTTGTCGTGCAGCGCGAAGTGCCTCGATTCCGATGTGTCTTGTGGCGAATGTTGACATGTTCAGTGAATGTTCATCGGTCTGCCTGTAGATGCGTACGGAATATTTAGTCTCGGGAGCATCGTGATTCTTCATGCGGATTCTGATGTGATTGCCGTGAGTTGCTAAGCATTTTAGTTCAGCGTCGCAGTTGTTCAGTTCGATCTCGGCCGAGTCGGCATCGTATAGGTGAATGGAACCTTTTGGCACTTCGATAAGGTCTTCGATATCAACCGTTGCTCTTGGAATTCGCCACGAAGCGGGCAGTGGATCTTGCAATTTACGTTCCTGGAGGAAAGGCTGCAGGTATTTCAGCGTGGTTGTCTGCACTACCGTTGGCGTCTCGACGGCCAGAGCCGGTGGACTAAAAGGTGGGGTCGTGTTTGCGAAGTAATAGGATTTCTGCATGGCAGACGCGCTAAAACCGGTATACCTCGACCTTATACTGTGTGCCTTTAGTTCTGAATGGTTACAGTGAGCTGGTCGGTCCGCGAACTTCGGTGTGACCTCCCCCGTCCATTCTTCACCTGCTTCAAGGCACTCGTGGTAGCTGAAAGTGCATGTGGAGTGAAAATTATGTTGGTTGTATTTGAAAGATGTCTTGAAGGTAAAAGAAATGATACTTTACAAGTCTTTTATATCTCACCACGTTCAAGATATAAGAAAGTTTGCTTAACATTTTTTTGTTAAATAACGTTAAAGATACGTAGTTTTTCAGATAAGTCCTTGTGCAATGTGATGCCGTGATTGCATGTCAAACAAATCGTAATATCTCCATGAACGAGGCGAGGTGTGAAAGAATTGTAAAATGTTCTCATTGCACACGTAAATTATATTTGTGGAAGAGCTGTAGACATTTCAAGATTTCTTTCAAATGAACGCATCAACTTAATATTCACTCCCTGTGTACTTGACGCATAGAATTTGAAACTTCCGAAGATACTGTTCACCACGCAGAAATTAAAGTGCTACTGCCGTGAAAACATTGTATACAATTCTGATTTTATCTATCAAAATAGATCGAAATGACCTGCAGGTTTTTAATGCAGTGCATAGATTTGAATATTAAATTATCTTAACGATCAAAAAGACAACGCAACTATTGCGATTTTATCCAAATGGTGTAATAAAAGTAGTGTGCTGCCTAGGCAGTGTTGAAACAACAATCGAAATATGGTATAGTATAGGTTAATACTGCCGAAACAGAGAACGTAAGTGGTCTAACGTTTCGAGCGAAGGCCCTTCGTCAGAGAGAAACACGTTTCTCTCTGACCAAAGGCCTTCGCTCGAAACGTTAGACCACTTACGTTCTCTGTTTCGGCAGTATTAACCTACTATACCATATTTCGATTATTGCGATTTTAGTTTTTTTTAGCATGAAAACCTTTTACCAAAAACAAATTATTTAATTCTTTGAAATAAGATTAATGGACTGACATTCTTTGACTGACGCAACATTATTGGAACGAAGGCACGTTCGTTGTAGGATACTTGGAGAAAGTTTTCTACTACCCACGCAAAAACCCACAGACTATTAGATATGATATGAGTTTTGTTCCGAGAAATGAAACAAGGTCTGATGACAGCCAGCTGGGTGTATCTGTGCGAATATTTCAGCTGTGTCTGATGACGTGGCTGGCTGCAGCACTGATGTTAAATGGCGTTACTTTGAACAACATCTTGCTAAACATTCTGTCTGCAGACTGCAAAAGCTTTTTTGAGAAAATATTGTTCAGTAACGAGTATGTTCTCAACACAACTGTAGCAGACTGTAGGAATAAATGAAATAGTGTAATAACTCTGCCAGAATATTTTGCTATTTAACATATAAGTGCTGCAGTTGAACAATTAATGCTATCAGACACAGCTGAATCGTTCTGTTGCCATCAGGAGATGCAAAACAAAACTGATATCTTGTCTGATAGAGCCCGACAGTTTCTGCATGCGTAGTTGTTTGGTTACACGAAATCGAGGCTGCGAAAATATTTTAACTTTTCGGAAAATTACCGATTCCTTTCAAATAAGATTATTTCAATAATTTGACTGACGCAATTACAGTCGTGGCAATGGAAGTGGTTCCTAAAATCTTCCTGCAATTGAGTTCCTTAGTCTGACCAATTCATTTGATGAAACATGTTGCAAACTTCCTGTTTTGAATTTGATTGGTCTCTGGTTTTTGAACAACCAATAAAAAAGAATGTAATAAAAGTAGCGTGCTGCGTAGGCAGTGTAGAAACAACAATCGAAATATAGTGGGGTTAGATATACTGCCGAAACAGAGAACGTAGGAGTCTAACGTTTCGAGCGAAGGCACTTCGTCAGAGAGAAACGTAAAGAGTTTGTTTACACTCTTTACGTTTCTCTCTGACGAAGGGCCTTCGCTCGAAACGTTAGATTCCCACGTTCTCTGTTTCGGCAGTATATCTAACCTTACTCTATTTCAATAAAAAACAAGATTATTTGCGAAACACCAATCAAATTCAGTTGTCAACAAATCTTGTCAAATGAATTGGTCAGCTTGAGGAAAAGAATCGCAAAAATATTTTACGAACACTACGAGGGCACGTGAACGGAAACAGTTGTCCTGCAGGTTTTGCATGACGCTGTTGCCAGAGAGACTGCTTGTTGTCTCCAGACCTTTAATGCAGTGCATAGTTTTGAATATTAAATTATCTTACTGATCAAAAAGACAACGCAACTATTGCGATTTTAAATGACATTGGGCATTTCACTCGATTTCATAGCATGTTCTAAGGATTTAGGGTGAAGGAAAATTCGAGTGTAGAATATATACATTTTTAAGACCAAACCGGGAGCAGTTGCGAAAAATGCAACTACACAGGCCCTCCGGCAGGAATTGAACCCACGACCTTGCGATTCTAGTGCAATGCTCTGCCCACTGAGCCACGGAGGCCGTTGCCGAGAGCTTAATCGCGAGTTCTGTATATATAATAAGGTGGTAATGCCAGGAGAGAATGGGGTATATTATAAATGACATTGGGCATTTCACTCGATTTCATAGCATGTTCTAAGGATTTAGGGTGAAGGAAAATTCGAGTGTAGAATATATACATTTTTAAGACCAAACCGGGAGCAGTTGCGAAAAATGCAACTACACAGGCCCTCCGGCAGGAATTGAACCCACGACCTTGCGATTCTAGTGCAATGCTCTGCCCACTGAGCCACGGAGGCCGTTGCCGAGAGCTTAATCGCGAGTTCTGTATATATAATAAGGTGGTAATGCCAGGAGAGAATGGGGTATATTATAAATGACATTGGGCATTTCACTCGATTTCATAGCATGTTCTAAGGATTTAGGGTGAAGGAAAATTCGAGTGTAGAATATATACATTTTTAATTTTTAGTTTTTTTTGGTCAAGAGATTCCTGTTTCCAAGCGGTCTCCTTGGCAACAACGGCATACTGTACCCAGTTGACAGCATGAAAACGTTTACGCACACAATTATTGAATTCTTTGAAATAAGATTAATGGACTGACATTCTTTGACTGACGCAACATTATTGGAACGAAGGCACGTTCGTTATAGGATACTTTGAGGAAGTTTTCTACTACCCACGCAAAAACCCACAGACTATTAGATATGATATGAGTTTTGTTCCGAGAAATGAAGCTATAGTTCTGATGACAGCCGGCTGGGTGTATAAGTGCGAATATGTCAGCTGTGTCTGATGACGTGGCTGGCTGCAGCACTGATGTTAAATTGCGTTACTTTGAGCAACATCTTGCTAAACATTCTGTCTGCAGACTGCAAAAGCTATGTTGAGAAAATACTGTTCAGTAACGAGTATGTTCTCAACACAGCTGTTGCAGACTGTAGGAAGAAATGAGATGTTGAATACCTCCTCGGGGAGGCTGAACATTCCGCATTTTTGTGTTATGGCACTGCGCATGCTGGAATCTATGCCTTCGTCAATTCCCGTGGTGTAAAACGACATGGTGAATCCCTTCAAAGCGAGCTTTTCCGCGAAACTTGTGGCATGTCCGTTGGTATATTCTAGCCAAATGTTCACGAGTCGTCTTCGATAAACGTCTAATGGCACTGATGACCTTCCCTTGGCGTCTCTTTCGACTTGAACATAAACCGTCCTGGCTTCGAAGATCATTTGTAAGCACTGATGTTAAATTGCGTTACTTTGAGCAACATCTTGCTAAACATTCCGTCTGCAGACTGCAAAAGCTCTGTTGAGAAACTACTGTTCAGTAACGAGTATGTTCTCAACACAGCTGTTGCAGACTGTAGGAAGAAATGAGATGTTGTAATAACTCTGCCAGAATATTTTTCTATTTAACGTATAAGTGCCGCAGTCGGACAATTAATGCGCCATCAGACACAGCTGAATCGTTCTGTTGCCATCAGGAGTTGCTAACACTTATTTCAACAAAACTGATATCTTGTCTGATGGAGCCTGACAGTTTCTGCATGCGTAGTTGTTTGGTTACACGAAATCGAGGCTGTGAAAATATTGTAACTTTTCGGAAAATTACCGATTCCTTTCAAATAAGATTATTCTAATAATTTGACTGACGCAATTACAGTCGTGGCAATGGAAGTGGTTCCTAAAATCTTCCTGCAATTGAGTTCCTTAGTCTGACCAATTCATTTGATGAAACATGTTGCAAACTTCCTGTTTTGAATTTGATTGGTCTCTGGTTTTTGAACAACCAATAAAAAACAATGTAATAAAAGTAGCGTGCTGCGTAGGCAGTGTGCCGAACAGAGAACGTAGGAGTCTAACGTTTCGAGCGAAGGCACTTCGTCAGAGAGAAACGTAGATTCCTACGTTCTCTGTTTCGGCAATATATCTAACCTTACTCTATTTCAATAAAAAACAAGATTATTTGCCAAACACCAATCAAATTCAGTTGTCAACAAATCTTGTCAAATGAATTGGTCAGCTTGAGGAAGAGAATTGCAACAATATTTCAGGAACACTACGAGGGCACGTGAACGGAAAACAGCTTGTTTTGTTAATATCAAATTATAGAAACACCTTTTTACAAAATGGGGAATCCAGATGAAACAATAAAAAGTACGTCTTTTGAGATGTTTGTGGTTGATTAGATCTTGATTATTTTCCCGGAATTGTTCGACCTTGCCATCGGTTAAAAATTTAAAAAAAACCCATCAAAACAAACATCCGAAAACGGCCAGCTTATAGAAAGGTGTTTCATTAGTTCTAACTAGTTTAACAATAGGAAAAAAAGTTTATAATCCTTGCAAATACCTCTTATATATTCGGTCAAATTGCAGAACGTCGAGGCATTTCGCACATTGACACTTTTCAAGCATACCGATATATTCAAGGTACTTGTGTTTTTCTACACCTTCTTCTATTTTCTCGAGCGTCGCTTGAAGGTTTACTTCCGGATTCCGTTTCACAACTTGTTTCACCATAGATCCAATGAAATGTTCGATGCAGTTCGCGACGCCGTTAGATGTTGCCTTGAGTTTCAGCACTTGTTCCAGGAATGTTTTTTGTTCGTCCTTTTCCACAACGTCCAAACAGTCTTGCCAAACGTGAGTTAATGATCCGACGAGACGATCGTCCAACCTCTGCCAGGAATCCATTGTACTCCAAAACAGTTCCAACTCTTCTCCGCTAGGTGGTGCGTCTTTCACTGCGTTGCAACATGTCCTGGATTATCGTTACCCTCTTTTGATTAGGTGGTCGACAAGTTTGAAGCTGCAAGGGTTTTCTCGTTTCGGGCTTTTGACAGGGTGGATCTTTCCTTTTTTTAGCGTGTGGCGGCGCTTTTTTCTGCTGATCAGAACGGGGGGCAATTTTTTTCGGTGGAGCCTTCAGTGGTGGTTCGTCTGCCTTTCGCTTTCTTGAACTGAAGTCGCCGACTAATCGATTCCTTTGCTGTCGCTTAGTTACTTTGGTTTTTCTAGTACAGCCCGGACGACCTTTACCCCCGCCTTTGCTCGTCGAAGGTTGCTTGCTGGTAGACGCCGAATCATGCGTTTCGTCCTCTTGTAGTTGTGGTGCGCTAGAAAGATCTTTCTCCATGTCTTTCTTGCCAAAAAAGCCTAAATTACGAAAACGAGAAGTACTGATTAAAACAATGTATTCGACCTGTTTGAATTTCGCGCATGCCCCCAAAAAACTGCGTCAAACGCGCGCGCACTGCGTGAAATTGAGCGTAGTATCGTGGCCGTATCATAGCACGAAATCTCCGACCACAATACGCTCAATTTTACACAGCGCGCGGTTTTTCCCATCACCTCCAGGTAGCCAAAAAATTATATTATAACATAGTATTTTGACATAATTTCTTTAATAATAATAACTAACTATCATTCATATAACTGGCATTTCAGGGCCCCCCTATAAGTCTCGCCCCCCTGGTTTCCACTTTGAGAATACACAAATCGTAACGTAAAAAAACATGAGCAAGTAAAATCTACTGATATAGAATAACCATAAAATTGTGTAACTCTTCGTCTTGTGCGTGGATTTTTTTCGCCATGCAGCACTTTGTCTCCGCGAATTTAAACAAAAAAAAATTAGAAAGAATGCGTACCGTTTTTGGATCCGAACAACGACACGTAGAACTTCTGTACTCTCACTAGCAATTCCTGTAGAGCTTCATCCCGGCCTTCTAATGTACGTGCGTTCTTTTTAATTGATTTGAAGACTTTCTCCAAGTACCTAGTACCTTCGTTCATGGTGCGTGCGTCAGTGTCCGAAAAAGTGATGAGACGCGCCTTTTGCATGTGACACTCTCTTCTGATTGGCTGCCGCGACCCATGCGGGACTCGTGAGAATGAGTCATTCGCCGAGTTTGGGCTATTGGCAAATAGAGATATGACGCGCGCTATTTTTATTATGATCTCAACAGTTGCTATTTTTAAAAACTTACAAATTTACAAAAACATTAAAGATAAACAAATGTAAAGAATAACGTAAATATTAGTGTAAATTTAAATGAAAATTTACTAATTAAATAGATACTGAAGCCAAAGCGTAACTATTCCTTGATTCTCATCACTACATTTTGAAAAGGGGCGGGAGGTTTATATTTTATATTAAAATATAAAAAATATTCCATAAAAGTTTGAAATTGGAGAGAGAGGTGTTTCGAAATGTACATAATAAAACACTTTGCGTAAAAAGGTTAACAGTTCCTATATTTTCCTTCAAAGTCACACTAAATAGTTCCGTTGCAGAAATTCTAGGCTTGGGACATCAAAAATCGAATATAAAATATAAAAAAAATTCACTTTCCTCAGATTTTCGGTCGGGCGGAATATTAAAATATTAAGAAACGTCATTGTACCACGTGACGTCGTCTTGACCTCCAACACGCGGCCGTACGTTGTACTTTGGTTGATTTCGAGAATCGTTGGTTGGCCTAATCTGTGACAGCAATTCTTACTAAGGAGGCTTGAAAGTAAGTAATATACTAATTCGTTTCTGTGCAAGTCGAGTGTGTATTTTATAATAAAAGTACCGCCGTACGAACCCGACGGCGTGCTTTCCATTCAGCGATTTTAGTTTAACATTTAAAGTGACGGGGATTAATTTTACTCATCCTTGAGCGACTCAGTGTGATACGTATTAACGGAATGACATTTGAAGAAACAAATGTGTATATTTTTTCGTAAGAATTCCTAATAAAAATAGAAATCTTTACATGTAATATAATCGCCTAATAACTCTCGGATCGGCGTGTGACCCACGAAGTGCTGAGCGCTGATTGGCCTTTCTATTACATATCTGAGCAGAGTAATAGAAAGACCAATCACAGCAAGGGGTGTGGTCTAGTACACGAAAGTTCCACGCGCACGATATCTCAAAACTATATTATGCTTTGATGGATAATTGTGTGGGGAAATACTTGTACAAAAACGTTCACCATTTTATCAGTCGTTTCACTTCATCTGGCATTAGCCACATGGTTTCATGACATAGGTTTTATTTATTTTATTTAGTCAACTGTCAAATTTACATTATAATACAGTGGTCAGTTAAATTTAAAATGAATAACGTAATTTAAAGTGCCTATGAAGTGGAAATTTTTATTGCTTCATTTGGAAGAGCATCAAAAATGAAGAAAAAAATATGGCACAAACAAATTGCTGATTCAGCGCAAATTGTGACGTCATGTGGTTTGCATGTTAATTTGGTGAATGTTCAAATGAACTATAGCTCAGTTACTATGTGTCAGAATCAAATGAACAGTTGATAATACACCCAGGCCCCTTGCACAGATTTTATATAAAAAACCATCAGACATGTGCTTGTCATACCTATGCATGCTTAAAATACATTTATACTATAATAATTTGAAAATTATGCCCACAGAGATAAATACATGGTGTTTTGTGAAATCCGTGCAAGGGGCCTGGGTACAACAGTGTTACTTTGACAACAAAATTGGTGTATTATCAACTGTGTTTCATCTTGCGCAATATGTGTGCAAAGGTTAATTTAATTCTGGCACATAGTAACTGAGCTATAGTTCATTTAAGCATTCACCAAATTAACATGCAAACCACATGACATCACAATTTGTGCTGAATCAACAATCTGTTTGTCCCATATTTTTTCTTCATTTTGACATCTTCACATCTTTATAACTCTGGAACTATAAAAGATATCAAGGAACGGTAAACTGCATATTGTTCTACTTTTTGCAATAAAAATATTCACTTCATAGGCACTTTAAGTCTAAAGCGTTCAAACAATTTGAAAATTTAACGTAGTAGGAGGTGATTAGTTCATTTTTAACCCTTTCACCTCTAGGCATTTGCAGGGAGGCTTAGAAATAGGAGACTCTATTCTCTGCAGCTCAGCAATGTCTTAGAAAGAAAAAAAGGGCCCTTGAAATTCTTGATGAATTCACTGTAGGGGCTTAGAGTGTGTAGGCTTAGGGTGTGTCTGGGGTGGTGGTGAGGTCGCAGCTGCACACAAGCTTAGCTCACAGGCGTGCATCGGGGATGAACTAATGTGCTTGCGTTTGCAGGGAGGCTTAGAAATAGGAGACTCTATTCTCTGCAGCTCAGCAATGTCTTAGAAAGAAAAAAAGGGCCCTTGAAATTCTTGATGAATTCACTGTAGGGGCTTAGAGTGTGTAGGCTTAGGGTGTGTCTGGGGTGGTGGTGAGGTCACAGCTGCACACAAGCTTAGCTCACAGGCGTGCATCGGGGATGAACTAATGTGCTTGCGTTTGCAGGGAGGCTTAGAAATAGGAGACTCTATTCTCTGCAGCTCAGCAATGTCTTAGAAAGAAAAAAAGGGCCCTTGAAATTCTTGATGAATTCACTGTAGGGGCTTAGAGTGTGTAGGCTTAGGGTGTGTCTGGGGTGGTGGTGAGGTCGCAGCTGCACACAAGCTTAGCTCACAGGCGTGCATCGGGGATGAACTAATGTGCTTGCGTTTGCAGGGAGGCTTAGAAATAGGAGACTCTATTCTCTGCAGCTCAGCAATGTCTTAGAAAGAAAAAAGGGCCCTTGAAATTCTTGATGAATTCACTGTAGGGGCTTAGAGTGTGTAGGCTTAGGGTGTGTCTGGGGTGGTGGTGAGGTCGCAGCTGCACACAAGCTTAGCTCACAGGCGTGCATCGGGGATGAACTAATGTGCTTGCGTTTGCAGGGAGGCTTAGAAATAGGAGACTCTATTCTCTGCAGCTCAGCAATGTCTTAGAAAGATAAAAAGGGCCCTTGAAATTCTTGATGAATTCACTGTAGGGGCTTAGAGTGTGTAGGCTTAGGGTGTGTCTGGGGTGGTGGTGAGGTCGCAGCTGCACACAAGCTTAGCTCACAGGCGTGCATCGGGGATGAACTAATGTGCTTGCGTTTGCAGGGAGGCTTAGAAATAGGAGACTCTATTCTCTGCAGCTCAGCAATGTCTTAGAAAGAAAAAAAGGGCCCTTGAAATTCTTGATGAATTCACTCTTAGGCTTTATGAATTCACTGTAGGGTGTTCGATTTATTGCAGAAGTAATGCCTATGCGGCTTTTACAAGTTTCCACTGCCACATTAATTTGCCCAACAGGTTTTCCGCGGTAAAAGGAAACTTTTGAAAGTCCTCGTACCTTATTATGATTGTTAAAACTTATCTTCAAAAACTCATTAATAATTCATGAGGAAAACACAAAGAAAATCAGTACCATGTCCGTGGTTTTTTATCTTATAAAGAAACCTCCTGATTTACATAAACTTTAGCTTTGATTTTCTCGGCTTAGACAAGGTTATTTTTCAAACTTACTACGCCAATGAACTTACCAAGTGATTCGTTTTTGAAGCCGTTCAATAAACTCGCAGTTCGTGATGAAATACGAACTGTGAGTTTATTAATTACCTTCATCGGATGACACAAACTGCGCACGGGTTTCGTCTAACAACGCGTTGTTATTAATCGTTCACTTTCTTGGCGCCGGTTTTGAGTGCAATTTTTGTATCTGATTAATTTCGTCCGATTAAACTCTGAAGTGCGTCATCTGACTAATTGTCTCGCAACTTTCTATTCTTAGGACATCCGGCGCTTCAGGTCATACTGATGAGTTTGAGTTTATTTGCGCCCTAACATATCATACGTTAACGTTCCCGAGGTCAGGTGAATGAAAAAACGTTCCCGATCACTCTGCTGCGCCGTTCCTGTTAAAGACCTGCAATTGGAATTAAGAATAAGAATAAGTAATATACACAACATTGCGGCCGTGTTGTATCAGATATTACAACACGGCGCCGGATCAACACGGCGCCGGATGTTGTACTAGAGATATACAACACATGTTTAAACATTCATTTCTTTTGAATTTTCTTCGTGAATTATTAATGAATATAAGAATAAGAATTATTCCCTCCGTTTGAATTATGATTTCGTTGTGAAACAATTTCGAAATAGGATTAGGAGTTCCTTCTGATTAAACACTCACGCGTTGAAGACACGTAACAGATTCTAATCTGATTTGCCGAATACAGCATGTCAAAAAGTTGTACTCCGATAAGGCGTGTTCAGTGCTCACCTACCAGTCATAGGGTGAACACACATCTTTTTAATCCAACATCTCCCACTCACGAAAACGCTCAATCAGAGCAACGGTAAGTCCATCCCTCCTAGTTTTATCCATGTATTCTTGTTTTCCAGCAAAGTTTTTCTTTCCTTTGATGCATATTTTAATAGCCAAATGTATATAGTTCATTCTCTAATTCACTATTATTTTTCTTCGCAGCAACCGTGCCGTTATGACCAAGTGCTGGATTGCGAAGTAAATTTGCAGTTCACCTACATGTACATAATATAAAACGTAAGTACCATAGTTTATCATCTTTCCTATTGTGGTCGAGTTCAAAGGTAATTTCGAACGTTAAAAACCCACCTCGCAATAAGAATGTTATAACAAAACACCCCCGTAGGGTGACATAGTTACCAACTGTTCTGTTCTGCATTGTGGACAAAAGGTCAATAAGCGCTGTTCTGACGGGTTTGTCACTAGAGATGCTGTTGCATGGGGGCGACTTATGGAAGTTTTTTGACACGTAATCGAACCAAAATATTCAATTGTATCTCGGGATGTCATACGCTAAAACTTCTCGTGCAACTTTAAGTTTGTTTTTTATTTGCGATACAATATGGCGCACGAAAACATGGAACAGCACCTTTTCGTGTAATTTGGATTTTCGAGGTGAATAGGTTCTTATTTTTTTCAAGGAAAGGGTGCTTGCTGTTGGTCCAACAACAAGCTTAAAATGAGTGTGGCCCCTTGCTTTTGCACAATAAACAGTTTAATTATAACTAATATGACCACATAATCAAAAAGAACCCTGCCCTGATTTATCTCCAGGTTCTTTGTGTAACAGTTAACCTGCAACAAAACTAGAATATTTATAAAACAAAGAACCTGTTACAATTTTTAGGCTAAAAAGGTTCTTATAAAATGGGGTCTAAACGGCAAAGTGTAGCCCAAAGGTTCTTAATTCACAGTTCTTATACGCGGTTTTTTACTGCAGCGAAATCCCCCCCGGTTGCAACTTAACTTCGACTTCCACCCCTCAGAAAATTCCCAGTTTTTCCCGGTATATAACTACCAAAATTCGTCTCGTTACGTTCAATGCGAGGGATGTAAATTGAACGTATATACAACACGGAATTTTCAGGATAGCAAGTTACTGTCCGATTAAAATCTCCTTAATCGGACGAAATATGTCGGATTAAAATCCTTCACGTGATATTTTACCCCGGATCAACCAACCAGGTCACCAGGATATCGGGCGCAACATTTAAAATTTCACAGACCTCGAGGGTTAGGGTTAGGGTTAGGGTTAGGGTTAGGGTTATGTCTTGTGAAAGGGTTTATATAGAAAATAAAACGGATTCCAAAAAATTAGTTTTCTTTGAAATACCTACTATCTAAAATATGAACTATACCCTAATCCGATGTCAAACCTTTACTCTCTACTATAAACAGTATGCACAGGGAATTGAACCTTGAGGTCTGAGAGTGACCCGCGCCATTGACATATATATTTTTTTATATTCCATATATTATGGTCAATTAATAATAATAATAATAATAATAATAATAATAATAATAATAATAATAATAATAATAATAATAATAAAGACGAACTTATATACATGATGATAAAAAATGGTATGAACACCAACCAGAACCTGTAATGGAAAATGAAGCAACTAAAATTCTGTGGGACTTTAGTGTTCAAACTGACCACTTAATTGAAGCTAGACACCCAGATCTAATAGTAATTGACAAGATCGAAAAGCAGAGTGATTATATAGATTTTGCTGTTCCTTTCGACACAAAAGTGGTGGAAAAAGAAAAGGAAAAAATAGAAAAGTATCAAGATCTGGCAAGAGAAGTGAAAAAAACTTTGGAATATGAAAGTAAAAGTAATAGCTTTAGGAACTATTGCTGAAAAAGTGAGTGAAGGATATTGGCATTGGAACAAAAAGTTGTAGACCTGCAGAAAACTGCCATCCTTTGTTCTGCTAGAATCCTCCGAAAAGTGCTCGAGATTTGAGAAGTCTTGTTGACGCCAAATCCGAAGTAAAAAAATACTATAATAATAAAGCCGAACTTATACAATACAATACAATACAATACAATACAATACAATACAATACAATACAATACAATACAATACAATACAATACAATACAATACAATATTTAATAGACCACTCCCCATAAGGGCTTTTCAGGGACAATGTATATATACATGATGATAACTAAAATATGATATTATTAGACTATATTACAAATATAATATTAAAACGAAGCATGTAAAAAGCCATGTCTTAAGTTAATGCTTTAGATGAAGATACAAAATACAATACTATTAGACTATAATAAGAAGTCGTTAAATAGTTGTTAAAATACTAAGAGTAAGCTTGAGTAAAAAGCCATGTCTTAACTTGACATTTAAAGGTATGAAGAGAATTAGAATTTCAAATTTCTGACTAAAGGGATCTTAGTTCTTGGTTTTGCAACCACGCCTTGCCCAATAGTCGATCAGTCGTCGGATAAGATTAATGTTGTTTTATTTTACCAGTCCGACCAAAGCAGTGTTTTCCGTCAGATCGATGACATGCATGCTACATATTTTTATCAAGTCTCGCACCAAAACCAATGATGGGGCGAGGCATCCCCGGTAACATAACATGACATATTTAATATTTATAAAGCGCTTAAACTATGAATATTCTAAAGCGCTGATATACCGGCGACTACATTCCGTCGGGCGTATGCTGCAACGAAACTTTGTCTTCTGTCGCATGCATGAGTTTTAAATTCGTTCGTTTCCTGACTATTAGGATGATTTCGAAATTAACATCTGATTAACTCCTTGACTTGATTGACGACAAACAACACATTCCCACAATGTTGCATGCAACATTCCAAACTGATTAAGATTCGCAGTTCGATCAATCCACCATTCAAACCGCACCTTCCACTCAGGGGTTAATTAAGGTATCCGCGATGTAAGACATCCAATGTAGCCTTTTGATAAAACTTGAATCGGGCTAAGCAGGCTAAGTAATCGGATGAAATGTGTCGGACTAAGACAACCAATGTTCTACGCACACGTGATCCTTTCCTGCGGTTCACTGCGGATGAGTTTATTTTGAGCGATTATGTTTCTGATCAGAAACTAGCAAAACAACACATTTGGAATGATTCCCTCAACTTTTCTATTTTGGCAGATTTGCCAGGTTCAAAATGTTGAAAAACGCTTATCTCGCCATTCTGAGTCGAAAAAAGTTTTTTTCTCAAATAAGCTGCCAATGCCAAATTATCGCTAAAAATGATGTTTACTGTGGCAAATTTATGTTTTGCTTTGAAGCTTGACTTACTACTGTTGACTTTTCCGTTTAGTGTTAACTAAAGAAATTTCCTAATGGATCAACTTGCAACGCTTTGCACGAACGGCCATAAGTATTATTGTTTTATTCAAGTTAAAGAAACCCTGTTCCCCTTGATACCAAAATCAACAGTTAAAGGGATATGGCAATAAAAATTATTTTTGTCTAATTTGTAAGAACATCAAGAATAGTTATGAAGTGCGTTTACAAATTTTCATTAGATCTTTTATTTTTTAAGAAATTCGGCATTATTTGCGTACGAATACGCTCGCCATCCGCCATTTTGGATATGCATATCTATCGTCAGATATGCATGACGTCACAAGCAGGGTAAAATTTGTCTAAACATTTCTTAATTTCCTAGGTATTTTAATGCAAAATCTTAAGTATTTTGATCTGATATATTTCAAATTGAAACTCTAACAATGTAAAAGAATTTTAGCTGACATTTCGCTACTGACTGCAATTTTTACAATGTTTACCCTGCTTGTGACGTCACTTAATTAGATCTAATTGTGAAACAAGATGGCGGACGGCTTGTGTTTTTGTTCGCAAATATCTGAAAAAGTAAGCCAGCTAATGAAAATCTGTAAACGTACTTTCTAACTTTTCTACATATTCTTACAAATTGGACAAAAATAATTTTTATTGCCATATCCCTTTAAGCAGAAAATCTCTCTCGGCGAGATACAACTTCAAATACGGAAGTAGCCATTTCGGTTCGTCCAAGACCATTTTTGAAGGGCCATATGAAGAAAGTGTTTTAATATCGTTTTCGTACAAAGTAAACGTGCCATCGACAGACGAAACTAAAACGTTACACCTCGTCTTCCAATCAAAAACAAACTTTCGGCCTGCTTTGGACTCTTCGAAAATTTGCAATGTCCGCAGTTCCTTGCTACGGCCACACATGCAGGTAACATAAAGCGCAATTAGAATAAAGTCGTGACGTATTCTCCATTTCCGATTATCAACAAGCGAATCGAGCTTTTCACGCAGTTTCCGCAACGTTTCTAAAACATGTGAATACATCAAAGTTTTGCTGGAATCTCCTGAAAGGCCAGCTTGAACTGCTAAACGATAACTGTTTTCCTCATGCAGTAATTGCCGTTGGATATTGCCTAGCCTAATAAATCCTGGGCATGTTTCGATGTTAGCCTCTTTACGGTGAACGTATCTAGAAAGATTTATCAGAGCCGAAAGCGTACGGACGGCAGTTGAAACACATAATTTCCTTTCATGCATCAAATGATTTATATATTCTTGCACAAATTCAAAGTCGTCTACTAAATTGAAATCAATAGACCTTTCGGCGTATTTAATTCGGCAAAAGTTCAAGAAACAACTGACTCTTTCGAGAAGTTTTCTGAGCGTCGAGGCGCTAAAATGTTTACCACGTCTCAGTGGTTGTACAGTAACCGAATAAAATTGCTCAAGATCATTCATCAAACTTTTCAAGGTTCCGTTCAAAGCATGTTCAGGCAATCGACCTACTCTCCCCAACGCCTTTTTCTCAACTATAGCTTCAGTAGTAGACGACGTATTCGAGTCAGTTGCAGTGTCGTTTTGGTTTAAATCTTCACACGTCTTTCTTTTTTCAATAGAACAGCTATCCGCCGGCACAGACTGTTCATCAGGCAATAGACCCTTCCAAGGTAGTTTCCGCCATTTCGTAGGGGGTGCAAAAACATTGGGGCGAGCGCGCGGTCACATATGGCGTCCATTGTATTACATATAATTTACATGTGGTTAATCTTCGCAAACGCTCGGTTGTTTCTTCCTAAAAAAGTTTTAATTCGTATTTTGGTGAAGTGTCTGCTTATCTAGCGGGTTAGGGAAAGAAAATGGCTAGCAAACAGCCGGAAGAAACGCTTGAATACGAGGATTTTCTCGGTTGGACAGTGACTTCTCTAAAAGATTTCCTTGCTATCCGAGGTTTGAAGCAGAGTGGCAAAAAAGCCGAACTAGTGGGCAGGACATTTGGTGCCTATGAACTTGGTGTTCCTAAAAAATATACCCAAGAACAAATATTTGATAAAATTAAGGAAGAGTACGCCAATAGGCTAAAAGTAAATGGTATCAAGACTGATCCAAATGGTATACCAGACGAAGCATGGACCGACAACGTGCAATCCTGGCCAGAAGTTGATGATGGAAAATTATTCAGCTACATCCTTCGTATCAAAGCTGTGGATATTGACTATATCGGCAAATACAAGGACCAAAAAGCTTATTCATTTTGGATGAGTGGTTTTGTCGATACTGTTTACCTTGCCAACTGCCCCTTAGACAAAACCCTTACATTTCTAAAAGGTACAGTCTGTCCCTCGCAGAAAGTACGAGATGACCCACACAAGGTTTGGGTATGTGTGAAAGGAAAGGAAGACAGCAGAATAGTGACTTCTTGGTGTACTTGTATAGCAGGCACTGGTGAAGTGTGTAATCATGTTATAGCTCTGTTATACAAGGTTAACTTTGCTTATTGCAAGCAATACACTTCACCAGCCTGTACAAGTATTCCCCAAGGATGGAATAGAGGAACAAAGAAGGAGGTGTCACCAAGCAAGTTGGGAGACTTATCTTTCCGGAAAGATAAGAAAACAAGGAAGGAAGGAGGAAGAAATCCAGGTATCAACCAGACTATGAGGAAACATTTTGACCCCCGTAAGCCAGAAGATAGAGCCATCAGCAATGAGCAAGTTTCGTCGTTACTGAACAATATAAAAGATGTGTTACCTTCAGCCTGTGTGCTTTATTCTGTTGAACATGCTAAAGACGATGGCCTTCCATCGCCGTTGACAAAGAAAGCCTCAGATTTTATGTCATCACCAGATATTAAAGGTAAACCTTTAGCAGAAGTCACTCCATTGTTCATTCAAAGTTGCCAAATGACATCAGAACAGGTACAGCGGATTGAACAATCAACTCGAGGCCAGCAATCCAATGAGCTATGGAAGGATCAAAGAACTGGTAGAATAACTGCATCAAACTTCCACCAAGTTTCTACCAAGACTCAGAGCCTTATGAGCAAAAGGTCAAGAAAGCCTCAGTACACACCACTAATAGCCAAGCTTCTTTTCAAACCCGATGATATATCCCACCTCCCACCAATTTCCTGGGGTATAACTCATGAAAAAGATGGAATTCAATCATTTATGTCTGATGTTGCAAGTCAACATGAAGGTGGTTTGCAAGGGTTTCGACAGTGTGGGTTATTCGTGAAACCTGGGTATCCTTACCTTGCCGCCTCCCCAGATGGGTGTTTTACATGTAAATGCTGTGGTCCAGCAACTATCGAGGTGAAGTGTCCATATTCTGTTAGGACAGAAAACATTTTAAATGAAGATGTATGTGTACAAGCGGGTTGAATTTTTGGAGAACAACAATGGTCAACCAAGGTTAAAGAGAACACACAAATACTACACACAAGTACAAGCTCAAATGTGGATGTGCAATGTTGATCATTGCTTTTTTATTGTGTGGACAGAAGGACATAAACCCTTTTATGAAAGAGTTGAGTTTGACCAGAACTTTTGTGATGGTGTTATTGGCAATTTAACCGTATTTTACAAGTCGTACGTGTTACCATGTCTCCTGGGTTACCGGGATGTTTTCGAATGCCCAAAATGTGACAAAGTTATTTTGGAGGACAATGAGATTAATGAGCCAAGCCAAGAAAACAGCATTTGTTGTGACAACTGCAATACCTGGTGGCATTTGCTGTGTGCTGGTCTAACCAATAAGTGTGCTACTGCATTGGAGTCGTGGTTATGTTTCAGCTGTCTCATTGATGCTGCAGCTACTGATAGTGATGAGAGTGATGGTGGTGAAGGCGATAGCCTGGAATCTGCTAGCACAGTTAAGGATATGTCATATAAGTCAAAGGATAGCATTTGCTCAGTGTGTTTACTTGACAGTTTTCCAGTAGGTGGGGAACATGTATGTACAATTTGCAATCAGGCTGTTCATGCATGGTGTAGTAATGAGGAAGACATTACAAGTTCTTCAAATTTAATTTGTAATTATTGTAAAACAATTGAATAAGTAATTGGTGCACTTTCAAAAATTAATGTAAATATGTACAGTAGAACCCACCAAGATTTAAATTTAGTAAAAATATACATGGATTTACACCCCACCCTTGGCCAAGGGGGTGCCGATTGCCTTGTCAAATCTAATTTTTTTTGGATTTGGCAAGGCAGTTGCAAAACAATTAATTGAGAGAACACTATATACCAATTTCATTATCTATTATGAACTGGACGGCCATACTTTTTCCTGTATAATAGTGATATAAAGTTGAACAATTGTGCAAATTAAAAATATTAATTAAATGGACTAACATTCACAAAACTATGTACAAAGTGGTGGAAGGAAGTTGCAAAATGCACTGCATACCCTCACAATGTCATCAGCAAGGGGAGAAGACTAATGGGCAGTTCATGCTTCAGTACATGGAAGACTTTCATCCTGCCAATTGCTTGCTCCACATAAATCCGCACATTTGCTCTGCTTGATGTTTTTCTAACATCTGATGGGAGCATCTGCATGCTTTACTGGGTGGTATGCATAGGGTCACCATCCTTGCCATTAGCTCTTCTCTTATTTTAAATCCCCTGTCGGCCATCACTTCATCATACGGTTCAAGGTAATTTAAAAAACCACTGTCACTCACAACAAAAATATCAGTTGCTCTTCCTCCATATGCAGTGGACACATATGAGATAGCCCCATTTGGAGTTATGGCAACTAATACTTTGAAGGTGTAATGGTGTTTATACTCACTCCACATTGTGGCTGCAAGGTCTAAACCACTGGGGGTTTGTGTGAAGCACTCGAAACAGTCAATGATACACCTGACTTTCGGGTATAGTTTTTTAAAACAACTTGGCAGGGTTTTCTTGATTTGGTAACGGCTAGGCCACATTATCAAAACAGAAAGTTCTTTCGAGCACAGTTTTACCCATGTGATGAAAATGCTGCTTATTGTGGTTGGCGATACCTGGAAACGAAATGCCAGATCCTCATTAAGTAGGGCAAGTCGTAGCTTCATCAAAGTGAGAAGGAATTCTTGCTCTAATGTTAGCTTTCTTGCTGGCCCTTTTCTGGTATCACTTCGGCCTGCGAACTGCTGAAAAGGTGATGGGTTTTTTGGGACTTCTTTTTCTGTTTGTTTTGTTCCTCTTCAGTACTGCATATTGCCAGCTTTGGGAAGAAGATATTCAAACAGACATTTGAATGTTTCACTACTAGGAAGGCCAGTATAGAATTTTACATCAAATTCTCTCGTCAATTGTTCAAATCTCATTGCAATCCTTAACGTGGGATCGTCGCTTTCTTGATCAAAATCATCACTGTTAGTAGACCCACTTGAGGAAGAACTGCTGTCATCAATGTCCAAGGTGCGTCTTGTATTGTTTGACCTTTCCTCTTGTAATCGATTCGGTTTACGTTTTTTGGTGTACTGGAGTGAAAATGTTCTGATACGGTCAAGAACACGGAAGGGTAATCAGTTGCTCTATCCCTTCGAGTTCGTTTTCCAAGAGGAAAGTGATTTGAACAGACGAAAGTTCCCTGAGCGCCTGGCGCGGGGTTGAAGTTGTCGCTCCTACTCTTTGACACTTGTTTTCGCCAAATTTCTGCCAAAACGGGATCCTTGGGCCACTTGTGAAACAGCAAAGTTTCGACCTGAGACCTTTTAAGAATTAAATTCGGATATCGTTTGTCGTTATCACAATATCCTATTGAACAACGAGCGTGAGTTGGCATTGTAAACAACGCAAAACATGTAAATACAATGGACGCCATATGTGACCGCGCGCTCGCCCCAATGTTTTTGCACCCCCTACAAAATGGCGGAAACTACCTTGGAAGGGTCTATTCACGATTTTGGAAAATTAATTCGCTAGAATCTACATCTTGACATGTAAGTACCCCCCCCGTCTGCCGCTACTTCTTCCGCCGCATCGTCTTCGCTGTTTTCATGCACTAAAAACGACGACTCTAATTCTGCAAGGTTGGTTTCGGTTTGCTCCGCGGCCGGAACCAACCCTGTAGCATCACTAAATTCATTACATCTAATATTACTAACTTCACCTAAAGTCATGCACGCTGACGAGAAGATTACAGTTGATTTCACATTACTTTACCGTCGTGTGTTGCGAAGTTCATTGGGAAGTTCAGATATTCCGTTCGGAAGTTCGGAATTACGTTGCTAAGGTTGAAAGTTATCCAATCAAATTGCGAGCTTTGGATCAAAACGCATTCTGATTGGATAATTTTTCGCAACACACGGCGGTAAAGTAATGTGAAATCAACTGTAAAAGACCATGAGTTTAGTGCCTCTCTCAATTAGAAACCCCTGGGTAAGATTAGCTTCTGCTAACCTAGTGCTTTCAACCATCTACAGAAGCAAGACATCAACATGGTTGCAGATAGAAGAACAAACACAGAAGAACGATCGAAAGTGAGGGATACTCAATAACCTATATACTCCTCAATAAGGGGCTGTTTACACGAGGCGGGCTAGCCCGGATCATGTAAACAGCCCCTAATAAACATGCTTAAATCAAGAACGTAGAAGTCTAACGTTTCGAGCGAAGGCCCTTCGTCAGAGAGAAACGTCAGAGAGGTTTCTCTGAGGTTTCTCTCTGACGAAGGCCTTCGCTCGAATCGTTAGACCTTTCTGTTTCGGCACTATACCAAACCGTACTATATTTCGATTGTTGTTTCATTAAACAATGCGCGTTTGTTCAGTCATAACGATGATTCGAAGCAGAAAGCGAAAACTACATACAGATTGAGTGACTTAAATTGAATCACGTGGCCGTAAGTTTGAAATCCGTTACGTTAGGGGGTGAGGTTCAGTAACGAAATCTAATCCTTTATTCAACACTGCCCACGCAGCTTTACTGTTAACATAAAAGCAGTGTGCTGCGTAGGCAGTGTAGAAACAACAATCGAAATGTAGTAAGGTTAGATAACTGCCGAAACAGAGAACGTAGGAGTCTAACGTTTCGAGCGAAGGCCCTTCGTCAGAGAGAAACGTTTCTCTCTGACGAAGGGCCTTCGCTCGAAACGTTAGACTCCTACGTTCTCTGTTTCGGCAGTTATCTAACCTTACTATATTTCGATTACTGTTAACATGTGACCAAAAATTAGCCAATCAGATAAAACCGACAATAACAAATTAATAATGAGATGCGAAAGACATTTTGTTAATTAAGTTGTTTGTTAATTCGTAATAAATATGGCACAACATAATCTATCGCTAAAAACTAGCTCGCATAGAAAATAGTAACCAAAGCTTATACGCGATCCTTTACATGCTAACGTAACATATTGCTTACTTGAACTATCTTCGACAGCCACGGCCATGACAGTTTGCGAAGGATGACCACGGTCCAGGTCGTTTAACATCTCCATCAATATTTCTCATTAATATTTATTACCAAAACTAAATAAAACATTATGAATAAACATGAGCACCAAACGTACGACAGCCTAGCTTTCTACAATCTTTCCTGTGAAATTCAAGTGCCAACCGGACTCGTTATATAAGGAAACTTGGGACTTACTTGAAATTGCAATCCACATGGATTCGACTGTCTTTATTGGAACCTGTAAGAACATTAGATATGCAAAGCGAATAAGTATAAACTACGTGTTACAAGACACTAACCTATAAGCATGTTATCCAATAGGACTATATTATTTACGAACCTATACGAATTTTAAACTGTTTGGTTAAACGTTTTCTTTAATATATTTTACACAGCTCGACTCTCCAGACAATTTGAAATGAACGCCCTGAAGTGAAGCGCATGGTGGTAGTTTTTGTTTCCATGCATGGTTATTGGTCGCGCACGTTCTCACGTGATTTTGTATTCACCAATGATAAAAAGGAATTACCTTTCGTGATCATGCGCGGCCACAGCAGAACGCCACACCAGTGTTCTGTCGTCTCAGCTTTCAATAACCCGTGTTAAATTCAGGATTGCGATGGTTGAGCATGGCTGGCAAGGAGAGTATCAAAACATTTTGGACGGAAAACTACGTAATCTTGAAAACAACAGTAGGTTCCGTGTGCCCAAGCCCTCAGGAAGCTTATGCAGAATTTCAAACAAAAACGGGAAACTCACAAGTTACCTTAGAATCTTTCAAGGTTTGTTTTGTTTTGTTTTGTTTTATTTTGTTTCTGGTTATTTTTATCAAGCAGCGAGTTACCGGTTTTTATAGGGAGCTTAGGCAAACTAGGACAGCGACGACTCGCCGTTCCACTAACTAACGTTGTCCTAAAGACATGAAAATGATCTGAATAACGTTGTATGTAGAACGGAACGGCGTTAAAATTACTCTTGTGACAAAAAGTTATTCATGTTATTTGTTGTGCGAGGAAAATTCTATTGTCCTTGAATAACACCATGTCAATCACTACCTTGGGCTTTGTCCCGAAACTCCACCTTTTTTATACTGGAATAACGTTCTATTGTCTAACAATTGGGCTGTTAACTCTAACTCTAACATTTCTAATAAACTAAATCATTCAGCTAATCCTTTATTTGTTCTAATCTAATTTTTTTTCAATCTGCCACCACATTTCTAGAATATAACATGCACTATGGGAATGGGAATTAGGCTAAACAAGAAACGACGAAAGAACCAAAAGCGCTTTTACAATGTAGCTCCTAAAAGAAGGAAGATGGATGATTCAAGCCAAAAAAGCTCAGAAACTGTAGTGGAGGAATGCCATACACAGACCAAACCTGACCAACTTGAACAATGCCTAGAAAGCTCATTTGATGACTCGAATGAGAAACATGACCATGTAAAACATTGCCCAGAAAGCTCATCTGAACAGGATCACAAACAGATTGAAAATTATTTATTGCATCAATCGTCGATGCAAATTCAAAAAAAAGCCATGGCAGCTCTCCAAGAAAAGCACCAGGCACCCTCCACACGAAAACAGATGTTCGACATGTTAAAAGCAAAAGGACTATACAAAAAGTTCCCTGCACACAAATTTAAAAAGTTTCACACATGGCTCAAATCCCCATCTGGTGGACAGCTGAAATGCCCAGAAGAAATCCTAAGTGAAGTCAACAGGTACTTAAATGCATTAAGATTATATAATTATACACCTCTTACCTGCAGAGTAAAGGCCTTCCTTGCTCAGTTGGTAAGAGCTCTAGATTAGATACCCAGGGTTGTAGTTTTATCGATGCTTGTAATTTCACCAACTATTCTTTCTACATCAATTAGGTATTTGTATTTCTGCCACCCTGAAGAAATAAAATGGAAGAAATTACTAGATTCAAAATCCCTAAACAGTTACTTGATTGTAACAAAAGATGCAGGATTGGGACCAGATGGGATAAAAACAGAGATAGAAAGAATTTCAACGGCCTTGAAATATTTAGCACACAAAAAACCCCATCTCTACCAAAAGTGCCACCAAGCAATTAATGATTACCGGGAATGGTTAAAGCCCCTTATCAAACAGAAGAAAATATTGCGCATGAAAAACTCATGGAGGGATGAAATCTGTGGTTTTCATTTAATTATGGAAGATCTTGACACTGCTGTTTCAAAAGAAACAGTTGCAAGATTCATTACCATTATGAAAAATGCTATGTCCAATGAAAAATTGTCTCAGGAAGACTATCGGCTTATTGTGGATACCCTAATTACCATTACTATGACACAGGAAAGTGCAATTCGGCCAGGAGCATTTCAGTTTATGACCTTACAAGAATTGGATAACCCAATTACATATATTTCACCTATTGATGGTACTGTGTACAATATTGTGTTTGTGCTCAACCACAAGACAGTTGGCACACATGGGCCCCTTGCTGTTCCATTTCCCGAGACAGTTTGGGTACAGCTGCACAACTACATAAAATATGTAAGGCCACAAGTAAAGCCCAAAATCCCACACCAACACCTTGTGTTCTTAAATGCAACTGGGAACATGATTCACCAAGCAGGCAAAGCTGTATCAAAAATTACCAAACATCATAAGAAAAATGTTACTCCTACCAAAATACGTCACTGCATAGCAACCACTGGTGGGGAATTACTAACAGATGTTGAAAGAAGAGCTGTTGCTAAAGGCATTGGTCATACTATGGAAGTCCACAATAAGGTATATACTGATCTAACTATTAAATCTATAAAGGCTTCTATAGAAGCACAGAAAAAGTTGCATGATAAATCAAAGTCTAACACTCTGTGAAAAAATTGCATGTCAAATCAAAGTGCAGCAAGTTAGCAGGAAAGTACAGTTAGATAACCATTTTGAATGTAATGTCCGCATCAATTACAGTCGTTGGCACCTAAGCATGTACAGCACCTGTCAAAACATGTTTTATGTCAACATCAAAGTTTAAATGTTTACCTTGGAAATATAATTATGGGGTTTTCATTCGATACATTGACTAATGTGCCCTCTCACCAATCCCACGGTGTCAATCTCCAAACGGTTAACTTTGGATTAAATTTAGAACATGTTTTGATGGGTGGTGTACATGCTTAGCTGCCAACAACTGTATTGTGGCATGTATACGACACATATTTTTAATAAGGAATCTGCTGACATGTACATTATAAAAATTGAATAGCAGTTTTCTCAATAGAATATCATTAATATAAATCAGACATAAGATATTCTGTAAACTAAAATGTATTCAATACATACCATCATGTAATTGCTGAGGTTATCCAAGAAATTAATTGTTTCTAATGGCAATAGGTAGTGACAATTCCAGAGATCAGATTCATCAGAAGACAACCTGTTAAAATAATATTAAATAGAATGAAGTTGTCCCTCAGTAACATAATAAAACATATACAAGTTCAAATCAAAATTATAAGGTGAAATAGCTACTGTCAAAAATAAGTTTGATAAAAGTTTAAAAATATTAAAAGGGGTTAAGCTTTCGTTGTACTACAACATCATCAGAACAGATTCAGTTCATTTTTACAGTATCTACTTCCCCTCATTTCATTTGAACTTGTATAATTTTTAAGACTGTTTTGCAAAATTGAAGACATATAACTTCATAAATGACATATCTGAATTGAATTAAATGAAATATTGTCAATTAAAGTTGAAGCATGACTGGTAATTCTAGTTGTCCATGGATTTGTGGTTGGAAAAAAAGAACCAGGAGTCCCAACAAAGCTTTTAGGTCCTGGGTGAGAAGAAATTCTTTAAAAAGTCAATATTGCAATTTACAACACAATTTCCAAGCTTATTCAACACTTCGAAACAGCGATTTGCAGCACTTACTTTATCTTGCAACTATTCTGATAGTATTTTGATATCCAAATATCCATTAGAAAAGATAATTTTCAAAATAAATAGCTACGAAACATTCAAAAACTCTTCGGTAGAATGTAAGTCAGTATTCGGCACCAGATCCCTATTTCCTGACCGTGGACTTTTGTTGTCCAACAGAAGTCCACGGTCAGGGAGACTGGGGTAGAATAATACTCAATTCGTTAATAAAACTGTAAAATTGAAAGCATTTTTTTACACTTTTTGTATTTCCAACTTAATATAACAATAACAATGTACAATTTCTTTGAATTTATCAGAGTAAACATGTTTAAATCCTCTAAAACTACATTTTCAAAACCGTCAACATTGCAATTTACAACACAATTTCCAAGCTTATTCAACACTTCAAAACAGCGATTTGCAGCACTTACTTTATCTTGCAACTATTCTGATAGTATTTTGATATCCAAATATCCATTAGAAAAGATAATTTTCAAAATAAATAGCTACGAAACATTCAAAAACTCTTCGGTAGAATGTAAGTCAGTATTCGGCACCAGATCCCTATTTCCTGACCGTGGACTTTTGTTGTCCAACAAAAGTCCACGGTCAGGGAGACTGGGGTAGAATAATACTCAATTCGTTAATAAAACTGTAAAATTGAAAGCATTTTTTTACACTTTTTGTATTTCCAATTTAATATAACAATAACAATGTACAATTTCTTTGAATTTATCAGAGTAAACATGTTTAAATCCTCTAAAACTACATTTTCAAAACTGTCAACATTGCAATTTACAACACAATTTCCAAGCTTATTCAACACTTCAAAACAGGGATTTGCAGCACTTACTTTATCTTGCAACTATTCTGATAGTATTTTGATATCCAAATATCCATTAGAAAAGATAATTTTCAAAATAAATAGCTACGAAACATTCAAAAACTCTTCGGTAGAATGTAAGTCAGTATTCGGCACCAGATCCCTATTTCCTGACCGTGGACTTTTGTTGTCCAACAAAAGTCCACGGTCAGGGAGACTGGGGTAGAATAATACTCAATTCGCTAATAAAACTGTAAAATTGAAAGCATTTTTTTACACTTTTTGTATTTCCAATTTAATATAACAATAACAATGTACAATTTCTTTGAATTTATCAGAGTAAACATGTTTAAATCCTCTAAAACTACATTTTCAAAACCGTCAACATTGCAATTTACAACACAATTTCCAAGCTTATTCAACACTTCAAAACAGCGATTTGCAGCACTTACTTTATCTTGCAACTATTATGATAGTATTTTGATATCCAAATATCCATTAGAAAAGATATTTTCAAAATAAATAGCTACGAAACATCCAAAAACTCTCCGTGTGTGGGCAAATGGTTAGCATGGCAACAGGGCATTCGTGACCCTTCGGAAATGGGGTGAAATAGATTTAAAAGTGTCGGGAAATTAAGCCTGGCTCGGGCGAAGGCTCCCACACCCCCCGGTTTCAACCAAACGGTGCCAATGTTTCCCCAATGCTTCGACGAGCACAGGGGCATATGCAGCCAGCTGCCCGAGGTGTGTGGGCAAATGGTTAGCATGGCAACAGGGCATTCGTGACCCTTCGGAAATGGGGTGAAATAGATTTAAAAGTGTCGGGAAATTAAGCCTGGCTCGGGCGAGGCTCCCACACCCCCCGGTTTCAACCAAACTGTGCCAATGTTTCCCCAATGCTTCGACGAGCACAGGGGCATATGCAGCCAGCTGCCCGAGGTGTGTGGGCAAATGGTTAGCATGGCAACAGGGCATTCGTGACCCTTCGGAAATGGGGTGAAATAGATTTAAAAGTGTCGGGAAATTAAGCCTCGCTCAGGCGAGGCTCCCACACCCCCGGTTTCAACCAAACTGTGCCAATGTTTCCCCAGTGCTTCGACGAGCACAGGGGCATATGCAGCCAGCTGCCCGAGGTGTGTGGGCAAATGGTTAGCATGGCAACAGGGCATTCGTGACCCTTCGGAAATGGGGTGAAATAGATTTAAAAGTGTCGGGAAATTAAGCCTGGCTCGGGCGAGGCTTAGCTCCTTGTATTTTAGCAACATCTATAATTATAAACTGCTTGCGCTTACCATTGCCACAGCACCATCTATATATATATATACTGCTTAGCTCCTTGTATTTTAGCTCCTTGTATTTCCCAAGAATGATTTCCTTCTATTTCACACGAAAAAATTAAAAGAAATTAAAACCCTGTGACACCTCCTAATCACCTCCTATTATGTTAAATTTTCAAATTATTTGAACGCTTTAGACTTAAATTATGTTATTCATTTTAAATGTAACTGACCACTGTATTATAATGTAAATTTGACAGTTGACTAAATAAAAGTAAATAAAACCTATCTCATGAAAACATGTGTATACAAATTGCCTTTAGTATTTTACCCTGGCTAATGCCAGATGAAGTGAAACGACTGATAAAACGGTGAACGTTTTTGTACAAGTATTTCCCCACACAATTATCCATCAAAGCATTCGCGGCCAATCTTTATAAATATAAGCCAGGGTAAAATACTAAAGGCAATTTGTATACACATGTTTTCATGAGATAGGTTTTATTTACTTTTATTTAGTCAACTGTCAAATTTACATTATAATACAGTGGTCAGTTACATTTAAAATGAATAACATAATTTAAGTCTAAAGCGTTCAAATAATTTGAAAATTTAACATAATAGGAGTTGTTAAGGTTTCTTCATGAATTATTAATGTCTTAAATTTTCTTCATGAATTATTAATGATTTGAGAAATATATATATATAAACACAAAGGGTATATATACATTTTCAATTGTACTGACATAAAAACATCACTTACCATGGAATAAAAAGAAAAAACTCCTAAAATCTTTGCCACACATGATCACGTTGTAATTTGCATACAATATGGCCGCCGACTTTGGCGCTTTCGTTTGGCGATTAGAACACATAACTCGTTCCGAGGGCGATAGCTTCCGAAGATAGGCCGAAACTTGTCGGAACACCCCTGACGTGTATTGAATAGAATAGACTGCTTAAATTAATTAATTAATTCCTTCTTTCGCTTAATGTATAGTTGAAGCTAAATTTTAAGAAAATGCCGAGTCTATATTACGAAGTAATATTACACTCGTGAGTCATCCACCATCACATGTGTTTGGGGAAGAAAAATCGCGATCAAAATCACTCGTGTATTAAAACTGGCCATGACACGATGACTCACGAGTGTGCATTTCAAAATCAAGTTGTCGGAGATATCGTCAGCGAGTTTTATACCAAATCATATACGTTTTACTGAAAGCAAGTTGAAGAAAGGAAATTCACCAAATCACATACGTTCACGTAAATCACAATAAAAAAGCCAACAAACAAGCAACTTACTCTAGCTGGCCAGTGAGGATATCCTTTCATTTTACCTTTCTTTATCGAACTTCGAAATGAAACTTTGCAAGATCCCAAACTACCACAATAATTTTATGATTAATATGGCGGAGTTTATCTTCGTAAATTATGCTATGGATAAATTGCCTGGTCTTAAGGTGGATTTAACCAATGTTAATTCACATTTGGATGGAAACTTGAAAGGATATTTGTGAAATGGCAAAATAAGTCATTTGTCCTCCTTCTTCCTTTTTATGACGTCTCTCGATATGTTTAACCGTTGCTTGCGCAGTCTTCATCGGCATTCCCTCACGGCAGGTGCAACTTACTGTGACGTTTTCCTTGAGAAAAAGCCGTTTTAAAACCCCCCTCCAGGATAGTTCACTTAAAAGTTTCAACCTAAATCTTCCAGTGGCGGCTTGTTCATGTTCCCTTTGTGGATGACGAAATGCCTTTAAAAAGTACTTGTGAAAGTCACTTATTTCTTCCCCCACAGGTGACAAGCGACTAGCTGCACCAATATGCTCCTCTTTAAGATTAACTGGCGTAATTTCTTGCCTTTGTTGGTCCTGTAGAGGTGAAGAGCGACCGCAAGAAGATGGAACTGGAACATCAGACAACAACACAGGCTCAGGAGACAGACTTCGAGAGGGAGTCGAGGCACGTGGCGAGGGACAAGAGGTCTAAAAATAAAACAACATCAGGAAGACATGAGAACCGTCTATAGAGAAGTAGCTGGATATTCCACTACAACAAAAGGTCCGCTATGCGTACATGTCTCTGCGCTATACCCACCACTGTGAGAATCACTTGTCACGATCTTGTAAGATCTTGTGCGATCTTGGAAAATCTTGTAAGATCTTAAGAAAAATCTCATAAGATTTTTACACGTAGATCTTATAAGATTTTATCGAGATCTTATAAGATAATTAAAGATCAGAGAAAGTACACGTTCAATTCTCTTACCAAAATAATTTATCATGACTCACAAACAACTGTGGTATAACGCAGTCAAAAGTTTACTATAAGTCACGTTAAAAATACTTACCAGATTTATCAGCAATATCCCCTATCTTCGAAATGTTTTAGTGCAAAGCTTTGTCGAAAATATAGAATTTAATGGAAGAAAAAGATATATCCCAATACAGCTGTTGAGCCGGACACCGCGGGTCTAAAGTATACCCCTGAATCGCCTGTGCCATTTTGGAAACTTAGACCGTTAGATAGAGCGTTAATTCTGTACAACAAATGTGAATTAAAAAAAATCGTAGAATAGCAACGGAGAAAAATCTATTTGAACTGAGATGAGCGCCAAATATCAAATGTCAATTATCGGGTCAAACGCAATCATATTTAAAGTATCCCTGAAATAATGAATCGTCTGTATAGGTTTGTGCCATTCACGAAACTGTCTTCTACAGTTAGATAGAGCGTTAAATACTCTACAACACATGTGAATTAGAAAAAATCGTATAGAATAGAACCCTGAAAAATCATAGTGTTTTAGTCAAAAACTTTGTCGGAAATATAGAATTAACGGCTAACAGCCGTATTGGGATATATCTTCATTGCAGTTGAGCCGCCCGCGAATACCGCGTTTTTAAAGTATACCCCTGAATCGTCTGTAGGTTTGTGCCATTCACGAAACTTCAACAGTTATATAGAGCGTTAAATTCTGTACAACATATGTGAATTAGAAAACATGGTATAGAATAGCAACGGAGAAAAGGCTATTTGAACTGACGTGAGCGCAAATATCAAATATCAAATTGCATTATTACGCTATTTACTTGACATACGGTCAAACCACGTCATATTTAAAGTAAATCCCTTTGTAGATTTGTGCCATTTGGGAAACTTGCACGGTTAGATAGAGCGTAAAATTCTGTACAACGTATGTGAATTAGAACAAATCGTATAGAATAGCAACGGAGAAAAATCTATTTGAACTGAGATGAGCGCAAATATCAAATTGCATTATTATGCTATCACTTGGCGTACGGTCAGACGCAATCATTTTAAAGTATTCCCGAATCGTCTGTAGGTTTGTACCATTCACGAAATTCGTACGAGATATGTGAATTTGAAAAAATCGTATACCATAGAACCCTGAAAATCGTAGTATTTTAATCCAAAAGTTTGTCGCTTCGGAGGACTTGATATGGCGGACGAAATATTGTTACACCACAGCACACACTACAGGTCAGTGGTTACCCAAAAAAGCTAACCCACATACATACATACACACACACACACACACACACACACACACACACACACACACACACACACACACACACACACAACACGATAGCAATATATCTGCTGCGCAGATACAAAAATTCAGATGGTTTCGCAATACTGTGTTCCCATGCCACTGTAAGGTAATTCCCAACCAGTTACTATAGGGACCGCGCTCGGCCAGGGGACTGGGTTTAGAACGAGCGCTAAAAGTGAGCAAAATACCGTGTAGGAAATTCGTTATTTCTCAGGCATCTTTCCCACGATTTTTCTGAAAACTTTAGGAATTGTGTAGTTATGTATGTTGTATAACTTTTCTGCTATTTCCTGGTTAAAAAACATCATTTTTTGTACCAAACTTTTCAATATGTTTAGAAATGAATAGGGTTTTACAATAATTCAAGCCTTTATACATGTACTTTTTAGTGGGAAAATGCTTCAATTCTCAAATCAAAACATATTAAATATTTTTGTCCATTATTTTAAAGTACACATTTTTCCATATACAAGGACTCGGTGTGTTCAAAAGCATGCTGAAGATTAAGATTTGTAAGTTGAACAGTAGACAAGTTTTGTCAAAAAAATAAGTAATGAAAATTTCTATGCACTCTGCAATTTTGTGTTGAAGTGTGAAGGCGTTGTTCTAGAGGATCAAGATATAATTGGGCATATGGTACGAGCTAACCCAAAAAAACAACAGGAATGAAGATGAGGGAGCGTGGTGAGTTAAAGTTTTGCTGTATTCTGCAAAATTTATTTAACGTTTGAAAATATTCTGAACCGCATCGTGCATAGCAACATGCAGTTTTTTTGAAATTTTTTGATTTTTTTCGAGTAACAATAACATGCCTTGAAATAAAAACAACTCGTAAAATCCAGGTTGGAAAACGTGTATATTTTCGCTTACGCGTAACTGCAAATGGCGAGTTATTACAGCTGCCAGTACCGCAAATATTTCCCACGACCATTTGCCACCGGCTGCAAGTGTTCTCCGTTTCCGCTAAAAAAAAAGAGCAAATGCACGTTTTCCAACCTGGCGTAGAATCATGTTTTGCAAAATGCCTTCTCTGTTTGGATTATTATAGGGGCTGTTTATATGAGAGGCATGCATGTTGCTATGCACGATGCGGTTCAGAATATTTTCAAATGTTAAATAAATTTTGCAGAATACAGCAAAACTTTAACTCACCACGCTCCCTCATCTTCATTCCTGTTGTTTTTTTGGTTTAGCTCGTACCATATGTCCAATTATATATTGATCCTCTAGATTCTAGAACAACGCCTTCACACTTCAACACAAAGTTGCAGAGTGCATAGAAATTTTCATTTCGATAGAATCCGTATTCACCATTTTCTTCCACGGCGTTTTCCTTTTGGTTGCTATAACGTTTGGCTTTATTGCTGCTTTCTTTTCCCCTGGAGGGAGTGTTTTGTTCAGCCATGCTTTTTAAGGAGACACACAAGTTGACCACGTGTCCAGAAGTTCAGCTAATCAGCTATAGAATACGCTCACGCAGCAGACTGCAGCAAACAAGTCAGCAGACCCTCATTATATAGATGACGTTTTTCTGCCGTAATCGTGACTGTAACTATAGTATAGCTGTGCATAGCTGTGTTTTGCTACGTATAGCTTGGTGATACAAGGGGTCTAAATCCGTCGAGAAAGACAAAGAAATCCGGCGAACACTCGGCAAACCAATCACAGGTCGCTATAAAGGCTAACTTATAAATTCAACCAATCACAGCGGTTGATACAATAGGCTCAAATCCGTCGAGAAAGAACAAAGTCAACCGCGCGGCGCGGGTTGAAGTGCCGGTCGGCAGTCTCACCTAATCGATTATCTCGGCGATCTCGAGAGTCGAGACTGAGGGAAGAACGATATACGATAATTATTTTTTCTTGCCGATTTTTTTACCTTAGTCGTATGACTTATTTGACTAACGCTAAATCCGCCCCTGGTACTTTCCACAATTTGCCCTAAATTATGCCAATTTGCATAATGTGACGTAATTTTCTCAATATCAGTATGTATATCAGCATGTTCTCTCCGCGGAAATCGCAATAAAATCGCACCCTGCAACATTCTCACGTGACAGTCTGTATTGGCGGACAATGTTTCAAGTTGCTCACGTCATCTCCGGGCGCGTTCTCCCCGTGACGCGGATTAATTGCTGACATCGAAAAACAAAGCGCTATGCTTCAATATTTTTCTCGTATGTTGAAATTTTGCACAAAGGTTTGCATTGCAGAATTTCTTCTCGATAGAGCAATTAAAACAACTGTCAAATAAGTCGGGCAGGAAATCCATTGGACATAAAAATACGGAAGTATTTTGCTGAAAACTCACCATAACGCAGCAATTTCTTTGCTTCTAAGGAAGGAGCTTTCCAGCTATGCTTCCTAGCAACTTTCACAGCAAAGTTCGTAGTCTAAAGAGAGTAAATCAAATACCGTGTGAAACGACAAACAATGTTTCAAATACAAGTAAGCGTTCTTGAAGTGAATTTCAAAATACAGACAAGCTGGTCAGTTGGAAATACGAGGCGCAGCCGAATTTTTGTGACTACGCTTACGTAAAAGAACTCATTTCATGTTAAATGTCTGCAGTTTAACGCTACCGAAATACACAATTACTTCTTCAGGTCGATTAAGAAGTGAAACAGGCGTTATTGACGGGTCGATAGCGTTCACGAACTGAATTTGAAATTTCCACTTTACAGTTTCCTTTCAAATTTGTTTAGGCCTAGATTTTCTCGAAGCGATATGTCGAGCAGCGCCGTAACATCGCCAGCCAAATTCCTAGAATATACCACGCGACCACTCGTGACCAGCCTGGACCAGGGTCTTTCCGCAGCGGGTACGAGGTTGAGAACCGAATTGTTTTATTACTTATTTGAACTCAGTTAAAATGGTAACATGGTAAAAGCATAAAGAGATAGTTCGTTGGCAATTCAGGTACCATATGCCGTTTACGTATTTCCCATATTTCAGAAAAATATTGGAAATCTTGTGGATAAGATTGTCGAAGATTTTCCTTAGCTTTCTTAGAACCTCTCAAAAACGTGAAGAGTTTCGACCGACGATCACAATACAACTCACTCACTTCATCTGTAGCTCCTTTTACGAGGTGAATTTGGGTACCAAAACATGGCGTTCCAGAAACAGTGTTGATGTAAACGTCCGCGGCAGCATCCAAGTTTTTCTTCAGTTTTTCGCGACAAGGTTTTCCATCAGCATCCATGTTTGACCCATGTATAGTGGAAGGAATGAAAATATTGGAATGACCAAGTGCTAAGCAGCCATTTTGAAGTTCAACTTTATTTAGATAGCTGCCACCACTATACCTTGATGTAACAATTGTGCACAATATCCCTTGCTTAAAGTGTCTTTCAGTCCACTGAAATTGAACTTCTTGAAGAGAAGGACTTTCATCCATTGCGCCGTCAACACGAATGCATTCAATCTTCTTCCCTTCCATCAATGGCTTTACCTCAGCATGTGAACTGAGCATATTCAAATCTGCAGCGTGTTGTCCCGGGTGTTTAGGATAGATTTTTTGTGGTTTGACTACACCAACACAAGTAACAGGTGTATTTTCCGTTCCCATGAAAAGATACGAGGTAGTTTGAAGTAGTGACGAATATTTGTTCAGAAAATCAGTCCGTGTTGTCAGTTCAGCGTTTGAATTATCTTGCAAAACCGGATGCTGCTTATGAGTAAATGTGGTGTCCAGTCGAAATCTAAAAAAGTAGGTTCATCATTGAATGCAAGACTTATATCAAAATCACCGTCTTGGCTTTTGTTATCCGCAGAAGAGGGGGACTTGTTGCTTTGCTCAACACTTATTGTAGTATCAACCGAATCATTTCTGGGAGACTGGGGCTCGCTGGAAGAACAAAATGCTCTTAAGCTCTCGGGTGTGGCTGCATTGCATCTCGTCAAAGGAGGGAGTAATGGATCACGACTTATCTGTGACGAAGACTCCTCATCAAAAGATTCTATTATGTCAGTATCCCCCTCTGTAGAGTCGTCTAAGGTAATCTTGTTTTGTGAAGATGACTTTGGTTTCTTTTTCATACTATTTCTGGGCCAAGAGAAATCTTATTGTTCAGCATGGTCAATGTCATTTGTTTTTTCTTTCCAGTCTTGGTATTTGCTAAAAGATATAACAATAACTTTTAAACAACATAACAAATATTACATTACAATTAACTTATAAACATTTACAGTAATGCTACATTACTACATGCCAAGGCATCTCGAGGATACACATGTTAAAAACAGGGACTTAATACACCTTGAAGATTTTAGTAAATTTAACAAGCTCCTGAAGAAATCCAACATATTTAGAAATCACCCCAGGATGATTTTTCAAGATCATTTTTGGGTATACCCTTGAAGAAATTGTCATCTACAGTAAGTGTATCCATGTTTAAAATTGATGTAATCCCAGAAGAATTCCAGCTTAATTATATACTGAGAATTCCAGCCAAAAATGGAGGTACCCCTGAAGAATTCCAGCTATCTTTGACAGGGGGGTATGGATAATAAGGATAATAATGGAATAGTCCAATAAGCATACACATTAAATACAGTAGTTCTTATTGCAATATTAACTGACAGCTGTATGTTTTTAATAGTATTTCTTACAGTTGATTTCACATTACTTTACCGCCGTGTGTTGCGAAGTTCATTGGGAAGTTCAGATATTCGTTCGGAAGTTCGGAATTACGTTGCCAAGGTTGAAAAATTATCCAATCAGAATGAGTTTTGATCCAACTTCCCAACGAACTTCGCAACACACGACGGTAAAGTAATGTGAAATCAACTGTAAACATTTGTATATTTCATAAATGGAACAAACTTGGGTTCAGCATCAGCCACGGTATTCATAAATCCAGATGTAATTGTAGTTCTCCCAGTATATATCATACATGGATTTGATAAGACAATTTAATACCACCCCCCATCTCTGCCCCCCCCCCCCCTATTTGGCCACCACCAACCAGCAGAGGTGTTGTGAACCCTTACCATATCAGTATGTATGTCACATTTAATATCTTTGAACTTTAATAGTCTTATTAATACAGTACACACAAAAACATCACAATCATTAGAGATTTGAAAACATGATATAATTTTATAAACACTACCCATATATTGTCACTGAAATATGTACCATGATTTGAAGATAAAGCTGGTTCTTTTACATTGGCAATTTGTTTTTCCTCAACAATGATACTTGAAGTATCAACAAACTGAACAACTGTTCCATCAGAACAACACTTGAGGGTTTCATTGTCATCGATTTCTGTTCCGTCGTTTAGGAACACTTTTACCGTTTCACAGTCGCTCATTTCAAGTTTCTCTTTTCCTAGTTGACCATACGTATAGAAAATACAACAAAAAGAATCAGTCGGAAGTCAAACGACCTTATAAATATTGTATTTATTTATATCTAAAATGTAAATATTCAAAAATTACAATATCACGAATATGTAAATTGTAGAAACTTAAAAACATACCTTTCTTCAACAATTCCTCGAAGTTTTCGACCACAACTGCCTTCTTTCTGTCGTTTCCCCATACTTTCAAAAACATACTTTTTAATTTTAAAGTCGTACAGTTTTATATATTAGATGGAATTGGATTGAAAATAATTTTAAAGTCAACCAAACACGTTTAATCATTCTTGTCTGGTGCAAAAACCACTCACAGCAGGTGGTCTCAGCAAATTTGTGAATTAGCATGGCATAATAACACAAAAATAATACCACAACACATCATTTGAATCGTTTTCACCTCTACTATTCAAATTTTGGGTTGTCGGGTCTTGTCAGACAACCCATTTTGCAAATTATGCTAATTTATGCTAATTATTATTAATAATATTATTATAATCTACAACAAAATGTTAAATATTTAAACAATAAATAACTTTAGCACCAAACTTTCGGGAAGTAAAATAAAGCACTATTTCACAAATTCAAATTGAAAAAATTAAAGCAATATAATAAAATGCGAATATTATATTGATTTTTTAGTATTTTTCATTGGGCGACCCCCCGTGGTGCCGTCGAGCGGGATCGTCACTTATTTTGGAAATTTACAAATTAAAACAGAATTATACAAGAACATACGACCATAATACATCATTAAGATCGTTTTTAAGTCAGCTATTCAGATTTGTTGTTGTTTTGCATGATATTTACTCCTGTGAGCAATTACAACGCCGACAAGTCTAGGCAAATTTTGTTCGAAAAACGGCCGGTCGGCTGAGTTCATTTTCGTCAAATTTTACCAAATTATTGCCAATCTACGAAATAATTACACCAAACAAATGCTTATACTTACTTTAGGAGCTGTTACAGCAAAAAATTTGGTTGGTTTCGCTTATATATTGACCAAAAAAAGCCATTTTCTTGGTGTTGTTTCACCACGCCACGACCAAATTTGCGGTTTCGTATTTCATCGCTCAGAGCTCAGGCAGTACTTCATGGCATATCATTATAAAGGTCTCATTTTAAAAAGGGATCTTTCAGGGTCATTTTAAGCCCATGGGGGGTAATTTTGGTCAAAACCACACAGATCCACAACGAATCGAAGTTATCCGTCACCAGTAGCGGATAATATCAGGGCCGGACAAGAAGGAGTAATTAACAAACGGCGAATACGCGGATCAATTGTGTCAGAAGACTTTTATTACATGATGTACCAACTTCAATTACTGCTGACCAATTAAAAATGTGTGAGGGCACAATTACAATTCTCCGTATATTCTCCCAGTGCACGGGCAGTTTCTAACAAAAGTTGCGATTTCCCCGAGGGTCACGGGTCATTTTCTTCATCAATTCCCCTTAAATGTCCCCACATTTGCCCCAGTCAGCCCGGGGTCCCCCCCCCCCTCGGGGAAGCCGATGACACACGCATTACGCGTAAGGGACTAAACGCAGACCTGCCAAGTCTCACAGTTCCGCCGTGAGACTCACGATTTTGACTACAATCTCACGGTCTCACGATTCCGTACTCAATTCTCACGATAAATGAAAATCCTAAAAGTAGATTCTAGATTCTTCATTGGTATGATTTCAGTATTTTAATTGACCGAAATTAGCGACAAAATAAATATGGACATAGATTATATTGTAGTCTGTACTTGTAGATGTAGGACAACTGACTAGTAATTTAGCAGTCACGAAAAATTCATTTCCACATCCGCCATTTTGACGATGGTATATACCATCGTCAAATAAAACAAAACCCAAAAAACAACAAAAAGTCATATCTTTTATTAATACTACTGTATTTGTTAAAACTATTACATGGGAAAAAAGCAAAATGAATTGATTTGAACATCAACGTTGTTTTCTCACTATTCTTGCATTTTTCTCACTATTTTTTGGGAGGAAAATATTGGATCTCACTGTTTTTGCTTGGGGTAGGTTGGCAGGTCTGTAAACGCCGGTCGATATTAGCACCCGCCCGCAGGCGTTCACCAACCTTACAGTATTATTGGTGTTTCTTTTTGTTAACGTTTATTTTTGGGGAAAAAACAGTGTAAAACGGATGCAAAACGTATTCACTTGCACAGTGCCGTGAGTATACGAACATCGTTTCTAGCAGCAAGCATGATACAGCACATCTTAAGGAAGCTGCCTTCCTCAGCAAGATTATCAACTGTTTGATAATAATATTCGTTGTAAACAGGTAAAATATTTTCCAAAACTTTGTATTTTCGTTTTAATTCAAGAAATTGTGAGAATTCAAGAAAAAATGAGCCCGTAATTTTTGGTCAGCGCAGAGGCCTGGGTAACGGTAGGTACTTCATGTTAGGGTACATATAGTGGTTATATATATATTTAATAGTATACGCTTATGACATATAGTGGTACTTACATTATGACATATAGTGGTACTTATGCTTTACCTGCTTTATATGCTTTACCTGCTTTATATGCTTTATATGCTTTATATGCTTTATATATACGAAGGGATCGCCAAGATGTTCATGAAGATGCTTATACTAGTCTCATAGGATAGAGGCTTCTCTGTCAGTGTCTTTATAAACCATTTAGAGATCTGACATGTGTGGATCAAATTACATATCAGGTCTATCAGAAATACACACATGATTGGCTTTTGGAATAATTATGTCATCGCTTCTTGTCGTAACGACGGAAGAACTGCAAGTTAATCGGTAATCCCGCGCACCGCAATGAATTTGAAACACCGTAATACCGCCATTTTTGGTATTTTTCCCCGCAACACCGCAGCTTTAAAAACGAAATCTCGCACACCGCCAGAGTTGACCATACCGCAACACCGTAAACTTCGAAATTTTTCCCCGCAATTCCGCACAAAAAAATGGCCGATACCGCAGTACCGCAAATCCCAATGTCCCCCTCCTTGAACATTTAACTTCAACTATTCACAATTAGCCAAATAAACACATGACAAGGTACTTCATCTTTAATAAAAGCAATCAGAAGAAAATAAGCTGCAGCTTTTATGCCAAATGTCTCTGATATAAACAGTCAATGGTTTTTTGGTGACCAAGTCTTGTAGGGGACCTTGTGTCCTTTTGCTGTGCACCAGCCTTAGGCAAATTTTTAAATTAAAATAAAGTAAAAAGTTGCGGCTTTATATTTTAACTAGCTCACAACCCTGGGTACAACACAACTCTGACAACCACAACTTTAAAATTTAGGCAACACCCACTGCTTGTTTTCTCTGAACGAATATAAAGGTATCATGGGTCAAAACTCACGAACGTTATTGGTTTTCTGCTGTCTTTCAATTGCAAAGGCACATGCATACATTTTTAACGTCGATAGAAGTTGTTTTAAAAAAAAATAAAAAATGGGCCCTTTTTTGTGGGCAGGCGAGGATGATCACCAACTATTTTTTTTTAAGTAGCCTTACTGCATGGCATTTCAATTTATTACCAAGTCAAACCAATTATATGACTCATCAAAATCATCAAACAAACAATCAAAGTCATATTGGTGTCCAGTTGGCCTAGCATTTGAACCCTATTTTGAGCCAACTTTACACAAAATTTATCCCACCCTGCTTGCACATACAAAAAAAAAGTCCTGTTTATATAACAAATTGTTATGAAAATCCACCATATTAATTTTTAAAATTTATATCCTGCGGACCAGCTGGTGAGCTGACAGTATGCCAACCTACGCAATGCCAATTGATGTTAAAACATAATATTCTTCGCAATACAGTATAAAAACAAACTCCTGGTATAGGTTATATGAAATAATTATATAGACAGAGTAAAATAATAAACTAAACAAAGAGTTCGACAAATATGTAGAGGTGTTCAACACTGCCTTATACAGCACTCTACCCTGTGCAAAAATTATGAATGACGATTAATTGTATTCTCTCCATATTTAGAAGTCACGTGTACATATATACCGTATATGGTAGGGGCTCTGAGATGTATGGGTCTGGCTCAAGCATAGAAATAATAAACCTAGAATGCGTGCTCTGTCACGTGACAGGGGTCCAAATTACATTTTATTTTGCGCTTATAGATCCGCCATTTTGAATTTTGCAAAGGGGTGGTATAAATATACAACAATGATCGCGTCTCAAGATAAAGAATTGGAGGGCGTTTCATAGGGATAAATTGGATACATGCACGACAACAAATCAGCCACATACACATTAGCATAAAATAAAACAATTTGCAAGACACTTGTTTCATTAAACGTATAAAAACTATAAGTTCAAAACTATATTTCGATCAATTCACCACAATTACAAAAAGCAACAAAAAGTGCTAAACTTGAAACTCAGAAATTGTCTGCATCAAAGCCCGTTTAAAAGAAAAGAAAATAATCAAATACGTAATGGAAACTAGAAGAAAATCTTTAAAAAAACACGGATTTAATATGTCAGTATAAATAAATGTCGAAAAGACTGATGTATAAAAAGTATGACAGGTGCATAAACATATTTTATATTTCAAAAATCACAAGCTAGAAATCCTTATTAGATTGGATAAAAAAGAGAAAAAAACACTTACTGTCTCCTGGATTAATCCTCCACATTCAGTATAAATCACATACAGATTGGCAAGTGGGAATCATTCAAATATAATGTAAAACAGTAAAAACACTAAAACCATTCGTTTTAAAAGGCCGCTATCGTCGCTGCATGTCTACATCCAGAGTTTAATGTTCGAAATGTTTTGGCGAAGGATATTGCACTTCATCTTTATAAAATTCACCAATCCAGCAAGTTTTCCGGTACAAAAAACAAAGAAATTCAGTGCTAAAATACATCCATCACTCCACAACATCACCAACCGCAGCCGTGTAAAAAACTGTTAAAAAGTCCTGGGGCAAGTTCCTTTTGCCCTTATAAATCCGCCATTTTGTGGCGACAATTTTTTGACTGACGAGAGATAGGAGCACGCATTCTAGGTATAATATTTCTATGGGCTCAAGTCAAGATTTTACCAAACCACTCTATGGCGTTGTAAATGGCCGATTACAAACCGTAAGTGCAGTATTAATTTCGAGTTTTACTATAAACCGATTCGTTTTAAACCATGGTGAAATGGTGATATCTTTGATACTGAATAGTTTTAGTTTCTTACTGGAACTGTTGTGAACTGAACTTAACTTAACTGAAGAGTTCTTCCAAGAACTGTTTCGTTAATGGCAAATAATGAGAACCGTGTAAAGATTTACAGTGTATACTTGTGTTTTGAAAAACCTTGGAGAAGCAATGAAGTAATACTGATGGTTGATGAAAAATCGAAGGGCCGCCTGGCCATGCTCCTTTTATACCAGAACTTTTTGTAATCAATGTGGTTCTTTTTTTTTCTTTTACTCGTCAAGGAGACATAAAAGAGGGAAAATGGATGCCAGCACCAGTCAGAGTAGTGAAGTTCCAAAAGAGACTCAAGTGGTATGCCTAAGATTTTCTTATCACCAGTAATACTTAGACTAGAAATTACTACCGCAAGTGAAGTGCTGCCTCAAAAGGGACAAAAACCTTTAGCCTACTCCACAGGCAAATATCTGCAGTCTGTGACCAATGTGACACCCCTCTTGCCCACTCCACCCAAGATTACCCACACCACCCAAGATTGCTCACTCCACCCAAAATTGCCCACTCCACCCAAAATTGCCCACTCCACCCAAGATTGCCGACTCCACCCAAGATTGCTGACTCCACCCAAGATTGCCCACTCCACCCAAGATTGCCCACTCCACCCAAGATTACCCACTCCACCCAAGATTACCCACTCCGCCCGAGATTGCCCACTCCACCCGAGATTGCCCACTCCACCAAAGATTGCCCACTCCACTCGAGATTGCCCACTCCACCTAAGATTGCCCATTCCATCCAATTTTTTCTCACCTCTTCACCATAAGAGCCCACAGAGTTGCCTTTCGAAGAAGACTGGGAAGTCCAAAAATGTAATATTAATTACAATAGCCAGAGTATTTACACATCTCTTCTATATTTTTTAATTATAAGATTGAAAACAACAAGGGTTTTGACAGGATATACACACAATTAAATAATCACACCTCTTGCTCTGATGGCAAAATTGTCAATGCAATTCCAAGTGCTTAATATGTTTTGACAAATCAAGAGCTTTAATAAAATTATACAGCAATGTACCATTGAGCCCATCACATTATTTTGTAGAATTTGTATAAGTCAAAATACACACACGCAGATAGTAGCGTCTGATCAGAATGCTGATCAGTGTAAAATGCAAACACAAATACACAATGAACCCACACCAATATACACCTAAAAATAGAAGAAAACAACTGAAATCTCCTACAAAGAAACAGAGTTGTCAGTTGTAGAAATTGATATCTTACCTCGACAAGATAAACTCTCCCCACCGAAATTGTAAGACAGTTCACAAGTGTGTTCAGAGGTTAGAGAACAAGAACGATTCATTGCCAAATCCATCGCCGTCGTGGTGTTTACAAACTTCAAACGTACATGCAATTTGTAAGAGCAAATCCTTCTGGCGTATGTGATGTAAGTTGTAGAAAGAAACTTTTACGTCACAAAACGTCATAAAATGGTCAACAGATAAACATCCCTCTCAAAATCGAGATTTCGTTGACTATACATAGCTCGGCAAAGAGGCCTGGACATGAGGCACAGGTAACCCATGTCAAGATTAGTGAGCTGCCTCGCTAACGCTCGGCAGCAAAAATAGATTGTGCGAGGTCCTTTTATATTTTACAGTATATTGCACCAAATTGCAGTTGTACCAGTATGATTGAACACTGTAATATATTTGGATTATTACTGTATTTAGTGTTCAAAGAGAGGATAATTATAGGACATTTTCACGCTTCATAAAAGACTAACTAGGAATACATAAATGCAACAACCCCTCGCCCACTTTTGCATGCTTTTTTGAAACACCCCCCACCCAAACACCCTCAGTCAAGTTAATTAAACTAGAAATACATAAATGCAATAACCCCTCGCCTGCTTTTACAGCAACCCCCCTTGCGCTCTTTTTTTATTGGAGGCCTGGAAATAGCTACTCCTGTTGGAATGAAAATATAGTTTTAATTCTGGTAGAATATTTGAAATAAAAAACAAAAGCTCTATTTTTTTAAAGAAAAATGCAACAAAAAAACAAAGAAAAATTTAAGGATGATATTTTGTAAAATATATTAAGATGAAAAAATTTGCATGTCGCCGCAAGCCGACGATGTTACCACCACACTACTGAAACAGGCGTCAAAATTTTATCAAAACATTAGGGTTATATTGTACAGTTCTTTCTTTCCATGTTTACAAAGACCCTTGGTATCTAAAAATATTTGCATTTTGAAAACTACTCAAACTGCCTGGTTGGTATTCATTTATGATATTTTAAATTTATTTAAACAAATATAACAAAAACAGTTTTTCATTTCAAAATCAGAATTGCTGAAAATGTTTTCACATACATGTTAATGCCAATGGCCTTAATAAATATTTCAACAGCATTTGTACGTTTTAAAAAAATGTTCCTTTTCCATTTTTTATGCTAAATTTATTATAAACAACCGCTACTTAGTCATATTAAGTAGTTTTACAAAAAGAAAACTATTTAAAAGAAGATAAGACGGCAGCCACATGTACAGGTAAAAAATACAACGGACATCGGCAAGAAAAAACATGCAATTATGTAGAGCTGCTCCCGATTAATCGATTAATCGATTATTTTTCCACAATCGATTATGCTTAACAGTAATCGGATAATCGGATCATCTATAACACCACACAGTGTGATGCGGGAATGAGTTAATTTCTTTCCGGATTAAAAAATTCACTCGCAGCGTGCAAAGTTTACCATAGTCTGATCGGGTTTACCAGTGCTGCGAAAATATCTTTAAAGTTTTTTATTAGAAGAATTTATTACCATTTGCGTCCAACATTGCGGCGTGCGGATTTTAAAACCTTGTTTCACGTTTCAAAACGTTAGTTTCGCCACGCCAAGTGTCATGTTTGAGCGATTAAATTGACACGTTTGGGGGCGTTAAACATTAATAACAAACATGTTTTGCTCATGCACTTGAAAGGTTTCCCGTTTCCCCCCCCCCCCCCCCCCCCCGCACGTTTGTAATTGTAAGCAAGGTTATAAGGTTATTAAGTAATAAAGAATAAAGTTATATTTTAATTCGCTGGTGTTACGTTCAATCAAGTTCTAAAATACAACTGTATTCTTTATTCAGTAATGCCACAGGTATAATACTTGCTTACAAGTTACAAACGTGCGAAAAAAATCGGGAAACCTTAAAAACCTTTCAAGTGCATGAGCAAAACATGTTTGTTAATATTTAACCGCCCAAACGTGTCAGTTTCATTGCTCAAACATGACACCTGACACATTCAACTTGCGCTTTGTCGCACAGTTTTCTGTCTTTTCGACATGTCTCAAAGCCGAAGTGACGTCTGGGACCATTTTGTTGCCGAGAATCAAACATCAGCGAAATGCAAACACTGCGACGCAACAATTCGCCGACATGGCAATACAACAAATCTTCGAGAACACCTTATTAGACGCCACTCGAATGTTTACCAACCAACCGCATCAACTAGCGCTGGCAGTTCATCGATAACGAGCTTTTTTCAAAAGAAGATTGACCCATCAGGAGACAAAGCAAAAGAGATCACTGCGCATATTGCCAACGTCTGCGTTAAAGATTTGCGTCCATTTAGCATTGTTAAAGATGCTGGGTTCCGTGATCTCATTAAGCATGCATGGCCAACCTATCAAATTCCAAAACGAGAAACGATCCGTCAACTGGTCATGCTTCGACACACTGCGGGCATAAAAGCTTTAAAGAGCGAACTGGAAAGATTGAAATCTGACGTCTCTATTACAACTGACGGCTGGACCAGTATGGCTCAGGATAGTTACTGCACAATTACCGGTAAGTCACAGATTTAAATTGACAGTTTCTTCCCAAGTTGTAACTTTCAATCTACACCTGTTTTCATGTAACTTTTGCTCTGCTAATTTATATCTTATTTATTAATTATTTAATTTTAATATTTTTTGTAGTGCACTTCCTTCGTGAATGGGAAATGACATGCAAAGTCCTCGCGACAAGAGCAAGCCTTGATCGTCATACCGGGGTGAATTTAGCTGTTGAGGTGAACGACACGATGAAAGAATTTGGCCTTGAAGATCGTGTGTTTGCCTGTATTCATGATAACGCTGCAAATGTTAATCTCGCCGGCCAAATGATCAATGGCACAAAAGAGAGACCGACAGCCTTCAATATCGGCTGTGCGGCGCATAGTCTAAATTTATCGATCGGAGATGCAATGAAGAAAGGGGTTGACCAGCCCTTTGAAAAGATGGTTACTGCAGCCAGGAGGCTAGTGGGGCACTTTAAAATGTCCAGTCTGGCAACAAATGGTCTTCGTGCTAAAGTGAAAGAGATGCTGGCGTCTGAACATCATGGCAAGGGATTGATTCAGGACGTGTCTACCAGGTGGAACTCAACATTTTACATGTTGGAGCGTCTGTCGCTGTTGCGTTGGCCAGTCGTTACGGTGTTGTCTGATCAATCTCTGACCAAGCCACAAGAAGCAAGGGTCCTAGATATGCCCGTCGAATCTTGGAAACTTGCTGAGGAAATAGTTCCAGTTCTTAGGAAGGTGGAGCTGGCTACTGTTCTTTTTAGCTCGCAGTCCAAAACAACATCCGGTGTTGTCCTGCCTGCTATTACCGGTTTAGTTCAACAATTGAAAGCCATGACGTTCGAGCGTGCGGTAACCGATGGCCGACGGCGGACAACCACTCCGCCAGGTCAGAATTTTAGGGATACCCTCGTCCAGTCGTTGACTGACAGATTCTTTCTCGACCAATTGGATGTTACCGGTGAAGAAACAGACACCTGCGAAATGGTTCCATTTTATCTGTTGGCTTCATTCATGAATCCCAGGTTTCGTGATCTGTCATTTCTGAGCGAAACCGAGCGGAGTGCATCAGTGGAGTTTGCGTCAAAGACCGTGAAAGCCATGCCATCATTACCTGCAAGTAGCGACGTTGCTGCTATCAGTTCATCGGAACCGGAGATCTTGCCACCGCCAAAGAAGAAGTCCAAATCAGAGGTAGCCATGGAAGAGTTGCTTGGTAAAGGAAAATCGTCAAATAGCTCTGGGGAATCCACCTGCCAAGTAGAATCTCGCGCGGAAAAGAACCAAAGGATTGATAAGGAAATTCAGCAGCTCAGCAACGAGGCACCAATTGGTTTGACGGAAGATCCGTTAATGTGGTGGAAAGAAAACGAGAAACGATACCCTCTCGTACGGAACCTTGCAGAGTATTAGCAGCTCCGCCGACGTCTGTGCCAAGCGAGCAGATTTTCAGCAAGGCTGGACTTGTCGTCTCAAAGAAACGTGCCTCGCTTAAGCCAGCCGTTGTCGACGCACTTTTATTTTGAAACAAAAATAACATGTAGACTCTGAGTGACAGTCACGTTTTTAATGAACTGTATTAGACTTCAGACCGTTTATATACATTGTATTTGTTACGTTCTTTAGTTTTTGACTTTTTGTTCACTTGAAAAATTATTGTAGAGTGATATTATTCTTTAATCTTGACAACTTGTTTTGACAGTTTTGTTAAACAGATAGGTAATAACGGACTATGATTACGATTTACGAACACGTCTTAGTTAATTAAACCTGTCATAATTCATAAACCAATTATCCATAAGAGTCTCGCAAATTCACTTAGGAGTGTCAAAGGTAAACAACTAAAGTAAACATCCTTAATATCGTCTCTGTCTTTTCATGCATGTCTCTTGTGTGAAGTGTAACTGTAAGAGCGCGAGAAAGTGCGTAATCTATAATTGTGATTAACGTTCATTTTAAACGCAGATTTAAAACGTTTATACTGACTGGTGCAACCCCCAAAAATTTAATAAAAACTTTAATTTAATTACAAACCACCATGGGCATGTCAATAATGTCATATTTAAATTAATTATCAATACGATTAATCGATATTAATCGATTGTTGACAACGATTAATCGATTACGAAAATTAACCGATGGGAGCAGCTCTACAATTATGGATATGATACGTTTAAAACGGACTTCAAGGACACACAAAATGTCATAATATAAAACAAAATTAACAGTCATAGATGTAAACAGGGAAACTCGAACAGTTTTGCTACTATTAAGTGTTCGTGATTACCGAGAGCGACTGCTCTATATTTTTACCGTAGCTTAAACTTTTCGGCCTTTATCATCGTTGGTTTTCTATATCTTTTTCCCTCTTTCGAGGTTCGGTTTGATGGGTTTCCTTTAGTCAAGACGTTGATTTGTTTCTGTTCTTTTGAAATGAATGTACGTATCCCCAAAACTCCTTTCTCAAGTCTTTTTGTCAAGAATATATTACTTCAAATCTTTCTTGTCAAGAACTATATTGTTTCCAGTGCCCTACAATCTTCCACGCGCGTGGTCCGTCCACACATATATATATACAAATATTCAGATTGCTCAAACTGATTCGCATTTGAACACGCGTGTAAAGTGGACTCCACGCATGTCGAGATTAGCACCCTCACTGGGCTCCGGGGCTTCGGCCCTACGCCCGGCTCGGGGATAATTTATGGATAAGATGACCAATAAAACTGATTTAATGAAGTTGAACATACCAATTTCATTATTAAATTGTGCTTGTAAAAAATATATTGTTTTTAGGAGGTTTCAAATACAAATTTTCACATTACACAAAGGACCGAATGAATTCGGGAAATTTGATCAACTGAACAAGCTACACTACGAAGAACTGCTGTGGTATTATATTATCATAAGCCAAAAGACCAGAATCAAACAATTAAATTAATTTAAGAATGCTAGCTCGGACATAATGATGTCATGGCCAGAAATTTGCGACATCTGAGCCCACGCGCCTGTCAGCGGTATACCGAATTTAACTGGAGAATTGCTCCAAAATTTACATATAAATACATAGAGAGGTGTATATATTTGTCTAAATATATCGAAGGAAATGTTTTAAATGCAAAATGTGTGGTTCACTATTAATTCCGAACAACATAACGCAGTAAGTTATCATACCTTTAAGCATCAGCCCTGTTACGTTGCTTTTGAAACGCGACTAAATCTGCTTTGCAGCACCACTCAGGCAATGTATTTCATAGTAAATCTTGCTCATGAACAGTTTTTAAAATCCTTGTATACGCGAATTGGCAAACATTTTGAAAAATGTGTGGTTCGCATCATGAATATAACAGATAGTACCATAATTAGCACTTAAATTCCCCTGTGCTTCTGCCGTAGTTGCTCTGCTTTTCAATGTTGAAATCTTTGTAATTCCACATAGTTCGCGTTGGAAGATAAAAGCGGAGGTGAAAAATTGCTTTGAGCCAAAACGCTGGGTTGTCTTGAAATGTTAACGAGAGTTTCCAACGAAATTCATCATCTTTGGTAATCTTTCTAGCCGTGCAAAGTACTGTGGGATTAAAACAATATCACCCTCCCTATCCCACACAATACCAACACATGTCCAGCAAAGTCCCTAACTTCCTGTTTGTTCATTGGCAGCAAAATTAAAGTAAATCGCGGCAATGCGACAATACTAAAGATACTATGGGTATATCAATATTTCCTACAGTTTAAAATATGATCAATGCCAGCTGACCACCGGAGGCTCAAATGTCGCAAATTTCTGGCCATGAGTTGAACAATATATTTTCACTCTCAACAGAAAACCCGGGGTAATGATTCAATGGCATTCAGAGGATTATTCAGAATAAGTTTATTATTTTCTATGAAGTGAAAATAAAGTTTAACATATATATTAGCTTAATTTGTTTTGACTTTTATGTAATATAACATCAAACACTGGCCTTGTTGATCAGCAGTAAATATATGATTCCCTCCCATTACCCTCCCTGTAAGCTGCGCCCATGTGTTAAATAGCCACTGGAGCATTGTGGGGCAGCGCGGTTCAGGGTGAGGACTGGGGAGGCCAAGTTTTTGTTCTTAGGGGTACCCCTAGTGTTAAAACGTTCCGAAGCACAAATAGGTAAGCCATACCACTTGTATTCTCATATATTTCTCCCTTCGTTCACTCATATAACCCCAATTATACTGTCAGGCTTCAAGAAGCCCTTGTATAATTGGAATTTTCTAGGCTGGTTTGTTTCTCAGACGGGTCTTGGCAAGTTTCATTTTGGAAAAGAATCTTTCCACGCAAGCTGTACTCAATGGAAACAACAGTAAAAAATACAATAGTTTGTAATACTGTGGAAAAGTATTCTTGCACGTGTTATCGACCACAATCATTGCCAAAGCTCATGCGGACCACATTTTTTTCGCTCTTTCTCAAATTCTTCAAGTTCTTCAACAGTTTTAGCATTACTTATAGCGAATTAAAACGTTCGCGATAATCTTTGCGTTTTAGAAACATTAAATGTTTGAAATTTGGCCACTCAGCCCTTGCCATATCAGCATCGACATCGGGCTCTTGGTCGACAGTTGTCCCTTTAAATGTGTCACTGACGTGATCCATAGTGATCTAAGAGTTTGTTCAAATCGTCATTGCCGTGTAATGCTAACGACGTTAAATCCTCGGGCAATGTGCGTGGGTCGAAAATAGCAAAAGGCGACCAAAGCTTTATTTGAGAAAACTCTTCTTTGAAGGCAGAATTAAATCTCACATAAGAAATTTCGAACTCATCAAAAGTAAATGGTCGGGCAGCTCTAGATCGCGTACTGGGAGAGTTTAAATTGAGATTTTCTTCTGCAGCTATAGACTTCATGCTATTAAAATTTTCTGATGTGAAGTCTTGTTTGCAAAGAGATATCTAATTTATGGAAAGTGATATCCACGCAAGTTTGGGCTGTACTTAAGCAGATGGATTCTTGACTTTTTTGAAAGTAAAGAAGCAATGGCTTAATATTTGTAAATACCTCAAGCAACATCAATATCGTTGCTACATTCTCCATCGATGTTGCTTGAATGAACAGCCCTAATGCTTCGGGCTCTTTTCTTTCATTATAACAAGAAGTTAGGGCATTAAGAAAGTGTCTGTATCCTTTAAAAAATGTCTGACAAGCCCTTTCGTGAGCTGTCCAGCGTGTTACACTAGGGCAAACTGGTGTTACGTCATCACCGTATATATCTGCTGAATTCTCTAAAAAGTTCATTGCAAAGGGCGATATTTAAAGTATTTCCAAAGATTTACTAAAAATGCGTCAACATCGAAAATACAGGGGAACTGTGGTATAAGATGTTTGAAACACAACGCCAACTTATGATTATTACAACCTATCCAACGTAACAGAGGAACGTCGCTCTAAGTATCGTTTCAAACCTCCCCTCTCGCCCGAGTTTACGTTGGTCGTGTCCTGCATGCATGGTGATGAAACAACGGACGTCACTTCAGTCGAACAATTTGCTGTGTACGCGACTTTTTGTATCAACAACATAATTTCCGAACATTTCATCGGGTTGATCCCCATCAGCAAAGTAGTTGGCGCTTCGCTGACAGCACAGAACATATTGACAGCACTCGAAAACTTCTTTTTGAACAAAAACATTCTTCTTCGTAATGCTAGATTTGCTTAGAATGTGTAATTTTGTGTTTGAAATGTGGAAAGTATAGGCTGTCTTATGTAATCGGCCATTACTTGAATCATTTTTGAGACATATTCCGGGGAAAGGTAAGTAGCATTTTTAGGGGTCGTCAACTAAATAAATGCGTTTGTATTTCTTTCCCTCCACACTCGCCCACTATTTCCACAACGTCGTTGAAGTTATGGGTATATGCGCCCAGTTTTTACGTATCATTAAGAGTATTATGCGAAAAAATGATTTAATGACAAATCTATTTTTATTCGAGTTGACGCGTCAAACAATGCGGCGTCTGTAGCAAGTTGCCAGACATTGGTGTTTCGTTTAGACATTTAAATGGTCGGTAGACCGTTCTTTTGGGTGGTTACCTAAACTACCTGGCTTATCAATAAAGGCTCTGTTTCCTATTGGGCCATGAGAAAACGAAGTGCATGTTTTACAGCCAGCCATTTTTTTGCAAATGAAAAATAAAAATCAGGAAATAGAGACTCGTATTGCGACTATTGATTTATTCATACTTTAAGAAAAGTTTTAATGAAAAAAAAATTTGGGGTCACCAAAGTTTTTTTCGAATTAAATTAGTTTGAAGGGTAATTGGCGGCCATTTTGAAATGTCATTGTTGCCACAGCAACAACTGTTGCTTATTTATTTGGTAACAGTTTTTGATTGTCAGACGTTTAGTTATGCATAAGATTTAGTTTTATTCTTTTTTGGAATTGTTCATGCAGGGCGGCACCTTTTTCATGGGTTTCGTTGTGCGAAAAGCATGTGCCTTTGATAACCAGTTAGACTACAAAAAATCTTTTTGTTTCTTTTTATATTTTTCAGCCTTCTGCAGCAGAGTTTCTGGAACCTCAGATCTATGCGGAAATTAAGGCACGCATGAACGTTCCAACTATTTATTACAAGGCCATTTGTTTGGTTGGTAAGTTCAAAAGCTCACAGAAAAGCTCACACATGAAATGATGGGCATGCATTGGGTTTTTACCCTGGGGGAGGTGTGGCTCTCCAAAGAAAGCAGGTATGTGCCTTCCCAGGGGGGAAAGGACTCTTGTCTCGGTAGAAAAGCCTGAGGACTCTCAGTGATTATGACATCTTTATAATATGTCTTTTTTGTAAAAAAGACAAAATATACTCAGTTTTTCCGTCCAATATATCAGACGAAGGCTGACGAACCCGAGGATAACATACTTATATCGACCGACGTGTAGCTCACATTGAAATAACGAACTTTCCTAGTTTGTCCACACATTCAATTAACCTTCTGCTATATTCGACATGTTTTCTACAACCCATAGTTGACACCCCCTGGTGCCGCCATATTGACACAGAAATCTGGCAGAGGTTCTTTTTTGTCTTTCTCTTTCGCTATACGCGCACTCCTTATGTCCAGCTGACGATTTTGACACATCTCCGACGATCCCCGAAATATCCGATCTCCGAAAGTACCTCTGCATGCGGAGGAGAGAGCCTCATGGATGCGCGTATACGCAGGAACGAGTTAGATGAGCTACCTGTAGGTGGTTCATGCAGGGAGGGAACGTTAGGGGGACATAAACTTGTTGCAAGATCATATGGGCGCTGTTTTGGAGGTTTGTTCATGGCTTTACAACTCAACATTCTCAGAAAACGTCTAGGAGTGACCTGCTGCCTCCCGCACCCCCAGCTTTTTAATCTGCTTTCTTTTATGATAGGGTCAAAGGGAGTAGGAAAGACAACCCTTCTGTGTCAGCTGTATGAGACATATAAGAAGGAAAAGAAAGAAAGTTTATATTATGTAAGTTATATTTTTCTTGTGCCCGCTTTCGCCCGCAATCAAGCAACATTGGCGGCTCACAGTATATGGAAAAATACGGCAAACAAAGTCAAATTTCTCCCCATTTGGAGGTGAAGTCACATAGGTCTTTCATTTGAACAAGATTTGTTTAGGCCTGGAGTATCCCTTTAAGGTCTTCGTTAATTTCTGTAAAGCGCTCTCAATACATTGGAATTTATGCCACAAAAATAAAATAGATATCGTTAGAAAGCTATGAATTTGTAGAATACAATGGTCTTTGGTTTCGCGATAAACACAAACCGTTAATAGTTGTGAATTTTTTAATTAAAACCAGAGGGACTCACTTGAGGCGAAAACAAATGTTCGCAGTTCGATTCCGAGATAATGTCCAGCAAAACGGTGTCAGCGTTTTTTTATTTATTGCCTGGTTTCGAATTTATGACTTATTTTGTCGGAATGTTGGTCGAAAAACAGCATTTTTAACTTTGGTCGTCAATAAAATCGGCAAAACTCGACATATCAAAAAACGCAGAACAACGACAAATGTAGCCATACTTGATATAGGCTTCTTTATTTTTGCAGTGTATTCTCCTGACGTCACAATGACGTAATAGTGCAAAGTTTCGCAGAAACTTTGCAGTATTGTGTTATGTATGTATCGTGAATTTTCGCCACTCAGATAGTGTAAACTTTCCGGGGGGTAAACTTACCAGGTTTACAGGTTAACGACATACACACTTGTCGTAGTTGAAATGCTAAAACCAGTGAAAATGTGAAACACAAGTAGACGACAAATATTTATGTCGCTTAAAGCTCATAAGCCATATAAACAGCGAAGTTCTTGAAAGATCTTAATATACCAGGAATGAAAGAAGTTTCCCCCGAATATATTAGAATACCACTGCGCACGCATGGTTTTGTTTGCGACTGGCGAATACAACAATGACGGAGAAACGCAAAGGAGTGATCAATTTTCTTCTCGAAACAACGAATTTCTAGGCTTAAGTGCATGGCTAATTAAATATGGTCTGGGCGAAAGGATTTATGGTCTGCTTGTTCGTGTCTGTTATATTTTATACGAGTGGCGCTCGAGCAGTTTTGCACGTCAGCTCAGTAACAAATTCTGTATACTGGAGATTGTAGACTGTCTTCGCATTTTGATTTGGCGTTCAATAAGCAACTGTACGAAGAACCCTGGCCATATAGTAAAAGAAAGTTCTACATGTATCTGTACCTGCGTGAACTTAACGCGTGATTGGGCAGACGATTCGCAAGGCTATGAAGCTAGCAACATAATCATCAGGCGATCCTTTGTCCACTTGACAAATTTTAGTCAATTTTGATCTGGATCGAGTGGACGTCACACGATACGTATTAGTATTGGAATTCTTGTGATGCGCCAAGCTTTTTTCGAGGAGTTTAAAAAGATTTTGATGTTATTAAACAGACAGGAAAACAATAGTGAAGCGCACAAAAGACGTCAGCATTCATGTTTGTCGGAGTTTGTAATTTTTTTTGCGTTCTTTGAAGAGAAAATGACTCTTTAAGAATCCATCCAGATTAAGAAAATGGGCTGGCAGGCGGCCTCCACGAAGCAAAAATGCCCTGGGTACGAGGTTGGGGCTGGCAGCTCTGTCTGTACACGTGGCAAAAATTGTTATTATCTTTGACTATAGAAACTTTGCACTATCCTTGGGATCTAGTTAAAAACTTGTAACAAAATTATAGTAGAAAAAGATGAGCTTGCAATTCCGAGTCGCAGTTTGTCCCTATACTATATATAAACACTATATAACTTTCACTTCTATCTGGGCGAAGTGTTGAACATGGGAAGAGCAAAGCTTTTTAGAGTTACATATTAACAAATTAAGTTGCTGGCTTTTTAGGACTTCCGTGACGTATCTTGGGTTATCTTCGAGCAGGAGGTTACGAAGTTCAGAGAAGGTAACTACTTTAAATATTTTGTTTCGTTTAAAACTTGAAATCTGAATGCTCAATTACTCAAGTGAAGAAGTTTGTAACAAGTCTTTTTTGCAAAACTTTTGTTTCCCAATTTTAATCAGATACCAAAAGTAGTGATTATCAATGGTTATTTATTGATAACGTTCAGTTGGCAAAAGGACACAAATATGCGGAGGGGATTATTCGCACGTATGTGAAGGATCCGGTAATTTGAAGTTTGACTTTCTTCTTGTGTGGTTGGCATTGATGAGTGATTTGTATTCAGTTGGTACAGTTGATGGAAGAATCTTGTCACTTTAAGGTGGCTCCCTATAGTTTAAATAAATGCGCGCAATTTCATACGCTCGTTATCTAATGTTATTCATAAGTTTAAAACATTTGTTAGATAAATACTACAATCATTGACATAATTCTTGAAACAAAGCTAACATGAAATGGTTTCATGTCCCCCCTTCCCCCCACTTCAATGTTGTGGAATTCAAAACGTTTGCAATTTGCACTCAGTCACCTGCCATTACATTTAAATGTTCAGAGTATCAACATTGAAAAGGGGGGACGGGGATAGCAATTTATGCAAAAAAAAGGCCTAGCAATTAACATGCATGATTCACTCGAGTCGTTTCAACTAATTTTGTCAATGATTGTCTGAATTTACGTTAATAATTCTCCGTACATTTTTCGTTGCAGATAAACCGCATATTTTACCCACGACTGCGCAAAGTGATCTCACATACATTTAACAGATATATTGATCACTAACAACAAACGATAATTTTAAAGGTTAATTACATGACGTCACCATGACGTCGTAATGTTAAAGTGGAAATCAGGTTCAAAATTATTGTCGGTTTAAAAGCTGCGCACGCTCTCTGTATTTCCATGATGAATTTATAATTCTGACACAAAACCTACACGTAAAATTAAAATCTGCCGATAACGTTATCGCAGACCTATCATGAAGAATAATGAATATATCCTGCACTTGCGCAAATCATTAAAATATTTCACCATTCATGCTGATATAAAGAGAAAAGTCGGGAAGAAATTGTCTTAAGTTAATGCCTAGAAGAACTGAACAAATTGTTTGTAGCAAGGGGAAAAGATTCTTTCACCAGTTGCATTCATTGAAAACTTGTCAATAAAATAATTACCCAAGGCTTCGAATTCATCTCCAGTTACGTCAAGGCGGAACATAAATAAACAATGAATGAAGGAGTTCAGCTCGATTTCAACAAAAATAATCGATACCCAAACATTTCTCCCATATATTTTTACCATTACAAATAGTTGACAACACATATATACTTCTAAGATATCATTGCACTTTGCTATGTACTATTTATTTGCCCAATTTCATTCAGACAATCATTGACATAATTCTTGAAACAAAGCTAACATGAAATGGTTTCATGTCCCCCCCCCCCCCTTCCCCTATCAAAAAGTTCAATTATTTGCTGTTACCATAGTAATAATGACGTTGGACTTTTGTATATTTTCAAATATTGCATAATTGAAGCGGCATGTCTTCCGTTTGCTTCGGTGAATTTTCTTAAAATTTGCTGAGATGATAGATATTGTTGTAGGGAATATCCATTCAAAAAATGAAGGTAGGTTGTAGGGACAGATTTTTCGCATGATTATCGATTTAAAAAAGTTCTGTCTTATGAAATTTAAAAAAAATTCTATATACTTTAGAAATTCTTATAAACTACTTATTTACAAAATTTTACCAAAATTCACCGAAGAAAACGTCTACAAGTCTAACATCCATGTCGACGCGGTCATAGAATTTCGAAACGACAAGATCGCTATTTACGCATGATACTATTTCTATTAATACTATTAGCGATACTATTTCTAGTCACCAGTCCCCTATAGAAATTACCGAAGGGAGCCACCTTAAACAGTGGTAATTTTTATAGTCTATTTTTAATGTATTTTTTTTTAATGTCAAAAGGATCACTATACCAACTTGCGTGTAGTCGCTGCATCTTCACGAGCGGGACTCGTGTTCTTGATGGAAGATCCAATCAAGTTAAACAGTAACGACTTTCATATTGTAGTGGTAAATCCACAAGAAGACATTACAATACGAAAAATGAATATTGTAAGTTGTGGGTAGCTAGCTAAGTCTGCTATGAATTTAATAAGTGTCGTAACCTAACCGGTATGTACTACTACCACTACTGAATACATTAATAATACTTTGTTCCGATGTTTTTAGTTGTTGCCGTGCGTGTATAAGGACAACAAGGTAAGTTACCAATTTGATGTTTACCACGATGATGATAATAATAATAAAATTCTTTAATTATTATAAAGTTTACACATATTATAAAAATTTATCCCTAGTATATATATATATATATTATTTTATTTAAAAAATGAACGTTGCTACTCCGAGTTTCACGCGTTAAGCGATCATCAGGCAACTGAAAAAGTTTGGTGAGATCGCGCGCGGCACACGTGACATCGTCGCACGCGCGAGATTGCGTGGGATAAGTTTGAGAGATTGCCTGCTACAAACGATCGGAGCTAATTTCAAAATGCCGGCATGAAAATAAATTTTACGCTAGGAACGTCCGCCGCCCTAGGAACAGTGATGCACATCCGGGGAACAACCGCTCAAACTTATCCCACGCAATCTCGCGCGTGCGGCGATGTCACGTGTCGCGATCTCACGCGTGCCACGCAATATAAACAGAAGTTATAGTGAAACTTTTTCAGTTGCCTGATGATCGCTTAAGGTGAAACTCGGAGTAGCAACGTTCATTTTTTAAATAAAATCTATCTTGCTCTTCAAGATATCTCTCCCCTTCAAAAGTATCGAGCACTCTGTCGTCTATTGTAAACGACTACTTTAACTATATATATATATATATATATATATATATATATATATATATATATATATATGTATATATGTATATGTATATATATCACGTCAGATCACGTCAGCTGACTTGCTTTTTTCTTTCTTCATGCCCCAAAATCCGGCAAGAAGCATTGTGTAATTTTTATATTGTATAAAACAAATAGATTCCATTTTTTTGTTGTCTGTTCAGTTATAGATGCACATATAAATATGCACGTTAAAAAAGGAAAAACAAAAATAACATAACAAACACCCCACCCCCCCCCCCCCCCCCGAAAAAAAAAAAAAAAAAAGAAAAAAAGACAACCCCCAAAACCCCCCCAAAAAAACAAAAAACAAAACAAAACAAAAAGGATCACAAAGAAATTCTATTAACAAAGGTTTTTAAAAAGACTGTTTAACGTCCATGAAAATTAATAACCTAGTTCTGGCCAGAGTAATCGCGTCCATCGAATTTCCGGGATGCACGAGGCGACCTGCGCGAGGACGAAACTTCAAAGGTTCCGACGCGAGTGCCTGTTCATTTCCTATTCTGTGACAATGGTACGTAATTGCAATTAACACCTACTGTCACTATACTTACCCGTATGGATGGTTACTGTAGGCGCAGACATGCATGTTTAAGAGTTTCCAGCCGTTGTTCGGTTACTTGGATACAGGTCTAGGGCCATGTAATGATCCGCCTTGACCTGATCACAACGATTATTTCGGTGGAAGTTAGATTAATGGGTGGGATGGAGGGCACAGATTTTCCTCTCTTGCTGTCTTCTTTAGTTATCGACTACGCAGAATAACGGCTCTATCAAGCTGGCTCTCCAGAGCGTACATCTGAGAGTTCTCGTCTCTTTAATAGACTTGCTATCGCCCCATGCCCTGCGCGTTTCTTTGTTGTTAATCTTCGTTATGAGTAACCTCATTTAACACCTACTGTTACTATACTTACCCGTATGGATGGTTACTGTAGGCGCAGACATGTTTAAGAGTTTCCAGCCATTGTTCGGTTACTTGGATACAGGCGTAGGGCCATGTAATGGTCCCCAGCCTTGACCTGTCCACCAAACGTGATATCCACCACACAAAATCAGAAGCTTCAAAACATTTTCCAGGACGCATTTTTTCAACGTGTCATTCTTCAATACCGCTTTTTAGTAATTAGCTATTTCCCAAAAGAGCAGGTTACTGGGTTAGAGTTGAGACCGCAAAGCATGTTGGGAACGTTTGGAAGGACAACAATGGCTGCAATGCAAATGGGCTGTCGGAGTGTCGGTGTCCTCTAATTTATTAAATGAATAATGTCCATATCAACAGAAAGTATTTCACTGAGTGAGGAAGACATTCCACGAGCTAAAATTCCACGGGAATCAGTAGAAGAATGCACTGTTGTCCAGTTAAGAAGATGCCGACATGCCGTGTCGTATCTTGCCTTTTTCTTCGGTGAAGCTATCGCATCTTCAACTGAACGTTGTGTGAGTTCTCTTTTAGGTGTCTTATTGATCCAAGGAAATATCGTAGGTAAATGATTACGACTCAATTTTTCTCCTCCTTCGAAGTGAGCCGAACAAACTTGAATGACGTCTGACTTCTTAAGTGTTTTGTTCCTTAGAATATGTTCATATGTTTTTCTATTAATTATATTGCAGGAAGTTGTAGACAAGTGGTTAACGTACACTGGATATCGTCTGGGAGAAGTGTCCGCACTCGCAAAATGGGTGCGGGACACCCCGGGTGAGGATTTCATTGCCAAATTAGATACATTCAAAGGTGACCGAGAAACAGCGTTTGGAGAAGCGCTTGCAGTCGACCAAAGATCATTCCCTGAGCATACGAAAGATATTTTTGTCAAATGCGTGACCCTTTGTATTGGCGGTTCTGGTGTTCCGAAGAAAGCCCTGTTTCGCATGTATAAGATGCCACTCGAGCGGCTGCCTTGGACCCTTCTCAAGATGACATCTGATTGCATAGAGGCAGTGTCACCACAAGCCCAGTTTGTTTTAACCGAGTTCGTGAGAGGCGATGTGTCTCTATTGGTGGAGGTGGTAAGTTCATCCTTGTTTGTTCTTTCAATTTTAATCGTTAAGGATGTAATATATCATACACGAGGAAGAGGATATCCAAACACCGAGACTTTTGTTGAAAACCGAGGCGAAGCCGAGCTTTTTGAACAAATTTTGAAGTGTTTGGAATCCTGATGAAACACCGAGTGTATGATATAGCTTCTCAAACAAATAGTATTTTAAGAGAAAATCGAGGCGAAAGTTGGCTTAATATATGTAATTTCTAAATTTTATTTGTCCAAACCGCCGTCTCGGTATATTTCCTTTGTTTTCGGCTCGTGGATTATTAATGAATTATTAAAGAGTTTGAGAAGATTCGTTGAAATATCCAACATGTAGAAGATATGGATTTTATGTTCGAGTGGCAAGGACAATATCTCACGAGTGAGCACAGCGAACGAGTGAGATATTGCTCTTGCCACGAGAACATAAATTCCATATCTTTGAGCGACCGTGTAATGTTCTATTTGTTATATGGACAATGAAATTATGCGCGGAAGTGATGTTGATAAACTGAGTTTAATGCAAAAACTACAACCGCTTGACCTAAAGCTTTTAGAAAATACAAATGAAAAATACGACAGCTTCTTCGAATACGTCATTTTACGTTAATAAACGGAATGAAGAGAAGTTACTGGCTCAAATTTACTAGATTCGAAACTTAAGGCGTAAATTTTGACTTGTCGATATGTCACTCGCGAGCGTTACATACGAGAAATAACGCCACTTGGTTCCCGTATGTAGTGAAATATGGATTCTACGAGGGATAGAATCTTATTTCACCAAAATACTCACCGCGCGCTCAATTTTTGAGTTTTGTCTCTCACATTTGGCAAGCACAATGATAGCCTAAATCACTGCAGAAGCTAATAATTTAACAAAAATTCTACACACTTAAACGCCAAGAGATAGCGACGGTTCTGGTTTCACTCAGAAGCTTCCAAAACATCATATTTCTCATCTCAAATGATCAAAGACCAAAACCGTGTTCGCATTTTTTGACAGGTAGTATCACAGGGAGCCCATTTTGGCAGAGCGTGGGCACCTGTGGCACACTCGATCGTGGTGTGTTTAGGAAAATAATAAAGCGATGAAACACGAATTCTTCCTTGTTTTGAACATCGTTTTAAGCGCCTATAGGTATTAAAATTGTAAGACAATTGAGCGAAGTAGTTGTGATAATGATTCATTTATCAAAATATAATCAAAATGAGGCAAAATCTCACCTTTTAGCCGTGATTTTGCAGCTAAATTACATATCGTATTTTCGAGAGATGTGTTCCGCAAGTAGCTAGGACACTACATCATCGTTGAAGCTTTCGGATAAAGCGGAAAGTCTCAGGATTATTGATTTATTGCACATTGATCTGACTCTGAGTTTCAGTCGGTTTCAGTATTCCAACGGTGGCTCCCGACGATACGACCTGGCTACTTGCGGAACACATTCCACGTTGAACGTTTGGTGTTTCATCCCTTATATTTTTTCCTCTCCCTCCCCCCTTTCCCCCCGTTTTTTCCCTTTTTTCCGCCTTATTCCCGCTTCCGGTAACCGTTTTTCGTTTTTCTAAATCCCCTGCCACAGTCCCCCGCGCGTCTTTCGAGTCTGCCACAGGTGCCCACGCGCTGCCAAGATGGGCTCCCTGTGGTAGTATTTGCTTTGATATTAAGCAGGCAAGTTGACTCATCTTGATTTGGTAAAAACGATAGAAGATATGCATATTATTGGGAAAATATTGCACTAAATCTAAAATGCGAACACGGTTTTATTCCTTTACTGTTGTTCAACATTGTGGCAAAGTTTGGAAAGAATTGGATAAAACGCAAGCCGCCGATATCTATTTTTGTAGAGGGAATTGGCAAAATTTCTTTCTCTGTAAAAGAGGATAAAAGATTTGGCGGGGTTTTGCCCTTTTCTGTCATTTCCCCCTTGGACCGTAAACCAATCAGACACAACTCTACCTTATAATGTTTTCTCCCCGATCAAATGATGAGAGAAACCTGATAGGAACGCTTCTTTTCAGATTTCTTGCTTCTTGCAGCTTTTCGTTACATGTAAATTGAAGCGATACCCGTGGGGGTTTTTTAAATAAAGATGATGATGATGATGTTGTTCCTGAACCAATGTCATTATCCGCCAGCGCTTGTCTTTCGTTCGCAAGTTCGCAGCGAAATCCTTTTTCTTCAAAACAACAAACCACGACAAGATATTCAAAGATTATTAGGAGCGTGACTAGTTATAAACTAAAAATTGTGTTAACGTGATGATCAGGCCTATTGATGCGTAAGGCTTCTTTAAGTTTAAGTGAAAACACAGATTTAGCGGAGTCAAAAGTTTTGAAACATGATTGACACCTTGCAAATAATTGATAAACTTGTGGCCCTCAATTAAAACTAGGTTACAAGCTAATAAGAATATGGTATAAATAAGTTAAATACTGAATTAAATATTAATAGAGAGAAATTGTCAACAATAAAAAGTACTATTTCGCATTAAATTTTAGCGCTAGCTTTGCGTAAAGTTATAGGTAGAGCATTCCAAATCTCTCGTTTTTCCTTTTAGTGTCTGGTTGTCGAATTAAAAAATTACTGTATCTAGTGGTTCTTTGATTTAATTAAGGTTACATTATATGATTTCTGATTTCATCATATTTTATCAATTTACATTAAGAAACTGGAAATCTCTCGATTGCCGTAATTTTTTTTCGAAAATATTAAAAAGCGACCAAGATATAGCCAAAAATGTTCTTCGCGGGTATCGGTAATTAATTACCATGTTATGTATGAGTAGTAATACCCCCCCATCGAGACTACAAAGGGATGCCGCCTCATTAAATATTCAACTTATTATTTATTCATTCTCCTTTGTGACGTTCAAACCTTAATCTCATTACGTCATTATGGCTCATGCTCCTATACGACCCTCTAACCCTAATCTCATTACGTCATTATGTCTCGTGCTCCTATATGACCCCCTAACCCTAATCTCACTCAACCCCCCGTTATTCACTACGTCATATTCACCCTATTACTTATTCATTCTCAGACTCCTTTAGGATAGTCTAACCCTAATCTCATTACGTCATTATTTCTCAGACTCCTTTGGGACGTAGTAACCCTAACTTTCCCCCCTAACCCTAGATGTTGCTCAACCCCCCCCCCCCGTCATTCCCGATTGGTCTCCGACTGATTTCCGAAGTTACGTAAAAGGCACTGGACTTATCTCTTTATAACTAATAGAAACCAACTTTCATTTAAACCCTTAACCCTACTTATAGTCAACAGTTGTGGGACACGTATACGTACAGAGCATGCGTACAGTAAACTTTAACAAAATAGACGTTCTTTACAAGGAACTAAAGAGAAATTGATAGAGACACTTTATATTTTTTTATCTGAAACCTTGTCTCGATGAGTATAGAGAGTTTTGAGCAGCCGAAGTGTCTGAATTGGCAGAGCTCGTATGGACTTAAATCAATAGCATATGATGAATATTATATTAGGTTTAGAGCCTAAACATTCAATCATCCTAGAATCATTGCTAGCTAAACCCTTCGTTTGTAAGTGAAGAAATCGTAAGAAGATAGAATGAGGAGTCAATTCTAAAAGCCATAAGAACGTTTTTAAGTGTCGATATATAAACGAAATATTATTTGGCTGCGGGACGGCTGAGTATCGACTTGAATTAATAGCAACATGAATATTATATTAATTAGAACTTAAACGGCCAAACAGCTCTTTACCCATTTACTTGGAGATATGTGCCGAATTGTCGCTTATTTGGCTTTAGTTTATAAGTAAACGATGCCTTGAATGAAGAAATCGTTCGGCAAACTGTTCGAAAGACATTGAATCATTTTCTTCAGAGGGGTTTGCCAGAATATAAACCAAGAAACCGTTCGGCAAGCTGTTCGAAAGACATTGAATCATTTTCTTCAGAGGGGTTTGCCAGAATATAAACTGTCAAGGGTTAAACGGCTGACTCGGCTATTTTATTAACGTCGTCAAGCATCTTGTTAATGTTGCTACGGCTGATATTTGCGTATTTATGCTCAGTGCACGTGCAGGAGACAAAAGAGAAAACTCATTAAAGTTACTAATGACCAAAACATAACCGGATTTGCATATAAGTAGAATATTTAATTCATTTTAGGGGTGATCATGAGTTTTTTGGGAATAATAAGGGGCCTGAAGAGGTATTAATATATGGGCAAGTTTAGGCGAAAAAGTTAGTCTTAGGACTATAGTCTTAGTTTTAGGACTATATAGTCTTAGTCTTAGGACTATATAGTCTTAGTCTTAGCACTATATAGTCTTAGTATTAGGACTATAGTCTTAGTCTTAGGAATATATAGTCTTAGTCTTAGGACTATATAGTCTTAGTTTTAGGACTATAGTCTTAGTCTTACGGACTATAGTCTTAGTCTTTGTCTAAGTCTTAGGACTATAGTCTTAGTCTTAGGACTATAGTCTTAGTCTTAGGACTATATACTCTTTGGACTATATAGTCTTAGTCTTATAATCACCGCAGGGGTAATCCCCAATCACCCCTGGGGCAACCTCCAAACACCCCCGGGACACCCCATGGGGTAGCCCCCAAATTCCCCCGGGGTAACCCTAAACACCCCCTGGGATACCCCCAATCACCACCGGGATACCCCAAACACCCCTGGGGTAACCGCCAAACACCCCGGGGTGCCCCCAATCACCCCTGGGGTAACCCCCAAACACCCCCGGGATACCCCAATCACCCCAGGGGTAACCCCCAAACACCCCTGGGGTAACCCCCAAACACCCCCGGGATACCCCAATCACCCCAGGGGTAACCCCCAAACACCCCAGGGGTAACCTCCAAACACCCCCGGGTACCCCCAATCACCCATGGGGTAACCCCCAAACACCCCTGGGGTAACCCCCAAACACCCCCGGGATACCCCAATCACCCCAGGGGTAACCCCCAAACACCCCCGGGGTACCCCCAATCACCCCTGGGGTAACCCCCAAACACCCCCGGGTACCCCCAATCACCCCAGGGGTAACCCCAAACACCCCCGGGGTACCCCCAATCACCCCTGGGGTAACCCCCAAACACCCCCGGGTACCCCCAATCACCCCAGGGGTAACCCCAAACACCCCCGGGATACCCCAACCACCCCGGGGGTAACCCCAAACACCCCCTGGGGTACCCCATTCACCCCTGGCGTAACCCCAAACACCCCCGAGGATGCTCCAAACTCCCCCTATCAAGCAGTCATATAGTCATGTAGTCATAATACTAACTAAGAGTATAGTCCTTATCTTCCCATTATCTTCCATTTATCTTTCTTGTCTTCCTTATCTTCCTCTTATCTTCCCATTATCTTCCTCCTCCTCCTCTTTCTCCTCCTCCTCCTCTTTCTCCTCTTGCTCCTCCTCTTCCCCCCTTCTTTCTTCTCCTCCTCCTCCTCCTCTTCCCCCTCTTTCTTCTCCTCCTCCTCTTGCTCCTCCTCCTCCTCTTGCTCCTCCTCCTCCTCATTCTCCTCCTCTTGCTCCTCCTCCTCCTCCTCCTCCTCCTCCTCATTCTCCTCCTCCTCTTCCCCCTCTTTCTTCTCCTCCTCCTCTTGCTCTTCCTCCTCCTCCTCTTGCTCCGCCTCCTCCTCCTCCTCCTCCTCATTCTCCTCCTCCTCTTCCTCTTCTTCTCCTCCTCCTCTTGCTCCTCCTCCTCCTCCTCACTTGGACGTTACTTAGACGCCGCCTCTAAATGAATAACTCATGAGTAACTCGTGAGTTGCTCATTTACTCATGAGTAACTCATTTATTCATGAGTAACTCATGAGTTATTCATTTAGAGGCGGCGTCTAAGTAACGTCCAAGTGAGGAGGAGGAGGAGGAGCAAGAGGAGGAGGAGAAGAAAGAGGGGGAAGAGGAGGAGGAGAATGAGGAGGAGGAGGCGGAGCAAGAGGAGGAGGAGGAAGAGCAAGAGGAGGAGGAGAAGAAGGAGGGGGAAGAGGAGGAGGAGAATGAGGAGGAGGAGGAGGAGGAGGAGGAGGAGCAAGAGGAGGAGAATGAGGAGGAGGAGGAGCAAGAGGAGGAGGAGGAGCAAGAGGAGGAGGAGAAGAAAGAGGGGGAAGAGGAGGAGGAGGAGGAGAAGAAAGAAGGGGGAAGAGGAGGAGCAAGAGGAGAAAGAGGAGGAGGAGGAGAAAGAGGAGGAGGAGGAAGATAATGGGAAGATAAGAGGAAGATAAGGAAGACAAGAAAGATAAATGGAAGATAATGGGAAGATAAGGACTATACTCTTAGTTAGTATTATGACTACATGACTATATGACTGCTTGATAGGGGGAGTTTGGAGCATCCTCGGGGGTGTTTGGGGTTACGCCAGGGGTGAATGGGGTACCCCAGGGGGTGTTTGGGGTTACCCCCGGGGTGGTTGGGGTATCCCGGGGGTGTTTGGGGTTACCCCTGGGGTGATTGGGGGTACCCGGGGGTGTTTGGGGGTTACCCCAGGGGTGATTGGGGGTACCCTGGGGGTGTTTGGGGTTACCCCTGGGGTGATTGGGGGTACCCGGGGGTGTTTGGGGGTTACCCCAGGGGTGATTGGGGGTACCCCGGGGGTGTTTGGGGGTTACCCCTGGGGTGATTGGGGTATCCTGGGGTGTTTGGGGGTTACCCCAGGGGTGTTTGGGGGTTACCCCATGGGTGATTGGGGGTACCCGGGGGTGTTTGGAGGTTACCCCTGGGGTGTTTGGGGGTTACCCCTGGGGTGATTGGGGTATCCCGGGGGTGTTTGGGGGTTACCCCAGGGGTGTTTGGGGGTTACCCCTGGGGTGATTGGGGTATCCCGGGGTGTTTGGGGGTTACCCCAGGGGTGATTGGGGGCACCCCGGGGTGTTTGGAGGTTACCCCAGGGGTGTTTGGGGTATCCCAGTGGTGATTGGGGGTATCCCAGGGGGTGTTTAGGGTTACCCCGGGGGAATTTGGGGGCTACCCCATGGGGTGTCCCGGGGGTGTTTGGAGGTTGCCCCAGGGGTGATTGGGGATTACCCCTGCGGTGATTATAAGACTAAGACTATATAGTCCAAAGAGTATATAGTCCTAAGACTAAGACTATAGTCCTAAGACTAAGACTATAGTCCTAAGACTTAGACAAAGACTAAGACTATAGTCCGTAAGACTAAGACTATAGTCCTAAAACTAAGACTATATAGTCCTAAGACTAAGACTATATATTCCTAAGACTAAGACTATAGTCCTAATACTAAGACTATATAGTGCTAAGACTAAGACTATATAGTCCTAAGACTAAGACTATATAGTCCTAAAACTAAGACTATAGTCCTAAGACTAACTTTTTCGCCTAAACTTGCCCATATATTAATACCTCTTCAGGCCCCTTATTATTCCCAAAAACTCATGATCACCCCTAAAATGAATTAAATATTCTACTTATATGCAAATCCGGTTATGTTTTGGTCATTAGTAACTTTAATGAGTTTTCTCTTTTGTCTCCTGCACGTGCACTGAGCATAAATACGCAAATATCAGCCGTAGCAACATTAACAAGATGCTTGACGACGTTAATAAAATAGCCGAGTCAGCCGTTTAACCCTTGACAGTTTATATTCTGGCAAACCCCTCTGAAGAAAATGATTCAATGTCTTTCGAACAGCTTGCCGAACGGTTTCTTGGTTTATATTCTGGCAAACCCCTCTGAAGAAAATGATTCAATGTCTTTCGAACAGTTTGCCGAACGATTTCTTCATTCAAGGCATCGTTTACTTATAAACTAAAGCCAAATAAGCGACAATTCGGCACATATCTCCAAGTAAATGGGTAAAGAGCTGTTTGGCCGTTTAAGTTCTAATTAATATAATATTCATGTTGCTATTAATTCAAGTCGATACTCAGCCGTCCCGCAGCCAAATAATATTTCGTTTATATATCGACACTTAAAAACGTTCTTATGGCTTTTAGAATTGACTCCTCATTCTATCTTCTTACGATTTCTTCACTTACAAACGAAGGGTTTAGCTAGCAATGATTCTAGGATGATTGAATGTTTAGGCTCTAAACCTAATATAATATTCATCATATGCTATTGATTTAAGTCCATACGAGCTCTGCCAATTCAGACACTTCGGCTGCTCAAAACTCTCTATACTCATCGAGACAAGGTTTCAGATAAAAAAATATAAAGTGTCTCTATCAATTTCTCTTTAGTTCCTTGTAAAGAACGTCTATTTTGTTAAAGTTTACTGTACGCATGCTCTGTACGTATACGTGTCCCACAACTGTTGACTATAAGTAGGGTTAAGGGTTTAAATGAAAGTTGGTTTCTATTAGTTATAAAGAGATAAGTCCAGTGCCTTTTACGTAACTTCGGAAATCAGTCGGAGACCAATCGGGAATGACGGGGGGGGGGGGGTTGAGCAACATCTAGGGTTAGGGGGGAAAGTTAGGGTTACTACGTCCCAACGGAGTCTGAGAAATAATGACGTAATGAGATTAGGGTTAGACTATCCTAAAGGAGTCTGAGAATGAATAAGTAATAGGGTGAATATGACGTAGTGAATAACGGGGGGTTGAGTGAGATTAGGGTTAGGGGGTCATATAGGAGCACGAGACATAATGACGTAATGAGATTAGGGTTAGAGGGTCGTATAGGAGCATGAGCCATAATGACGTAATGAGATTAGGGTTTGAACGTCACAAAGGAGAATGAATAAATAATAAGTTGAATATTTAATGAGGCGGCATCCCTTTGTAGTCTCGATGGGGGGGTATTACTACTTGTATGCCTTGCAATTAGCTTGATTTCTGACTGTTCATACTGTAGAATGTCCAGTTCTTTATTAGATGCAATAACATCTCACTAAGGGCTGTTTACATGAGGCGGGCTAAATTCTTTCCTTGGCGCAAAAGGAGATTTTAATCATCGTTAGGATTTGTTTACATCTAAACTAAACCAATTCTTCTTTGCATATTTAGTTTATGCGAGTTTTAAAACTACAGTAAGATCCTAATCAATCGCGTGAGCCTGGTTAACCGGGCTAGCCCCTTACGTGCCACATGGTTAGGCCTTTATAGGCTTTACCTTACATAATTTACATACATTACAATATATATATATATATATATATCTTTATTATACGGCTGGGTTTGATTTCCGGTCCTTACGCAAAACGACGCACGCTGATTGGTTCCCGAGAGGTCGGGATTTTACGATATTGACCTCGGGGTCAATACCCTTTTTTCTCGGCCCTGTAAGTTTTGGCGAGAAGATTCTGAGTTGATTTGAATACAAATAAAAGAGTACTGGGTATCTTTATTCAAATATTCTGAACAATAAAATGTGTTGGAACATTACTGCTGATTTTCTTTAAAGCTGTTTATCGAGAAATACGACAATATAAGCCAAACTGGTGTAAACAAGAAGGCCAAGAAGCGACACGTACAAAAGTTAACAAGTATTAAGGTAAACAGCATGCTCCGAAGGCGAAAACAACGCTCGAAACTTAAAAATAAAATGAACCAATAGCCATATAATAAATTCCTCATTAACTTCGTTTGCTTGGTCTGTACGGGAAAGTATTTGCCCTCGGTTTTATCGCACGAAAACCTCAGGCAAATACTTTCCCGTACAGACCTCGCTTAATAAATCAAATAAACAAGCAATCAAACCACCCACCTAGCATTTTAAAACAGCTACCAACATCAATCAGCAAACGCATTTGTTTTCTCTCATCGGACAACACAACATTTAAGGGATCTGCCCCATTTACCAAAATGCATTAAGACACAGTAATTTCAATCAGGAATTAAATTACACACAACAAAATCCACAACAACCACGCAAAAACCGACATGGCAATATTCATTCGGTTCAATCCCCACCCTACAACAAAAATGTAAGATCAAACATAAGACGCAGCTTTCTGAACCTAATCGACAAACATTTCCCACCAGAAAACAAACTCCATAAATGAACATCGTCAAGTCCACAATCATGAAGAACGCACACATACTTAGAAAAACCGGGGTACAAAATGAAAACACAGCCAGTTGCAACTGCAGGGATAAAAGCAAGTGCCCACTTCATGGACAGTGCCTGACAAATAGCATAGTATACAAAGCAACTGTTTCCACAAGCGACATAACACCAAACACTACATTGGCATGACAAACAATTTCAAAGAGCGATACAGAAATCACACTAAATCTTTCCAAAACACTGCTGAAACAGAACGTAAGTGGTCTAACGTTTCGGGCGAAACAAACACTTTACTCAATAAAAGATCAGAAATCATTTCGACATGCAGGCATGAAAATAAATTTAATGTCAACAATCTAAACAACAATCAAAACAAGGAAAGGAATTTGAGGAATTAACCGCCCACACGCCCACCTTTCAACCAAAACCATTTGAGGAATGCATTCATTGTCTCAGTCATCGTTCTTATCGGAGGTATTGGCCACCTATCCACATTTTACTAACACCCGTCTTTATCCGACTTCTAGAATTAGGGATGCCTTGATTGTTTTTCAGTCGTTTCTTTTCTTTTCCTTCAGTGCGATCTAGCCAACGCAATATGTGCCCCTAATTTGCGTCCTTGGCTAGGCAGTTTGTTTGAAAAACTTGTCTTCTATGGGTTGTGTTCATCATCACCGTTAACGATAACAGAGTACCAGGGCAAGGAAGAAACAGTGCAGTTCGTTGTCGGCGAACCGAACTTCGAGAGTAGGAAAAAACTTGACCCATTTACACCAAAGGACAATTGTTGTTATTTTACCCCCAACATGGAAGGTGCAGACATTATCGCAAATGTCAATAAAGAGAATTATTTTATTCAATGTTCTGTTGCAAAGGAAATCACCGTGAAGAAAGGATTCTGGAAAACTGCCCCAGACGACTGGAAGCCGGTTCTTCTTGTACCAAAAATAGATGCAGTAAAAAAGTCACTTGAAGAGGGAAACAGCGAGCTTGCTTCCGAATACAAAAAAAAGAAATTTGCATTAGCAGACGCCCGTGGTATTTTGCACAAGACGGCCATTGACAAGTTCATGCCAAAAAGAGAAGATATATAATAATCATTGTCTAAGGGTACTGTCAAATTGTAATTTTGACATACCATAATAATGTATAAGGTCTTGAAAGCGAGAAAGTAATAAATGATTTTCTTATAAATATTGTGTTTTATCTTAATATGGCTAATAATTGTAGACTTCGAAAAGCCATGAAAAGAACGATTTTAAATGTCGAAATAATAACTAAAGGCAAAGCGATTTATTACTTTGAATGCGTTGCTACGATTTCTGTTACTAAGTGTGATATTTGAATATTTATCCTCAGTGCACGTGCAGGAGACAAAAGAGAAACTCATTAGGGGTCATTAAGAGGATTAAGCGCTTGGGCAAGTCTAGTCGAGAAGAAACCGCGTCGCGTCCTTCATTCGTCTCAGGCTCCTTAGAGAGTCCCTTAACCCTAACTTTTATCCATCCCCCCAACCCTGATTCTTAAACCAGCCCCCCCCCCCCCCCCCCCCCCGTGTAATAAATACGTCATTCCCGATAGCTCTCTGACTGATTTCCGAAGCTCCAAATGTTTGACAAACGGTGTCTTTCACGTGGGATTTCTGGAGTATACACCTCCTATTTTAAGTCTTTAGGCATGAGAATATCTCGTTTGTATTCTTTCAATAATGGTATCTTAAAAGATTGTAATTTTTAAAATGTGATTTGTTTAAAGAAACGTTTTTTATAATAAAGACTAAATAACGAGATCAAGTTTCAAAAATATATAATTTCATAATTTACCATCGCAGAATTAATGGAGAAAGTCTTTAGCGTTGGGCGTCTCTGCGCGTAGAGGATTATTTGTAATGTTCGCAGATTAACTGCTTAGTCCCCATAGGCAGTACGTTTACTCAATCACAACTTTTCAAAAGTTTGTATAAGCACTAATGTTACATCTAAAACTGCTTTGTCTCTTCGTATAACATATCCCTTGACTGTTCGAATAACCGCTATAAGCCTTGGGAATTCGTACTAGCGTAGTTTCTCTTCTTTTCCTTCTTTTCTCCAACTGCATATTAGCATAAATTGTTAAACAATATGATATTTTATCGTTACGATAAGAGCACCGTTTTTCAAATGTCTGCTTTTCATTCAGACACTGTAGTCTCTTTCTTTTCTTTAGTTTTAAGATTGTATATGCTCGAAGTATATTGTGTTTAAATCTTCGGCCCTGCGGTTTTCTATAAGCTGATGATCCCGTAGGTAAAGTCGAAGGTTTATCGCTCGTCTCCATTCTTCATTTTCTTGTTCGTACTTTTCTTCACTCATCATGAAGAAAATCACCGCAACGACTAAACCTTTAACCAAAACGTATAGGCGTCTATTACGGTTGTATACCATTATATGCTGAGTGCAATGTTGCTAATGTTTGTATAAGTCCATGTACAACACTATTGAACGTCAGAGTTTAGACAAACAAATCCTAATTAATATGCTTATTCACGGCGTCGGTTTTCTCGGCGTATCATTTGCTTACTATTTGCTGTTGGAGTAAGACCGCAGAGATGGAGGGTTTATATGAAAAATTGTTTTCAATGTTCGAAGCTATTTACAATGAAACTTTGTGCTTTGTGGGAAGAATATTCGAAGCTTTGTCGTGAAAAGTGCAATGGTTGTAGGACTAACCATCCTAGTCAGAAACAACATAGTTGCCTAACAGATGATGAGCAACGGAGATGGCGCTACGAAGAGACCAGGACAAACGTCGACGAACGAATCTGGATGGAGTTCAACGAAGCGGGAGAGGCGTTGAAATTACAAAAGAGACTCTCTCAAAAAACGTCAGAGACAATTGTCGAGCCGAAGGAAATTGACGACTCGCCAAATGTTCTTTCTATATCTGTTCTGTTTAGCTGTCCATTAAAGTATCTGTACGAAGTGAAAGACACTGGTGTAAAATTTACGAGTATGATAAAGAATCCTCGGGAGGCTTACGAGGAGTATCTTCTTGAAAAGTCTAGAAACTTAACGACGAAAAGCAATCTAATGCTATATGTGTTCTGAGAACATTATCGAGTTAATCCAAAGTTAAATTATGTTTTAAGTTTAAAAAAATTACTTGGACTATATAGTGTGTAAGAAAGATGTGTAATTTACGGACTCCCCATGCTGCTCTCTTAGATAATTATTGAAGTTTGTTGCCATTTCCTCTTGTCTCGTTATAATGCTTTTCAAAGTTTTCTCCATATTTAGTTCTGTGCTGTCTGCGATAGTTTCTTTACTCTGTAAAGGAACACATATTCCAATTTTACTCCAGTTTAGCCATTTAGCGCGTTCTTTGATATCCATGTGATGTACTTGATCAAGATGATTTGCTAGCCTTGCAAGATTAGTGCTTCCGCAACCGATGACAGGACAGTTTCTACGTGTGCGACTCATGTTTAGTTGTGTACTCGAGCAATGACAGAAAGCATTTGACATTTTTTGGCGTGTTAGGTGCTTTCATTAGGCCCTTTTAGGCCCTGCTTGGCCTTTTCTGACCCGTTTAGGCCTTTTGGCCCGTTCAAAGATACCCCCTCACCCTGGGGGCACTCCCAAAGATACTGCCAATACCCCTGGGGTGCCTCAAAAGATATCCCCATCACCCCTGTACCAAAGGAATATCAGAGAGACATTATTTGTTAGAAAAGCTCTTTCCGCAAATATTACAAGCGCTAGGCATGTTCACACAACTCTCAAATTACTTGTGAAAATGTCGGGGAGAAAAGTAAGATATCCTTGAGTTTCTTCTCTAATGCATGTGGGATCAGAACGAACCAAATTCACGATTAGATTGAATCACACGCTCAATTTCAGCTAGCACACGTTCAGTGGTGAGGCAGTGGTGAGGCGTTGATGAGGCATAAACGGCAGCGAAATAGGGTATTCAAGCTGAGGCGATTGCAATACAAAACGAACTTGATCGTGCTCAGGGATCTCGAGTGACCGTATCTAACACGTTTTGAAATATCTCGTGGAGACGGTCATAGAACTGGGAAAGCTCCAAATGGGCAAACGTGTCCGTAAATTGAATAGTATAGTCGACACCCGTTATGCTGAGCTTGTTCACTCTCACTTGCTTCACATCGGTCACGGTAAAAAAGGTATCGCTAATGCGTCAATCAATTTATACTGTTAACATCCCCCCCGGGCATACCCCCGGGCATTTGAACTTTTCGATATTTTGCGCCAAAAAAGCTGTTCAAATGCCCCACATAGAAGGCAAATTGATGGTCAAATGCCCCAACCCTCGGGTCATTCTTAAGGCGGTTTTCCACTGGGCGAAAAATGTCGCGCGAAGCGACATTTTCTTTTGTCTCGCAAGCTCTCGAGTGGAACTAATTAGCCAAGACAAAAGAAAAATGTCGAGTCGGTCGACAAAATAATGTCGCCTAGTGGAAAACCGCCTTTACTGTAATTGTGTCAGTTCGAGTTTCAGGGGCGGATCTAGCGTTAGTCAAATAAGTCAGACGACTAAGGTAAAAAAAATAGCGATTGCAAAAAAAAGTCCGGTTAAAAACGACGTAATAGCAGGGAGAACAATCGCGGAAAATCTAATTCGTCACCAGGACCACTTGCGGGAAGGCGCGCGGACATTTTATGCCTCCTGGTGGCACTGATTAGGTTTGCCGAATTTGGCAGCCATTTTGACTTATTTACCCCGTTTTAGCCACTCTGATTGGTCAAAACAAGGTAAATTCTGACCATTGATTGGTTTGCCGTATCTGGCAGCCATTTTGACTTATTTGACCCGATTTAGCCATTCTCATTGGTTGAACACGGCTTGCTCCAAATCTTGCCTGATTTACCTCAAGTTGAGCAATCTGATTGGCTATGCAGAACCTTGACTAACTTCCCAGCCACCAAGTGTGCGATCTGTTTACCTTGATCATGGCTTCTACAAGCATATTTGATCGCGCGCGATCAGCTTTAAAAAGCAACAACAAGGTGTTATTACGACAAATATATGCATCGATTTCATCTGAAAGGCGTCATGGTTTGTCGAGTTCTCGGTAACTAAAGAAGAATATTTTCTCAAGGCTGCTTTACCTAATATAAATACCTCAACACGTGAAGCCGTGAAGGGCATTCTATCGCTCAAAAAGTCCAAGGCAAGTTTAATTTAAAATGTTTTCATATATTCATCATGATTGGCGTTTATGTAGCTGTCCGAGGCAATAGTGCTGTATTGCTTTCAATTCTTGAGGTCATAACTGCATGATCTCGGAGCGCGAAAATGTTTATGAATTTATCAGCCTATAAAGGTTTATCGAAATTACAAGCTGACAGCTATTTTGTTGCGCTTTCGAAAGGAAGCTTGAGATACGTGCCCGTGTTTATGGTCGTTCTACGATATAAAAGATTGCTAGAATTGTTAAATTTATTCAGGGTTTTGGTTTCAATCTCAAAATACGTCTGGCTGCGGGCATGCAAGTTAGGGTTTTCCCTGTATTTGTGTAAAATCTGTGTGCTCATTTGAACTCGGTAAACAGTCGTAATTTATAAGTTTTAGAGTATATAATGAGCACCACACTGGTGTTAAAGTAGCGTGATAGCAGATATAAGGGAGTAAATCGTCGACGGAGATATTTGATTTTATACTAACAAAGCGCAAATGAATATTAGCTCATTAGCCTGTGGCTATGTTGCGTATCAAATGACGCGAACCAAGGCTGTTTGTTAGACATGCAGTATAAAATTACATAAAGAATTATAGATAGGTTTCAGAAACAAGAATGATGCCTATACGTAACGTAGCAATGTGCATCATACTTTGGGACACAAGGTGCCCTTAAAAACATGTTTTAAGACTTTTAAAATTGTGCTCAAAATTGCTGTCAGAGTGCGGGAAACGCCGTTTACAGAGACCCAAATTTTAAAGATTTTCCAGGGGGGGCGCATGCCCTAAAAATGTGGACTTCAACAAATTTGACTAAGGTTTAAAAATTCCTAGATCCGCCCCTGAGTTTGGAAAAACAGAGACGTTTTTAAAAAACAGCCACTCAAAGAAGCACGGCCTGCTTGATATGAGTATGAAAAATGAAGGTACTCACGCTCAAAACTGTCAATCAGCTTCTGCATTCCATTTGTCAGACGTAGCTGTTGTTTTGGCCTTTAAAATCTTTTAAAGCGTACTCCATTGCGCGATTAAGAAGTTTAGGCACGCGTGCGATCAAGAAAATTTAGTCCCGGACCTCCCGCGGTCTGGTGTCAAATGCCCCACGTCTCGCGGCTCGGTGTCAAATGCCCTACCCCTACAGCGGTTTAACTCTTTCTTGTCCGAATTGGTCTTTAGTATTTTATTCCGGCTAACGCCAGACGATTTTATTCACCTCTGGGGAAGCCCCCGGACAGGAATGAGTTAAGACCCGGTTCACACGAGTCCGGAGCGAGTTGAAAACGGCGCTAAAAAGTCACAAAACGCCGTTGCGTTCACACGGCACCGGATCGAAATTGTGTGAAAACGGCTCACATGCAAGATGTGGACATTTTTCGCGGTTCCCCAAGAACCACTTTTGGCCCCGATATCTTTTAAAATTGAGCACTGAATTAAGAAGATTGTGTTATCGATAACACGATAAAACTCATAATAACAGTGGAGTAGAAGTAGACATTAGTCACGTTGGGAACGGTTATTATTTTACAAGAAAGATAATTTTTCCATGTACTCTATAAAAGATATGTATACATGTATATTTAGTCATTTAGATGTCTTTGATGGTCTTAGACGACTGTCCATTTGCTTTCCTAATACAAACTTCATTTATTTTTGCGTGATCCATATATAATTACAGTATACATTATATTCTGGCCAGCAATTACGTGCTTTTTTACATTTTCATGAAATTTGCAAAATTTTACTGTTATGTGAAATTTTTTACTGTTACTGTTAAATTACTAAAAAATGTAATTTTTTAGTGCACTTCTATCCTCATATAATTATAAACTCATAAATAGTGGCATGAGTCGCTAAAAGTTTCGGTAGGAAACTATTCACGATATTAGTGTAGAATATATACATTTTAAGACCAAACCGGGAGCAGTTGCGAAAAATGCAACTACACAGGCCCTCCGGCAGGAATTGAACCCACGACCTTGCGATTCTAGTGCAATGCTCTGACCACTGAGCCACGGAGGCCGTTGCCGAGAGCTCGATCGCGAGTTCTGTATATATAATAAGGTGGTAATGCCAGGAGAGAATTGGGTATATTATAAATGATATTGGGCATTTCACTCGATTACACAGCATGTTCTAAGGATTTAGGGTGAAGGAAAATTCGAGTGTAGAATATATACATTTTAAGACCAAACCGGGAGCAGTTGCGAAAAATGCAACTACACAGGCCCTCCGGCAGGAATTGAACCCACGACCTTGCGATTCTAGTGCAATGCTCTGACCACTGAGCCACGGAGGCCGTTGCCGAGAGCTCGATCGCGAGTTCTGTATATATAATAAGGTGGTAATGCCAGGAGAGAATTGGGTATATTATAAATGATATTGGGCATTTCACTCGATTACACAGCATGTTCTAAGGATTTAGGGTGAAGGAAAATTCGAGTGTAGAATATATACATTTTAAGACCAAACCGGGAGCAGTTGCGAAAAATGCAACTACACAGGCCCTCCGGCAGGAATTGAACCCACGACCTTGCGATTCTAGTGCAATGCTCTGACCACTGAGCCACGGAGGCCGTTGCCGAGAGCTCGATCGCGAGTTCTGTATATATAATAAGGTGGTAATGCCAGGAGAGAATTGGGTATATTATAAATGATATTGGGCATTTCACTCGATTACACAGCATGTTCTAAGGATTTAGGGTGAAGGAAAATTCGAGTGTAGAATATATACATTTTAAGACCAAACCGGGAGCAGTTGCGAAAAATGCAACTACACAGGCCCTCCGGCAGGAATTGAACCCACGACCTTGCGATTCTAGTGCAATGCTCTGACCACTGAGCCACGGAGGCCGTTGCCGAGAGCTCGATCGCGAGTTCTGTATATATAATAAGGTGGTAATGCCAGGAGAGAATTGGGTATATTATAAATGATATTGGGCATTTCACTCGATTACACAGCATGTTCTAAGGATTTAGGGTGAAGGAAAATTCGAGTGTAGAATATATACATTTTAAGACCAAACCGGGAGCAGTTGCGAAAAATGCAACTACACAGGCCCTCCGGCAGGAATTGAACCCACGACCTTGCGATTCTAGTGCAATGCTCTGACCACTGAGCCACGGAGGCCGTTGCCGAGAGCTCGATCGCGAGTTCTGTATATATAATAAGGTGGTAATGCCAGGAGAGAATTGGGTATATTATAAATGATATTGGGCATTTCACTCGATTACACAGCATGTTCTAAGGATTTAGGGTGAAGGAAAATTCGAGTGTAGAATATATACATTTTAAGACCAAACCGGGAGCAGTTGCGAAAAATGCAACTACACAGGCCCTCCGGCAGGAATTGAACCCACGACCTTGCGATTCTAGTGCAATGCTCTGACCACTGAGCCACGGAGGCCGTTGCCGAGAGCTCGATCGCGAGTTCTGTATATATAATAAGGTGGTAATGCCAGGAGAGAATTGGGTATATTATAAATGATATTGGGCATTTCACTCGATTACACAGCATGTTCTAAGGATTTAGGGTGAAGGAAAATTCGAGTGTAGAATATATACATTTTAAGACCAAACCGGGAGCAGTTGCGAAAAATGCAACTACACAGGCCCTCCGGCAGGAATTGAACCCACGACCTTGCGATTCTAGTGCAATGCTCTGACCACTGAGCCACGGAGGCCGTTGCCGAGAGCTCGATCGCGAGTTCTGTATATATAATAAGGTGGTAATGCCAGGAGAGAATTGGGTATATTATAAATGATATTGGGCATTTCACTCGATTACACAGCATGTTCTAAGGATTTAGGGTGAAGGAAAATTCGAGTGTAGAATATATACATTTTAAGACCAAACCGGGAGCAGTTGCGAAAAATGCAACTACACAGGCCCTCCGGCAGGAATTGAACCCACGACCTTGCGATTCTAGTGCAATGCTCTGACCACTGAGCCACGGAGGCCGTTGCCGAGAGCTCGATCGCGAGTTCTGTATATATAATAAGGTGGTAATGCCAGGAGAGAATTGGGTATATTATAAATGATATTGGGCATTTCACTCGATTACACAGCATGTTCTAAGGATTTAGGGTGAAGGAAAATTCGAGTGTAGAATATATACATTTTAAGACCAAACCGGGAGCAGTTGCGAAAAATGCAACTACACAGGCCCTCCGGCAGGAATTGAACCCACGACCTTGCGATTCTAGTGCAATGCTCTGACCACTGAGCCACGGAGGCCGTTGCCGAGAGCTTGATCGCGAGTTCTGTATATATAATAAGGTGGTAATGCCAGGAGAGAATTGGGTATATTATAAATGATATTGGGCATTTCACTCGATTACACAGCATGTTCTAAGGATTTAGGGTGAAGGAAAATTCGAGTGTAGAATATATACATTTTAAGACCAAACCGGGAGCAGTTGCGAAAAATGCAACTACACAGGCCCTCCGGCAGGAATTGAACCCACGACCTTGCGATTCTAGTGCAATGCTCTGACCACTGAGCCACGGAGGCCGTTGCCGAGAGCTCGATCGCGAGTTCTGTATATATAATAAGGTGGTAATGCCAGGAGAGAATTGGGTATATTATAAATGATATTGGGCATTTCACTCGATTACACAGCATGTTCTAAGGATTTAGGGTGAAGGAAAATTCGAGTGTAGAATATATACATTTTAAGACCAAACCGGGAGCAGTTGCGAAAAATGCAACTACACAGGCCCTCCGGCAGGAATTGAACCCACGACCTTGCGATTCTAGTGCAATGCTCTGACCACTGAGCCACGGAGGCCGTTGCCGAGAGCTCGATCGCGAGTTCTGTATATATAATAAGGTGGTAATGCCAGGAGAGAATTGGGTATATTATAAATGATATTGGGCATTTCACTCGATTACACAGCATGTTCTAAGGATTTAGGGTGAAGGAAAATTCGAGTGTAGAATATATACATTTTAAGACCAAACCGGGAGCAGTTGCGAAAAATGCAACTACACAGGCCCTCCGGCAGGAATTGAACCCACGACCTTGCGATTCTAGTGCAATGCTCTGACCACTGAGCCACGGAGGCCGTTGCCGAGAGCTCGATCGCGAGTTCTGTATATATAATAAGGTGGTAATGCCAGGAGAGAATTGGGTATATTATAAATGATATTGGGCATTTCACTCGATTACACAGCATGTTCTAAGGATTTAGGGTGAAGGAAAATTCGAGTGTAGAATATATACATTTTAAGACCAAACCGGGAGCAGTTGCGAAAAATGCAACTACACAGGCCCTCCGGCAGGAATTGAACCCACGACCTTGCGATTCTAGTGCAATGCTCTGACCACTGAGCCACGGAGGCCGTTGCCGAGAGCTTGATCGCGAGTTCTGTATATATAATAAGGTGGTAATGCCAGGAGAGAATTGGGTATATTATAAATGATATTGGGCATTTCACTCGATTACACAGCATGTTCTAAGGATTTAGGGTGAAGGAAAATTCGAGTGTAGAATATATACATTTTAAGACCAAACCGGAGCAGTTGCGAAAAATGCAACTACACAGGCCCTCCGGCAGGAATTGAACCCACGACCTTGCGATTCTAGTGCAATGCTCTGACCACTGAGCCACGGAGGCCGTTGCCGAGAGCTTGATCGCGAGTTCTGTATATATAATAAGGTGGTAATGCCAGGAGAGAATTGGGTATATTATAAATGATATTGGGCATTTCACTCGATTACACAGCATGTTCTAAGGATTTAGGGTGAAGGAAAATTCGAGTGTAGAATATATACATTTTAAGACCAAACCGGGAGCAGTTGCGAAAAATGCAACTACACAGGCCCTCCGGCAGGAATTGAACCCACGACCTTGCGATTCTAGTGCAATGCTCTGACCACTGAGCCACGGAGGCCGTTGCCGAGAGCTTGATCGCGAGTTCTGTATATATAATAAGGTGGTAATGCCAGGAGAGAATTGGGTATATTATAAATGATATTGGGCATTTCACTCGATTACACAGCATGTTCTAAGGATTTAGGGTGAAGGAAAATTCGAGTGTAGAATATATACATTTTAAGACCAAACCGGGAGCAGTTGCGAAAAATGCAACTACACAGGCCCTCCGGCAGGAATTGAACCCACGACCTTGCGATTCTAGTGCAATGCTCTGACCACTGAGCCACGGAGGCCGTTGCCGAGAGCTCGATCGCGAGTTCTGTATATATAATAAGGTGGTAATGCCAGGAGAGAATTGGGTATATTATAAATGATATTGGGCATTTCACTCGATTACACAGCATGTTCTAAGGATTTAGGTGAAGGAAAATTCGAGTGTAGAATATATACATTTTAAGACCAAACCGGGAGCAGTTGCGAAAAATGCAACTACACAGGCCCTCCGGCAGGAATTGAACCCACGACCTTGCGATTCTAGTGCAATGCTCTGACCACTGAGCCACGGAGGCCGTTGCCGAGAGCTCGATCGCGAGTTCTGTATATATAATAAGGTGGTAATGCCAGGAGAGAATTGGGTATATTATAAATGATATTGGGCATTTCACTCGATTACACAGCATGTTCTAAGGATTTAGGGTGAAGGAAAATTCGAGTGTAGAATATATACATTTTAAGACCAAACCGGGAGCAGTTGCGAAAAATGCAACTACACAGGCCCTCCGGCAGGAATTGAACCCACGACCTTGCGATTCTAGTGCAATGCTCTGACCACTGAGCCACGGAGGCCGTTGCCGAGAGCTTGATCGCGAGTTCTGTATATATAATAAGGTGGTAATGCCAGGAGAGAATTGGGTATATTATAAATGATATTGGGCATTTCACTCGATTACACAGCATGTTCTAAGGATTTAGGGTGAAGGAAAATTCGAGTGTAGAATATATACATTTTAAGACCAAACCGGGAGCAGTTGCGAAAAATGCAACTACACAGGCCCTCCGGCAGGAATTGAACCCACGACCTTGCGATTCTAGTGCAATGCTCTGACCACTGAGCCACGGAGGCCGTTGCCGAGAGCTTGATCGCGAGTTCTGTATATATAATAAGGTGGTAATGCCAGGAGAGAATTGGGTATATTATAAATGATATTGGGCATTTCACTCGATTACACAGCATGTTCTAAGGATTTAGGGTGAAGGAAAATTCGAGTGTAGAATATATACATTTTAAGACCAAACCGGGAGCAGTTGCGAAAAATGCAACTACACAGGCCCTCCGGCAGGAATTGAACCCACGACCTTGCGATTCTAGTGCAATGCTCTGACCACTGAGCCACGGAGGCCGTTGCCGAGAGCTTGATCGCGAGTTCTGTATATATAATAAGGTGGTAATGCCAGGAGAGAATTGGGTATATTATAAATGATATTGGGCATTTCACTCGATTACACAGCATGTTCTAAGGATTTAGGGTGAAGGAAAATTCGAGTGTAGAATATATACATTTTAAGACCAAACCGGGAGCAGTTGCGAAAAATGCAACTACACAGGCCCTCCGGCAGGAATTGAACCCACGACCTTGCGATTCTAGTGCAATGCTCTGACCACTGAGCCACGGAGGCTGTTGCCGAGAGCTCGATCGCGAGTTCTGTATATATAATAAGGTGGTAATGCCAGGAGAGAATTGGGTATATTATAAATGATATTGGGCATTTCACTCGATTACACAGCATGTTCTAAGGATTTAGGGTGAAGGAAAATTCGAGTGTAGAATATATACATTTTAAGACCAAACCGGGAGCAGTTGTGAAAAATGCAACTACACAGGCCCTCCGGCAGGAATTGAACCCACGACCTTGCGATTCTAGTGCAATGCTCTGACCACTGAGCCACGGAGGCCGTTGCCGAGAGCTCGATCGCGAGTTCTGTATATATAATAAGGTGGTAATGCCAGGAGAGAATTGGGTATATTATAAATGATATTGGGCATTTCACTCGATTACACAGCATGTTCTAAGGATTTAGGGTGAAGGAAAATTCGAGTGTAGAATATATACATTTTAAGACCAAACCGGGAGCAGTTGCGAAAAATGCAACGCAAAAACGCAAGGTCGTGGGTTCAATTCCTGCCGGAGGGCCTGTGTAGTTGCATTTTTCGCAACTGCTCCCGGTTTGGTCTTAAAATGTATATATTCTACACTCGAATTTTCCTTCACCCTAAATCCTTAGAACATGCTGTGTAATCGAGTGAAATGCCCAATATCATTTATAATATACCCAATTCTCTCCTGGCATTACCACCTTATTATATATACAGAACTCGCGATCGAGCTCTCGGCAACGGCCTCCGTGGCTCAGTGGTCAGAGCATTGCACTAGAATCGCAAGGTCGTGGGTTCAATTCCTGCCGGAGGGCCTGTGTAGTTGCATTTTTCGCAACTGCTCCCGGTTTGGTCTTAAAATGTATATATTCTACACTCGAATTTTCCTTCACCCTAAATCCTTAGAACATGCTGTGTAATCGAGTGAAATGCCCAATATCATTTATAATATACCCAATTCTCTCCTGGCATTACCACCTTATTATATATACAGAACTCGCGATCGAGCTCTCGGCAACGGCCTCCGTGGCTCAGTGGTCAGAGCATTGCACTAGAATCGCAAGGTCGTGGGTTCACTTCCTGCCGGAGGGCCTGTGTAGTTGCATTTTTCGCAACTGCTCCCGGTTTGGTCTTAAAATGTATATATTCTACACTCGAATTTTCCTTCACCCTAAATCCTTAGAACATGCTGTGTAATCGAGTGAAATGCCCAATATCATTTATAATATACCCAATTCTCTCCTGGCATTACCACCTTATTATATATACAGAACTCGCGATCGAGCTCTCGGCAACGGCCTCCGTGGCTCAGTGGTCAGAGCATTGCACTAGAATCGCAAGGTCGTGGGTTCAATTCCTGCCGGAGGGCCTGTGTAGTTGCATTTTTCGCAACTGCTCCCGGTTTGGTCTTAAAATGTATATATTCTACACTCGAATTTTCCTTCACCCTAAATCCTTAGAACATGCTGTGTAATCGAGTGAAATGCCCAATATCATTTATAATATACCCAATTCTCTCCTGGCATTACCACCTTATTATATATACAGAACTCGCGATCGAGCTCTCGGCAACGGCCTCCGTGGCTCAGTGGTCAGAGCATTGCACTAGAATCGCAAGGTCGTGGGTTCAATTCCTGCCGGAGGGCCTGTGTAGTTGCATTTTTCGCAACTGCTCCCGGTTTGGTCTTAAAATGTATATATTCTACACTCGAATTTTCCTTCACCCTAAATCCTTAGAACATGCTGTGTAATCGAGTGAAATGCCCAATATCATTTATAATATACCCAATTCTCTCCTGGCATTACCACCTTATTATATATACAGAACTCGCGATCGAGCTCTCGGCAACGGCCTCCGTGGCTCAGTGGTCAGAGCATTGCACTAGAATCGCAAGGTCGTGGGTTCAATTCCTGCCGGAGGGCCTGTGTAGTTGCATTTTTCGCAACTGCTCCCGGTTTGGTCTTAAAATGTATATATTCTACACTCGAATTTTCCTTCACCCTAAATCCTTAGAACATGCTGTGTAATCGAGTGAAATGCCCAATATCATTTATAATATACCCAATTCTCTCCTGGCATTACCACCTTATTATATATACAGAACTCGCGATCGAGCTCTCGGCAACGGCCTCCGTGGCTCAGTGGTCAGAGCATTGCACTAGAATCGCAAGGTCGTGGGTTCAATTCCTGCCGGAGGGCCTGTGTAGTTGCATTTTTCGCAACTGCTCCCGGTTTGGTCTTAAAATGTATATATTCTACACTCGAATTTTCCTTCACCCTAAATCCTTAGAACATGCTGTGTAATCGAGTGAAATGCCCAATATCATTTATAATATACCCAATTCTCTCCTGGCATTACCACCTTATTATATATACAGAACTCGCGATCGAGCTCTCGGCAACGGCCTCCGTGGCTCAGTGGTCAGAGCATTGCACTAGAATCGCAAGGTCGTGGGTTCACCCTGCCGGAGGGCCTGTGTAGTTGCATTTTTCGCAACTGCTCCCGGTTTGGTCTTAAAATGTATATATTCTACACTCGAATTTTCCTTCACCCTAAATCCTTAGAACATGCTGTGTAATCGAGTGAAATGCCCAATATCATTTATAATATACCCAATTCTCTCCTGGCATTACCACCTTATTATATATACAGAACTCGCGATCGAGCTCTCGGCAACGGCCTCCGTGGCTCAGTGGTCAGAGCATTGCACTAGAATCGCAAGGTCGTGGGTTCAATTCCTGCCGGAGGGCCTGTGTAGTTGCATTTTTCGCAACTGCTCCCGGTTTGGTCTTAAAATGTATATATTCTACACTCGAATTTTCCTTCACCCTAAATCCTTAGAACATGCTGTGTAATCGAGTGAAATGCCCAATATCATTTATAATATACCCAATTCTCTCCTGGCATTACCACCTTATTATATATACAGAACTCGCGATCGAGCTCTCGGCAACGGCCTCCGTGGCTCAGTGGTCAGAGCATTGCACTAGAATCGCAAGGTCGTGGGTTCAATTCCTGCCGGAGGGCCTGTGTAGTTGCATTTTTCGCAACTGCTCCCGGTTTGGTCTTAAAATGTATATATTCTACACTCGAATTTTCCTTCACCCTAAATCCTTAGAACATGCTGTGTAATCGAGTGAAATGCCCAATATCATTTATAATATACCCAATTCTCTCCTGGCATTACCACCTTATTATATATACAGAACTCGCGATCGAGCTCTCGGCAACGGCCTCCGTGGCTCAGTGGTCAGAGCATTGCACTAGAATCGCAAGGTCGTGGGTTCAATTCCTGCCGGAGGGCCTGTGTAGTTGCATTTTTCGCAACTGCTCCCGGTTTGGTCTTAAAATGTATATATTCTACACTCGAATTTTCCTTCACCCTAAATCCTTAGAACATGCTGTGTAATCGAGTGAAATGCCCAATATCATTTATAATATACCCAATTCTCTCCTGGCATTACCACCTTATTATATATACAGAACTCGCGATCGAGCTCTCGGCAACGGCCTCCGTGGCTCAGTGGTCAGAGCATTGCACTAGAATCGCAAGGTCGTGGGTTCAATTCCTGCCGGAGGGCCTGTGTAGTTGCATTTTTCGCAACTGCTCCCGGTTTGGTCTTAAAATGTATATATTCTACACTCGAATTTTCCTTCACCCTAAATCCTTAGAACATGCTGTGTAATCGAGTGAAATGCCCAATATCATTTATAATATACCCAATTCTCTCCTGGCATTACCACCTTATTATATATACAGAACTCGCGATCGAGCTCTCGGCAACGGCCTCCGTGGCTCAGTGGTCAGAGCATTGCACTAGAATCGCAAGGTCGTGGGTTCACCCTGCCGGAGGGCCTGTGTAGTTGCATTTTTCGCAACTGCTCCCGGTTTGGTCTTAAAATGTATATATTCTACACTCGAATTTTCCTTCACCCTAAATCCTTAGAACATGCTGTGTAATCGAGTGAAATGCCCAATATCATTTATAATATACCCAATTCTCTCCTGGCATTACCACCTTATTATATATACAGAACTCGCGATCGAGCTCTCGGCAACGGCCTCCGTGGCTCAGTGGTCAGAGCATTGCACTAGAATCGCAAGGTCGTGGGTTCAATTCCTGCCGGAGGGCCTGTGTAGTTGCATTTTTCGCAACTGCTCCCGGTTTGGTCTTAAAATGTATATATTCTACACTCGAATTTTCCTTCACCCTAAATCCTTAGAACATGCTGTGTAATCGAGTGAAATGCCCAATATCATTTATAATATACCCAATTCTCTCCTGGCATTACCACCTTATTATATATACAGAACTCGCGATCGAGCTCTCGGCAACGGCCTCCGTGGCTCAGTGGTCAGAGCATTGCACTAGAATCGCAAGGTCGTGGGTTCAATTCCTGCCGGAGGGCCTGTGTAGTTGCATTTTTCGCAACTGCTCCCGGTTTGGTCTTAAAATGTATATATTCTACACTCGAATTTTCCTTCACCCTAAATCCTTAGAACATGCTGTGTAATCGAGTGAAATGCCCAATATCATTTATAATATACCCAATTCTCTCCTGGCATTACCACCTTATTATATATACAGAACTCGCGATCGAGCTCTCGGCAACGGCCTCCGTGGCTCAGTGGTCAGAGCATTGCACTAGAATCGCAAGGTCGTGGGTTCAATTCCTGCCGGAGGGCCTGTGTAGTTGCATTTTTCGCAACTGCTCCCGGTTTGGTCTTAAAATGTATATATTCTACACTCGAATTTTCCTTCACCCTAAATCCTTAGAACATGCTGTGTAATCGAGTGAAATGCCCAATATCATTTATAATATACCCAATTCTCTCCTGGCATTACCACCTTATTATATATACAGAACTCGCGATCGAGCTCTCGGCAACGGCCTCCGTGGCTCAGTGGTCAGAGCATTGCACTAGAATCGCAAGGTCGTGGGTTCAATTCCTGCCGGAGGGCCTGTGTAGTTGCATTTTTCGCAACTGCTCCCGGTTTGGTCTTAAAATGTATATATTCTACACTCGAATTTTCCTTCACCCTAAATCCTTAGAACATGCTGTGTAATCGAGTGAAATGCCCAATATCATTTATAATATTCACGATATTAGTTAGCATTGACTATTAGCTATACTATAGCCTATACATTTAGCAAAAGTTTGAGTTTTCTATTGTTGCTACCGAGCGTAGCGAGGCAACCAGTCCTTTCTCGGACGTATTTATCTTTCCAGGCAGAATCTCGATTTTGTGAGTATTTTTTCAAGATGTTGGCGAGTTTGTACACCACTTGAGCGATGAGATCCAGAAAAAACAAGAAGAACCGGAAAAAACGAGATAAAAAAGGCTAATGTCTGCGCAGTCAGCGTACTCATTTCATGCCAAGTTCGAACAATATCAAGCCGCATATCCTCAACTGATTCACTGGCCTGAGGGAAACAGTGTTCCTTATGAATGCAGGAACGAATGTTTCAAAATATTGAATGGACTTTGAACTTTCAGTAGTTGCGCACAACCACACTATCGATTTGTACAGCGTGACCAGCAGGAAAACAAAATGAGACTTTGACACCAACCTCGTCCCCAGGGCATTTTGCCTGACAACCAGAATTTTGGGGTGTTTTGGCAAGAAAATTTATGCGGTCTTTGTGTTTCGTTTTTGTATACGTATACATGAATAATAAATAAGAAATATTTAACGCTCTGCCGAGTCACTCTTGTGAACCTTTATCATAAATGCAACTGGCTAGCATTATTCATCATGATACCCCCCACGATTATCCAGGATACATTTAAATGTCGGGAAGAAACATATATCTAATGTTCTTCTTGACTTTAACCAAAGCTATCGTTACAATTCTTTGGATGAACTTCGCAGAGTGGATTTATTGCAATTCATATTTTGATGAATAAATTACACTGTATCTGAATTAATCAAGTTTTTAAACCGGCCAATCCGATTATAGAATCGACCAGCCGATGCCAGGGCCATTTTCGCCGACCTCCCAACGTGGAGGCAAAATGCCCTGGGGACGAGGTTGACTTTGACACTTGATTTTTAACAACACTTATTTGCTGGTCATTGTTTAGAGTAATATAACATTTCATACGTTTCAAGTGTGCCATAAAAAAATATTGGGAGCTTGTTTTTTGGAATCATTTTTCCAGGTGTCACCTCATCAATCTGAAACAAGAAAAAGACTGAATGAGTCATTGCCACCCAAGATGTCTGAGCATTCTCTCTTTGATGAGTATCATCCGATTTAGTGAATTTACTTACGATATTTCCGACAACAATATTTGGTAATATTACACTCGTGAGTCATCCGATCAAAATCACTCGTGTATTAAAACTGGCCATGACACGATGACTCAGCATTTCAAAATCAAGTTGTCGGAGATATCGTCAGCGAGTTTTATACCAAATCATATACGTTTTACTGAAAGCAAGTTGAGAAAGGAAATTCACCAAATCACATACGTTCACGTAAATCACAATAAAAAAGCCAACAAACAAGCAACTTACTCTGGCTGGCCAGTGAGGATATCCTTTCATTTTAGCCCAAACCAGGTCTCCTGGAAGAAAAGACATTTCCAGAGAAATGAGAGAATGTTCTTTCCACAGAGTTGTTCCTGTCTGAACTGCAAAAGTAGTTATCGACGTTTCGAGCTAAGGTCCTTTGTCATGGAAAATGTTCTACTAAAATGTTCTCCATGGGCCTTTGCTCGAAATGTTGAGAACTGCTTTTGTATCTTATAGGCTTGCAGTTATTAAAATGTTATTGTCTATGTTATTGTCCAGGTTTATGCAAGAATAATTAACTCTGTGAGTAACACTTTGTACCAACAGAATATTTAATGAGGCAGCACCTCTTTGAATGGTAATGGGGAGAGGAGCTTATCTACAGTGTGTATAAAAAAAAAGGCTAGTCTTTGAAATTTAAATAAGATATAACCTATTGTAGTAATTTGACAGTTCTATACTTCTATTCATTGAGGATCATTATAGAAAATTGCGTGTAGTCTGTGCATCATCGAGAGGTGGACTCGTGAAATTGAGAAAGAAAAAAAACTCGGCTTAAACCATAGATAATGGAAGGGGAACTGGATAGGAAACTTCAAACGAGGTTAAAGAACCGGAAACGTTGTTTGCACAACTTGCTATGGTAATTACACACTTGTAAGCAGCTAATGCACCTATTGCTGAAATTGGACAAAAGTGTAATATCACTTAAGTTCAGCAGTGTCTGATTTTAGCCATGTGGGACCACCCGTTAGGTGCATTGCCCGCTTATAAGCGTAGAATTACCATAGCAAGTTGTGCAAACATCGTTTCCGGTTTCGTAAGTTTCCTATCCAGTTCCCCTTCCATTATCTATGCTTAAACCATGGCGATTTTCACGCGGTATTTATAAAAATCCAGAAGAAAAGGTTACCATAGAAGTAATGAAACAGGTACATCTGCTATGAATTTAACAAGACTAGTGTTCTGGGCGGTTTTGATTAAATTAAAAACCGTTAAACCACCGGACTCTAAACCGGTTAAACCACGGGCTGTAGGACAAACGCGATTTGAGGGTTTAAAAGTGTCCAAGAACTTCTTGAATGCGTATTAGTATTGCTTATCTATAATACAAATTATACGGTACCTTTACTAAAGCTTCTTTAAAGTCTTCGAAATTCTCTCAATAAAAATATAAGCTAGAACGAAGCTGCCATATTTACTCGACCCTCATTCGCACTATCACACGGCCTTACGTCACACGGGTACGAAATAAGAAAATTGAGGGTAGGATCTTCGCATCATTCCATCCTCACTAGATCGAGGAAACGACACTTCCATATATGGTATAAACGTGTCCCAAACTTCCTTATATGGAAACAACCTGTCCCCGTTGTCCAGAGACGGTTTTTCTCTGACGTCAGAAGCTTCGTGGTACATGGTCCGATTATCTCATTGGATTAGCAGGGTACCACGCCCACTTTGATCCTACCCTCTCAATTTTCTTATTTCAACTGGGCGATGACGTATCGTGTGACGTACGGCCGTGTGATAGTGTGAAAGATTGGGTCGAGTAAATATGTTTTAAAGCAGATTGAGAGAATTTCGAAGACTTTAACCCTTTGAGCCCCAGTATCAGAATACAAATTCTCCTTATTGACCTCCAAACATTTCATATAGTACTGGTTGGGAGAATTTGTTTTAAAAACATCTTAGTTTAACTTTGGTGATCATTTCCTTTATTCTCATCACTTGTATGCTTGGTTAACCATCGATATTATCAGGAGAAGATAGATGCTGATCACTCCTGGGGCTTAAAGGGTTAAAGAAGCTTGGCTCTCGGTCGAGTCTCCCCCTCCCCCGAGAGCCAAGCTACGCAGGCTAGGTATAAAAAGGTGAGTTTGATGTTTGTTATCACTTTCTGAATAAAATTTTTGAAGCCAGTGTGATTGTGAAAATGTGAAGGTCTGAAGGAGCTCAATCTAAATCAGTCAGATGGAGATTTAAAAAAAAGCCCTGCTATGGACAAAAATCTCCCAATTCCCCCCTCCCTTCATATGAAGAAGAACTTGTTCAGAAAAATATTTCTGGTAATTGTAGTGTTGTAAAGAATGTAAATGAACTTTATTCCTCAAAATTTCAAAAGTATTCTGTGAGAAACTTTGAAATCAAAGTATATATATATATATATATATATATATATATATATATATATATATATATATATGTTTTAATATTGCGAGAGGGGAGATTGTTATTGATTGATGTGTGATAAGAGTCCGGGGATGTAATTGGTCATAATTTGGTCTCGGGTTGTTCCACAGCTTTTACTACAGAGTTGTTTTGCTTTAGAAATCTTCGCTTTTAAAAGCTTTTGCTAAGAAAATTGTAGGCAGTTATTTGTATAGTTATTCAGAAGACAATTTCCAAGGTACACACAGGAAGGATTATTAGTTACTGTTGATATTCAAAAAGTTAAGTCCCGGTCAAACGAGGATGATCGACTCGTGATGGTGATGATGGTAATGGTGATGATAGTGCTGGTGGTGATGGTGATAACAGTGGTGGTGATGATGGTGGTTGTGATAATGGTGATGGTGGTGCATGATGTTGATGATGGTGGTGATTGTGATGATGGTGACAGTGGTGGTAGTAGTGGCAATGTCTGACCTGACTCAACCCAAGCCACTTGACAGTGCACCAGAACATATAAATAATTACCTTAATATTGTAGTACAGTAATTAAAAGTATACCTTCTAGCCTACCAATGGCAGCGTCACACTGGGCTTCCAACTTTTTTGTACCTGTCCTCCCATGCTTTGAATTATTATGCACAAACATGTTATCAGAATAGTCTAGTACTTCAGTTCCTGTAGAGACCAGGATTTGAAACCTCCTCATAGCTCTAGGATTGCCTGCATTCTTCAGGCAGTTTTGATTGCATTTCATAAAGAACTTGAGATAATTTCTATGAGCAGAACTCCTAGATAAAATGATAATAAAACCTTAAAATATGAAAAATTAGAGAACACATAGACTGCAACCAGCACCAGATAATGGTGTTTACCATATCCAACTTACCAGCCTAGCTCGCCAGATCTCAGGGGTGTATAGGAACGGGGGGGTGGGGGGGGGGGCAGAGGGGGCATGTGTCCCCCAAACATTGTTGTGAAATGTTCTTTTTGTAACAAAAATTAAATGCCCTTTTCTCAGTACAACATGTGCCTCAAGTGTCCTGTTGAAGCTTCACCCCCTGAACAAAGTGAAGGGGTGTTGTGGCTCTGAGATTTTAGGGTTGGCCAAGCAGAGCACAATTTTTCCAACGACAAACTTTTTCCGACATATATATATATATATATATATATATATATATATATATATAAAAACATCTTCATAAAATGAGGTAAAAATACATATAATAAATTTAATTCCAAAGAAAAACTGTTATCACAGAGCTTTAGAAGGAATTTATATGCATGGAAATTCACAAGCCAAAAAAATTAGTGCACGCATGCAAGTTTACACCCAGCATAGATATCAGACCTTGTCCTACAGAGCAGTGCTACATGTGCCTATTGACACGTACTGCACGAACAAACTAACCAATGCTCCCCAGCCACGACACCTCTGACAAAGTGCCCTATTTACTCTTTCATGCTTGAAGTAACTTTATTATGTTTTTTGCCCATGCACTTTCAGATCAATTTATTCATCTTAGGGAGGCATGTTTTAAACACACAAGATGGAAGCTAGTTTGACAGTACATGAGGTTAAATTACATATTATTTTCTGTCAGTGATAAATTAACATTATTTACTATGTGTACCTGTCAATGATTGGATTTGAGGGGGTCTCATTCCTGTTCCCACACGACTTGTTTTCACAGCATCTAGTTTAGTTTAGTTTAGTTTAATAAAATTCGTCGCAAAGTACATTACATACACAAAAACATAAATACATACATATAAATACATTGATTAATTAATACATACATACATACATAAATAAATATGACTAATACGCGACAGGGGGGGAAACAGGAAAAACATCCCAATTGATAACCTCCCCTGCTATGTATTACCAAATAAAATTAGAAAAATGTTAAATAATAATTATTTGCTAATCTGTCTAACGTCAGATATGATTTTACTTCTGAGAAGAACCCAGTCAGAGCTATTTATACTAATTTTACTCCAGTACCTGCACATAACTTCATGCGTAAGAAGAACTCTTCTCAGTTCGGGATTTTTATCTTGTCCCTCATACAGAATGACCTATAATCACAATTAAAGTGACATGATAAGTTGTACAATGTCATTAATACATGTAGTGCATGTGGTACATTTGCAATCTTGGTGTAATGTACAAACAGAATGAACAAACGTCCACCGAATGTCCATTACATTACACCAAGCTCGCAAACATACCACATGCACTACATGTATATGTACAACTTATCATGCAGGTTCAAACCCTGTCTGGGGCTCAGAAATCTTTTCTGAGTAATTGAGTTTGATGAACATCCACCAAACTCTAGCTGTTAAATTACAATTAAGGTAACAATACTAGTCATACTATATGGTACTGTGCATTACAATGGATATCCCAAGACACCCCCTGGAAGTATGTCATGGCTTTTAGATAAATCAAGATATTTTTATTGTTTTAATATCCCATAAAATAAGTATTAAGCTCTTTGTAAAAAGTATAAAAGATAAAAAGAAAAACAAGGACCTCCTTTGAAATTGAGTCCACGAGTCTCACATCCAGTTGCTGTTTAGCTCTTTCACCTAAAAGACAAGCTTTATAAGATGGCATTCAGAGATTGGATATACTGACTGGACCATTAGTGGGTTAATTATTAGAGAGATGTTTAAAAAAAACAAGTCATCCCACTAACCAGGCTAGCTCACAAGCCTAAAGGCGGATTTCCAGTCCTCGCACGAAGCAACTCGCAGCTCGCTGCGAGTACTCGCAAGCTCGCTGCGAGTGTTTCAGCGCTCGTGGGAGATAGTTGAAAATTTTGAACTATTTTTCACTCGCAGCAAATTCGCGCAGTAAATAAACCAATCAAAAGACAGTTTCCAGTCACATGCTTCTGTTTTCAAAAATCAAAATGCTTCTGTTTTCAAAATGGCCGACAGGTGGAGTGATGAGAAGGTCGAAGTTCTTATAGAAACTGTAAGAAAATATTCTGCATTGTACATGATAAAGAGCAGAAGCTATAGAGACAAAACACAAAAGGAAAATGCGTGGAAAGCGGTTGCAATGGAGGTTGATATGCCTGGTAAGTCAAGTGTACGGAGTATTTAAAACATTTATATATTATTATGTCAGACATTCAGCTAGTCTTTGATGTAATAGTTCAAACACGAGTGGGACTTTACAGGGATTTCAAAACACCGAGGGGAGTTGAAAATACGAGGCGAAGCCGAGTATTTTTAACGAACTTCGAGGTGTTTTGAAATCCCTGTAAAGTCCTCCTACTCGTGTTTGAACACAGTTGTTTGAACGAACTTCTAAAACTCGCGTGTATTTTGAGAGAAAATCAAGGTGAAAGTTCGCTTAATTTATGTAATTTCTCTCGCTGATTTCAAACGTCCTCTACGGTACTGATTTCCTTTGTCTTTTCTCATGAATTATTAATGAGTTTTTGAATTACAAATTAGATGTAGTTTCTTGTCTACTCAACATGCACAATAGGATTTAGGTAAAATAAAGACTTTTTATTAATGTCGACTCTTCAGCAATTATGGGATATGGTTTAGTCGACAGCACTCAGCAGTGTTTCATTAGGATATCCAAACACCACACTGAGAAATTTCGTTAAAAACATGGTTTTTTGAGCAAACTTCGAAGTATATTTTCTTTGAAGCTTTTCATGGTGTACTTATAAAATTCTGACACAATTGTGGGTTTTCACCACGTATTTTATTTAACTTATCATCTAGTATTTCGACTATCTGTCACAGGCACAATCATTGTCCCTGCATGCGCGCAGCCATTCTTTAATATCACTCTGAAGAACTCTGGTCAAGACAGACTGACGTGTGCACTACAGACTACCGGAGCCGACGATTTGATACTAAAGATTTAGTAAATATAGCCTATGTTTTATCAATTACCAGCTAGTATTAACAAAAATTACCCTACCGTCGTTGAAAGTAACTCCAATCCGATAGCGAAGGCCGTTACAGCTTATTTGGTCGTCCTAAATTTATCGAAGGGAAATACACAGCACGTGTTTTGATATTAACTTATTACTTACGAGTATTAATTTAATCTGTTTTCTGTCATTCAAAATAAACATGTACAGTCTAACAATTCCCCGCACAGCTTTACCTGCTTAATAAAATCTACGAACTCCGCTGTTCCGACTTGTATTGGTGAGTAAAATTGGTCGAATAAAGCTAGGACAAAGCTAAAGAAATTGCTTTTTCGAATGTCTCCGGGGGGCTGCTTTTCAAAGCGTACGCGAAAAACAGAACTTGTTTGCTGAAGCCTGAAAAACACGGAAGACAAAAAGGATTAAAAATTATACAAATACTATCCCAAAGGAACAAAACCAGTGCAGACAAATACACAAGAGAAGGTCGAATGCGACCCTTTGAGACCAACGTGTATACCTTTGAAGCGAGCAGAGCGACAGCTCTTTTTCGAAAACATACCGGAAAATCATTTCGATTTCTTTTTACGTACCTCTTGCCGTTTTCTGGCTTTTGAGACCAGTCAGTTGGAGTTTTGTCTTCTGTTAAGGGCAGTTTGCCCACAGCTGCTTGGCTCTGCATTCCACCACTGAGGCTAGTCTTCAAAATATGATAAATAGCTGTGGTGCGGTCGAGTGTCAGACTACAGTATACTAACTACAGGGTGTATAAAAAAAAGGCTACCCTTAGAAAATATAATATAATATATATAATAACCATATCCAAAGGTTCATACTCGAAGATGTATTTTAACACCTTCTTTGCCGTATTAATATTACTACTCGTGGGCTCACTAATAGCACATACAGAATCCAAAAGAACTGCGAGTTCACCCAAATATCTGTTCAGTTCGGAGTCAAATATCCCATATGGCATACCCGAAGGAGCTTTCGTTGTTTCTCAACATCAACAAGAACGTCCTGGCAGTTCAAACGAGGAAGAAAACGAAGGCCATTTGAGATTCAGACGTCGAAGTGAGCCGCGGCTCTCCACCCCTCCTCCACCTACTGTAATTCCTTCTCAAGAACTGCTCATTCGATGGACCGAAGACGAAGGATTCACTTCGACTGGCTCGATTGTAGCTTCGTGTCGAAAATCGGAAAACGGGGTCGACAGACCTCCTTTGATATTCGTCTCCTGCGATTGCGGTTCGAGTTGGAGTAACGTTACGGACGAATTTGTTACGGAAAAGGGCAATACTTTTTGGTTGAAGGCCTACTACAACGTGCCAAAGAAACTGAATTTTATATTGGCGATGAAGTCTACCGATTATTGTTATCAACGGCGAAGGCGAACTCGGCGGGGACTACATTCGTGTGCCTCTGTGTTTGTCAAGCATGGTTACCTTTGCATTGCTTTGGATTGGGAAAGAAATTTTTTGCTTCAATGCGGAGACGTGTCATCAAATCCTGGACCTCAATCGAACTTTTCTAATACATATTATGGAGGAAGAAATGCTTCGTATAATTGTTTAAATTGCTTTCTACAAAATGCCCGAAGTCTAAAGGCGATTGTTCGTGTTGGAAATTCACGCGAAGCTAAATATTCCACATTGCAGGATATTGCCTACAGTTGTGATTTAGATATTATATGCATAACAGAAACATGGTTAAATGATTCAATTGAAAACTGTGAACTGCTTCCACGTGGTTATAATATATATCGTCAAGACAGAAAAGATCGAATTGGTGGTGGAGTATTGATTGCAGTGAAAAGTATTTTTGCTTCCAGGGAACTTCCTAAACCTGTTGAACTTGAAGCAGTCGTGGTTGAATTAGATCTATCTCAAAATCGTAAGTTGTTGTTCGTAAATTGCTATCGGCCGCCAAATGATACGGGTTCATTTCTTACGACATTTTCATTATTGTTAAACTCCATACACTTGTATTCTTATTATGGAGTATTTATTACTGGTGATTTTAATTATCCAAAACTTGAATGGCTTGAGGGTTCAGGTTTTTCAAGCAGTAGCGAAAATGAGGAACACCAATTTGCCAATATCTTATTGGACAAATGTTTTCTCCGGATGGTTGATACTCCAACTCGGGGTGAAAATCTTTTGGATTTGGTCTGTGTAAATTCTCCCGAACTATTGACTTATATTGAGACTGGGATTGAAGTTTCAAACGTTGGTCTTACTTCAGATCATTACCCAATATTATTTAATATAAACACTCTCCTCAAATTTGACAAGACTGTCAGAAGTAAATATAATTTTGGAAAAGCAGATTTTGCCTCATTAAATAAGACTCTATTTCTGCTGCCGTTAAGTAGTGGAATAGAAAACATTACAGACCAAAAGGAATTAGATGCACAGTGGGAAATATGGACTGATATGGTTCTTGGAGCTGTTCAAGTAAATATTCCTAAGATTAAAATTCTAAATTCAAACAAACCGCCTTGGATAAAGAATGATTTACTTCATGCTATTAAGCGAAAGAGAACATTATGGCGTAAATTTAGAAGAAGTAAAGATCCCAAACTATTCGAAAAGTTCCGAAAGGAAAGGCAGAGAATAAAAAATTGGGTCCGAGCAGAAAGAAAATCATATCTTACTCAAATTGCAAATGAGATAAATTCAAATCCTAAGAGATTTTGGTCGTTTTTCTCCTTCAAGAACAAAAGAAAATCAATTCCAGCTGCTGTTACCTATAAAAATGTCACTATAACGGAAAATAAATCCAAAGCTGAAGCTTTTAATCATTTTTTTCAATCTGTTTTTAAAGATCATTCTTGTTGTGAGGCTTCTGATGAACATTTCGATGAAATGACTACTGATTGTCTTGAGATTATACAAACTTCAGTTGACGAGATTATTAATTTATTGACTTCACTTGATTGCAGTAAAGCGTCTGGACCAGATAATATTCCCACGAGAGTCCTTAAAGAATGTGCAACTTCATTAGCACCATCAATTACAGCATTTATAAACTGTTCTTTACAAAACGGTTTATGTTTATCGGCGTGGAAAAAAGCTAACATCTCTCCCATTTATAAGAAAAACAAACGAGAGGAAGTTGTTAATTATCGTCAAATTTCCCTCTTACCAATTGTCTCAAAGATACAAGAAAAGTGTGTTGCCCTTCGTTTTATCCAACATATTTGTGCTTTTATTCGGAGATCTCAACATGGCTTTCGGAAAGGGTTATCTTGTGTTACCCAATTGTTACAAGTTTTACATGAAATTGGTGCAACACTTGATAAGGGAGTGGAAACTGATGTGATTTACTTGGATTTTGCGAAAGCTTTTGACTCGGTATGCCATCAGCGTTTACTGATCAAGATTAAATCTTTTGGTATTCGCGGTGCGCTGTTAAAGTGGTTTGAAAATTATTTATCTGGGAGAAAACAAAGGGTTGTTATAAATGGAGAAAATTCGCAGTGGGCTGATGTTATGTCAGGAGTACCCCAAGGCTCGATTCTTGGGCCGATATTGTTTATAGTGTATATAAACGACATGCCGGATGTTATAAATCATTGTAAATTAGTGATGTTTGCTGACGATTCAAAGTGTTTTAAAGCCGTTGGCAAAATCAGCGACAGCGTTGCCCTACAGGACGATTTAAATGCCTTAACCAGTTGGTCGAAAACAAACGAACTATCTTTCCAGCCATCTAAATGTAAAAATCTTCGTGTTAGTCGAAAAAAGCGTAAATTAAACTGTACCTATAATGTTGATGGTGTGAATATCGATTTGGTAAATTCGGAGAAAGATCTTGGAGTTATGGTTACAAGTGATCTTACGTGGAATGAACATATAAAGATGATATTGGCTAAAGCAAACAAAATGTTAGCTTTCCTAAAACGTAAATGTGCGAAGGATCTAAAACCAGATATACTTAAACTATTGTATATGTCACTGGTTAGATCAAACCTATCTTATTGTTCTCAAGTTTGGGCTCCTCAATCATCTATCAATCAGCTGATTCTGGTGGAAAGCATACAGCGACGAGCTACCAAATATATGTGTAAACGGTCGGAGCTTTCTTATAAAGAACGTTTAATTTATTTAAAGTTATTGCCTATAAATTATTGGTTAGAATTCTTAGATCTTGTTGTTTTTTTTAAATGTAAATTAGGCCTAATTTTGATGAATTTAGATGATTACTTATATTATTGTAATACTCGTACTCGTCGAGGTAAAACTGGTTTAGCTTTAAACGTTAAACACTGTAAAACATCACTCTATCGTGATTCATACTTTAATAGAATAGTCCATTTGTGGAATGCTATCCCCAGCACTATTCAAACTTGTGAGACAATTTCAAGTTTTAAAAAGCAACTTAAGGCTTTTTATGTTGAAAGACTAAATTCGTTATTTGATGGGGACAATATTCGTACTTATAAACTTGTGTGTCCTAAATGTCGTCGTATAAATGTTATGTCTGTTTGTTCTTGTTAATTATACATTTTGTGTAATATAATGTCATTATTATCATGTATTAGGTTATTTTATTTTTATTTTGAGTGATGATTAGGTGTACTATCTAGTATGGGACCTCGTGTCCTTTTGTAGTTGCACCTGCCTCTTGGCAAATTTTTTAAAATAAAAAATAAAAAAAAATAACGATGTTGGTCCGATACTACAAAATGTTTTAGATGGTAACATCTGTAAAACAACTCACATGAGGGGAAGGGACCCCTTCTACGTTTCTACCATTGGTACCAATCGTACCAATGGTAAATGATTGGCGCCAATGGTATCCGCAAAGGCCAAGTTTACGTATTTCATCCGGTAGTAATGGCCAACATATCGCTCCACATTTCTCAACAAAATCTTAAAATCAAACGCGAAGCCTCCATGCGCGCACAATACTAAAAAAGACAAAATCACACATGATAGCTTTTCGCACTCACACACAGTTGATCTTAATGTTTGCCCAGTGAACTCACTGAATACGCCGCCGAAAAGGTCTCTTTTTGACCACTAAATAGCTGTATTTCAACAAAGATAAACTCAAGGCTTTTAAAGTTTTTAAACTTTGAATGATACTCGAAATACTGAACTTGGACTTATCGGCCCACTTCATCTAGAGCGCATGATTGCCATCAACGCTATTCCGTTACTTCGTTATGCGCGTGTTTGCCATCGAGGCTATTCCGCAACAGCCATACCTGGGCGAACTTTCTCCAGTATACCATGTTTCTTATTCTTCTCATGCACCTTCTTTCTCAGGTTTTTAACCCACTTCGCAAAACAAAATACAAAAATATGGAACTAGGTCAAGTGGTCAAGTATTTTGCTGAAAACTCACCATAACGCAGCAATTTCTTTGTTTCTAAGGAAGGAGCTTTCCAGCTATGCTTCCTCAGCAACTTTCACAGCAAAGTTCGTATCTAAAGTGGCAAATTATAACGCAAAATCAGATACCGTGTGAAACGACAAACAATATTTCAAACACAAGCAAGCGTTCTTGAAGTGAATTTCGAAATACAGACAAGCTGGTTGAAAATACGAGGCGCAGCCGACTTTTTGTGACTAAGCCTAGTACGCCACAATGTCATCATCCTGATGGGAGATTCACTTGAAGAACATTTACGAGTGCTTGAAATAGCTTCTCAAAAGGGTAGGCCACCATGATTTAACATAAGTAACATACATTGTTTTTCTGTCTTTAACTCATCTGGTTACTTACCTTGTTATTTTCATGCTCGCTACCTTTTTGGCGTCAGCCTAATAAACACAAAATCGTAATTCCATATAAAAAAACACAAATTCATAATTCCATCCCCACGGCTTTTTTGTATCGTTCTTCAGTCAAGCAACTGAATGTCGGAAAAGCAAATATTTGGCCAACAATGTTTAATCCCTAACCTACAACCGAAGTAGTAATAGACCCCACTCTGGCGGATTCATAATTAATTAGGTAAACTGAATTTTTAATGAGGATTGAAATTACGTCATTATTTCTCAGGCTCCTATGGGACACTCTAACCCTGATCTCATTATGCATACGTCATTATTTCTCAGGCTCCTTTGCGACCCTCTAACCCAAATCTCGTTACGTCATTATGTCTCGTGCTCCTATATGACCCCCTAACCCTAATCTCACTCAACCCCCCGTTATTCACTACGTCATATTCACCTTATTATTTATTCATTCTCAGACTCCTTTAGGATAGTCTAACCCTAACCCCCTTACCCTGACTTGTTGCTGAACCCCCGGTTTTTATTACGTCATAACTGACTCGCGCTCTTCCGAAACCCCCTAGCCCTAGATGTTACTTAACCCCCCGTCATTCCCGATTGGTCTCCGACTGATTTCCGAAGTTACGTAAAAGGCACTGGACTTATCTCTTTATAACTAATAGAAACCAACTTTCATTTAAACCCTTAACCCTACTTTCATTTAAACCCTGTAACCCTACTTATAGTCAACAGTTGTGTAAACTTTAACAAAATAGACGTTCTTTACAAGGAACTAAAGAGAAATTGATAGAGGCACTTTATATTTTTTTATCTGAAACCTTGTCTCGATGAGTATAGAGAGGTTTGAGCAGCCGAAGTGTCTGAATTGGCAGAGCTCGTATGGACTTAAATCAATAGCATATGATGAATATTATATTAGGTTTAAAGCCTAAACATTCAATCATCCTAGAATCATTGCTAGCTAAACCCTTCGTTTGTAAGTGAAGAAATCGTAAGAAGATAGAATGAGGAGTCAATTCTAAAAGCCATAAGAACGTTTTTAAGTGTCGATATATAAACGAAATATTTTTTGGCTGCGGGACGGCTGAGTATCGACTTGAATTAATAGCAACATGAATATTATATTAGTTAGAACTTAAACGGCCAAACAGCTCTTTACCCATTTACTTGGAGATATGTGCCGAATTGTCGCTTATTTGGCTTTAGTTTATAAGTAAACGATGCCTTGAATGAAGAAATCGTTCGGCAAGCTGTTCGAAAGACATTGAATCATTTTCTTCAGAGGGGTTTGCCAGAATATAAACCGAGAAACCGTTCGGCAAGCTGTTCGAAAGACATTGAATCATTTTCTTCAGAGGGGTTTGCCAGAATATAAACTGTCAAGGGTTAAACGGCTGACTCGGCTATTTTATTAACGTCGTCAAGCATCTTGTTAATGTTGCTACGGCTGATATTTGCGTATTTATGCTCAGTGCACGTGCAGGAGACAAAAGAGAAAACTCATTAAAGTTACTAATGACCAAAACATAACCGGATTTGCATATAAGTAGAATATTTAATTCATTTTAGGGGTGATCATGAGTTTTTTTGGGAATAATAAGGAGCCTGAAGAGGTATTAATATATGGGCAAGTTTAGGCGAAAAAGTTAGTCTTAGGACTATAGTCTTAGTTTTAGGACTATATAGTCTTAGTCTTAGGACTATATAGTCTTAGTCTTAGCACTATATAGTCTTAGTATTAGGACTATAGTCTTAGTCTTAGGACTATAGTCTTAGTCTTAGGAATATATAGTCTTAGTCTTAGGACTATATAGTCTTAGTTTTAGGACTATAGTCTTAGTCTTACGGACTATAGTCTTAGTCTTTGTCTTAGTCTTAGGACTATAGTCTTAGTCTTAGGACTATAGTCTTAGGACTATATACTCTTTGGACTATATAGTCTTAGTCTTATAATCACCCCAGGGGTAACCCCCAAACACCCCCGGGGTACCCCAATCACCCCTGGGGTAACCTCCAAACACCCCCGGGACACCCCATGGGGTAGCCCCCAAATTCCCCCGGGGTAACCCCAAACACCCTAGGGGTACCCTAAACACCCCAGGGGGTAATCCCAAACACCCCCTTTCTCCTCCTCCTCCTCCTCTTCCTCCTCCTCCTCCTCCTCCTCCTCCTCCTCCTCTTTCTCCTCCTCCTCCTCCTCCTCCTCCTCCTCCTCCTACTCCTCCTCCTCCTCCTCTTTCTCCCCTCCTCCTCCTCCTCTTTCTCCACCTCCTCCTCCTCTTTCTTCTCCTCCCTCCTCCTCCTCCTCCTCCTCCTCTCTCTCCTCTCTCCTCTCTCCCCCTTCTCCTCCTCCTCCTCCTCCTCCTCCTCCTCCTCCTCCTCCTCCTCCTCCTCCTCCTCCTCCTCCTCTTTCTCCTCTTTCTCCTCCTCCTCCTCCTCTTAAAATGTGTATTTAGACACTGACTGTCAAACAGAGAATGAATAAATAATAAATGTATATTTTGGTAGCGTTTTCGTCAACATCTCTATTTGATAGTCAGTGTCTAAATACACATTTTAAGAGGAGGAGGAGGAGGAGAAAGAGGAGAAAGAGGAGGAGGAGGATGAGGAGGAGGAGAAAGAGGAGGAGGAGGAGGAGGAGAAAAGGAGGAGGAGGAGAAAGAGGAAGGGGGAGGAGAAAGAGGAGGAGGAGGAGTAGAAAGAGGAGGAGGAGGTGGAGAAAGAGGAGGAGGAGGAGGAGAAAGAGGAGGAGGAGGAGGAGGAGGAGGAGGAGGAAGAGGAGGAGGAGGAGAAAGAGGAGGAGGAGGAGGAGGAGAAAGAGGAGGAGGAGGAGGAGGAGGAGGAGGAGGAGGAGAAAGAGGAGGAGGAGGAGGAGGAGAAAGAGGAGGAGGAGGAGGAGGAGGAGAAAGAGGAGGAGGAGGAGGAGAAAGAGGAGGAGGAGGAGGAGGAGAAAGAGGAGGAGGAGAAAGAGGAGGAGGAGGAGGAGAAAGGGGGTGTTTGGGGTTACCCCCTGGGGTGTTTAGGGTACCCCTAGGGTGTTTGGGGTTACCCAGGGGGAATTTGGGGGCTACCCCATGGGGTGTCCCGGGGGTGTTTGGAGGTTACCCCAGGGGTGATTGGGGTACCCCGGGGGTGTTTGGGGGTTACCCCTGGGGTGATTATAAGACTAAGACTATATAGTCCAAAGAGTATATAGTCCTAAGACTAAGACTATAGTCCTAAGACTAAGACTATAGTCCTAAGACTAAGACAAAGACTAAGACTATAGTCCGTAAGACTAAGACTATAGTCCTAAAACTAAGACTATATAGTCCTAAGACTAAGACTATATATTCCTAAGACTAAGACTATAGTCCTAAGACTAAGACTATAGTCCTAATACTAAGACTATATAGTGCTAAGACTAAGACTATATAGTCCTAAGACTAAGACTATATAGTCCTAAAACTAAGACTATAGTCCTAAGACTAACTTTTTCGCCTAAACTTGCCCATATATTAATACCTCTTCAGGCCCCTTATTATTCCCAAAAAACTCATGATCACCCCTAAAATGAATTAAATATTCTACTTATATGCAAATCCGGTTATGTTTTGGTCATTAGTAACTTTAATGAGTTTTCTCTTTTGTCTCCTGCACGTGCACTGAGCATAAATACGCAAATATCAGCCGTAGCAACATTAACAAGATGCTTGACGACGTTAATAAAATAGCCGAGTCAGCCGTTTAACCCTTGACAGTTTATATTCTGGCAAACCCCTCTGAAGAAAATGATTCAATGTCTTTCGAACAGCTTGCCGAACGGTTTCTCGGTTTATATTCTGGCAAACCCCTCTGAAGAAAATGATTCAATGTCTTTCGAACAGCTTGCCGAACGATTTCTTCATTCAAGGCATCGTTTACTTATAAACTAAAGCCAAATAAGCGACAATTCGGCACATATCTCCAAGTAAATGGGTAAAGAGCTGTTTGGCCGTTTAAGTTCTAACTAATATAATATTCATGTTGCTATTAATTCAAGTCGATACTCAGCCGTCCCGCAGCCAAAAAATATTTCGTTTATATATCGACACTTAAAAATACAAACGAAGGGTTTAGCTAGCAATGATTCTAGGATGATTGAATGTTTAGGCTTTAAACCTAATATAATATTCATCATATGCTATTGATTTAAGTCCATACGAGCTCTGCCAATTCAGACACTTCGGCTGCTCAAACCTCTCTATACTCATCGAGACAAGGTTTCAGATAAAAAAATATAAAGTGCCTCTATCAATTTCTCTTTAGTTCCTTGTAAAGAACGTCTATTTTGTTAAAGTTTACTGTACGCATGCTCTGTACGTATACGTGTCCCACAACTGTTGACTATAAGTAGGGTTAAGGGTTCAAATGAAAGTTGGTTTCTATTAGTTATAAAGAGATAAGTCCAGTGCCTTTTACGTAACTTCGGAAATCAGTCGGAGACCAATCGGGAATGACGGGGGGTTAAGTAACATCTAGGGCTAGGGGGTTTCGGAAGAGCGCGAGTCAGTTATGACGTAATAAAAACCGGGGGTTCAGCAACAAGCCAGGGTAAGGGGGTTAGGGTTAGACTATCCTAAAGGAGTCTGAGATTGAATAAATAATAAGGTGAATATGACGTAGTGAATAACGGGGGGTTGAGTGAGATTAGGGTTAGGGGGTCATATAGGAGCACGAGACATAATGACGTAACGAGATTAGGGTTAGAGGGTCGCAAAGGAGCCTGAGAAATAATGACGTATGCATAATGAGATCAGGGTTAGAGTGTCCCATAGGAGCCTGAGAAATAATGACGTAATTTCAATCCTCATTAAAAATTCAGTTTACCTAATTAATTATGAATCCGCCAGAGTGGTCTCTGTCCTGTGTATTTCAGACGTTTAAATCCTTCTGTTCCTCAAGAAATACGTGACATGAAACACATGGCTTTCTGGTTAAGTAGTTCATATTTCTAAAAGGTTTCGATGGAGACAGAGTGTGATGATGCAGTGATGGTGACAAACATCATTACAATACTGATGGTAAATTAGAATGGATTCTGTCTCAATTCAATTCAACGATATTCACACTTTTCTAAATCTCATTGGTATACGTTGAGAAATTAAAACTACGTCACAACCTGCCTAATTTGCATATTCTGAAACGGTGAATATTTTGCAAACGAGAGAAAATATCGAGAAACCGAAGACGCCTTGAGGTTTATTCTACGGTTATTTCAATGATATGTGATCAAAACCAAAATCTGATCGACGAGTTTTTCATCGTAGTGGCACTTTAATAAAAAAACCCCGTATAATTGAAGATGGCGGGTGGTGACAGTGCTGACTTAGATAGTACCCTATTGAGTGAAAGTAGAGATCCCGATGATTCCAGTTCTATACAGAGTTCGCTTTCTACAACTGAGAGGGGCAGTCTTAAATGGTATGGAACGTTTGAAGCCCTTCAACAACTAATTAACGACCTACTAAAGGTAAAGTCGAAGTGGTCTTCGCCTGGTGGAGGGAGTCGATTGTTTGAAGGCGAAGAAGTGGCTATTCGTTGGTATTCCAATAATGGTTCGCTAACACTAAAAGGTGAGAAAGCAGATGATTTAAAGTCACAGCTTCTGCTGTGGGTAGATAAGGATAAGGAAAGATTGATCGATCATACAGTTCTTGAAAATAATGTTGGAATGAACTGCGATATAAATAATGATTTGAACAACAACATGACAAGTGGCTTTGTTTCGTCCTCGAAAAATTGTTGCTCAACCAAGCAGAACCTTGACGATTTAACAAGATCTGTGAATAAACTTAATGACTATGTTGAAAGTAAATTTAATCTCATCACTAAGGAAATTGATGAAATGAAGGGTAAAGTAGACGGTGATTATAACGAATCGTCTATGATGCAATCTTTACAAGAGGAGAATCGTGAATTGAAAGTCGCTAATGAAGCTTTGCAAGAGAGAATTAACACCTTATTGTTTGTATCTTCTGATTTAAAAGCTAGCCTTCTGGCTTGTGAAAACGAAAAAAAAGCCTAATGACTGTACTGCAGCTGCTCAAAACGGAAACTGACAATTCTCAACGTGTCCCCTCAAAGTCAACGCACGACGATCAAACGTGGAAGGTTGCAGGTAACAGGAGAGGAAGAGATAAACCCACTAGAGGAGACTTCCGATGCAGTTCTAACCCAATTAATGTAGGAAATAATGCGGGTAATTTACCATCTTTCCAATCTCTTAACAAGTTTGATATTTTGGCGGATGAACCAATCCTAATCTCTGATGGAGATCAGGTCGACTTGGGCATGCCAAAGCAAGATGGTCAGCGCCATCACGCAACTAATAAATCTAACAAAGGAAGCCAAGCTGATTTCAGCGTGAAACAAGATGGACAACGCGATGGTCAACGCCATGGGCAACCAAATGGAGCTAATGTTCATCAACAACGTCAGGATAGCTTGACGACATCTGAAAGTGATATGCCTGATAGTTCCCAGAAAACGAAGGAAACCATCATTGTATTGGGCGATTCTATAATTAAAGGATTACGGGCTGACCGAATTCGGAAATCAGTACAGAAGAGAGTTATCACTCGTTCTTTTCCCGGGGCGACATCGAAGGATATGCTTGATTATGTAAAACCAGAAACCCGAAAGTCACCAGAGCATATTATTATGCATGTTGGTACGAATGATCTGAAATTCAATGAAGCAGAATCTGTAGAAAACAACATAATAAAGGTATGTGAGCAAATTTCACAAATCAGCCCCAGGACCAGAATAACTCTTTCCCAAGTCACGCAGAGAAAGGATGTGCCTGGTATTGAAAACAAAGTTAATGATCTAAATGACCGCCTTAGTAATCTTTGCAGGCGGAAAAATTGGACCCTGATTAACAACTCTAACATTAATGAAAAGGGCCTAGATCGATTTGGATTACATTTGAACAGACCTGGTGCAGCTATTTTAGCCAAGAATGTAATTAACTGTATAAAGGGTTTTTAACACCCCTATCATTGGGCCTACCTCTAATAATGATCTTTTGCAGGGCCCTCTACAAATCAGTTCTGTTAGAGATGACGTGAATCCATTCAATATAATACCGAAAGTCGGTTTAACCTTATTTCATATTAATATACAGGCAATCTCTAATAAAGTAGACCTCATCAAGCTTATGATAGCCAATTCCTCCTTGGATAGACCAAAAGATAATATTGTATTCTGTTTTTCTGAAACTCACTTAAATTCGGTATGGCCTAATTCAGAACTCCAAATTGATGGTTATACCATCATTAGAAAGGATAGGACATATGCAAAAGGTGGTGGCCTTTTGCTTTACGTACCTATCGGACTAAAGTTTACGTACAGAAGTGATGTTAACTCATTCCTGTCCGGGGGCTTCCCCAGAGGTGAATAAAATCGTCTGGCGTTAGCCAGAATAAAATACTAAAGACCGATTCGGACAAGAAAGAGTTAAAGAGATAGTTTATAACTCATTCCTGTCCGGGGGCTTCCCCAGAGGTGAATAAAATCGTCTGGCGTTAGCCAGAATAAAATACTAAAGACCGATTCGGACAAGAAAGAGTTAAAGTACCTAATGCAAACTCACATCTTGAGTATATTTGGCTTGAATTCCAATTTCCTAAAACCAAGTCTTTTCTTGTTTGTTTCATATACCAACCAGGTAATACTAATTCCTGGAGGGATGAACTAAATTGTATGCTTGATGAGGTCGACAACGAGCATAAAGAAATTATAATGCTTGGAGATTTTAATACAAATTACCTTAATAAGAAAGATTACAAACCTTTATATAACATTACATCCCAATACCAACTTAATCAGGTCATTGAATCAGTTACTAGACCTGTGTCAGGAACTATTATTGATCATATTTACATGTCACGTGATGATTTAGTCCTTAAATCTGGTGTCTTACCAATTGGTTTAAGTGACCACTTACCTATATTTATAACTAGGAAAGTTAATGCGGAAAATCTTAAGCCACGTGTCTGCCATAATATTATAAAGTATCGTAGCAAAAAAAACATAGACATTAATAGTTTCTGTCGGGATCTTGAATCAATTTCCTCTGATGTTTGGAATAGGTTTGATAACCCTAACAACATGTTGGAATTTTGGCATAAGCACTTTTTGTTAGTGCTAGAAAAACATGCTCCAATACATAGTAAACGAGTGCGAGTAAAACGCCTGCCAGGGTGGTTTAACAACTCAATTCGAGATGCACGTCAATTGAGAGATAAATTTCTAAAGGAAGCTAGACGGACGAATAACAACGAAAAATGGCTTCAATTTAGAAAATGGAGAAATAGGACAGTTCACCTCATTAAAAACTCTAAGAATGCACATTATAAGAAACTCTTAACCGATAATATCACTAATCCACGTCAATTGTGGAGTATCTTTAAAAATCTTATGCCGTCTAATGCCAGGCCATCACCTACTGCTTTGGTTATTGATGGTAAAACTATAGAAAATCCTAAAGAAATTGCGAACCTTTTCAATTCATATTATGCTTCGATAGCAGTAAATCTTTTCTCATCATCAGCACAATCAAATCTAAATTATCATGATATACAGGGTAAAGCGGATGAGACCAAGTTTTCAATTCCACATATGACTCTTGATAATGTTCATAATCATCTTAATAAACTTGATATAACCAAAGCAACTGGTGCTTGATGGTATTGCTGCATACTTTATAAAAATTTGTAAAACATCCATAGCCCCTGTTCTACTGCGTTTATGTAATTTAAGTATCAAAACTGAAATCTATCCCGATATGTGGAAGAAAGCTAAACTTATACCTGTGTATAAAAGCGATAGCCAATTGGAAAGAGCCAATTATAGGCCTCTTTCTATTTTAGCCATTGTTTCAAAAATCCTTGAGCGACACGTGTCTGTTTCATATACGTATTATCTTACAACAAACAATATTCTATCTGGTCACCAACATGGTTTTAGGGCTTATCACTCCTGTGAAACATCGTTAATTACAATTTTTGAATCTCTTTTAACGACCATCGAGCAAGGTGAAATGAATGGAATGCTCTTAATTGATTTCTCTAAAGCTTTCGATCTAGTTGATCACACAATTCTTCTACAGAAATTAGCTAATTACGGCATTTCCTTAGCAGCCCTGAATTGGTTTAGATCATATCTAAGTGAACGCACCCAACAGGTGCAAATAAAAGGTTTTCTATCAGAGCCTAAGCAAATCATTGCCGGTGTACCTCAAGGTTCCATTCTTGGACCTCTTTTATTTCTTGTATTTATAAATGATTTGCCACTAAGTTTAGGGATATGTAGTCCATTTCTATTTGCTGACGACTCTACCCTTCTTACTCATGGGTATAATGAAAGTACCACTAGTAATAATCTAGAATTAGAGTTAAATCATGTTTCTCAATGGGCAAATTATAATAATATGATTCTAAATTCCAAGAAAACGAAATCTATTAAAATATATTCAAAGCATAAATTTCAAGCTACTTCTTCCCTTATGGTACAACATAATAACATGGTTATTGAGGAGGTAAAGACGGCAAAACTTCTTGGTATTACATTTGACTGTAATTTAAAATGGGATTGTCAAGTCAATTTAATTTATAATACGATTAACTCGAGACTTTATTTGTTTAAAAGAATCCGACCAAGCCTTCCTCTTAGCTTTCGCATCCAATTCTACTATTCTTTAATTTATCCTCACTTGTTATACTGTTGTACCATATGGGGTAATGCAAGAAATGAGTTACTCAATGATTTATTACTACTACAAAAAAGAGCAGCCAGGCTAATACTTGAACAGGATACTAGAGCTCATTCCATTGAATTATTTCGCCAACTTGAATGGATTCCAGTTCATAATATCATTAAAATGCGGAAAATCCTGCTAACGTTTAACACCTTGAAAACATCACTACCTAGTGATATAAGAAATATGTTTATCTTCTGCTGCGAGACATCCAGTGTCAACACACGATCATCCCTAACAGATCTGAAAATTCCTGCTATTAAAACTGAGTTTGCTAAGTCTAAATTTTCATACAGTGGAGCAAGTCTTTTCAACTCATTGCCTGATGATCTGAAGGATATTGCTAATCACACTGTTATTTCATATAAGAAAAAAATTTAAAAATTCTTTATTACCTTAAATCACAAAGTTGATCATGTTAGTAAATTTAGCTGCAATGTTTGTAAGCATATTGTTCTTTGTCGCTGTATCACCTACCAATCCTAATTTTGGTTGGTGATGCGGCGACAAATAGCTACATGTCTGTAGAGGGCCATTAGGTAGAATACCGTTGAAAAACTGTAATAATGTAGAAAATACCCTCTCAAAATAAAGTTTTAATAATAATAATAATAATAATAATAATAATAAACAAGCACGTTATTTGCTACAGGCAAACTCTGGACGGCACAAGACCGACGATTTTGATGAAATTGAAAAATAGTTTGCGCAGGAAATGGTAAAATTTCAAAAATCTTACCTCTGTCCACTTCGTCTAGTAACTCCTTCCAACTGTGAAGTTTACGACCACCAGAGCAGCTATTCACAAAAACAGCCATACTTAACATGTTTTTTTATAAACGTGTATACGAGTTTTCTAAAATCTGAGAACATGCATGAAACCATGTGCGTAGCTGTGGCCTGATATATTTTACTATTTCTGCGAGAACCAAAACAATTAAGAACTCGCTTCGCAAAACAAATACTTACAACGATTTGTAAGATAGGATCTCTAATTTTGACAAATGTTCCCACAGTTGATAGCCAAAAATTTCCACCATGACATTTACGTCTCCTAAAGCTCTGTGACGACCTAAAAATTATAAAATTTCTGTATACCAAGAATGTATTTAAAAACTTATTCCAATCACATGGACTTCAACTGTGAGTAAAACAGTTTTTTCACTAAACTAACAATTACTTTTAATCTTACGGTAGCATGATTTTCTTATCGCCCACTTCGCTTCACAGCAAATGTCTTCTATCCTTGTCTTACCTACCTGCAAATTTTTTCCCAGGAAAAAAATGGTTATGCAGCCCATCCATACCCAACTTTGTTGTGTTCTGGAGTTCTTCCAAACCCTGGTCTTGTAGCTGAAAAAAATATGAAAAATACATCATTGAGAATAAATGGACTTTTGCCTTGCCTGAAATCACAGTTTTCGTTCATTTTGTAAAATAATCTTTTGTCTGTCAGGTTTTTTTTATTGTGTACTGCGCCTTGAAACACGGTACATATAACATTGGTTTTGGCAACGATTGAAGATTTACGGATCCTTTATTAACGCACAAAACGATGTTGGTCCGATACTACAAAAAGTTTTAGATGGTGACATCTGTAAAACAACTCACATGAGGGGAAGGGACCCCTTCTACGTTTCTACCATTGGTACCAATCGTACCAATGGTAAATGTGCTTTGCTGATGGTAAATTGTCCTTTACGATCCGTAAAACATCTCACATGGGGGAAGGGGGGCCCTTATTATTACTCTTATTATACATTACTCTTAATCGCCTTATTCACGGATGGTAAATACGGTTCGTAAAACGAATCTTACCATCTGTAACATTTCGTAATATTGGACATGTATAACTCACTTGTTTGCACAACACAAATGTATCCGCAAAGGCCAAGTTTACGTATTTCATCCGGTAGTAATGGCCAACATATCGCTCCACATTTCTCAACAAAATCTTAAAATCAAACGCGAAGCCTCCATGCGCGCACAATACTAAAAAAGACAAAATCACACATGATAGCTTTTCGCACTCACACATAACAACACACACAATTGAACTGGCTTTGTTGGCAGTTGATCTTAATGTTTGTCCAGTGAACTCACTGAATACGCCGCCGAAAAGGTCTCTTTTTGACCACTAAATAGCTGTATTTCAACAAAGATAAAGGTTTTTAAAGTTTTTAAACTTTGAATGATACTCGAAATTTAATACAAAACATGTCACCGGAGTACAGTAATTTTAGTAGAATAATTGTCGTACAGTAAGTGCAAAGCCTTTTTCTAGGCAATTTTCGCTCAAAAACAAACTTTTGACTGAATTTCCCGTTCCTCGAAACTCCCCCTAGTCCTTTTGAAAGTTAAATAATCCCGCGCGGCTCCCCCTAGCCTGCGAAGCAGACGGTTTTGGGGGAGGGTTTATATTTGGGGTCGTGGAATACCGGAGGCGGAAAACCCGCAAAGGCAGAATTACCCGCCAGGCGGAAAACACGCGAGGCGGAAAACCCGCGGGGCGAAGCTGAAAGACCGTCTGCCGGGTTTCGATATGTTTTTCGATATACCAGTCCACTGGTGGACTGGAAAAACTGATTGGCTAATAAACCATTAACATGTCATCAGGGATTAACTTGTCATCATGTAATTACTGTAAATCTTTAATATATTATCCTATACATAGACTACATAGTTGCGATGGCGTCGACTGAATATAGTGAATGTGTTGACGAAGCTCTTCGTTTGCTGAACTTGCTTGCAAGTCCCAGTGTCCCACACGGGAATTTATATTGAAGAAGGAACAAGAAATAGCAGTTAACGAGTTGCTGCAAGGGAAAGATGTTTTGGCAGTTTTACCGACTGGATTCGGGAAGAGTTTTATTTTTATCGTGTATTTGTTGGCACGAAATGAGATGTCAAAACGAACCCAGGGAAATGTTCGTAGCTGCGTTCTTGTTGTGTCTCCTCTAAAGAGCATTATCTGATCAGATATCAGAAGTGACTTCATTTAATTGCACTGCGGCGGAGCTTTCAAAGGAAACTTTGTCTGAAATAATGGAATCTCCACCGCAAGGTTTATTAACAAGGATTTTGTCATGTTATCAAACCATTGGTACGTTACTACATGTCCTTTGTGATTTACGACAACAACTTTTGCCTGGGTGGTAGTTTTCTTGACAAGCTGTTCAACGTTCAGCGCAGACAACGCGAAATCCGCGAATAAACAGTCGTTTTGGATTCCCTGTTCTTCTTCGTTGGCTAATGTCGTAGTACTATTAGTTCCAAAAAGTGATTTTTTAGCTGCTTCTGTTTTGTCCTTTGCCTTTCTGATTACGTCTACTTTTCTCGCTTGAGGACTTCGCTCAGGAGAACATACAGTGGTCGGTAGAAGGCGCTTTATCCTGTCAGTTGCTTTCACTTCAGCCTCGACTTTATAGTTGACCAGATTAATTGAGGTTGATATGAATGTGTAAAGCTGGTTGGTATTTCTTATTTTACGCGCGCAAGACTTACAAACCCGTTCCGACAACTCGGAATTTCTGTGAACAGCAATACCAAACTCCACGCAAAGTGCGCCCAAAGTTTTTTCGTTGAGGTCTTTCTTGTTCGATGTTTTGAACAGATTTTCCGAAGACACGTAGGACGTTTTTTCAAAATTTCCAAACTTAACCTTTAGTGGACACTTGCCCAGTCTGCAAAAGTCGTTGACACTTTCCGCTTTGGGTTTCCTTCCTTTGGGTACAGTTTTTGTTGGGGTAGCGCTCTTACTCATGCCATGTACATCAGCATAAACATGATTCACAAAAACGGTAACGGAATATATAATTATACTAGGAGTTACTATCGCAAGGGAAGTGCTGCCTTGCCACGGGAATCGTCACACTTTGCATCATCAATGGGAAAATGTGTCGAGTGAAATTGAACGTGGTGTTTTTGATATGAAATATTTAATTATCATAGATTTTAAAGTTACAAAATTATGGTATAATGTACCTAGTACAATTTTGCAATATATTGGCAAGGCTATTGGCGGAATCTAAAGTATGCACTACAGACTACAGTAGATGCACTGTGTTATTATTTGATTGGTTGAAAGATGCGCTTGGTTAGTTGTAAAAGCAATTCTTGATACCCAGAACGATGAAAGATGTTAGAAGTTTTTGCGATTTTTCAAGAGCAAACGAGTAAAAAAAAAACATAGAGAACTGTCCGTGGATTATAACATGCAGTCGCGGCGAAAAACTTGCTTTTTACGAAGGATATATATATATATATATCTACTGCCTTTGTTTTACCCGTTGACGTAGTCTAAAAGTATAACCTCTTAATATCCTCAGTTACAGCTATAGTAAAGAACACCTTATTTAAAATTATAAATAAAAATGGTTTGCTGTATTGGCCCGGCGTAATATATTTTACGCGTAGACAAAAGAAGTGCCGCGTGGGTATCATATGACATGTGTTGATGTGCACTATGCTGCATAATATGATGATTGATATATAATATTTCAAACGAAAGTGAGGTGTTTACTTACTAAAGATATTTAGTATTTTTGTGCGCTTTCTAAGTATCGACGCGTTGGTATTAAGACGCTCATTGAATCTAGTAAGTTGAACGTGAAAGAGCAAAATATTTGCCTTCCATTTTACTGCTTGTCGGTGCCTTTTGCCAGTCTAGTTTCTATTTTAAGCGATTTTAAGTGCGCTACTTTGAGCGCACTTTGAAGTATTAAAGATAATCATGGGCATCATGCGTGTAGACAATACTGATTTAAAATTTCGAATAGCTTTTCTGCACTGGCAGAACTGTAGCTGATTTTAGGTTAGAGGTTTCATTGTTGGTCCATATTAACGTATATAATGAAGGCTGTAGATATAGCTATCTTGTACAAAGCAACTCTGTTGTCGCGAACGCACGCGGCTGCCATGGTCCACTTTATACGTTTCTCTCTGACTCTGCTTTTGGTATTTTTGCGGCTGAATAATCATAAAAACTTGTAGCAGTTCCGTCTAACATATTTGATCGTTCTGGGTATCCAAAATTGCTCTTATAACTACCCAGGCGCACATTTCAACCATTTTTATAGCGTCATTTCCTCAGTGTCTGTCTATGTTGTCGGAGTTTGTTTGTCCGAAAATTTGGCGTTGAGAACCATCTTACGTACCTTACCAAGTATGTTTCCAAGTTCAAATGTGTTTCCAAGTTCGAATGAAAAGGCGAGGCTGGCGAACGCCGACGAATGATCGAAGTTGTCAACTGGCGACACAAAAATCGCGCAGAAATCACGTACAACGCGTGGGACTACGTCATAAAACTGGATGGACATCCAAACATACATCCCATGATCGAGCTGCCGTCTGCTTTACATAGTTCGGCGAAGAGGTCTGGACGCAAGACACAGGTGTCCCAAGACCGAAGTCAAGATTAGTGTGCTGCCTCCCTGAGGGGAGGCAGCAATTATTAGCATGTGGTGGGGTTCAAAACATCAACATGTCAGGTATCATGTTCCATTTATAATTGGCTTTCGAAATAATCCGATTTAAAGTAGCAAAGGGACATATATCGAAAAACATATCGAAACCCGGCAGACGGTCTTTCAGCTTCGCCCCGCGGGTTTTCCGCCTCGCGTGTTTTCCGCCTGGCGGGTAATTCTGCCTTTGCGGGTTTTCCGCCTCCGGTATTCCACGACCCCAAATATAAACCCTCCCCCAAAACAACCGTCTGCTTCGCAGGCTAGGCTCCCCCATGACCTGAACTTGGAGTTATCGGCCCACTTCATCTAGAGCGCATGATTGCCATCAACGCTATTCCGTTACTTCGTTATGCGCGTGTTTGCCATCGAGGCTATTCCGCAACAGCCATACCTGGGCGAACTTTCTCTGGTATACCATGTTTCTTATTCTTCTCATGCACCTTCTTTCTCAGGTTTTTAACCCACTTCATCATACGGGAAAAAACAGCGGGAAAATAATCTTGATCACTCAGTACCGCCTTTGTTATACCAGACTTCGTAGCTATAAAGAAACTAAAATTATATTTTATAATAAAATTCTATAAAAAGTTGGATTAGTCTCGCTTTTTACAGAAACGTTTCACTTAAAGGACATTGGCGACGAAAGAAAAGCTAGGGCCCTAGGCCTCAAACGCACGAGACCGCATAAAATGCTACGTCACAAAACGTCATAAAATGACGTATAAGAAAAAACAGGTGTTTGAGGTTCACAAAATTTGTTAGGGTTAGTGCTAGTGTAAGGACTAGAAATTACTATCGCAAGTGAAATGCTGCCTCAAATGGGACAAAAAGTTTTAGTCTACTCCACAGGCAACTCTACACAGTCTGTGGCCAAAGTGACACCCCCCTTGCCCTACCTGAGACTGCACAATGCACTGATTAGTTTCCTGATATTTTACAAAATTCTTGAAATAAGTCCTTTAATTTTAAGTGCAACAGACAGAGAACATTTACACGTTTATTTTTAATTATAAGATTTAAAATTATACATTACTATAAAACTTATCTCTTAATATAATTGGCAAGGGTTTTGACGGGATAAACATTAAACACTACAACATGTATTGATATAATATACAAATAATAGATCATTATGCCTCTTGCTGTGGCACAGCTGTCAATGCAATTCAAAGTGTTTCGTGTTATGACAAATGTATAGCTGAAACACTATACAGCAATACACCAACCTTGGAGAATTTGTATAACTATAATAATTATATTCCAAACTGTGCATGCTAGCATTTTAGAGTTGCGCATTGTTTATAATCTCTGATTTTTATAAGTTCTTGGTAAAACTTTCAAGGCGATTTACTATAGTCATTGATGACAATCCATTACTTTCAAGATGTCTCACTCTGCATAATTATTGTGTTGCAATCCATCATTGAAACGTAGTTTATTTTCTAAGAGAACATGTAATACTGTATTTACTTTCCAGGAAACATGACTATCCAGGAGTAGGACTGATTAATACTTGATTTGTGCTATAAGTGAATCATACTTTTCTTTTTTTGAGTGAAATGATAATCCATTTCTTGTCAGACTTCAATGTACAGTCACTGCATCACATGTTAGTTTATTACAGTCTACAAAAAGATACACATGCAGTGTATCCAGATACTGTTAAGTTTTTGTGATGAAATCCACATAAATCAGATGTACTGTATGGAATAGCATCTTGTAGATATACAGCAGTTCCAAAGGTCCGCAAACACATGGTATTTTGTACACTTCCATCCCCAATGGTAGTCAACAGTTAACAGATCCATTGTGGTTAGTGAATCAAGTTTCTTAGTTTCCCATGAAGAAGAACAGTTTGATAATTCATTTCTTTGAGAAGTCTTTGACACTTTAAAGAACAAAATTGTTTGTTAGCATGCATATGTACAGTTCACAAAGAACACAGGGAATTGGGTTAGGTTACAGTTGAGGGGTGATTAATAGGTTTTACTGTATAAGAGATAAAGACTTACCATTGACCTTGCCAATCATCTTAATAATCTTATAATACAAAAATAAAAATAGGCATGTCTAGACATGCATGTATCTACTGCCTTCAATCATGCCTATAGCTACTATGGTAAAAACAATGCTGTAATTACTGTATGTACTTGTAGTGACCTTGTATTCAGAGCTGAACAAGATTTTTGTCAAGATTGTCAATGCTAGCCATGCTGTGTTTTTACCTTAATTAATTTGATGACCTAACCCAAACAACAAAAACCCTACTATATTATACGCTTACCGATCTACTAACGTGTTTATTGCCTAGCTTTATACGCTAACCTGACACAGTGATGTGATTCGGGTACGGTAAAGTGTACACTACCCGACTGCTGAATACATGTCAACATGTTGGTCATATAAATTGCCTCGTCTGAATATGAAATTGTCCAGAGACTATTTTAAAGAGGCTTTCAAAAACGTATCATCATTCCAACATCGTCTATAGTACATCACATTTAAAAATTGACAACGATTCATACTTAAAGTACTTACTAAGCTTGTAAAAACTTCTATTCTTGAAATAAATATCTCGCTCCCTGAATATCTCACTCTCGAGCAACTCCATGCTGCCATAGCATTGACTTACATGAAGTACTTCGTTTACAATTTTGGCTTCGGTGGTTTGTCGTGAGTCAATCGTTGAATTCTATGTTTTGATTGGCTCCGAAGGCATTCTATTGTTAACTTAACTTAACTTAACTTAACTTAACTTAACTTAACTTAACTTGACAGAGCGACAACATTACATCTACTGCTTCGCAGTAGATATAAAAATATATTAAAGTAGATCTAATTTATGAGTTAAACCTGAAAGGGATACACATTTCATGCACATAACAGTACATGTGGATCTAACTGAGATTCGTTGGTTAAATTGAATAAACTAAAGAGTCAAAATGACTCATAAATGATCAAAGTTTAAGTTGTTTATACTGTATTATGTTATTAATCTTTGTCATGTTTAAATTAAGCCCAATTTTGATACTAATATTGCATTGTGTTACTATCTGCAACACTTTTCAACACACTGGTGTTGAATTTGGCTAGTATTAGTTGGCAAGGGAAGTAATAAAATTGACAAGCATTGTACGGTGTATTTCAAAATAGTTCGGTGACACTCACCATGGCATCCATGCTTCAGAACCTAAAAGAAAGGTAGTAGGTACTGCATTAGTAGAGCAAAATAGAAGTTTATTAGTTCATGAACTGTTAAACAGAGCGAAGGTTTCAGGCTTTGAAAGCATTTACAAAAACCGCATGCCACCATGCCACTGTCTATTTGCTGCCGAGCGTAGCGAGGCAGTTGACTAATCTTGGCTTGGGTACTTGGGTGGCCTGTTACTCGTGCCCAGACCTTTTGCCGACGTATATATAGTCGACACAGAAACTCGATCTGATCGAATTCAAGGATATCTGTCGGATGACGTAGATATTTTTATGACGTTTTGTGACGTAGAATTTGGAGCGCGAAACAAGAGGTCAGTGGGCCAAACGAGAATTGAAGTTTTTTAGCACGGAGTTTAGACGGTGAGTATTACAAATTCTTACAAATAGACAGTGGCATGGTGGCATGCGGTTTTTGTAAATGCTTTCAAAGCCTGAAACCTTCGCTCTGTTTAACAGTTCATGAACTAATAAACTTCTATTTTGCTCTACTAATGCAGTACCTACTACCTTTCTTTTAGGTTCTGAAGCATGGATGCCATGGTGAGTGTCACCGAACTATTTTGAAATACACCGTACAATGCTTGTCAATTTTATTACTTCCCTTGCCAACTAATACTAGCCAAATTCAACACCAGTGTGTTGAAAAGTGTTGCAGATAGTAACACAATGCAATATTAGTATCAAAATTGGGCTTAATTTAAACATGACAAAGATTAATAACATAATACAGTATAAACAACTTAAACTTTGATCATTTATGAGTCATTTTGACTCTTTAGTTTATTCAATTTAACCAACGAATCTCAGTTAGATCCACATGTACTGTTATGTGCATGAAATGTGTATCCCTTTCAGGTTTAACTCATAAATTAGATCTACTTTAATATATTTTTGTATCTACTGCGAAGCAGTAGATATAATGTTGTCGCGCTGTTAAGTTAAGTTAAGTTAAGTTAAGTTAAGTTAAGTTAAGTTAAGTTAAGTTAAGTTAACAATAGAATGCCTTCGGAGCCAATCAAAACATAGAATTCAACGATTGACTCACGACAAACCACCGAAGCCAAAATTGTAAACGAAGTACTTCATGTAAGTCAATGCTATGGCAGCATGGAGTTGCTCGAGAGTGAGATATTCAGGGAGCGAGATATTTATTTCAAGAATAGAAGTTTTTACAAGCTTAGTAAGTACTTTAAGTATGAATCGTTGTCAATTTTTAAATGTGATGTACTATAGACGATGTTGGAATGATGATACGTTTTTGAAAGCCTCTTTAAAATAGTCTTTGGACAATTTCATATTCAGACGAGGCAATTTATATAACCAACATGTTGACATGTATTCAGCAGTCGGGTAGTTTACACTTTACCGTACCCGAATCACATCACTGTGTCAGGTTAGCGTATAAAGCTAGGCAATAAACACGTTAGTAGATCGGTAAGCGTATAATATAGTAGGGTTTTTGTTGTTTGGGTTAGGTCATCAAATTAATTAAGGTAAAAACACAGCATGGCTAGCATTGACAATCTTGACAAAAATCTTGTTCAGCTCTGAATACAAGGTCACTACAAGTACATACAGTAATTACAGCATTGTTTTTACCATAGTAGCTATAGGCATGATTGAAGGCAGTAGATACATGCATGTCTAGACATGCCTATTTTTATTTTTGTATTATAAGATTATTAAGATGATTGGCAAGGTCAATGGTAAGTCTTTATCTCTTATACAGTAAAACCTATTAATCACCCCTCAACTGTAACCTAACCCAATTCCCTGTGTTCTTTGTGAACTGTACATATGCATGCTAACAAACAATTTTGTTCTTTAAAGTGTCAAAGACTTCTCAAAGAAATGAATTATCAAACTGTTCTTCTTCATGGGAAACTAAGAAACTTGATTCACTAACCACAATGGATCTGTTAACTGTTGACTACCATTGGGGATGGAAGTGTACAAAATACCATGTGTTTGCGGACCTTTGGAACTGCTGTATATCTACAAGATGCTATTCCATACAGTACATCTGATTTATGTGGATTTCATCACAAAAACTTAACAGTATCTGGATACACTGCATGTGTATCTTTTTGTAGACTGTAATAAACTAACATGTGATGCAGTGACTGTACATTGAAGTCTGACAAGAAATGGATTATCATTTCACTCAAAAAAAGAAAAGTATGATTCACTTATAGCACAAATCAAGTATTAATCAGTCCTACTCCTGGATAGTCATGTTTCCTGGAAAGTAAATACAGTATTACATGTTCTCTTAGAAAATAAACTACGTTTCAATGATGGATTGCAACACAATAATTATGCAGAGTGAGACATCTTGAAAGTAATGGATTGTCATCAATGACTAGTAAATCGCCTTGAAAGTTTTACCAAGAACTTATAAAAATCAGAGATTATAAACAATGCGCAACTCTAAAATGCTAGCATGCACAGTTTGGAATATAATTATTATAGTTATACAAATTCTCCAAGGTTGGTGTATTGCTGTATAGTGTTTCAGCTATACATTTGTCATAACACGAAACACTTTGAATTGCATTGACAGCTGTGCCACAGCAAGAGGCATAATGATCTATTATTTGTATATTATATCAATACATGTTGTAGTGTTTAATGTTTATCCCGTCAAAACCCTTGCCAATTATATTAAGAGATAAGTTTTATAGTAATGTATAATTTTAAATCTTATAATTAAAAATAAACGTGTAAATGTTCTCTGTCTGTTGCACTTAAAATTAAAGGACTTATTTCAAGAATTTTGTAAAATATCAGGAAACTAATCAGTGCATTGTGCAGTCTCAGGTAGGGCAAGGGGGTGTCACTTTGGCCACAGACTGTGTAGAGTTGCCTGTGGAGTAGACTAAAACTTTTTGTCCCATTTGAGGCAGCATTTCACTTGCGATAGTAATTTCTAGTCCTTACACTAGCACTAACCCTAACAAATTTTGTGAACCTCAAACACCTGTTTTTTCTTATACGTCATTTTATGACGTTTTGTGACGTAGCATTTTATGCGGTCTCGTGCGTTTGAGGCCTAGGGCCCTAGCTTTTCTTTCGTCGCCAATGTCCTTTGAGTGAAACGTTTCTGTAAAAAGCGAGACTAATCCAACTTTTTATAGAATTTTATTATAAAATATAATTTTAGTTTCTTTATAGCTACGAAGTCTGGTATAACAAAGGCGGTACTGAGTGATCAAGATTATTTTCCCGCTGTTTTTTCCCGTATGATGAAGTGGGTTAAAAACCTGAGAAAGAAGGTGCATGAGAAGAATAAGAAACATGGTATACCAGAGAAAGTTCGCCCAGGTATGGCTGTTGCGGAATAGCCTCGATGGCAAACACGCGCATAACGAAGTAACGGAATAGCGTTGATGGCAATCATGCGCTCTAGATGAAGTGGGCCGATAACTCCAAGTTCAGGTCATGGGGGAGCCGCGCGGGATTATTTAACTTTCAAAAGGACTAGGGGGAGTTTCGAGGAACGGGAAATTCAGTCAAAAGTTTGTTTTTGAGCGAAAATTGCCTAGAAAAAGGCTTTGCACTTACTGTACGACAATTATTCTACTAAAATTACTGTACTCCGGTGACATGTTTTGTATTAAATTTCGAGTATCATTCAAAGTTTAAAAACTTTAAAAACCTTTATCTTTGTTGAAATACAGCTATTTAGTGGTCAAAAAGAGACCTTTTCGGCGGCGTATTCAGTGAGTTCACTGGACAAACATTAAGATCAACTGCCAACAAAGCCAGTTCAATTGTGTGTGTTGTTATGTGTGAGTGCGAAAAGCTATCATGTGTGATTTTGTCTTTTTTAGTATTGTGCGCGCATGGAGGCTTCGCGTTTGATTTTAAGATTTTGTTGAGAAATGTGGAGCGATATGTTGGCCATTACTACCGGATGAAATACGTAAACTTGGCCTTTGCGGATACATTTGTGTTGTGCAAACAAGTGAGTTATACATGTCCAATATTACGAAATGTTACAGATGGTAAGATTCGTTTTACAAACCGTATTTACCATCCGTGAATAAGGCGATTAAGAGTAATGTATAATAAGAGTAATAATAAGGGCCCCCCTTCCCCCATGTGAGATGTTTTACGGATCGTAAAGGACAATTTACCATCAGCAAAGCACATTTACCATTGGTACGATTGGTACCAATGGTAGAAACGTAGAAGGGGTCCCTTCCCCTCATGTGAGTTGTTTTACAGATGTCACCATCTAAAACTTTTTGTAGTATCGGACCAACATCGTTTTGTGCGTTAATAAAGGATCCGTAAATCTTCAATCGTTGCCAAAACCAATGTTATATGTACCGTGTTTCAAGGCGCAGTACACAATAAAAAAAACCTGACAGACAAAAGATTATTTTACAAAATGAACGAAAACTGTGATTTCAGGCAAGGCAAAAGTCCATTTATTCTCAATGATGTATTTTTCATATTTTTTTCAGCTACAAGACCAGGGTTTGGAAGAACTCCAGAACACAACAAAGTTGGGTATGGATGGGCTGCATAACCATTTTTTTCCTGGGAAAAAATTTGCAGGTAGGTAAGACAAGGATAGAAGACATTTGCTGTGAAGCGAAGTGGGCGATAAGAAAATCATGCTACCGTAAGATTAAAAGTAATTGTTAGTTTAGTGAAAAAACTGTTTTACTCACAGTTGAAGTCCATGTGATTGGAATAAGTTTTTAAATACATTCTTGGTATACAGAAATTTTATAATTTTTAGGTCGTCACAGAGCTTTAGGAGACGTAAATGTCATGGTGGAAATTTTTGGCTATCAACTGTGGGAACATTTGTCAAAATTAGAGATCCTATCTTACAAATCGTTGTAAGTATTTGTTTTGCGAAGCGAGTTCTTAATTGTTTTGGTTCTCGCAGAAATAGTAAAATATATCAGGCCACAGCTACGCACATGGTTTCATGCATGTTCTCAGATTTTAGAAAACTCGTACACGTTTATAAAAAAACATGTTAAGTATGGCTGTTTTTGTGAATAGCTGCTCTGGTGGTCGTAAACTTCACAGTTGGAAGGAGTTACTAGACGAAGTGGACAGAGGTAAGATTTTTGAAATTTTACCATTTCCTGCGCAAACTATTTTTCAATTTCATCAAAATCGTCGGTCTTGTGCCGTCCGGAGTTTGCCTGTAGCAAATAACGTGCTTGTTTATTAAAGTGCCACTACGATGAAAAACTCGTCGATCAGATTTTGGTTTTGATCACATATCATTGAAATAACCGTAGAATAAACCTCAAGGCGTCTTCGGTTTCTCGATATTTTCTCTCGTTTGCAAAATATTCACCGTTTCAGAATATGCAAATTAGGCAGGTTGTGACGTAGTTTTAATTTCTCAACGTATACCAATGAGATTTAGAAAAGTGTGAATATCGTTGAATTGAATTGAGACAGAATCCATTCTAATTTACCATCAGTATTGTAATGATGTTTGTCACCATCACTGCATCATCACACTCTGTCTCCATCGAAACCTTTTAGAAATATGAACTACTTAACCAGAAAGCCATGTGTTTCATGTCACCTATTTCTTGAGGAACAGAAGGATTTAAACGTCTGAAATACACAGGACAGAATACATGCATACACATGTATTCTGTCCTTCGCTTTTGCCTGGTTGTTGCGCGTTTAGTGAAGAAACAAACAGATATTGGACTACAAGTTAGACATTTCTTTCTACATGTTCCCTTTGGCAGCGACGTAATGCAGCTACTGGCATAATCGACCCATCACAGTACTGATACAAAATGTCAGTAAATTCTGTCAGATACTTCTGGAGATATTCGTCATTTTATAAATCTCATTATTATGCGTCGAGAAAATTACGTCATATTATGCAAATTGGCATATTTTAAAAGAGAAATATCTCGAGCACGAGGAAAGATCACTGATCTCAAATAATAGACTCATTATACTGGATAGAGCATCCGGTGCTCGCTGTGAAGTCGGAATAAATTAGCGGCGGCCATTTCAGGTGGGACCCACTTGGTTTTCAACAGCCAATTTTAAGTTCTCCCATAGCGACAGACATGTCACAAACATTTACCTGGTTTTCGTTCAAAATCCGATCATTTAAAGCGAAAACCAGAGGCGAAAACTATGATTCAGCAATATTGTGGGTCCCACCGGATATGGCCGCCGCGAGATTTTTACCCTCACTTCCGACTTCAATTTTTTCCACGCGCGAAACAATAGATGCTCTATCCAGTATAATGAGTCTATTATTTGAGATCAGTGGGAAAGATATTGAGAAACTGAAAAGGCCGTTATGATTAACTTCGAAATGATCTTTTGTTGCGATAAAAATTGGATCGCCGATTTTTTTCATCATATTGTCACCTTAAGGTTCTCCGGTAAAGAAGGGAAGGACTAAAAAGAAGAAGAAGAAGAAAGGAAAGAAAGGAAAGAAAGATGATGAGAACGAAGGTATGGATAAGATATGCTGTTCATGAGGGGGAAAACGCAGAACAGAACAGCACATGTGATCTTGATCTAGTTCGGTTAAGAACCTGGACAAAGCATGCTTGAGTGCGGAAAGTATGTTTTGGGAACGTTGGACTGCATAAATATATTTAGCGATTGATATTCATTCTTTCCTTCATTTGTTGTTTCCTTTTCTTTTAAACGTTACTACATATAAATTCTGTCATGATTTCAGAATATCAGGGTTTTAATGTCTGTTTATTTGTTCTCTTTTTACAGATACTGTCACAATCTTAGCGCGGTTCACAGTGGATGATTTCTATTGAGACGGAGGTAGGTTGTATAGGTTAGGGATTAAACATTGTTGGCCAAATATTTGCTTTTCCGACATTCAGTTGCTTGACTCTGAAGAACGATACAAAAAAGCCGTGGGGATGGAATTATGAATTTGTGTTTTTTTATATGGAATTACGATTTTGTGTTTATTAGGCTGACGCCAAAAAGGTAGCGAGCATGAAAATAACAAGGTAAGTAACCAGATGAGTTAAAGACAGAAAAACAATGTATGTTACTTATGTTAAATCATGGTGGCCTACCCTTTTGAGAAGCTATTTCAAGCACTCGTAAATGTTCTTCAAGTGAATCTCCCATCAGGATGATGACATTGTGGCGTACTAGGCTTAGTCACAAAAAGTCGGCTGCGCCTCGTATTTTCAACCAGCTTGTCTGTATTTCGAAATTCACTTCAAGAACGCTTGCTTGTGTTTGAAATATTGTTTGTCGTTTCACACGGTATCTGATTTTGTGTTATAATTTGCCACTTTAGACTACGAACTTTGCTGTGAAAGTTGCTGAGGAAGCATAGCTGGAAAGCTCCTTCCTTAGAAACAAAGAAATTGCTGCGTTATGGTGAGTTTTCAGCAAAATACTTGACCACTTGACCTAGTTCCATATTTTTGTATTTTGTTTTGCGAAGTGGGTTAAAAACCTGAGAAAGAAGGTGCATGAGAAGAATAAGAAACATGGTATACTAGAGAAAGTTCGCCCAGGTATGGCTGTTGCGGAATAGCCTCGATGGCAAACACGCGCATAACGAAGTAACGGAATAGCGTTGATGGCAATCATGCGCTCTAGATGAAGTGGGCCGATAAGTCCAAGTTCAGTATTTCGAGTATCATTCAAAGTTTAAAAACTTTAAAAGCCTTGAGTTTATCTTTGTTGAAATACAGCTATTTAGTGGTCAAAAAGAGACCTTTTCGGCGGCGTATTCAGTGAGTTCACTGGGCAAACATTAAGATCAACTGTGTGTGAGTGCGAAAAGCTATCATGTGTGATTTTGTCTTTTTTAGTATTGTGCGCGCATGGAGGCTTCGCGTTTGATTTTAAGATTTTGTTGAGAAATGTGGAGCGATATGTTGGCCATTACTACCGGATGAAATACGTAAACTTGGCCTTTGCGGATACCATTGGCGCCATGCAATCATTACCATTGGTACGATTGGTACCAATGGTAGAAACGTAGAAGGGGTCCCTTCCCCTCATGTGAGTTGTTTTACAGATGTCACCATCTAAAACATTTTGTAGTATTGGACCAACATCGTTATATTATATTATATTTTCTAAGGGTAGCCTTTTTTTTGATACACCCTGTAGTTAGTATACTGTAGTCTGACACTCGACCGCACCACAGCTATTTATCATATTTTGAAGACTAGCCTCAGTGGTGGAATGCAGAGCCAAGCAGCTGTGGGCAAACTGCCCTTAACAGAAGACAAAACTCCAACTGACTGGTCTCAAAAGCCAGAAAACGGCAAGAGGTACGTAAAAAGAAATCGAAATGATTTTCCGGTATGTTTTCGAAAAAGAGCTGTCGCTTTGCTCGCAAGACTTTAAAGAAGCTTTAGTAAAGGTACCGTATAATTTGTATTATAGATAAGCAATACTAATACGCATTCAAGAAGTTCTTGGACACTTTTAAACCCTCAAATCGCGTTTGTCCTACAGCCCGTGGTTTAACCGGTTTAGAGTCCGGTGGTTTAACGGTTTTTAATTTAATCAAAACCGCCCAGAACACTAGTCTTGTTAAATTCATAGCAGATGTACCTGTTTCATTACTTCTATGGTAACCTTTTCTTCTGGATTTTTATAAATACCGCGTGAAAATCGCCATGGTTTAAGCATAGATAATGGAAGGGGAACTGGATAGGAAACTTACGAAACCGGAAACGATGTTTGCACAACTTGCTATGGTAATTCTACGCTTATAAGCGGGCAATGCACCTAACGGGTGGTCCCACATGGCTAAAATCAGACACTGCTGAACTTAAGTGATATTACACTTTTGTCCAATTTCAGCAATAGGTGCATTAGCTGCTTACAAGTGTGTAATTACCATAGCAAGTTGTGCAAACAACGTTTCCGGTTCTTTAACCTCGTTTGAAGTTTCCTATCCAGTTCCCCTTCCATTATCTATGGTTTAAGCCGAGTTTTTTTTCTTTCTCAATTTCACGAGTCCACCTCTCGATGATGCACAGACTACACGCAATTTTCTATAATGATCCTCAATGAATAGAAGTATAGAACTGTCAAATTACTACAATAGGTTATATCTTATTTAAATTTCAAAGACTAGCCTTTTTTTTATACACACTGTAGATAAGCTCCTCTCCCCATTACCATTCAAAGAGGTGCTGCCTCATTAAATATTCTGTTGGTACAAAGTGTTACTCACAGAGTTAATTATTCTTGCATAAACCTGGACAATAACATAGACAATAACATTTTAATAACTGCAAGCCTATAAGATACAAAAGCAGTTCTCAACATTTCGAGCAAAGGCCCATGGAGAACATTTTAGTAGAACATTTTCCATGACAAAGGACCTTAGCTCGAAACGTCGATAACTACTTTTGCAGTTCAGACAGGAACAACTCTGTGGAAAGAACATTCTCTCATTTCTCTGGAAATGTCTTTTCTTCCAGGAGACCTGGTTTGGGCTAAAATGAAAGGATATCCTCACTGGCCAGCCAGAGTAAGTTGCTTGTTTGTTGGCTTTTTTATTGTGATTTACGTGAACGTATGTGATTTGGTGAATTTCCTTTCTCAACTTGCTTTCAGTAAAACGTATATGATTTGGTATAAAACTCGCTGACGATATCTCCGACAACTTGATTTTGAAATGCTGAGTCATCGTGTCATGGCCAGTTTTAATACACGAGTGATTTTGATCGGATGACTCACGAGTGTAATATTACCAAATATTGTTGTCGGAAATATCGTAAGTAAATTCACTAAATCGGATGATACTCATCAAAGAGAGAATGCTCAGACATCTTGGGTGGCAATGACTCATTCAGTCTTTTTCTTGTTTCAGATTGATGAGGTGACACCTGGAAAAATGATTCCAAAAAACAAGCTCCCAATATTTTTTTATGGCACACTTGAAACGTATGAAATGTTATATTACTCTAAACAATGACCAGCAAATAAGTGTTGTTAAAAATCAAGTGTCAAAGTCAACCTCGTCCCCAGGGCATTTTGCCTCCACGTTGGGAGGTCGGCGAAAATGGCCCTGGCATCGGCTGGTCGATTCTATAATCGGATTGGCCGGTTTAAAAACTTGATTAATTCAGATACAGTGTAATTTATTCATCAAAATATGAATTGCAATAAATCCACTCTGCGAAGTTCATCCAAAGAATTGTAACGATAGCTTTGGTTAAAGTCAAGAAGAACATTAGATATATGTTTCTTCCCGACATTTAAATGTATCCTGGATAATCGTGGGGGGTATCATGATGAATAATGCTAGCCAGTTGCATTTATGATAAAGGTTCACAAGAGTGACTCTGCAGAGCGTTAAATATTTCTTATTTATTATTCATGTATACGTATACAAAAACGAAACACAAAGACCGCATAAATTTTCTTGCCAAAACACCCCAAAATTCTGGGTGTCAGGCAAAATGCCCTGGGGACGAGGTTGGTGTCAAAGTCTCATTTTGTTTTCCTGCTGGTCACGCTGTACAAATCGATAGTGTGGTTGTGCGCAACTACTGAAAGTTCAAAGTCCATTCAATATTTTGAAACATTCGTTCCTGCATTCATAAGGAACGCTGTTTCCCTCAGGCCAGTGAATCAGTTGAGGATATGCGGCTTGATATTGTTCGAACTTGGCATGAAATGAGTACGCTGACTGCGCAGACATTAGCCTTTTTTATCTCGTTTTTTCCGGTTCTTCTTGTTTTTTCTGGATCTCATCGCTCAAGTGGTGTACAAACTCGCCAACATCTTGAAAAAATACTCACAAAATCGAGATTCTGCCTGGAAAGATAAATACGTCCGAGAAAGGACTGGTTGCCTCGCTACGCTCGGTAGCAACAATAGAAAACTCAAACTTTTGCTAAATGTATAGGCTATAGTATAGCTAATAGTCAATGCTAACTAATATCGTGAATAGTTTCCTACCGAAACTTTTAGCGACTCATGCCACTATTTATGAGTTTATAATTATATGAGGATAGAAGTGCACTAAAAAATTACATTTTTTAGTAATTTAACAGTAACAGTAAAAAATTTCACATAACAGTAAAATTTTGCAAATTTCATGAAAATGTAAAAAAGCACGTAATTGCTGGCCAGAATATAATGTATACTGTAATTATATATGGATCACGCAAAAATAAATGAAGTTTGTATTAGGAAAGCAAATGGACAGTCGTCTAAGACCATCAAAGACATCTAAATGACTAAATATACATGTATACATATCTTTTATAGAGTACATGGAAAAATTATCTTTCTTGTAAAATAATAACCGTTCCCAACGTGACTAATGTCTACTTCTACTCCACTGTTATTATGAGTTTTATCGTGTTATCGATAACACAATCTTCTTAATTCAGTGCTCAATTTTAAAAGATATCGGGGCCAAAAGTGGTTCTTGGGGAACCGCGAAAAATGTCCACATCTTGCATGTGAGCCGTTTTCACACAATTTCGATCCGGTGCCGTGTGAACGCAACGGCGTTTTGTGACTTTTTAGCGCCGTTTTCAACTCGCTCCGGACTCGTGTGAACCGGGTCTTAACTCATTCCTGTCCGGGGGCTTCCCCAGAGGTGAATAAAATCGTCTGGCGTTAGCCGGAATAAAATACTAAAGACCAATTCGGACAAGAAAGAGTTAAACCGCTGTAGGGGTAGGGCATTTGACACCGAGCCGCGAGACGTGGGGCATTTGACACCAGACCGCGGGAGGTCCGGGACTAAATTTTCTTGATCGCACGCGTGCCTAAACTTCTTAATCGCGCAATGGAGTACGCTTTAAAAGATTTTAAAGGCCAAAACAACAGCTACGTCTGACAAATGGAATGCAGAAGCTGATTGACAGTTTTGAGCGTGAGTACCTTCATTTTTCATACTCATATCAAGCAGGCCGTGCTTCTTTGAGTGGCTGTTTTTTAAAAACGTCTCTGTTTTTCCAAACTCAGGGGCGGATCTAGGAATTTTTAAACCTTAGTCAAATTTGTTGAAGTCCACATTTTTAGGGCATGCGCCCCCCCCCCCCCCCTGGAAAATCTTTAAAATTTGGGTCTCTGTAAACGGCGTTTCCCGCACTCTGACAGCAATTTTGAGCACAATTTTAAAAGTCTTAAAACATGTTTTTAAGGGCACCTTGTGTCCCAAAGTATGATGCACATTGCTACGTTACGTATAGGCATCATTCTTGTTTCTGAAACCTATCTATAATTCTTTATGTAATTTTATACTGCATGTTTAACAAACAGCCTTGGTTCGCGTCATTTGATACGCAACATAGCCACAGGCTAATGAGCTAATATTCATTTGCGCTTTGTTAGTATAAAATCAAATATCTCCGTCGACGATTTACTCCCTTATATCTGCTATCACGCTACTTTAACACCAGTGTGGTGCTCATTATATACTCTTAAAACTTATAAATTACGACTGTTTACCGAGTTCAAATGAGCACACAGATTTTACACAAATACAGGGAAAACCCTAACTTGCATGCCCGCAGCCAGACGTATTTTGAGATTGAAACCAAAACCCTGAATAAATTTAACAATTCTAGCAATCTTTTATATCGTAGAACGACCATAAACACGGGCACGTATCTCAAGCTTCCTTTCGAAAGCGCAACAAAATAGCTGTCAGCTTGTAATTTCGATAAACCTTTATAGGCTGATAAATTCATAAACATTTTCGCGCTCCGAGATCATGCAGTTATGACCTCAAGAATTGAAAGCAATACAGCACTATTGCCTCGGACAGCTACATAAACGCCAATCATGATGAATATATGAAAACATTTTAAATTAAACTTGCCTTGGACTTTTTGAGCGATAGAATGCCCTTCACGGCTTCACGTGTTGAGGTATTTATATTAGGTAAAGCAGCCTTGAGAAAAATATTCTTCTTTAGTTACCGAGAACTCGACAAACCATGACGCCTTTCAGATGAAATCGATGCATATATTTGTCGTAATAACACCTTGTTGTTGCTTTTTAAAGCTGATCGCGCGCGATCAAATATGCTTGTAGAAGCCATGATCAAGGTAAACAGATCGCACACTTGGTGGCTGGGAAGTTAGTCAAGGTTCTGCATAGCCAATCAGATTGCTCAACTTGAGGTAAATCAGGCAAGATTTGGAGCAAGCCGTGTTCAACCAATGAGAATGGCTAAATCGGGTCAAATAAGTCAAAATGGCTGCCAGATACGGCAAACCAATCAATGGTCAGAATTTACCTTGTTTTGACCAATCAGAGTGGCTAAAACGGGGTAAATAAGTCAAAATGGCTGCCAAATTCGGCAAACCTAATCAGTGCCACCAGGAGGCATAAAATGTCCGCGCGCCTTCCCGCAAGTGGTCCTGGTGACGAATTAGATTTTCCGCGATTGTTCTCCCTGCTATTACGTCGTTTTTAACCGGACTTTTTTTTGCAATCGCTATTTTTTTTACCTTAGTCGTCTGACTTATTTGACTAACGCTAGATCCGCCCCTGAAACTCGAACTGACACAATTACAGTAAAGGCGGTTTTCCACTAGGCGACATTATTTTGTCGACCGACTCGACATTTTTCTTTTGTCTTGGCTAATTAGTTCCACTCGAGAGCTTGCGAGACAAAAGAAAATGTCGCTTCGCGCGACATTTTTCGCCCAGTGGAAAACCGCCTTAAGAATGACCCGAGGGTTGGGGCATTTGACCATCGGCATTTGAACAGCTTTTTTGGCGCAAAATATCGAAAAGTTCAAATGCCCGGGGGTATGCCCGGGGGGGGGGATGTTAACAGTATAAATTGATTGACGCATTAGCGATACCTTTTTTACCGTGACCGATGTGAAGCAAGTGAGAGTGAACAAGCTCAGCATAACGGGTGTCGACTATACTATTCAATTTACGGACACGTTTGCCCATTTGGAGCTTTCCCAGTTCTATGACCGTCTCCACGAGATATTTCAAAACGTGTTAGATACGGTCACTCGAGATCCCTGAGCACGATCAAGTTCGTTTTGTATTGCAATCGCCTCAGCTTGAATACCCTATTTCGCTGCCGTTTATGCCTCATCAACGCCTCACCACTGCCTCACCACTGAACGTGTGCTAGCTGAAATTGAGCGTGTGATTCAATCTAATCGTGAATTTGGTTCGTTCTGATCCCACATGCATTAGAGAAGAAACTCAAGGATATCTTACTTTTCTCCCCGACATTTTCACAAGTAATTTGAGAGTTGTGTGAACATGCCTAGCGCTTGTAATATTTGCGGAAAGAGCTTTTCTAACAAATAATGTCTCTCTGATATTCCTTTGGTACAGGGGTGATGGGGATATCTTTTGAGGCACCCCAGGGGTATTGGCAGTATCTTTGGGAGTGCCCCCAGGGTGAGGGGGTATCTTTGAACGGGCCAAAAGGCCTAAACGGGTCAGAAAAGGCCAAGCAGGGCCTAAAAGGGCCTAATGAAAGCACCTAACACGCCAAAAAATGTCAAATGCTTTCTGTCATTGCTCGAGTACACAACTAAACATGAGTCGCACACGTAGAAACTGTCCTGTCATCGGTTGCGGAAGCACTAATCTTGCAAGGCTAGCAAATCATCTTGATCAAGTACATCACATGGATATCAAAGAACGCGCTAAATGGCTAAACTGGAGTAAAATTGGAATATGTGTTCCTTTACAGAGTAAAGAAACTATCGCAGACAGCACAGAACTAAATATGGAGAAAACTTTGAAAAGCATTATAACGAGACAAGAGGAAATGGCAACAAACTTCAATAATTATCTAAGAGAGCAGCATGGGGAGTCCGTAAATTACACATCTTTCTTACACACTATATAGTCCAAGTAATTTTTTTTAAACTTAAAACATAATTTAACTTTGGATTAACTCGATAATGTTCTCAGAACACATATAGCATTAGATTGCTTTTCGTCGTTAAGTTTCTAGACTTTTCAAGAAGATACTCCTCGTAAGCCTCCCGAGGATTCTTTATCATACTCGTAAATTTTACACCAGTGTCTTTCACTTCGTACAGATACTTTAATGGACAGCTAAACAGAACAGATATAGAAAGAACATTTGGCGAGTCGTCAATTTCCTTCGGCTCGACAATTGTCTCTGACGTTTTTTGAGAGAGTCTCTTTCGTAATTTCAACGCCTCTCCCGCTTCGTTGAACTCCATCCAGATTCGTTCGTCGACGTTTGTCCTGGTCTCTTCGTAGCGCCATCTCCGTTGCTCATCATCTGTTAGGCAACTATGTTGTTTCTGACTAGGATGGTTAGTCCTACAACCATTGCACTTTTCACGACAAAGCTTCGAATATTCTTCCCACAAAGCACAAAGTTTCATTGTAAATAGCTTCGAACATTGAAAACAATTTTTCATATAAACCCTCCATCTCTGCGGTCTTACTCCAACAGCAAATAGTAAGCAAATGATACGCCGAGAAAACCGACGCCGTGAATAAGCATATTAATTAGGATTTGTTTGTCTAAACTCTGACGTTCAATAGTGTTGTACATGGACTTATACAAACATTAGCAACATTGCACTCAGCATATAATGGTATACAACCGTAATAGACGCCTATACGTTTTGGTTAAAGGTTTAGTCGTTGCGGTGATTTTCTTCATGATGAGTGAAGAAAAGTACGAACAAGAAAATGAAGAATGGAGACGAGCGATAAACCTTCGACTTTACCTACGGGATCATCAGCTTATAGAAAACCGCAGGGCCGAAGATTTAAACACAATATACTTCGAGCATATACAATCTTAAAACTAAAGAAAAGAAAGAGACTACAGTGTCTGAATGAAAAGCAGACATTTGAAAAACGGTGCTCTTATCGTAACGATAAAATATCATATTGTTTAACAATTTATGCTAATATGCAGTTGGAGAAAAGAAGGAAAAGAAGAGAAACTACGCTAGTACGAATTCCCAAGGCTTATAGCGGTTATTCGAACAGTCAAGGGATATGTTATACGAAGAGACAAAGCAGTTTTAGATGTAACATTAGTGCTTATACAAACTTTTGAAAAGTTGTGATTGAGTAAACGTACTGCCTATGGGGACTAAGCAGTTAATCTGCGAACATTACAAATAATCCTCTACGCGCAGAGACGCCCAACGCTAAAGACTTTCTCCATTAATTCTGCGATGGTAAATTATGAAATTATATATTTTTGAAACTTGATCTCGTTATTTAGTCTTTATTATAAAAAACGTTTCTTTAAACAAATCACATTTTAAAAATTACAATCTTTTAAGATACCATTATTGAAAGAATACAAACGAGATATTCTCATGCCTAAAGACTTAAAATAGGAGGTGTATACTCCAGAAATCCCACGTGAAAGACACCGTTTGTCAAACATTTGGAGCTTCGGAAATCAGTCAGAGAGCTATCGGGAATGACGTATTTATTACACGGGGGAGGGGGGGGGGCTGGTTTAAGAATCAGGGTTGGGGGGATGGATAAAAGTTAGGGTTAAGGGACTCTCTAAGGAGCCTGAGACGAATGAAGGACGCGACGCGGTTTCTTCTCGACTAGACTTGCCCAAGCGCTTAATCCTCTTAATGACCCCTAATGAGTTTCTCTTTTGTCTCCTGCACGTGCACTGAGGATAAATATTCAAATATCACACTTAGTAACAGAAATCGTAGCAACGCATTCAAAGTAATAAATCGCTTTGCTTTTAGTTATTATTTCGACATTTAAAATCGTTCTTTTCATGGCTTTTCGAAGTCTACAATTATTAGCCATATTAAGATAAAACACAATATTTATAAGAAAATCATTTATTACTTTCTCGCTTTCAAGACCTTATACATTATTATGGTATGTCAAAATTACAATTTGACAGTACCCTCAGACAATGATTATTATATATCTTCTCTTTTTGGCATGAACTTGTCAATGGCCGTCTTGTGCAAAATACCACGGGCGTCTGCTAATGCAAATTTCTTTTTTTTGTATTCGGAAGCAAGCTCGCTGTTTCCCTCTTCAAGTGACTTTTTTACTGCATCTATTTTTGGTACAAGAAGAACCGGCTTCCAGTCGTCTGGGGCAGTTTTCCAGAATCCTTTCTTCACGGTGATTTCCTTTGCAACAGAACATTGAATAAAATAATTCTCTTTATTGACATTTGCGATAATGTCTGCACCTTCCATGTTGGGGGTAAAATAACAACAATTGTCCTTTGGTGTAAATGGGTCAAGTTTTTTCCTACTCTCGAAGTTCGGTTCGCCGACAACGAACTGCACTGTTTCTTCCTTGCCCTGGTACTCTGTTATCGTTAACGGTGATGATGAACACAACCCATAGAAGACAAGTTTTTCAAACAAACTGCCTAGCCAACGACGCAAATTAGGGGCACATATTGCGTTGGCTAGATCGCACTGAAGGAAAAGAAAAGAAACGACTGAAAAACAATCAAGGCATCCCTAATTCTAGAAGTCGGATAAAGACGGGTGTTAGTAAAATGTGGATAGGTGGCCAATACCTCCGATAAGAACGATGACTGAGACAATGAATGCATTCCTCAAATGGTTTTGGTTGAAAGGTGGGCGTGTGGGCGGTTAATTCCTCAAATTCCTTTCCTTGTTTTGATTGTTGTTTAGATTGTTGACATTAAATTTATTTTCATGCCTGCATGTCGAAATGATTTCTGATCTTTTATTGAGTAAAGTGTTTGTTTCGCCCGAAACGTTAGACCACTTACGTTCTGTTTCGGCAGTGTTTTGGAAAGATTTAGTGTGATTTCTGTATCGCTCTTTGAAATTGTTTGTCATGCCAATGTAGTGTTTGGTGTTATGTCGCTTGTGGAAACAGTTGCTTTGTATACTATGCTATTTGTCAGGCACTGTCCATGAAGTGGGCACTTGCTTTTATCCCTGCAGTTGCAACTGGCTGTGTTTTCATTTTGTACCCCGGTTTTTCTAAGTATGTGTGCGTTCTTCATGATTGTGGACTTGACGATGTTCATTTATGGAGTTTGTTTTCTGGTGGGAAATGTTTGTCGATTAGGTTCAGAAAGCTGCGTCTTATGTTTGATCTTACATTTTTGTTGTAGGGTGGGGATTGAACCGAATGAATATTGCCATGTCGGTTTTTGCGTGGTTGTTGTGGATTTTGTTGTGTGTAATTTAATTCCTGATTGAAATTACTGTGTCTTAATGCATTTTGGTAAATGGGGCAGATCCCTTAAATGTTGTGTTGTCCGATGAGAGAAAACAAATGCGTTTGCTGATTGATGTTGGTAGCTGTTTTAAAATGCTAGGTGGGTGGTTTGATTGCTTGTTTATTTGATTTATTAAGCGAGGTCTGTACGGGAAAGTATTTGCCTGAGGTTTTCGTGCGATAAAACCGAGGGCAAATACTTTCCCGTACAGACCAAGCAAACGAAGTTAATGAGGAATTTATTATATGGCTATTGGTTCATTTTATTTTTAAGTTTCGAGCGTTGTTTTCGCCTTCGGAGCATGCTGTTTACCTTAATACTTGTTAACTTTTGTACGTGTCGCTTCTTGGCCTTCTTGTTTACACCAGTTCGGCTTATATTGTCGTATTTCTCGATAAACAGCTTTAAAGAAAATCAGCAGTAATGTTCCAACACATTTTATTGTTCAGAATATTTGAATAAAGATACCCAGTACTCTTTTATTTGTATTCAAATCAACTCAGAAATCTTCTCGCCAAAACTTACAGGGCCGAGAAAAAAGGGTATTGACCCCGAGGTCAATATCGTAAAATCCCGACCTCTCGGGAACCAATCAGCGTGCGTCGTTTTGCGTAAGGACCGGAAATCAAACCTAGCCATATAATAAATATATATATATATATATTGTAATGTATGTAAATTATGTAAGGTAAAGCCTATAAAGGCCTAACCATGTGGCACGTAAGGGGCTAGCCCGGTTAACCAGGCTCACGCGATTGATTAGGATCTTACTGTAGTTTTAAAACTCGCATAAACTAAATATGCAAAGAAGAATTGGTTTAGTTTAGATGTAAACAAATCCTAACGATGATTAAAATCTCCTTTTGCGCCAAGGAAAGAATTTAGCCCGCCTCATGTAAACAGCCCTTAGTGAGATGTTATTGCATCTAATAAAGAACTGGACATTCTACAGTATGAACAGTCAGAAATCAAGCTAATTGCAAGGCATACATAACATGGTAATTAATTACCGATACCCGCGAAGAACATTTTTGGCTATATCTTGGTCGCTTTTTAATATTTTCGGAAAAAAATTACGGCAATCGAGAGATTTCCAGTTTCTTAATGTAAATTGATAAAATATGATGAAATCAGAAATCATATAATGTAACCTTAATTAAATCAAAGAACCACTAGATACAGTAATTTTTTAATTCGACAACCAGACACTAAAAGGAAAAACGAGAGATTTGGAATGCTCTACCTATAACTTTACGCAAAGCTAGCGCTAAAATTTAATGCGAAATAGTACTTTTTATTGTTGACAATTTCTCTCTATTAATATTTAATTCAGTATTTAACTTATTTATACCATATTCTTATTAGCTTGTAACCTAGTTTTAATTGAGGGACACAAGTTTATCAATTATTTGCAAGGTGTCAATCATGTTTCAAAATTTTTGACTCCGCTAAATCTGTGTTTTCACTTAAACTTAAAGAAGCCTTACGCATCAATAGGCCTGATCATCACGTTAACACAATTTTTAGTTTATAACTAGTCACGCTCCTAATAATCTTTGAATATCTTGTCGTGGTTTGTTGTTTTGAAGAAAAGGATTTCGCTGCGAACTTGCGAACGAAAGACAAGCGCTGGCGGATAATGACATTGGTTCAGGAACAACATCATCATCATCATCTTTATTTAAAAAACCCCCACGGGTATCGCTTCAATTTACATGTAACGAAAAGCTGCAAGAAGCAAGAAATCTGAAAAGAAGCGTTCCTATCAGGTTTCTCTCATCATTTGATCGGGGAGAAAACATTATAAGGTAGAGTTGTGTCTGATTGGTTTACGGTCCAAGGGGGAAATGACAGAAAAGGGCAAAACCCCGCCAAATCTTTTATCCTCTTTTACAGAGAAAGAAATTTTGCCAATTCCCTCTACAAAAATAGATATCGGCGGCTTGCGTTTTATCCAATTCTTTCCAAACTTTGCCACAATGTTGAACAACAGTAAAGGAATAAAACCGTGTTCGCATTTTAGATTTAGTGCAATATTTTCCCAATAATATGCATATCTTCTATCGTTTTTACCAAATCAAGATGAGTCAACTTGCCTGCTTAATATCAAAGCAAATACTACCACAGGGAGCCCATCTTGGCAGCGCGTGGGCACCTGTGGCAGACTCGAAAGACGCGCGGGGGACTGTGGCAGGGGATTTAGAAAAACGAAAAACGGTTACCGGAAGCGGGAATAAGGCGGAAAAAAGGGAAAAAACGGGGGGAAAGGGGGAGGGAGAGGAAAAAATATAAGGGATGAAACACCAAACGTTCAACGTGGAATGTGTTCCGCAAGTAGCCAGGTCGTATCGTCGGGAGCCACCGTTGGAATACTGAAACCGACTGAAACTCAGAGTCAGATCAATGTGCAATAAATCAATAATCCTGAGACTTTCCGCTTTATCCGAAAGCTTCAACGATGATGTAGTGTCCTAGCTACTTGCGGAACACATCTCTCGAAAATACGATATGTAATTTAGCTGCAAAATCACGGCTAAAAGGTGAGATTTTGCCTCATTTTGATTATATTTTGATAAATGAATCATTATCACAACTACTTCGCTCAATTGTCTTACAATTTTAATACCTATAGGCGCTTAAAACGATGTTCAAAACAAGGAAGAATTCGTGTTTCATCGCTTTATTATTTTCCTAAACACACCACGATCGAGTGTGCCACAGGTGCCCACGCTCTGCCAAAATGGGCTCCCTGTGATACTACCTGTCAAAAAATGCGAACACGGTTTTGGTCTTTGATCATTTGAGATGAGAAATATGATGTTTTGGAAGCTTCTGAGTGAAACCAGAACCGTCGCTATCTCTTGGCGTTTAAGTGTGTAGAATTTTTGTTAAATTATTAGCTTCTGCAGTGATTTAGGCTATCATTGTGCTTGCCAAATGTGAGAGACAAAACTCAAAAATTGAGCGCGCGGTGAGTATTTTGGTGAAATAAGATTCTATCCCTCGTAGAATCCATATTTCACTACATACGGGAACCAAGTGGCGTTATTTCTCGTATGTAACGCTCGCGAGTGACATATCGACAAGTCAAAATTTACGCCTTAAGTTTCGAATCTAGTAAATTTGAGCCAGTAACTTCTCTTCATTCCGTTTATTAACGTAAAATGACGTATTCGAAGAAGCTGTCGTATTTTTCATTTGTATTTTCTAAAAGCTTTAGGTCAAGCGGTTGTAGTTTTTGCATTAAACTCAGTTTATCAACATCACTTCCGCGCATAATTTCATTGTCCATATAACAAATAGAACATTACACGGTCGCTCAAAGATATGGAATTTATGTTCTCGTGGCAAGAGCAATATCTCACTCGTTCGCTGTGCTCACTCGTGAGATATTGTCCTTGCCACTCGAACATAAAATCCATATCTTCTACATGTTGGATATTTCAACGAATCTTCTCAAACTCTTTAATAATTCATTAATAATCCACGAGCCGAAAACAAAGGAAATATACCGAGACGGCGGTTTGGACAAATAAAATTTAGAAATTACATATATTAAGCCAACTTTCGCCTCGATTTTCTCTTAAAATACTATTTGTTTGAGAAGCTATATCATACACTCGGTGTTTCATCAGGATTCCAAACACTTCAAAATTTGTTCAAAAAGCTCGGCTTCGCCTCGGTTTTCAACAAAAGTCTCGGTGTTTGGATATCCTCTTCCTCGTGTATGATATATTACATCCTTAACGATTAAAATTGAAAGAACAAACAAGGATGAACTTACCACCTCCAACAATAGAGACACATCGCCTCTCACGAACTCGGTTAAAACAAACTGGGCTTGTGGTGACACTGCCTCTATGCAATCAGATGTCATCTTGAGAAGGGTCCAAGGCAGCCGCTCGAGTGGCATCTTATACATGCGAAACAGGGCTTTCTTCGGAACACCAGAACCACCAATACAAAGGGTCACGCATTTGACAAAAATATCTTTCGTATGCTCAGGGAATGATCTTTGGTCGACTGCAAGCGCTTCTCCAAACGCTGTTTCTCGGTCACCTTTGAATGTATCTAATTTGGCAATGAAATCCTCACCCGGGGTGTCCCGCACCCATTTTGCGAGTGCGGACACTTCTCCCAGACGATATCCAGTGTACGTTAACCACTTGTCTACAACTTCCTGCAATATAATTAATAGAAAAACATATGAACATATTCTAAGGAACAAAACACTTAAGAAGTCAGACGTCATTCAAGTTTGTTCGGCTCACTTCGAAGGAGGAGAAAAATTGAGTCGTAATCATTTACCTACGATATTTCCTTGGATCAATAAGACACCTAAAAGAGAACTCACACAACGTTCAGTTGAAGATGCGATAGCTTCACCGAAGAAAAAGGCAAGATACGACACGGCATGTCGGCATCTTCTTAACTGGACAACAGTGCATTCTTCTACTGATTCCCGTGGAATTTTAGCTCGTGGAATGTCTTCCTCACTCAGTGAAATACTTTCTGTTGATATGGACATTATTCATTTAATAAATTAGAGGACACCGACACTCCGACAGCTCATTTGCATTGCAGCCATTGTTGTCCTTCCAAACGTTCCCAACATGCTTTGCGGTCTCAACTCTAACCCAGTAACCTGCTCTTTTGGGAAATAGCTAATTACTAAAAAGCGGTATTGAAGAATGACACGTTGAAAAAATGCGTCCTGGAAAATGTTTTGAAGCTTCTGATTTTGTGTGGTGGATATCACGTTTGGTGGACAGGTCAAGGCTGGGGACCATTACATGGCCCTACGCCTGTATCCAAGTAACCGAACAATGGCTGGAAACTCTTAAACATGTCTGCGCCTACAGTAACCATCCATACGGGTAAGTATAGTAACAGTAGGTGTTAAATGAGGTTACTCATAACGAAGATTAACAACAAAGAAACGCGCAGGGCATGGGGCGATAGCAAGTCTATTAAAGAGACGAGAACTCTCAGATGTACGCTCTGGAGAGCCAGCTTGATAGAGCCGTTATTCTGCGTAGTCGATAACTAAAGAAGACAGCAAGAGAGGAAAATCTGTGCCCTCCATCCCACCCATTAATCTAACTTCCACCGAAATAATCGTTGTGATCAGGTCAAGGCGGATCATTACATGGCCCTAGACCTGTATCCAAGTAACCGAACAACGGCTGGAAACTCTTAAACATGCATGTCTGCGCCTACAGTAACCATCCATACGGGTAAGTATAGTGACAGTAGGTGTTAATTGCAATTACGTACCATTGTCACAGAATAGGAAATGAACAGGCACTCGCGTCGGAACCTTTGAAGTTTCGTCCTCGCGCAGGTCGCCTCGTGCATCCCGGAAATTCGATGGACGCGATTACTCTGGCCAGAACTAGGTTATTAATTTTCATGGACGTTAAACAGTCTTTTTAAAAACCTTTGTTAATAGAATTTCTTTGTGATCCTTTTTGTTTTGTTTTGTTTTTTTGGGGGGGTTTTGGGGGTTGTCTTTTTTTCTTTTTTTTTTTTTTTAGGGGGGGGGGGGGGGGGGGGTGTTTGTTATGTTAGTTTTGTTTTGCCTTTTTTAACGTGCATATTTATATGTGCATCTATAACTGAACAGACAACAAAAAAATGGAATCTATTTGTTTTATACAATATAAAAATTACACAATGCTTCTTGCCGGATTTTGGGGCATGAAGAAAGAAAAAAGCAAGTCAGCTGACGTGATCTGACGTGATATATATACATATACATATATACATATATATATATATATATATATATATATATATATATATATATATATATATATATATATATATATATATATATATATATATATATATATATATATATATATATATATAATAGTTAAAGTAGTCGTTTACAATAGACGACAGAGTGCTCGATACTTTTGAAGGGGAGAGATATCTTGAAGAGCAAGATAGATTTTATTTAAAAAATGAACGTTGCTACTCCGAGTTTCACCTTAAGCGATCATCAGGCAACTGAAAAAGTTTCACTATAACTTCTGTTTATATTGCGTGGCACGCGTGAGATCGCGACACGTGACATCGCCGCACGCGCGAGATTGCGTGGGATAAGTTTGAGCGGTTGTTCCCCGGATGTGCATCACTGTTCCTGGGGCGGCGGACGTTCCTAGCGTAAAATTTATTTTCATGCCGGCATTTTGAAATTAGCTCCGATCGTTTGTAGCAGGCAATCTCTCAAACTTATCCCACGCAATCTCGCGCGTGCGACGATGTCACGTGTGCCGCGCGCGATCTCACCAAACTTTTTCAGTTGCCTGATGATCGCTTAACGCGTGAAACTCGGAGTAGCAACGTTCATTTTTTAAATAAAATAATATATATATATATATACTAGGGATAAATTTTTATAATATGTGTAAACTTTATAATAATTAAAGAATTTTATTATTATTATCATCATCGTGGTAAACATCAAATTGGTAACTTACCTTGTTGTCCTTATACACGCACGGCAACAACTAAAAACATCGGAACAAAGTATTATTAATGTATTCAGTAGTGGTAGTAGTACATACCGGTTAGGTTACGACACTTATTAAATTCATAGCAGACTTAGCTAGCTACCCACAACTTACAATATTCATTTTTCGTATTGTAATGTCTTCTTGTGGATTTACCACTACAATATGAAAGTCGTTACTGTTTAACTTGATTGGATCTTCCATCAAGAACACGAGTCCCGCTCGTGAAGATGCAGCGACTACACGCAAGTTGGTATAGTGATCCTTTTGACATTAAAAAAAAATACATTAAAAATAGACTATAAAAATTACCACTGTTTAAGGTGGCTCCCTTCGGTAATTTCTATAGGGGACTGGTGACTAGAAATAGTATCGCTAATAGTATTAATAGAAATAGTATCATGCGTAAATAGCGATCTTGTCGTTTCGAAATTCTATGACCGCGTCGACATGGATGTTAGACTTGTAGACGTTTTCTTCGGTGAATTTTGGTAAAATTTTGTAAATAAGTAGTTTATAAGAATTTCTAAAGTATATAGAATTTTTTTTAAATTTCATAAGACAGAACTTTTTTAAATCGATAATCATGCGAAAAATCTGTCCCTACAACCTACCTTCATTTTTTGAATGGATATTCCCTACAACAATATCTATCATCTCAGCAAATTTTAAGAAAATTCACCGAAGCAAACGGAAGACATGCCGCTTCAATTATGCAATATTTGAAAATATACAAAAGTCCAACGTCATTATTACTATGGTAACAGCAAATAATTGAACTTTTTGACAGGGGAATGGGGGGGGGGGGGGGGGGACATGAAACCATTTCATGTTAGCTTTGTTTCAAGAATTATGTCAATGATTGTCTGAATGAAATTGGGCAAATAAATAGTACATAGCAAAGTGCAATGATATCTTAGAAGTATATATGTGTTGTCAACTATTTGTAATGGTAAAAATATATGGGAGAAATGTTTGGGTATCGATTATTTTTGTTGAAATCGAGCTGAACTCCTTCATTCATTGTTTATTTATGTTCCGCCTTGACGTAACTGGAGATGAATTCGAAGCCTTGGGTAATTATTTTATTGACAAGTTTTCAATGAATGCAACTGGTGAAAGAATCTTTTCCCCTTGCTACAAACAATTTGTTCAGTTCTTCTAGGCATTAACTTAAGACAATTTCTTCCCGACTTTTCTCTTTATATCAGCATGAATGGTGAAATATTTTAATGATTTGCGCAAGTGCAGGATATATTCATTATTCTTCATGATAGGTCTGCGATAACGTTATCGGCAGATTTTAATTTTACGTGTAGGTTTTGTGTCAGAATTATAAATTCATCATGGAAATACAGAGAGCGTGCGCAGCTTTTAAACCGACAATAATTTTGAACCTGATTTCCACTTTAACATTACGACGTCATGGTGACGTCATGTAATTAACCTTTAAAATTATCGTTTGTTGTTAGTGATCAATATATCTGTTAAATGTATGTGAGATCACTTTGCGCAGTCGTGGGTAAAATATGCGGTTTATCTGCAACGAAAAATGTACGGAGAATTATTAACGTAAATTCAGACAATCATTGACAAAATTAGTTGAAACGACTCGAGTGAATCATGCATGTTAATTGCTAGGCCTTTTTTTTGCATAAATTGCTATCCCCGTCCCCCCTTTTCAATGTTGATACTCTGAACATTTAAATGTAATGGCAGGTGACTGAGTGCAAATTGCAAACGTTTTGAATTCCACAACATTGAAGTGGGGGGAAGGGGGGACATGAAACCATTTCATGTTAGCTTTGTTTCAAGAATTATGTCAATGATTGTAGTATTTATCTAACAAATGTTTTAAACTTATGAATAACATTAGATAACGAGCGTATGAAATTGCGCGCATTTATTTAAACTATAGGGAGCCACCTTAAAGTGACAAGATTCTTCCATCAACTGTACCAACTGAATACAAATCACTCATCAATGCCAACCACACAAGAAGAAAGTCAAACTTCAAATTACCGGTTGCTTCACATACGTGCAAATAATCCCCTCCGCATATTCGTGTCCTTTTGCCAACTGAACGTTATCAATAAATAACCATTGATAATCACCACTTTTGGTATCTGATTAAAATTGGGAAACAAAAGTTTTGCAAAAAAGACTTGTTACAAACTTCTTCACTTGAGTAATTGAGCATTCAGATTTCAAGTTTTAAACGAAACAAAATATTTAAAGTAGTTACCTTCTCTTAACTTCGTAACCTGCTGCTCGAAGTTATCCCAACAACGCTCGTAACTGAAGTCCTAAAAAGCCAGCAACTTAATTTGTTAATATGTAACTCTAAAAAGCTTTGCTCTTCCCATGTTCAACACTTCGCCCAGATAGAAGTGAAAGTTATATAGTGTTTATATATAGTATAGGGACAAACTGCGACTCGGAATTGCAAGCTCATCTTTTTCTACTATAATTTTGTTACAAGTTTTTAACTAGATCCCAAGGATAGTGCAAAGTTTCTATAGTCAAAGATAATAACAATTTTTGCCACGTGTACAGACAGAGCTGCCAGCCCCAACCTCGTACCCAGGGCATTTTTGCTTCGTGGAGGCCGCCTGCCAGCCCATTTTCTTAATCTGGATGGATTCTTAAAGAGTCATTTTCTCTTCAAAGAATGTAAAAAATTACAAACTCCGACAAACATGAATGCTGACGTCTTTTGTGCGCTTCACTATTGTTTTCCGGTCTGTTTAATAACATCAAAATCTTTTTAAACTCCTCGAGAAAAGCTTGGCGCATCACAAGAATTCCAATACTAATACGTATCGTGTGACGTCCACTCGATCCAGATCAAAATTGACTAAAATTTGTCAAGTGGACAAAGGATCGCCTGATGATTATGTTGCTAGCTTCATAGCCTTGCGAATCGTCTGCCCAATCACGCGTTAAGTTCACGCAGGTACAGATACATGTAGAACTTTCTTTTACTATATGGCCAGGGTTCTTCGTACAGTTGCTTATTGAACGCCAAATCAAAATGCGAAGACAGTCTACAATCTCCAGTATACAGAATTTGTTACTGAGCTGACGTGCAAAACTGCTCGAGCGCCACTCGTATAAAATATAACAGACACGAACAAGCAGACCATAAATCCTTTCGCCCAGACCATATTTAATTAGCCATGCACTTACGCCAGGGTTCTTCGTACAGTTGAAAGGGAAGCACGGGTGGCGTGTGCTGTTAGCGCGCTGCCTCTCACCAAAAAGTTAAGCCCGGTTAGACGGGGTTAGTACTTGGATGGGTGACCACTTGGGAAGGACCCCGTTGTTGGGCTCATGTGAGTAGAGTTGTAGTTGATCTCTCCTGTGCTTAGGACGATTAGCCACCCAGACCTTTATCCTTTATTTTATCCTTTATCCAGTTGCTTATTGAACGCCAAATCAAAATGCGAAGACAGTCTACAATCTCCAGTATACAGAATTTGTTACTGAGCTGACGTGCAAAACTGCTCGAGCGCCACTCGTATAAAATATAACAGACACGAACAAGCAGACCATAAATCCTTTCGCCCAGACCATATTTAATTAGCCATGCACTTAAGCCTAGAAATTCGTTGTTTCGAGAAGAAAATTGATCACTCCTTTGCGTTTCTCCGTCATTGTTGTATTCGCCAGTCGCAAACAAAACCATGCGTGCGCAGTGGTATTCTAATATATTCGGGGGGGAAACTTCTTTCATTCCTGGTATATTAAGATCTTTCAAGAACTTCGCTGTTTATATGGCTTATGAGCTTTAAGCGACATAAATATTTGTCGTCTACTTGTGTTTCACATTTTCACTGGTTTTAGCATTTCAACTACGACAAGTGTGTATGTCGTTAACCTGTAAACCTGGTAAGTTTACCCCCCGGAAAGTTTACACTATCTGAGTGGCGAAAATTCACGATACATACATAACACAATACTGCAAAGTTTCTGCGAAACTTTGCACTATTACGTCATTGTGACGTCAGGAGAATACACTGCAAAAATAAAGAAGCCTATATCAAGTATGGCTACATTTGTCGTTGTTCTGCGTTTTTTGATATGTCGAGTTTTGCCGATTTTATTGACGACCAAAGTTAAAAATGCTGTTTTTCGACCAACATTCCGACAAAATAAGTCATAAATTCGAAACCAGGCAATAAATAAAAAAACGCTGACACCGTTTTGCTGGACATTATCTCGGAATCGAACTGCGAACATTTGTTTTCGCCTCAAGTGAGTCCCTCTGGTTTTAATTAAAAAATTCACAACTATTAACGGTTTGTGTTTATCGCGAAACCAAAGACCATTGTATTCTACAAATTCATAGCTTTCTAACGATATCTATTTTATTTTTGTGGCATAAATTCCAATGTATTGAGAGCGCTTTACAGAAATTAACGAAGACCTTAAAGGGATACTCCAGGCCTAAACAAATCTTGTTCAAATGAAAGACCTATGTGACTTCACCTCCAAATGGGGAGAAATTTGACTTTGTTTGCCGTATTTTTCCATATACTGTGAGCCGCCAATGTTGCTTGATTGCGGGCGAAAGCGGGCACAAGAAAAATATAACTTACATAATATAAACTTTCTTTCTTTTCCTTCTTATATGTCTCATACAGCTGACACAGAAGGGTTGTCTTTCCTACTCCCTTTGACCCTATCATAAAAGAAAGCAGATTAAAAAGCTGGGGGTGCGGGAGGCAGCAGGTCACTCCTAGACGTTTTCTGAGAATGTTGAGTTGTAAAGCCATGAACAAACCTCCAAAACAGCGCCCATATGATCTTGCAACAAGTTTATGTCCCCCTAACGTTCCCTCCCTGCATGAACCACCTACAGGTAGCTCATCTAACTCGTTCCTGCGTATACGCGCATCCATGAGGCTCTCTCCTCCGCATGCAGAGGTACTTTCGGAGATCGGATATTTCGGGGATCGTCGGAGATGTGTCAAAATCGTCAGCTGGACATAAGGAGTGCGCGTATAGCGAAAGAGAAAGACAAAAAAGAACCTCTGCCAGATTTCTGTGTCAATATGGCGGCACCAGGGGGGTGTCAACTATGGGTTGTAGAAAACATGTCGAATATAGCAGAAGGTTAATTGAATGTGTGGACAAACTAGGAAAGTTCGTTATTTCAATGTGAGCTACACGTCGGTCGATATAAGTATGTTATCCTCGGGTTCGTCAGCCTTCGTCTGATATATTGGACGGAAAAACTGAGTATATTTTGTCTTTTTTACAAAAAAGACATATTATAAAGATGTCATAATCACTGAGAGTCCTCAGGCTTTTCTACCGAGACAAGAGTCCTTTCCCCCCTGGGAAGGCACATACCTGCTTTCTTTGGAGAGCCACACCTCCCCCAGGGTAAAAACCCAATGCATGCCCATCATTTCATGTGTGAGCTTTTCTGTGAGCTTTTGAACTTACCAACCAAACAAATGGGCTTGTAATAAATAGTTGGAACGTCCATGCGTGCCTTAATTTCCGCATAGATCTGAGGTTCCAGAAACTCTGCTGCAGAAGGCTGAAAAATATAAAAAGAAAGAAAAAGATTTTTTGTAGTCTAACTGGTTATCAAAGGCACATGCTTTTCGCACAACGAAACCCATGAAAAAGGTGCCGCCCTGCATGAACAATTCCAAAAAAGAATAAAACTAAATCTTATGCATAACTAAACGTCTGACAATCAAAAACTGTTACCAAATAAATAAGCAACAGTTGTTGCTGTGGCAACAATGACATTTCAAAATGGCCGCCAATTACCCTTCAAACTAATTTAATTCGAAAAAAACTTTGGTGACCCCAAATTTTTTTTTCATTAAAACTTTTCTTAAAGTATGAATAAATCAATAGTCGCAATACGAGTCTCTATTTCCTGATTTTTATTTTTCATTTGCAAAAAAATGGCTGGCTGTAAAACATGCACTTCGTTTTCTCATGGCCCAATAGGAAACAGAGCCTTTATTGATAAGCCAGGTAGTTTAGGTAACCACCCAAAAGAACGGTCTACCGACCATTTAAATGTCTAAACGAAACACCAATGTCTGGCAACTTGCTACAGACGCCGCATTGTTTGACGCGTCAACTCGAATAAAAATAGATTTGTCATTAAATCATTTTTTCGCATAATACTCTTAATGATACGTAAAAACTGGGCGCATATACCCATAACTTCAACGACGTTGTGGAAATAGTGGGCGAGTGTGGAGGGAAAGAAATACAAACGCATTTATTTAGTTGACGACCCCTAAAAATGCTACTTACCTTTCCCCGGAATATGTCTCAAAAATGATTCAAGTAATGGCCGATTACATAAGACAGCCTATACTTTCCACATTTCAAACACAAAATTACACATTCTAAGCAAATCTAGCATTACGAAGAAGAATGTTTTTGTTCAAAAAGAAGTTTTCGAGTGCTGTCAATATGTTCTGTGCTGTCAGCGAAGCGCCAACTACTTTGCTGATGGGGATCAACCCGATGAAATGTTCGGAAATTATGTTGTTGATACAAAAAGTCGCGTACACAGCAAATTGTTCGACTGAAGTGACGTCCGTTGTTTCATCACCATGCATGCAGGACACGACCAACGTAAACTCGGGCGAGAGGGGAGGTTTGAAACGATACTTAGAGCGACGTTCCTCTGTTACGTTGGATAGGTTGTAATAATCATAAGTTGGCGTTGTGTTTCAAACATCTTATACCACAGTTCCCCTGTATTTTCGATGTTGACGCATTTTTAGTAAATCTTTGGAAATACTTTAAATATCGCCCTTTGCAATGAACTTTTTAGAGAATTCAGCAGATATATACGGTGATGACGTAACACCAGTTTGCCCTAGTGTAACACGCTGGACAGCTCACGAAAGGGCTTGTCAGACATTTTTTAAAGGATACAGACACTTTCTTAATGCCCTAACTTCTTGTTATAATGAAAGAAAAGAGCCCGAAGCATTAGGGCTGTTCATTCAAGCAACATCGATGGAGAATGTAGCAACGATATTGATGTTGCTTGAGGTATTTACAAATATTAAGCCATTGCTTCTTTACTTTCAAAAAAGTCAAGAATCCATCTGCTTAAGTACAGCCCAAACTTGCGTGGATATCACTTTCCATAAATTAGATATCTCTTTGCAAACAAGACTTCACATCAGAAAATTTTAATAGCATGAAGTCTATAGCTGCAGAAGAAAATCTCAATTTAAACTCTCCCAGTACGCGATCTGGAGCTGCCCGACCATTTACTTTTGATGAGTTCGAAATTTCTTATGTGAGATTTAATTCTGCCTTCAAAGAAGAGTTTTCTCAAATAAAGCTTTGGTCGCCTTTTACTATTTTCGACCCACGCACATTGCCCGAGGATTTAACGTCGTTAGCATTACACGGCAATGACGATTTGAACAAACTCTTAGATCACTATGGATCACGTCAGTGACACATTTAAAGGGACAACTGTCGACCAAGAGCCCGATGTCGATGCTGATATGGCAAGGGCTGAGTGGCCAAATTTCAAACATTTAATGTTTCTAAAACGCAAAGATTATCGCGAACGTTTTAATTCGCTATAAGTAATGCTAAAACTGTTGAAGAACTTGAAGAATTTGAGAAAGAGCGAAAAAAATGTGGTCCGCATGAGCTTTGGCAATGATTGTGGTCGATAACACGTGCAAGAATACTTTTCCACAGTATTACAAACTATTGTATTTTTTACTGTTGTTTCCATTGAGTACAGCTTGCGTGGAAAGATTCTTTTCCAAAATGAAACTTGCCAAGACCCGTCTGAGAAACAAACCAGCCTAGAAAATTCCAATTATACAAGGGCTTCTTGAAGCCTGACAGTATAATTGGGGTTATATGAGTGAACGAAGGGAGAAATATATGAGAATACAAGTGGTATGGCTTACCTATTTGTGCTTCGGAACGTTTTAACACTAGGGGTACCCCTAAGAACAAAAACTTGGCCTCCCCAGTCCTCACCCTGAACCGCGCTGCCCCACAATGCTCCAGTGGCTATTTAACACATGGGCGCAGCTTACAGGGAGGGTAATGGGAGGGAATCATATATTTACTGCTGATCAACAAGGCCAGTGTTTGATGTTATATTACATAAAAGTCAAAACAAATTAAGCTAATATATATGTTAAACTTTATTTTCACTTCATAGAAAATAATAAACTTATTCTGAATAATCCTCTGAATGCCATTGAATCATTACCCCGGGTTTTCTGTTGAGAGTGAAAATATATTGTTCAACTCATGGCCAGAAATTTGCGACATTTGAGCCTCCGGTGGTCAGCTGGCATTGATCATATTTTAAACTGTAGGAAATATTGATATACCCATAGTATCTTTAGTATTGTCGCATTGCCGCGATTTACTTTAATTTTGCTGCCAATGAACAAACAGGAAGTTAGGGACTTTGCTGGATATGTGTTGGTATTGTGTGGGATAGGGAGGGTGATATTGTTTTAATCCCACAGTACTTTGCACGGCTAGAAAGATTACCAAAGATGATGAATTTCGTTGGAAACTCTCGTTAACATTTCAAGACAACCCAGCGTTTTGGCTCAAAGCAATTTTTCACCTCCGCTTTTATCTTCCAACGCGAACTATGTGGAATTACAAAGATTTCAACATTGAAAAGCAGAGCAACTACGGCAGAAGCACAGGGGAATTTAAGTGCTAATTATGGTACTATCTGTTATATTCATGATGCGAACCACACATTTTTCAAAATGTTTGCCAATTCGCGTATACAAGGATTTTAAAAACTGTTCATGAGCAAGATTTACTATGAAATACATTGCCTGAGTGGTGCTGCAAAGCAGATTTAGTCGCGTTTCAAAAGCAACGTAACAGGGCTGATGCTTAAAGGTATGATAACTTACTGCGTTATGTTGTTCGGAATTAATAGTGAACCACACATTTTGCATTTAAAACATTTCCTTCGATATATTTAGACAAATATATACACCTCTCTATGTATTTATATGTAAATTTTGGAGCAATTCTCCAGTTAAATTCGGTATACCGCTGACAGGCGCGTGGGCTCAGATGTCGCAAATTTCTGGCCATGACATCATTATGTCCGAGCTAGCATTCTTAAATTAATTTAATTGTTTGATTCTGGTCTTTTGGCTTATGATAATATAATACCACAGCAGTTCTTCGTAGTGTAGCTTGTTCAGTTGATCAAATTTCCCGAATTCATTCGGTCCTTTGTGTAATGTGAAAATTTGTATTTGAAAATTTGTATTTGAAACCTCCTAAAAACAATATATTTTTTACAAGCACAATTTAATAATGAAATTGGTATGTTCAACTTCATTAAATCAGTTTTATTGGTCATCTTATCCATAAATTATCCCCGAGCCGGGCGTAGGGCCGAAGCCCCGGAGCCCAGTGAGGGTGCTAATCTCGACATGCGTGGAGTCCACTTTACACGCGTGTTCAAATGCGAATCAGTTTGAGCAATCTGAATATTTGTATATATATATGTGTGGACGGACCACGCGCGTGGAAGATTGTAGGGCACTGGAAACAATATAGTTCTTGACAAGAAAGATTTGAAGTAATATATTCTTGACAAAAAGACTTGAGAAAGGAGTTTTGGGGATACGTACATTCATTTCAAAAGAACAGAAACAAATCAACGTCTTGACTAAAGGAAACCCATCAAACCGAACCTCGAAAGAGGGAAAAAGATATAGAAAACCAACGATGATAAAGGCCGAAAAGTTTAAGCTACGGTAAAAATATAGAGCAGTCGCTCTCGGTAATCACGAACACTTAATAGTAGCAAAACTGTTCGAGTTTCCCTGTTTACATCTATGACTGTTAATTTTGTTTTATATTATGACATTTTGTGTGTCCTTGAAGTCCGTTTTAAACGTATCATATCCATAATTGTAGAGCTGCTCCCATCGGTTAATTTTCGTAATCGATTAATCGTTGTCAACAATCGATTAATATCGATTAATCGTATTGATAATTAATTTAAATATGACATTATTGACATGCCCATGGTGGTTTGTAATTAAATTAAAGTTTTTATTAAATTTTTGGGGGTTGCACCAGTCAGTATAAACGTTTTAAATCTGCGTTTAAAATGAACGTTAATCACAATTATAGATTACGCACTTTCTCGCGCTCTTACAGTTACACTTCACACAAGATACATGCATGAAAAGACAGAGACGATATTAAGGATGTTTACTTTAGTTGTTTACCTTTGACACTCCTAAGTGAATTTGCGAGACTCTTATGGATAATTGGTTTATGAATTATGACAGGTTTAATTAACTAAGACGTGTTCGTAAATCGTAATCATAGTCCGTTATTACCTATCTGTTTAACAAAACTGTCAAAACAAGTTGTCAAGATTAAAGAATAATATCACTCTACAATAATTTTTCAAGTGAACAAAAAGTCAAAAACTAAAGAACGTAACAAATACAATGTATATAAACGGTCTGAAGTCTAATACAGTTCATTAAAAACGTGACTGTCACTCAGAGTCTACATGTTATTTTTGTTTCAAAATAAAAGTGCGTCGACAACGGCTGGCTTAAGCGAGGCACGTTTCTTTGAGACGACAAGTCCAGCCTTGCTGAAAATCTGCTCGCTTGGCACAGACGTCGGCGGAGCTGCTAATACTCTGCAAGGTTCCGTACGAGAGGGTATCGTTTCTCGTTTTCTTTCCACCACATTAACGGATCTTCCGTCAAACCAATTGGTGCCTCGTTGCTGAGCTGCTGAATTTCCTTATCAATCCTTTGGTTCTTTTCCGCGCGAGATTCTACTTGGCAGGTGGATTCCCCAGAGCTATTTGACGATTTTCCTTTACCAAGCAACTCTTCCATGGCTACCTCTGATTTGGACTTCTTCTTTGGCGGTGGCAAGATCTCCGGTTCCGATGAACTGGTAGCAGCAACGTCGCTACTTGCAGGTAATGATGGCATGGCTTTCACGGTCTTTGACGCAAACTCCACTGATGCACTCCGCTCGGTTTCGCTCAGAAATGACAGATCACGAAACCTGGGATCCATGAATGAAGTCAACAGATAAAATGGAACCATTTCGCAGGTGTCTGTTTCTTCACCGGTAACATCCAATTGGTCGAGAAAGAATCTGTCAGTCAACGACTGGACGAGGGTATCCCTAAAATTCTGACCTGGCGGAGTGGTTGTCCGCCGTCGGCCATCGGTTACCGCACGCTCGAACGTCATGGCTTTCAATTGTTGAACTAAACCGGTAATAGCAGGCAGGACAACACCGGATGTTGTTTTGGACTGCGAGCTAAAAAGAACAGTAGCCAGCTCCACCTTCCTAAGAACTGGAACTATTTCCTCAGCAAGTTTCCAAGATTCGACGGGCATATCTAGGACCCTTGCTTCTTGTGGCTTGGTCAGAGATTGATCAGACAACACCGTAACGACTGGCCAACGCAACAGCGACAGACGCTCCAACATGTAAAATGTTGAGTTCCACCTGGTAGACACGTCCTGAATCAATCCCTTGCCATGATGTTCAGACGCCAGCATCTCTTTCACTTTAGCACGAAGACCATTTGTTGCCAGACTGGACATTTTAAAGTGCCCCACTAGCCTCCTGGCTGCAGCAACCATCTTTTCAAAGGGCTGGTCAACCCCTTTCTTCATTGCATCTCCGATCGATAAATTTAGACTATGCGCCGCACAGCCGATATTGAAGGCTGTCGGTCTCTCTTTTGTGCCATTGATCATTTGGCCGGCGAGATTAACATTTGCAGCGTTATCATGAATACAGGCAAACACACGATCTTCAAGGCCAAATTCTTTCATCGTGTCGTTCACCTCAACAGCTAAATTCACCCCGGTATGACGATCAAGGCTTGCTCTTGTCGCGAGGACTTTGCATGTCATTTCCCATTCACGAAGGAAGTGCACTACAAAAAATATTAAAATTAAATAATTAATAAATAAGATATAAATTAGCAGAGCAAAAGTTACATGAAAACAGGTGTAGATTGAAAGTTACAACTTGGGAAGAAACTGTCAATTTAAATCTGTGACTTACCGGTAATTGTGAAGTAACTATCCTGAGCCATACTGGTCCAGCCGTCAGTTGTAATAGAGACGTCAGATATCAATCTTTCCAGTTCGCTCTTTAAAGCTTTTATGCCCGCAGTGTGTCGAAGCATGACCAGTTGACGGATCGTTTCTCGTTTTGGAATTTGATAGGTTGGCCATGCATGCTTAATGAGATCACGGAACCCAGCATCTTTAACAATGCTAAATGGACGCAAATCTTTAACGCAGACGTTGGCAATATGCGCAGTGATCTCTTTTGCTTTGTCTCCTGATGGGTCAATCTTCTTTTGAAAAAAGCTCGTTATCGATGAACTGCCAGCGCTAGTTGATGCGGTTGGTTGGTAAACATTCGAGTGGCGTCTAATAAGGTGTTCTCGAAGATTTGTTGTATTGCCATGTCGGCGAATTGTTGCGTCGCAGTGTTTGCATTTCGCTGATGTTTGATTCTCGGCAACAAAATGGTCCCAGACGTCACTTCGGCTTTGAGACATGTCGAAAAGACAGAAAACTGTGCGACAAAGCGCAAGTTGAATGTGTCAGGTGTCATGTTTGAGCAATGAAACTGACACGTTTGGGCGGTTAAATATTAACAAACATGTTTTGCTCATGCACTTGAAAGGTTTTTAAGGTTTCCCGATTTTTTTCGCACGTTTGTAACTTGTAAGCAAGTATTATACCTGTGGCATTACTGAATAAAGAATACAGTTGTATTTTAGAACTTGATTGAACGTAACACCAGCGAATTAAAATATAACTTTATTCTTTATTACTTAATAACCTTATAACCTTGCTTACAATTACAAACGTGCGGGGGGGGGGGGAAACGGGAAACCTTTCAAGTGCATGAGCAAAACATGTTTGTTATTAATGTTTAACGCCCCCAAACGTGTCAATTTAATCGCTCAAACATGACACTTGGCGTGGCGAAACTAACGCTTTGAAACGTGAAACAAGGTTTTAAAATCCGCACGCCGCAATGTTGGACGCAAATGGTAATAAATTCTTCTAATAAAAAACTTTAAAGATATTTTCGCAGCACTGGTAAACCCGATCAGACTATGGTAAACTTTGCACGCTGCGAGTGAATTTTTTAATCCGGAAAGAAATTAACTCATTCCCGCATCACACTGTGTGGTGTTATAGATGATCCGATTATCCGATTACTGTTAAGCATAATCGATTGTGGAAAAATAATCGATTAATCGATTAATCGGGAGCAGCTCTACATAATTGCATGTTTTTTCTTGCCGATGTCCGTTGTATTTTTTACCTGTACATGTGGCTGCCGTCTTATCTTCTTTTAAATAGTTTTCTTTTTGTAAAACTACTTAATATGACTAAGTAGCGGTTGTTTATAATAAATTTAGCATAAAAAATGGAAAAGGAACATTTTTTTAAAACGTACAAATGCTGTTGAAATATTTATTAAGGCCATTGGCATTAACATGTATGTGAAAACATTTTCAGCAATTCTGATTTTGAAATGAAAAACTGTTTTTGTTATATTTGTTTAAATAAATTTAAAATATCATAAATGAATACCAACCAGGCAGTTTGAGTAGTTTTCAAAATGCAAATATTTTTAGATACCAAGGGTCTTTGTAAACATGGAAAGAAAGAACTGTACAATATAACCCTAATGTTTTGATAAAATTTTGACGCCTGTTTCAGTAGTGTGGTGGTAACATCGTCGGCTTGCGGCGACATGCAAATTTTTTCATCTTAATATATTTTACGAAATATCATCCTTAAATTTTTCTTTGTTTTTTTGTTGCATTTTTCTTTAAAAAAATAGAGTTTTTGTTTTTTATTTCAAATATTCTACCAGAATTAAAACTATATTTTCATTCCGACAGGAGTAGCTATTTCCAGGCCTCCAATAAAAAAAGAGCGCAAGGGGGGTTGCTGTAAAAGCAGGCAGGTTGATGCGCCATATAGCAAGTCACCGGTGACGTCAAGAATAATTATAATAATTAGAAGGCACACATGCATCGTAGAATTATAATAGCGGAGGGCAACTAGGATTGGGTATCGGTAAATATGTATTTGTGGCATTGTGTCTTTGGGTCTCTAGGTGTCTCTGGGTTTTTAGGTCGATAGGTCTTTGGGACTCTAGGTCTCTAGGTCTTTGGGCCTCTAGGTCTCTGGGTTTTTAGGTCTTTGGGAATCTAGGTCTTTGGGTCTCTATGTCTCTGGGTTTTTGGGTCTTTGGGTTTCTAGGTTTTTGGGTCTCTGGGTCTATGGGTCTCTGGGTCTCTGGGTCTCTGGGTCTCTGGGTCTTTGGGTCTTTGGGTCTCTGGGTCTCTGGGTCTCTGGGTCTCTGGGTCTCTGGGTCTCTGGGTCTTTGGGTCTTTGGGTCTCTGGGTCTCTGGGTCTCTGGGTCTTTGAGTCTTTGGGACTCTGGGTCTCTGGGTCTTTGGGTCTTTGGGTCTCTGGGCCTTTGGGTCTCTGGGTCTTTGGATCTCTGGGTCAAATATATTTTTTTGGAAAAGCCCAGTTTCTTCAAAATTCTCTTTGTATTGTCAATTAGCAGACCAGAAATAAGGCACGCTTCAGTCAGTATATACCGTAGCCTAAGTGCAATGTCTTAATTTTTTATATTATTTAACACTTTGTTTCAATAGACTTGACAGACCATGCGAAGACTGCGTGGTAAAATCTCGTATTTTCGAGAACTTGAAAGTGCATTCAACCAATTAAGACGATTTATTTGACCCAAGTCGAACACGTGCATCCCCCATACATAATCCAATTCATGTAGAATTTAAAAATACGTTAATACGGCTTTTTTTTTGGGGGGGGGGGGGGGGGGGGGGGGGGGTGGTGGGGTGGGGGGGGGGGGTGTTTCCATAAAATTTCATTATAGCATGTTGCGTGCTCGATTTTTTCAAGTTCTTTTGCCTTTGATCGAGTTGGGTTGAGGTGTTTTCCGATAGTATTGGTGAATTAATGAGTAGTTTACCAGTAATGTTGCTGACAAGGTTTGTCCGCGAAGACAGAATAGACGAATTTATTACAGACGCGAAAAAATGCGCGCCGTGTTGACATCAGTACCTATGAAGACACAAGAAAGAGCCACAGTATATCAGAGTACATATACGTACTGTTTACCTAGTAACGGCTTTCTCCTTGTTTGAATAGCTTTACCTTTTGCAAGTGACAGAGTTATAGATGATAAGTAATGCGGCTGGCAATTGTCTTCGTCATAAACATTCTTACAAAGGCTTACATGTGTTTACAACGTACTGACGCCGGCGATCGCGATAGACCTAGTATGTAAAATATGACGAGCTATTTCAAAACAGGTTGGCCCTGGCCTTGCTACTTTATAGTCCAACAGCTCAGTACAAAATGCAAGTATAGTATTAAGCACCGAATAGAGCAAACTCAATATGTTGAACTGCTCAGTGTATGCATGTCCAGATATCGCGTAGGTGTCGCGTGTCGTATTACATTTGGAAACGTGTGTTTCAAAACATGTTTAAATATTCTCTGTTTGTCCGAATTAAAATAAATTCTATATCAGAATGATCGCTTGAATCTGCCGAATCCGACACTATAGGTTTTGTTTACTGTCTAAATATATTAGATCAGTTGCTCATTTTTCAGAAAAACGGCCTTGTTGCATGTGCAGTAATACATGTACGATTAGCAAACTTTCGGCGCTTCCTGCACTGCTGCAGTTCATATAAGACCATATAGATTCTATTTGTCAAAATCTATGCAATTATGCATTGCCATGTAGTCTTGCCAGAGTACGCACAGGCTACGCCAAGCTTTCAGAAATCAGTAGCCCGAGTGAACGCGGGCCTGACCAGGCGTCTTGTTGAAACAACAACCATTTGCGTTTCATTTTGAATTTCAGTTATCTGACATTTCCAGAAGAAAAATAGCAAACTCGAGGTTCTCTTATGTACTCAACTGTAATTAACAACTTCTCTTGTTGCAATAATAATTGACGGACACGTAGAAGTATATTATATTTACACCATTTTCACAATGGCGTTTCAGTCTTAAATTCTTAATCAGCCTTTCTTGCCCCGATTGTACTGTGTCTGCAATTCAAATAATCTTGCTTCGTAACGAGCCCAGAAAGACTCATGTGTAGATTGTAGATCATGTGTAGATATTGCAAATAAAAGAATATTTAACACTTGAAAATAACGCCTTTATGACAGTGTAGCCTGCTTTGTCACATTAAAATACTCATTAATACTAATTCATGACCAAAACACGAAAGAAATCAATACCGTAGCAGTGCATGGTTGTAAATCGGATACAGCATCGTCCTGATTTACATCAACTTTCGCTTCGATTTTCTCGGCTAAAACGAGATGTATCCCCAAAATAGTTGATGAACTTGATTACTTTGATGCATTTGCAGCTCGCCTTGTAAATCAGATAGAGCTCGGCTGCTCATGCTGTATCTATTACTTACAACGTGGGCTGGCCAGTAGAAATTATTTTAAAGGATAAAAACAGTTACTGTTACTCAGAGTTTCACGCTCATTGGCGATCATCGGACTAAACGATTTGAGGCTACAGTATATACAATGTGCTTTATAGTAGTTGTTTGCCTACATGTTCATATAATCACATTTATATTAGGTAAAAAAAGAAAACTCTAACAATGCAATTTATATCAGTTAATATATTATGCAATTTATATAGTTATATATTAGTTAGCTTCGTCTGTGTCATCTGTAACGGGTTCCGCAACCTCCGCTGCAGTTACCAATGTTTGGTGAGGGAGGGTTGGATGCGAATTATCACTCGACTGCGATGCTTGAGTAATATACTCATCAAATCCTTCTTGATTAGGGTGTTGTACCTCTGCTCGTAGTATCTGTTGGTCTGTAAGCCCATGATCAACTCTGTCAAATATCGTTGTATATTCTTCGACCGTTAATCCAAACTTCGCCAAATCATCAGAAACAACAGCAGTTGGAAGTACTTTAAAAAAGACGTCAGAACGATCGACTTGAAGCCTGACGCCAAGACCCATGTCTTGCAGCTTATCCATCTCCTGTCTCACGGTATTGGTGTCTGGCCTTATCCGCGAGCTAAACTTGCGATATACCAATTTTACCGTTACAAAAGGGCCGGGATGTCTCAGGATGGCTTCTTGGATCTCGTCTGGCTCCACATAGGTTTTTGCTTGGACCTCGCCAAGCGAAGCACACTACAGTACAGAAAAAATAGCCGAAATTATTTTTTTCCCCCGAAAATATATAGTTATGGTTATCACCACGTATTTCAGTATACGTACTGATAATAATCTAAGTTTTTGACCAGTGTATACCGTACAATCGCTGATAAATCCAATTACACAAGAACTGATAAACCTGAGTAATGGTGTATACTGATATTACACTAGAGTTGATCACTGATAAATATATTTTTTACCTAAGTCATGCAACTCGGGCTACAATTAACTCCGAGAAGGGCCAAAAATATTTTTATGCCAATGGGCTATAAAAAAGAGTTAATAGCATAATTTTAGATATCGATATCGTTACCCAGTTTAATTTACACAGCAGTTATCTAGTGTAATATCGTAATTTTAGAGGGCTACGCCTATACGAGTTTTTTAGTGTTCCACTATCTATAGATATCGATCGTTTTCATCTGACGTCACGGCGGCCATATTGGTGTACCGAAACAATGAAATGGCGGCCATATTGGTGTACCATCTTTATCCTATGAGAATTTAACTCTAATTCTTATTCAAAAATTTCGTATTGTTTCACCACCCCAATGGGGCCACCGATCACGTGAGTAAAACGATCCATATTGCCAAGCTCTATTATAAAATTTTCAGTTCAATTTAATTCAATTCTTTGGTTAAGACAATGAATCTAAAATTTGTTTAGTACCTAGCCTGATACATACGCAATGTAACTATGAAACAAACATATTTACGAAAATTTCACGTTACCTGTCTGAGAATTGCTCTCTGTTTTTCAAAGTATCCGGCCAGGGCAATGGCTGCAGACATGGTTCGGGCAGATATTCTTCCCGGAAGATCCTCTGCGCTTTGGTTTAGGGCTTGGTATATCATGGTGAATAGAACGTGGATTACTGCTGCCAGCCTAACGATATTTTTGTCGTCTTTTGCATTACCAACGCCGCCGTCTTCTTGTGGAGATGAGTTCTCGTCATTTGTATGCTTCACGTACATGTCAAGAGCTTCTTCTTCCAGGGAATACTTTGTTTGTTCGCCGGTGTTATGTTTCGCAAATATTTTCTCATACAACTTATCAAACGAGGCGAGACGAGTATCTTTGAGTCTTCTGCTGCATTCCATTCTATTGTTGATGGGCACATGCGTTGTTGGTGGCAGACATATGAGGAACCTGTCGAGAAGTCCATTGCTATCAGTCACCAATCTAGGCATTATGGAGCGCAAAAAGGGCTCTGGTTGAGTGAAGCAAGACAATGCCATGGCTGCTGAAGGAACTCCGACTCTTTTGTTAGTGTTACCTTTCGTCTCGTACCAATGAGAGCCATCGTAACATTGAAGCAGTCGTTTCATTGACGGCGCCAAGGCACTACTTTTGGTACCAACCACAGCCTTAAACCATTCTTGGCATTCGTCGATGGCGCACAACGCAACTCGATTTGCACTTCTGGTGAAGAATCGGAATAGACCTTTTGAGGTGGCGTCTTCCAGAAGCATTTCCTCTCCAACTTTTCCTTCAAGATGGTGCAAAATAGGCTGGGTAACACAGTTTTTGTGGCTTTGGGTTTTTCCAGTTGAGGGACCACCAAGAGCAAGCATGTAAAGATTAACTCTTTCTTCGTACCCGTCAAAAATTTCTACCACAGCATTTCCCATGAGAGCGCTGACTGCAGGAAAAGAGCTGGCCAGAAGAAATTCTTTACACGTACCCTTTGCATTGGAGAACGTTGTCATCCATCCTTCCACTTCATCCTTGGCAATATCTTTCCAAGGAAGATAGCAAGCTCGAGCTTCTCTTATAATCGAGTCAACTGTAACGACTTCTCTTGTTGCCATAATGAAAGACGAACACGAAATAAATTCAAACGGGAGGTGCGGTTTGTTTTATAGGTTCGAGATTAGAGAATGCAATTATAGGACAGGTTTATTTCAATAAACGTAAAATGACATTTCTTAATAAAACCTTAGGGTACAATCTATATTTGCCCACTCATGTTAATTAATACTGTCGGATGTTACTAAACACGTTGATCTATATACAAACTGAAAGATCGGAACTTGAAAGGGAACTATTTAGAATCACATGCACTGCAATCACATTTTTATTACACTGCCAAACGTAACGATATATTTAATCTGAATGAATGTACCCTCAATATACGCGCGAAAACATATGGACAACAGCTAACCGCTCTTTTAAAGAAATATATACAAACGGAGTAAAGACATCTTTTAGGAAGTAAAATAATATAGTTACAACAAGACAGAGACATAAATAGTAATATACCTACATTTACACTAATATAACTGAGAAACGTTCTATGATAAGTTGTAACTATATATACATGTATAGTGCATGTGGTACGTTTGCGAGCTTGGTGACGTGTAATGCATGTAACAGACGTTTGTCGTTTGGTGGACGTTCGTCACTGAGCTCAATTATATTACTCAGAAAATATTTCTGAGCCCCAGACAGGTATCGAACCTGCAACCTTCTAATAACCGATTGGCAACCCTTAAAAGCTTAAACGATCAACAGCGTAACTAAGTAATTTAATGTAATAATGTAGGTGTATTGCTATGTTGTCGTAGCGTGCGTGTAACCGCCCATGGGGGGAAATATCAGAGTTTATTTCCCTAACGCCACGTCACTAAATGGAGGAAGGGCGGCTACACACTGGCTACAAATTCGTAACTACCGGTATGCCGCAATTGGGTGTGTCCACTGGGGTGTGTCCTTTTAACAGTTTTACATCTTCATCAGCATCGCAGAAGTTTCCTTTTCAGTCCATCCGACGCCACGCCTGAAAACAAATCGACACTGAAACATGCACTCTAAAAATTTTGACGTTTGATCGTTTAGCTCTTGGCCATATGTTCAAAAATAGTTAAGAATAGTTTTATATAATGATGTTCTCTCATTTCTTATTCTTGCTATCTGGTTCTCTTATTTATAAACTATTGTGATTCAATACAAATGCTTCGGTTGGCTTCGCTACATTATAACTGACTGACATTTGTACTGCAGTGTAAAAGGGAATAAGTACAATTTATAATAACCGAATAAAAAACAAAGTTATGCAACTTCGTCTTATAGTTCTTCTTCTTTTTTTATTTAATATATGCCTTATATATGCTCATATCTCATGAGTTCTATTTAGTTCGTATAGATAAATATGATACTCGCTTAATGCGGCAATTATATATGTTTCCTTTTTTGTAAGGTGAATGAACAATCTAATTCTTCAGTGTTCTTTATATATTTCCGTATCTACTGAAATTAGATTGGTGCCCTGAAGGCCATATAGAAAAATAACCTTGTATAAATTGACACCGGGGAAATTTTACCCTCAAATTTGGCTCTAGTGTAAAAAAAGTTAGCTAGTTAAATGCATGGGAATATAAATGCTTCATGGGTCACAAAAGTTTGTTATCGTTTATATATACTATGCGAAATCGTTTATATATACTATATACTTGCTTCATGACGAGAACAGAAAGACTCATTTCAGATTTCTGAGATGTATAGTTAAACGAAGCGTCACAGGCACATTATATAACGTAGGTTATAGTCAGTAGAAATTGTATAGTCAAACAGAAAATTTCCTTCGCTTTGAAAAGTCAGTTAATTACTTACATAAAGAAACCTCGGGGTATAGATTAGAATTTATAACACTTGCCCACCTGTCGTCAGTATGTCCCAAAAAAGACGTTAATATTTATCTATAATTCAATAATTCAGTCTTACCTCGATTACTATGATTTAGTATGGCACAGTGGTCTGAATCAAGATCAAACTGATCGACTACAAAAATTACATAACAGAGCAGCACGTGTAATTACCCAGGCTGAATATGAAATACGATCGTCTGATCTGTTAACTTGGCTGGGATAATTTACACTCTCGCCGAATAATCAATTCAGCCACAGTGATGCATAAAATATTTTATTGCAATACTTCTAATTACCTCAATAAATGTCATAAAATGAATGTTATATAAATAAAGTTTCCTTTTCAGTCCATCCGACGCCACGCCTGAAAACAAACCGACATTGAAACATGCACTCTAAAATTTTCTACGTTTGATCTTTGAACTCTTGGCAATATGTTCAATAATACTTGAAAATAATGTTATTTAATTAAATATCGCGCGCTTCAAAAAGCTAGCAATAACCCAGTAATAACAATGGCCGGGAAGTATATATTAACAACATATAAAACCATTTTGTTGGGTTTTTTTATCTGATCACGATGCCCTCAGCCGATAGGCGGCCAAACATGAGCCTGCTCGCAGGCTAACCAAACATATAGTCACTGTGACAAAATGAATTCGCACTCATATTCTGATTTCCGTCTGCTTGTTTGACATGCGTTACTGCTCTATTTACTGTGAACAGTTGTTTTGTATAGTCGCTATTTTTTCGCAATGTTCAACGACAAGCCAATTTTGATATTTAAATGTATCATTTTTATATCAATAATTTCTGTCTGTGTCTCTCAAGGCATCCCTCCTTCTTGGGTAAATTACATTAAAAGTGCCATTGAAGCGTTTGAAAATTCTGGTAAACGTACATATCAATATGGGTCAAGTGAAAATATCGCGAGTTCGATAGTGTCGCTTTCTAATCAAGATCAAATCAGCCATGCAGATACTGTGTATACTCCTTCAATAATGTTGTGGAATCCGCTGATACAATTCAGTGCTTATTCAGCTATTGAATGCCCGATTTGTCGAGGACAGTTAAAGGTATGGAGATGGAAAGATGGTTCTTCAGCAAGAGAAACTCCAAGGTCACTTATTTGCCTACAAAAGAAGGTCTACCTTGTTTCGTGTGTGTATTTATGCGAACAAAATCAACACGAGATTGTCGGACACGACCCTGCAATTATTACAACATTGCAAAACACGTTTCCTTTTCTGCACATTCCCTTCATTCTATTCCACAAGTCTGGCGTAACGAGAGAACTATATGACTTCATTTCTTCAAGTATCCAAAGTGGCCTATCGTTGATAGATATTGAAAGCATTATTACACAGCAACACAGCGCACGTCATTATCGCGATGCTTGTGAATATACAGCTTATAAAAAATTAAATAACATTGTTAATCTACAAGAGTTTCCAGCTTTTGATCCAGCGAAAGAGTACATAAGTAGGAAGCTCATTTTCCGGGTATTTTTGAAGAGTTTTGTAGAAGTGGAGCACATGTACACGGAACATATGGCGTCAAAGAGAGGGAAATGGATTTCAGCCGATCATACGTTCAAGGTAAAATTATATATAACATGCAGTATGCATGAATCATTATTGTTCCCATTCGCTTTTTATATACACAGCAATATACACAACTTGAATAGGGAATTGAAGACATATTTCACCAAAAGTTTTAATATTTTACTTTTTATCTTTTTCGTTATAATGTGTAATGGAAAATTCATTTGAGTAACGTTTTCGAGACTAAAAAATAGAGAAATATATACACATTAACGAATACCCAAAAATAAAAGTGTTATAAACACAAGCCGCTATGCGAGTCGAGCCACATGTGTTTAGATCACAGTATCCTACCCATAAAACAATTTTGTATTCAACAAATAAATTTCCAAGCAGCCAGGTAAAAAATCAGACGTAGTTCAACGCTTCTCTGGCTTAAAAAAGCAACAAACTTTTAAGCCATAGTATAGCGTTAAACAATATGTCGGAATTTGGTATTTATTTTAAAAATGCATGAAATTTGCAATTTTCTCGAACTTCATTTGTTCAACTCTCACGTGGGGGGTGAGGCAAGCTCATTTGAACTTTCGTATATATGGTATAAATATTATTTAATAAACACATGCAGGTACTGCATGCTCTTGTTACCAGATTTTATTAGTAAAGTACTACTATGATAGCCGGTTTTATTGTTAATTCTCATATATGTTTTGGTACGTTACAGGTGACGGCAAACATTGGTTATTGGAAACACGGGATGTGGAATAAACTGTACGACTCCCTTTTTATCGCAATGAGCGAGAACAGTGACATATTGGCATGGCAATTAACAAAGGGTACATCTATAGACAATGTTGAAATTTTGCTTCGTTGGTATAAATAATAGACTAACCAATCACGGTGAAGGTTTCGAAGGTATTGTATTGGACAACTGCTGTTCTGTGAAAAATAAATTTAAAAATATTTTTGGTGATGACGTTGTAATAAAATTAGACATATTCCATGCAATTCAGAGAATTATTGTACAAATACCAAAACGTCAATCGAACGCAGCAATGCAAAGGACACGAAGAATCATGATTAAAGAACTGCGACTTTGCTTTCGTAAAAATAGTGACATTGGCCATATTCGTAAAGAGAAAACTCCAAGCCCGGAAGAGCTTGAAAATAACTTTCACAGATTTCTAAAAAGATGGGAAACTGAAGTAATTGATGATATCAACGTTCTTCCTCCAACAGCGGTCAACGAAGTTTACAATTTACTACACCATGTAAGATCAAGCTGTCTTTCTGATATCCCCCCAGGTGTTGGAACAAACAGGAACGAACGTCTTCACCGAAAAATGCGAAAGTGGATAAATAAAAATCGGATTGGCGTAAGCTACGCAGTTGCAGTTTTATTTCTAATGTTTTATGTTCACATGGAAAGAAAGGAGAAGCTGAAGCGTGGTGCAAAAGGAGGACAGAAGCATGTTATTGCACCTGTCACTAGATGGTATCAAGAATTTTTGGAGAAAGGAGATCAAAGGACATCAGAAAAATTTGGCATTGGGGTCAACGTACGGGATTTACCTAGTGATGTATCTGCGGGTTCTGAAGACTCGCACGGCCATATATCACCAGATATTTACAAAGAAACAGATAGCACCAATAGTTCCGAAGAGTCTGATTCAGACGCCGAAAGTAGATCAACTGCCACTGTGTCAGCAGAAACTGCAAATAACCTTGTCGGTAGAGCTAGAGTTATGGAAAATGTTACAAAGAACATATTCAAGAACACAAGTGCTCCTATGATATCGGACAAAACATTGTGGCTAGATTACCCAGCTTCTTTGTTGCTTTTCTCATATCCAGAGAGTAATATTCAGTGTGACTACGACAAAGCAGTAGAAAGAGTAAAGAGTATGGTTGAAAACTACGGTTTTAAACTGATCGATATCGCTGGAGATGGAGACTGCTGTTTTAACTCAGTGGGGCACGGATTAGAGAGTTTCTTTCAGGTAGAATCTTCTCCAATAGTTAGACATTTGACGTCAGTGGGAATTTTTAAAGGCCAGGATGAAGTGGATCGAATAATGCGTTTGCGGGAACTTGTTGTTGCGGAGTGGCTTGGTGAATTTAGCAGCGAGTATTCGATGTTTCTCACTGTTGCTGATCAATCGTCTTTTCACGATATGGCTCAACGCTTCATTCAAAGAGGCGTATTTGACTGCGAACTCGGAAACAGCGTGCTTATGGCTCTAGCAAACATTTTGAAGTGCCCAATAGTAGTCTTCACTTCAATTGATACTTATCCTATCATACCACTGATTCCCAGAGAAAGCCCGTTATCTGTAATTCCGATTTATGTTGCATTCAACCAAACTGGAAAGGGTCATTATAACGCCCTCTGCAGCGTACCCGAAGAAGCACTCGCAATTAAAGAGACCGATGTCGAAAATGAAGTCATGCTTTCTAAAAAGTCATCATGTAGGTGTGGTCAAGGACGCGCAAAAGTAAAAGTGAAAAGCTTCTGCATAGATTATGGTTCAAGATGCAAGTGCTTTCAGCAAATGCAAGGATGCAATAATAATTGTGGATGCAGGAATTGCGGTAACCCGCATGGAGAAAAAAAGGCTAACCCCACTCCAACACAAAGCAGGAAGCGGAGAAAACACGACACAACGCCAAAAACATCAAGCGAATTCGTGGACAACCATGGGGAGCAGCTTCCTCATGGCAAGTGGAGCGATTTTGAACGCTTCATTTTGCAACAAATTGTGCAAAACCGTGTGGCATTCGGAGAGCAAGAACCTGACTATGATAAAATATGTCAGGAATTTCTTTCTGTGATGACTCATAGTGGGAACACAAGCACAACCACGACTCAAACAACACCAAGAATCAAAGCGATGGCCAAGAATATTTTAAGCCAAAGAAACCTAACTCTTACATTGTTACAACGCGAGATGGAGAATAGTTTGTTGAATCAGAATAAATGATGCGATTATATATAGAAATCCTATGAATGTTTTAAAATATAGCATTGTAACCAACTATATTACTACTCCAAATCAATAATTACAAGGAAAATTATTATAAATGATATTCTGACATATTATTGTCATATTATTAGTGATTGAGAAGCAGTATATATGTTCATCATGCTTCCTTGTGTTCGAATCGATTAAGATTAAATACTTTTTACGAAAAAACGCCATAAGATATTCAGGTCAGTTAATCCTGTACATGTGTTGCGATAGAATAATCAATATGATAATAAATATTTACTTTTTGTTTGTGCTCTTACTAGCATCAACAGTTGGTACCTTTTGGTCATATAAAAAGTTATTATTAAGTTACACATTACAGTGAACAAGAATGCATGCATGTGTACGAAAAAAAAATCGTTCAAACCTCCACGCACTCGTTTCCGTATCAGCTGTATATTCAATCGTCAAAGTTTTGTTAGCCTGCACTAGCCTGCACCACAGTGCGATCAAAACGGTGTTCTATAACGGATTATTCTTAAAAATTAATAATTCATATAGAAAACACAACGGGAATCAGTTACAGCGCGCGTCGTTGGTAAGTCTTGAAATAAAGCAAATAAATCAACACAGCTAAATCTCAGACAGTATAAACAGCTTCTGGTTCATGATATATAGTACATGAACTCCAACAGGTACCTATTTACTCTTGACGGTTATATACATTATTTACTATAGTCTATATAATAGTAAATAATTTGACGTCTCTGTATAATATGCATGACGGACGCGTATATATATATATTATATATATATATATATTCTTGTCTTGACCATTCGAATAGTATAGTCATATGCAAAGCAAAAAGTACAGCAGAAATAAAAAAAAACACGCATGTTATAGACTTGTAATCAGATTATAATAGCACCACGCCTTTAATTTAGAAATACAAGATGGTGTATTCTTGGCTTTTTAAATGTGTTAACTGATATGTCGCTTATTTTTATGCACTGTACCATTGTAGATACACCGTTCCATCTGGTACGGCACCGAATAAATACAATGCATATAATAGTGTATATATAAACGATAACAAACTTTTGTGACCCATGCATGAAGCATTCAGTATATCCATTTAATTATAACGAGAGAAGGTTAACATAATGAGCCTTATTTTAACTAGCAAACTGTTTTTTTAAAACAAAATTTGAGGTAAAATTTCCCCGGTGCCAAAACCAATTTACAAGGTTATTTTTCTATATGGCCTTCAGGGCAACAATCTAATTTAAGTAGATCCAGAAACATGAAGAACACTGAAGAATTAAATACAATTTTACACTGTAGCACAAATGTCAGTCAGTTATAATGTAGCGAAGCCAACCGAAGCATTTCTATTGAATCACAATAGTTTATAAATAAGAGAACCAGATAGCAAGAATACGAGATGCGAGAACATCATATTGTATATAAAATTATTTTAAACTATTTTTGAACATATGGACAAGAGTCCAATGATCAAATGTCAGAACGTTTTAGAGTGCATGTTTCAATGTCGGTTTGCTTTCAGGCGTGGCGTCGGATGGACTGAAAAGGAAACTTCTGCGATGCTGACAAACGGAAGTAAAACTATTGAAAGGACACACCCAAACTGCGGCATAGTCACGAATTTGTGGCCTTCCCCCAAGGGCGGCCACACGCACGCTTAACGGTCGAATTTGCTGTAAAACATGCAGTGCCATATAGTGTGTTTATATATATCTTAAAATGTAAAATAATACATATATCATAACTTTACAAGTTCAGTCGTAGTTTGGTTCTCAAGTAGAGCGGTTAAGTAAGGTGACGTAAGAGAAAGAAACTCTGATTTTTCATAAAGTTTTGGGAAACATGTTTTAGAAGCTACTCATAACTAAGTCACCCTGAAAACCTAGACCAATTTAGACACCTTTTACAATAATGATCGTCATAACATTTGCAGATGTAGTAATGGAGTTTTTCGAGAAAAGTTTTAAGTCAATATATATATATACATATATACATACATATCGTATTAATGGAGTTCACAGCCGGGATAAGAAAACCGCTCTTTTCGACTACAATTTCTACTGCCTACTGGCCAGCCCACGTTGTAACATGTGTCTGCATGTGACAAAGCAGGCTACACTGTCATATTGTCATAAAGGCGTTATTTCAAGTGTTAAATATTCTTTTATTTACAATATCTACACATGATCTACAATCTACACATGAGTCTTTCTGGGCTCGTTACGAAGCAAGATTATTTGAATTGCAGACACAGTACAATCGGGGTAAGAAAGGCTGATTAAGAATTTAAGACTGAAACGCCATTGTGAAAATGGTGTAAATATAATATACTTCTACGTGTCCGTCAATTTTTATTGCAACAAGAGAAGTTGTTACAGTTGAGTACATAAGAGAACCTCGAGTTTGCTATTTTTCTTCTGGAAATGCCAGATAACTGAAATTCAAAATGAAACGCAAATGGTTGTTGTTTCAACAAGACGCCTGGTCAGGCCCGCGTTCACTCGGGCTACTGATTTCTGAAAGCTTGGCGTAGCCTGTGCGTACTCTAGCAAGACTACATGGCAATGCATAATTGCATAGATTTTGACAAATAGAATCTATATGGTCTTATATGAACTGCAGCAGTGCAGGAAGCGCCGAAAGTTTGCTAATCGTACATGTATTACTGCACATGCAACAAGGTCGTTTTTCTGAAAAATAAGCAACTGATCTAATATATTTAGACAGTAGAAAAAACCTATAGTGTCGGATTCGGCAGATTCAAGCGATCATTCTGATATAGAATTTATTTAAATTCGGACAAACAGAGAATATTTAAACATGTTTTGAAACACGTTTCCAAATGTAATACGACACGCGACACCTACGCGATATCTGGACATGCATACACTGAGCAGTTCAACATATTGAGTTTGCTCTATTCGGTGCTTAATACTATACTTGCATTTTGTACTGAGCTGTTGGACTATAAAGCAGCAAGGCCAGGGCCAACCTGTTTTGAAATAGCTCGTCATATTTTACATACTAGGTCTATCGCGATCGCCGGCGTCAGTACGTTGTAAACACATGTAAGCCTTTGTAAGAATGTTTATGACGAAGACAATTGCCAGCCGCATTACTTATCATCTATAACTCTGTCACTTGCAAAAGGTAAAGCTATTCAAACAAGGAGAAAGCCGTTACTAGGTTAACAGTACGTATATGTACTGTGATATACTGTGGCTCTTTCTTGTGTCTTCATAGGTACTGATGTCAACACGGCGCGCATTTTCTCGCGTCTGTAATAAATTCGTCTATTCTGTCTTCGCGGACAAACCTTGTCAGCAACAGTACTGGTAAACTACTCATTAATTCACCAATACTATCGGAAAACACCTCAACCCAACTCAATCAAAGGCAAAAGAACTTGAAAAAATCGAGCACGCAACATGATGCTATAATGAAATTTTATGGAAACACCCCCCCACCCCCCACCCCCCCCAAAAAAGCCGTATTAACGTATTTTTAAATTCTACATGAATTGGATTATGTATGGGGGATGCACGTGTTCGACTTGGGTCAAATAAATCGTCTTAATTGGTTGAATGCACTTTCAAGTTCTCGAAAATACGAGATTTTACCACGCAGTCTTCGCATGGTCTGTCAAGTCTATTGAAACAAAGTGTTAAATAATATAAAAAATTAAGACATTGCACTTAGGCTACGGTATATACTGACTGAAGCGTGCCTTATTTCTGGTCTGCTAATTGACAATACAAAGAGAATTTTGAAGAAACTGGGCTTTTCCAAAAAAATATATTTGACCCAGAGATCCAAAGACCCAGAGACCCAAAGGCCCAAAGGCCCAGAGACCCAGAGACCCAAAGATCCAAAGACCCAGAGACCCAGAGACCCAGAGACCCAGAGACCCAGAGACCCAGAGACCCAGAGACCCAGAGACCCAGAGACCCAGAGACCCAGAGACCCAGAGACCCAGAGACCCAGAGACCCAGAGACCCAGAGACCCAGAGACCCAGAGACCCAGAGACCCAAAGACCCAAAGACCCAGAGACCCAAAGACCCAGAGACCCAAAGACCCAGAGACCTATAGACCCAGAGACCCTAAAACCTAGAAACCCAAAGACCCAAAAACCCAGAGACATAGAGACCCAAAGACCTAGAGACCTAGAGTCCCAAAGACCTAAAAACCCAGAGACCTAGAGACCCAAAGACCTAGAGACCTAGAGTCCCAAAGACCTATCGACCTAAAAACCCAGAGACCTAGAGACCCAAAGACACAGACCCAAAGACACAATGCCACAAATACATATTTACCGATACCCAATCCTTGTTGCCCTCCGCTATTATAATTCTACGACTATATAACGAACGTATGCTGCATGTGTGCTTCTAATTATTATAATTATTCTTGACGTCACCGGTGACTTGCTATATGGCGCATCAACCAGCAGGCGAGGGGTTATTGCATTTATGTATTTCTAGTTTAATTAACTTGACTGAGGGTGTTTGGGTGGGGGGTGTTTCAAAAAAGCATGCAAAAGTGGGCGAGGGGTTGTTGCATTTATGTATTCCTAGTTAGTCTTTTATGAAGCGTGAAAATGTCCTATAATTATCCTCTCTTTGAACACTAAATACAGTAATAATCCAAATATATTACAGTGTTCAATCATACGGGTACAACTGCAATTTGGCACAATCTATTTGTCTAAGTATTACTGGTGATAAGAAAATCTTAGGCATACCTCTTGAGTCTCATTAACTTCACTACTCTGACTGGTGCTGGCATCCATTTTCCCTCTTTTATGTCTCCTTGACGAGTAAAAGAAAAAAAAAGAACCACATTGATTACAAAAAGTTCTGGTATAAAAGGAGCATGGCCAGGCGGCCCTTCGATTTTTCATCAACCATCAGTATTACTTCATTGCTTCTCCAAGGTTTTTCAAAACACAAGTATACACTGTAAATCTTTACACGGTTCTCATTATTTGCCATTAACGAAACAGTTCTTGGAAGAACTCTTCAGTTAAGTTAAGTTCAGTTCACAACAGTTCCAGTAAGAAACTAAAACTATTCAGTATCAAAGATATCACCATTTCACCATGGTTTAAAACGAATCGGTTTATAGTAAAACTCGAAATTAATACTGCACTTACGGTTTGTAATCGGCCATTTACAACGCCATAGAGTGGTTTGGTAAAATCTTGACTTGAGCCAGACCCATACCACAGAATAGTAAGACAACCAGAAGTCCGACTCGCGTCGGAACCTTTGAAGTTTATGTCCTCGCGCATGTCTCCTCGCGCATCTTGATTCCTCGCCATCCTACGCCATCCTCAATCTCGTCCCCAGAGCCTGCGGTCCTTTTGCACAGCGGCAAGGAGCCATCGGCTCTGGCCGGAACGAGTCCGTGAGTCGGAAAAACGCGGACTTTCAACATGCGAGCCATCGGATTTTCCAGCCAATCAAAATTCAGCTTTACCTCGTTCCGGCCAGAGCCGATGGCTCTTTGCCGCTGGGCAAAAGGACCGCAGGCTCTGGGGACGAGATTGACGCCATCCTACGCCATCCTGGCAAGTTCCCCCGGCAGTTTGGACCTTCAAAAGAAGGTTAAAACTGCCGGGGGAACTTGCCAGGATTGCGTAGGATGGCGTAGAACATTGCGTAGGATCGCGTAGGATCGCGTCGGATGGCGTAAAATATCGCGCATGCGCATTGAAGAAATGCGGACAAGTTTCCACTCGAGTCGGACTTCTGGTTGTCTTACTATTCTGTGCCCATACATCTCAGAGCCCCTACCATATACGGTATATATGTTCACGTGACTTCTAAATATGGAGAGAATACAATTAATCGTACAGCACTCTACCTGTGCAAAAATTATGAATGATAAGGCAGTGTTGAACACCTCTACATATTTGTCGAACTCTTTGTTTAGTTTATTATTTTACTCTGTCTATATAATTATTTCATATAACCTATACCAGGAGTTTGTTTTTATACTGTATTGCGAAGAATATTATGTTTTAACATCAATTGGCATTGCGTAGGTCGGCATACTGTCAGCTCACCAGCTGGTCCGCAGGATATAAATTTTAAAAATTAATATGGTGGATTTTCATAACAATTTGTTATATAAACAGGACTTTTTTTTTGTATGTGCAAGCAGGGTGGGATAAATTTTGTGTAAAGTTGGCTCAAAATAGGGTTCAAATGCTAGGCCAACTGGACACCAATATGACTTTGATTGTTTGTTCGATGATTTTGATGAGTCATATAATTGGTTTGACTTGGTAATAAATTGAAATGCCATGCAGTAAGGCTACTTAAAAAAAAATAGTTGGTGATCATCCTCGCCTGCCCACAAAAAAGGGCCCATTTTTTATTTTTTTTTAAAACAACTTCTATCGACGTTAAAAATGTATGCATGTGCCTTTGCAATTGAAAGACAGCAGAAAACCAATAACGTTCGTGAGTTTTGACCCATGATACCTTTATATTCGTTCAGAGAAAACAAGCAGTGGGTGTTGCCTAAATTTTAAAGTTGTGGTTGTCAGAGTTGTGTTGTACCCAGGGTTGTGAGCTAGTTAAAATATAAAGCCGCAACTTTTTACTTTATTTTAATTTAAAAATTTGCCTAAGGCTGGTGCACAGCAAAAGGACACAAGGTCCCCTACAAGACTTGGTCACCAAAAAACCATTGACTGTTTATATCAGAGACATTTGGCATAAAAGCTGCAGCTTATTTTCTTCTGATTGCTTTTATTAAAGATGAAGTACCTTGTCATGTGTTTATTTGGCTAATTGTGAATAGTTGAAGTTAAATGTTCAAGGAGGGGGACATTGGGATTTGCGGTACTGCGGTATCGGCCAATCGGAATTGCGGTGAAAAATTTCGAAGTTTACGGTGTTGCGGTATGGTCAACTCTGGCGGTGTGCGAGATTTCGTTTTTAAAGCTGCGGTGTTGCGGGGAAAAATACCAAAAATGGCGGTAATACGGTGTTTCAAATTCATTGCGGTGCGCGGGATTACCGATTAACTTGCAGTTCTTCCGTTGTTACGACAAGAAGCGATGACATAATTATTCCAAAAGCCAATCATGTGTGTATTTCTGATAGACCTGATATGTAATTTGATCCACACATGTCAGATCTCTAAATGGTTTATAAAGACACTGACAGAGAAGCCTCTATCCTATGAGACTAGTATAAGCATCTTCATGAACATCTTGGCGATCCCTTCGTATATATAAAGCATATAAAGCATATAAAGCAGGTAAAGCATATAAAGCAGGTAAAGCATAAGTACCACTATATGTCATAATGTAAGTACCACTATATGTCATAAGCGTATACTATTAAATATATATATAACCACTATATGTACCCTAACATGAAGTACCTACCGTTACCCAGGCCTCTGCGCTGACCAAAAATTACGGGCTCATTTTTTCTTGAATTCTCACAATTTCTTGAATTAAAACAAAAATACAAAGTTTTGGAAAATATTTTACCTGTTTACAACGAATATTATTATCAAACAGTTGATAATCTTGCTGAGGAAGGCAGCTTCCTTAAGATGTGCTGTATCATGCTTGCTGCTAGAAACGATGTTCGTATACTCACGGCACTGTGCAAGTGAATACGTTTTGCATCCGTTTTACACTGTTTTTTCCCCAAAAATAAACGTTAACAAAAAGAAACACCAATAATACTGTAAGGTTGGTGAACGCCTGCGGGCGGGTGCTAATATCGACCGGCGTTTAGTCCCTTACGCGTAATGCGTGTGTCATCGGCTTCCCCGAGGGGGGGGGGACCCCGGGCTGACTGGGGCAAATGTGGGGACATTTAAGGGGAATTGATGAAGAAAATGACCCGTGACCCTCGGGGAAATCGCAACTTTTGTGGAGAATTGTAATTGTGCCCTCACACATTTTTAATTGGTCAGCAGTAATTGAAGTTGGTACATCATGTAATAAAAGTCTTCTGACACAATTGATCCGTTAAACGTGTTTGGTTGACTTTAAAATTATTTTCAATCCAATTCCATCTAATATATAAAACTGTACGACTTTAAAATTAAAAAGTATGTTTTTGAAAGTATGGGGAAACGACAGAAAGAAGGCAGTTGTGGTCGAAAACTTCGAGGAATTGTTGAAGAAAGGTATGTTTTTAAGTTTCTACAATTTACATATTCGTGATATTGTAATTTTTGAATATTTAAATTTTAGATATAAATAAATACAATATTTATATGGTCGTTTGACTTCCGACTGATTCTTTTTGTTGTATTTTCTATACGTATGGTCAACTAGGAAAAGAGAAACTTGAAATGAGCGACTGTGAAACGGTAAAAGTGTTCCTAAACGACGGAACAGAAATCGATGACAACGAAACCCTCAAGTGTTGTTCTGATGGAACAGTTGTTCAGTTTGTTGATACTTCAAGTATCATTGTTGAGGAAAAACAAATTGCCAATGTAAAAGAACCAGCTTTATCTTCAAATCATGGTACGTATTTCAGTGACAATATATGGGTAGTGTTTATAAAATTATATCATGTTTTCAAATCTCTAATGATTGTGATGTTTTTGTGTGTACTGTATTAATAAGACTATTAAAGTTCAAAGATATTAAATGTGACATACATACTGATATGGTAAGGGTTCACAACACCTCTGCTGGTTGGTGGTGGCCAAATAGGGGGGGGGGGGGCAGAGATGGGGGGTGGTATTAAATTGTCTTATCAAATCCATGTATGATATATACTGGGAGAACTACAATTACATCTGGATTTATGAATACCGTGGCTGATGCTGAACCCAAGTTTGTTCCATTTATGAAATATACAAATGTTTACAGTTGATTTCACATTACTTTACCGCCGTGTGTTGCGAAGTTCGTTGGGAAGTTGGATCAAAACTCATTCTGATTGGATAATTTTTCAACCTTGGCAACGTAATTCCGAACTTCCGAACGAATATCTGAACTTCCCAATGAACTTCGCAACACACGGCGGTAAAGTAATGTGAAATCAACTATAAAAGAAATACAAGAAATACTATTAAAAACATACAGCTGTCAGTTAATATTGCAATAAGAACTATTTAATGTGTATGCTTATTGGACTATTCCATTATTATCCTTATTATCCATACCCCCCTGTCAAAGATAGCTGGAATTCTTCAGGGGTACCTCCATTTTTGGCTGGAATTCTCAGTATATAATTAAGCTGGAATTCTTCTGGGGTTACATCAATTTTAAACATGGATACACTTACTGTAGATGACAATTTCTTCAAGGGTATACCCAAAAATGATCTTGAAAAATCATCCTGGGGTGATTTCTAAATATGTTGGATTTCTTCAGGAGCTTGTTAAATTTACTAAAATCTTCAAGGTGTATTAAGTCCTGTTTTTAACATGTGTATCCTCGAGATGCCTTGGCATGTAGTAATGTAGCATTACTGTAAATGTTTATAAGTTAATTGTAATGTAATATTTGTTATGTTGTTTAAAAGTTGTTGTTATATCTTTTAGCAAATACCAAGACTGGAAAGAAAAAACAAATGACATTGACCATGCTGAACAATAAGATTTCTCTTGGCCCAGAAATAGTATGAAAAAGAAACCAAAGTCATCTTCACAAAACAAGATTACCTTAGACGACTCTACAGAGGGGGATACTGACATAATAGAATCTTCTGACGAGGAGTCTTCGTCACAGATAAGTCGTGATCCATTACTCCCTCCTTTGACGAGATGCAATGCAGCCACACCCGAGAGCTTAAGAGCATTTTGTTCTTCCAGCGAGCCCCAGTCTCCCAGAAATGATTCGGTTGATACTACAATAAGTGTTGAGCAAAGCAACAAGTCCCCCTCTTCTGCGGATAACAAAAGCCAAGACGGTGATTTTGATATAAGTCTTGCATTCAATGATGAACCTACTTTTTTAGATTTCGACTGGACACCACATTTACTCATAAGCAGCATCCGGTTTTGCAAGATAATTCAAACGCTGAACTGACAACACGGACTGATTTTCTGAACAAATATTCGTCACTACTTCAAACTACCTCGTATCTTTTCATGGGAATGGAAAATACACCTGTTACTTGTGTTGGTGTAGTCAAACCACAAAAAATCTATCCTAAACACCCGGGACAACACGCTGCAGATTTGAATATGCTCAGTTCACATGCTGAGGTAAAGCCATTGATGGAAGGGAAGAAGATTGAATGCATTCGTGTTGACGGCGCAATGGATGAAAGTCCTTCTCTTCAAGAAGTTCAATTTCAGTGGACTGAAAGACACTTTAAGCAAGGGACATTGTGCACAATTGTTACATCAAGGTATAGTGGTGGCAGCTATCTAAATAAAGTTGAACTTCAAAATGGCTGCTTAGCACTTGGTCATTCCAATATTTTCATTCCTTCCACTATACATGGGTCAAACATGGATGCTGATGGAAAACCTTGTCGCGAAAAACTGAAGAAAAACTTGGATGCTGCCGCGGACGTTTACATCAACACTGTTTCTGGAACGCCATGTTTTGGTACCCAAATTCACCTCGTAAAAGGAGCTACAGATGAAGTGAGTGAGTTGTATTGTGATCGTCGGTCGAAACTCTTCACGTTTTTGAGAGGTTCTAAGAAAGCTAAGGAAAATCTTCGACAATCTTATCCACAAGATTTCCAATATTTTTCTGAAATATGGGAAATACGTAAACGGCATATGGTACCTGAATTGCCAACGAACTATCTCTTTATGCTTTTACCATGTTACCATTTTAACTGAGTTCAAATAAGTAATAAAACAATTCGGTTCTCAACCTCGTACCCGCTGCGGAAAGACCCTGGTCCAGGCTGGTCACGAGTGGTCGCATGGTATATTCTAGGAATTTGGCTGGCGATGTTACGGCGCTGCTCGACATATCGCTTCGAGAAAATCTAGGCCTAAACAAATTTGAAAGGAAACTGTAAAGTGGAAATTTCAAATTCAGTTCGTGAACGCTATCGACCCGTCAATAACGCCTGTTTCACTTCTTAATCGACCTGAAGAAGTAATTGTGTATTTCGGTAGCGTTAAACTGCAGACATTTAACATGAAATGAGTTCTTTTACGTAAGCGTAGTCACAAAAATTCGGCTGCGCCTCGTATTTCCAACTGACCAGCTTGTCTGTATTTTGAAATTCACTTCAAGAACGCTTACTTGTATTTGAAACATTGTTTGTCGTTTCACACGGTATTTGATTTACTCTCTTTAGACTACGAACTTTGCTGTGAAAGTTGCTAGGAAGCATAGCTGGAAAGCTCCTTCCTTAGAAACAAAGAAATTGCTGCGTTATGGTGAGTTTTCAGCAAAATACTTCCGTATTTTTATGTCCAATGGATTTCCTGCCCGACTTATTTGACAGTTGTTTTAATTGCTCTATCGAGAAGAAATTCTGCAATGCAAACCTTTGTGCAAAATTTCAACATACGAGAAAAATATTGAAGCATAGCGCTTTGTTTTTCGATGTCAGCAATTAATTCGCGTCACGGGGAGAACGCGCCCGGAGATGACGTGAGCAACTTGAAACATTGTCCGCCAATACAGACTGTCACGTGAGAATGTTGCAGGGTGCGATTTTATTGCGATTTCCGCGGAGAGAACATGCTGATATACATACTGATATTGAGAAAATTACGTCACATTATGCAAATTGGCATAATTTAGGGCAAATTGTGGAAAGTACCAGGGGCGGATTTAGCGTTAGTCAAATAAGTCATACGACTAAGGTAAAAGAATCGGCAAGAAAAAATAATTATCGTATATCGTTCTTCCCTCAGTCTCGACTCTCGAGATCGCCGAGATAATCGATTAGGTGAGACTGCCGACCGGCACTTCAACCCGCGCCGCGCGGTTGACTTTGTTCTTTCTCGACGGATTTGAGCCTATTGTATCAACCGCTGTGATTGGTTGAATTTATAAGTTAGCCTTTATAGCGACCTGTGATTGGCTTGCCGAGTGTTCGCCGGATTTCTTTGTCTTTCTCGACGGATTTAGACCCCTTGTATCACCAAGCTATACGTAGCAAAACACAGCTATGCACAGCTATACTATAGTTACAGTCACGATTACGGCAGAAAAACGTCATCTATATAATGAGGGTCTGCTGACTTGTTTGCTGCAGTCTGCTGCGTGAGCGTATTCTATAGCTGATTAGCTGAACTTCTGGACACGTGGTCAACTTGTGTGTCTCCTTAAAAAGCATGGCTGAACAAAACACTCCCTCCAGGGGAAAAGAAAGCAGCAATAAAGCCAAACGTTATAGCAACCAAAAGGAAAACGCCGTGGAAGAAAATGGTGAATACGGATTCTATCGAAATGAAAATTTCTATGCACTCTGCAACTTTGTGTTGAAGTGTGAAGGCGTTGTTCTAGAATCTAGAGGATCAATATATAATTGGACATATGGTACGAGCTAAACCAAAAAAACAACAGGAATGAAGATGAGGGAGCGTGGTGAGTTAAAGTTTTGCTGTATTCTGCAAAACTTATTTAACATTTGAAAATATTCTGAACCGCATCGTGCATAGCAACATGCATGCCTCTCATATAAACAGCCCCTATAATAATCCAAACAGAGAAGGCATTTTGCAAAACATGATTCTACGCCAGGTTGGAAAACGTGCATTTGCTCTTTTTTTTGCCTTAGCGGAAACGGAGAACACTTGCAGCCGGTGGCAAATGGTCGTGGGAAATATTTGCGGTACTGGCAGCTGTAATAACTCGCCATTTGCAGTTACGCGTAAGCGAAAATATACACGTTTTCCAACCTGGATTTTACGAGTTGTTTTTATTTCAAGGCATGTTATTGTTACTCGAAAAAAATCAAAAAATTTCAAAAAAACTGCATGTTGCTATGCACGATGCGGTTCAGAATATTTTCAAACGTTAAATAAATTTTGCAGAATACAGCAAAACTTTAACTCACCACGCTCCCTCATCTTCATTCCTGTTGTTTTTTTGGGTTAGCTCGTACCATATGCCCAATTATATCTTGATCCTCTAGAACAACGCCTTCACACTTCAACACAAAATTGCAGAGTGCATAGAAATTTTCATTACTTATTTTTTTGACAAAACTTGTCTACTGTTCAACTTACAAATCTTAATCTTCAGCATGCTTTTGAACACACCGAGTCCTTGTATATGGAAAAATGTGTACTTTAAAATAATGGACAAAAATATTTAATATGTTTTGATTTGAGAATTGAAGCATTTTCCCACTAAAAAGTACATGTATAAAGGCTTGAATTATTGTAAAACCCTATTCATTTCTAAACATATTGAAAAGTTTGGTACAAAAAATGATGTTTTTTAACCAGGAAATAGCAGAAAAGTTATACAACATACATAACTACACAATTCCTAAAGTTTTCAGAAAAATCGTGGGAAAGATGCCTGAGAAATAACGAATTTCCTACACGGTATTTTGCTCACTTTTAGCGCTCGTTCTAAACCCAGTCCCCTGGCCGAGCGCGGTCCCTATAGTAACTGGTTGGGAATTACCTTACAGTGGCATGGGAACACAGTATTGCGAAACCATCTGAATTTTTGTATCTGCGCAGCAGATATATTGCTATCGTGTTGTGTGTGTGTGTGTGTGTGTGTGTGTGTGTGTGTGTGTGTGTGTGTGTGTGTGTGTGTGTGTGTGTGTGTGTGTGTGTATGTATGTATGTATGTATGTGGGTTAGCTTTTTTGGGTAACCACTCATGGCCAGAAATCGAGGACAGTCAGCGGCAGTGGCCTGTGGGCTCAGATTTAGATGGAAATATTAATTTGAAGATTCTGATGGCTAAATATCGATCATTTCGGCTATAAACAGAAGTCTATAACAACAAATTAAAGTAGAGTTATTCCCTAAAATGTGTTATTGAGCCATTTCTTACCCAAATATCAAATTACAAAAGGTTTAATCGTCTAGACAGGCCTGTACACTCACAATATTAAATTGCTGCATAAATTTCGGTTATTATTTCTGAATCCACGGTCTATAACAATGTAAATAATACAGCGGTAAAGACCATGGGAACCCCTAGCAACAGTGCTTTTATAATGGCGATCAAGAACCCGAATTGTCGAGCAATGTTTTGCTTCTTCACGCTTTCTTGGCGCTTGATGGATTAAATTGCAACGACTCTGCAGCATGAAAACCCTATATTTCAAGTCGTTTGGGAACAAGTTTAAATACGTTGCAATGCCTTTAGATGCTGGTCAAAACAAAGTATTGTCCACCTCGAATGCGTCTAGATGTGGGCCCGTGCGAAAAGTCGAATATATGTTGCCAAATTTGCGTCTAAGAAAACCTCACTTCGGCAAATCTTGTGGATTTAACAGGTGCGTATATACAAGGTAAGAGGTAGGAATATAAGCTTCTTGGGAACAAATTCAACCTTCACGGATTGACGCCAGATTTTCAGGAGTTGAAGCTTGCCTAATTCGCTAATCTTTTAGATGTGGGCCCGTATGAATTCTTAACGGGATCTAATAGAAAATGCGTATTGTGAATTTCCCCCTATCAAATCTATTGAAAGCCGCCATCTTGAAATTATTTGGGAAGAGCCCAACGCGCATGCTTGTCAGCCATGTTGTCCTCGATTTCTGGCCATGGACCTGTAGTGTGTGCTGTGGTGTAACAATATTTCGTCCGCCATATCAAGTCCTCCGAAGCGACAAACTTTTGGATTAAAATACTACGATTTTCAGGGTTCTATGGTATACGATTTTTTCAAATTCACATATCTCGTACGAATTTCGTGAATGGTACAAACCTACAGACGATTCGGGAATACTTTAAAATGATTGCGTCTGACCGTACGCCAAGTGATAGCATAATAATGCAATTTGATATTTGCGCTCATCTCAGTTCAAATAGATTTTTCTCCGTTGCTATTCTATACGATTTGTTCTAATTCACATACGTTGTACAGAATTTTACGCTCTATCTAACCGTGCAAGTTTCCCAAATGGCACAAATCTACAAAGGGATTTACTTTAAATATGACGTGGTTTGACCGTATGTCAAGTAAATAGCGTAATAATGCAATTTGATATTTGATATTTGCGCTCACGTCAGTTCAAATAGCCTTTTCTCCGTTGCTATTCTATACCATGTTTTCTAATTCACATATGTTGTACAGAATTTAACGCTCTATATAACTGTTGAAGTTTCGTGAATGGCACAAACCTACAGACGATTCAGGGGTATACTTTAAAAACGCGGTATTCGCGGGCGGCTCAACTGCAATGAAGATATATCCCAATACGGCTGTTAGCCGTTAATTCTATATTTCCGACAAAGTTTTTGACTAAAACACTATGATTTTTCAGGGTTCTATTCTATACGATTTTTTCTAATTCACATGTGTTGTAGAGTATTTAACGCTCTATCTAACTGTAGAAGACAGTTTCGTGAATGGCACAAACCTATACAGACGATTCATTATTTCAGGGATACTTTAAATATGATTGCGTTTGACCCGATAATTGACATTTGATATTTGGCGCTCATCTCAGTTCAAATAGATTTTTCTCCGTTGCTATTCTACGATTTTTTTAAATTCACATTTGTTGTACAGAATTAACGCTCTATCTAACGGTCTAAGTTTCCAAAATGCACAGGCGATTCAGGGGTATACTTTAGACCCGCGGTGTCCGGCTCAACAGCTGTATTGGGATATATCTTTTTCTGCCATTAAATTCTATATTTTCGACAAAGCTTTGCACTAAAACATTTCGAAGATAGGGGATATTGCTGATAAATCTGGTAAGTATTTTTAACGTGACTTATAGTAAACTTTTGACTGCGATATACCACAGTTGTTTGTGAGTCATGATAAATTATTTTGGTAAGAGAATTGAACGTGTACTTTCTCTGATCTTTAATTATCTTATAAGATCTCGATAAAATCTTATAAGATCTACGTGTAAAAATCTTATGAGATTTTTCTTAAGATCTTACAAGATTTTCCAAGATCGCACAAGATCTTACAAGATCGTGACAAGTGATTCTCACAGTGGTGGGTATAGCGCAGAGACATGTACGCATAGCGGACCTTTTGTTATAGTGGAATATCCAGCTACTTCTCTATAGACGGTTCTCATGTCTTCCTGATGTTGTTTTATTTTTAGACCTCTTGTCCCTCGCCACGTGCCTCGACTCCCTCTCGAAGTCTGTCTCCTGAGCCTGTGTTGTTGTCTGATGTTCCAGTTCCATCTTCTTGCGGTCGCTCTTCACCTCTACAGGACCAACAAAGGCAAGAAATTACGCCAGTTAATCTTAAAGAGGAGCATATTGGTGCAGCTAGTCGCTTGTCACCTGTGGGGGAAGAAATAAGTGACTTTCACAAGTACTTTTTAAAGGCATTTCGTCATCCACAAAGGGAACATGAACAAGCCGCCACTGGAAGATTTAGGTTGAAACTTTTAAGTGAACTATCCTGGAGGGGGGGGGTTTAAAACGGCTTTTTCTCAAGGAAAACGTCACAGTAAGTTGCACCTGCCGTGAGGGAATGCCGATGAAGACTGCGCAAGCAACGGTTAAACATATCGAGAGACGTCATAAAAAGGAAGAAGGAGGACAAATGACTTATTTTGCCATTTCACAAATATCCTTTCAAGTTTCCATCCAAATGTGAATTAACATTGGTTAAATCCACCTTAAGACCAGGCAATTTATCCATAGCATAATTTACGAAGATAAACTCCGCCATATTAATCATAAAATTATTGTGGTAGTTTGGGATCTTGCAAAGTTTCATTTCGAAGTTCGATAAAGAAAGGTAAAATGAAAGGATATCCTCACTGGCCAGCTAGAGTAAGTTGCTTGTTTGTTTGCTTTTTTATTGTGATTTACGTGAACGTATGTGATTTGGTGAATTTCCTTTCTTCAACTTGCTTTCAGTAAAACGTAGATGATTTGGTATAAAACTCGCTGACGATATCTCCGACAACTTGATTTTGAAATGCACACTCGTGAGTCATCGTGTCATGGCCAGTTTTAATACACGAGTGATTTTGATCGCGATTTTTCTTCCCCAAACACATGTGATGGTGGATGACTCACGAGTGTAATATTACTTCGTAATATAGACTCGGCATTTTCTTAAAATTTAGCTTCAACTATACATTAAGCGAAAGAAGGAATTAATTAATTAATTTAAACACGGAATAATATTCTCGATTATTTGGAAGCAGTCTATTCTATTCAATACACGTCAGGGGTGTTCCGACAGGTTTCGGCCTATCTTCGGAAGCTATCGTCCTCGGAACGAGTTATGTGTTCTAATCGCCAAACGAAAGCGCCAAAGTCGGCGGCCATATTGTATGCAAATAACAACGTGATCATGTGTGGCAAAGATTTTAGGAGTTTTTTCTTTTTATTCCATGGTAAGTGATGTTTTTATGTCAGTACAATTGAAAATGTATATATACCCTTTGTGTTTATATATATATATTTCTCAAATCATTAATAATTCATGAAGAAAATTTAAGACATTAATAATTCATGAAGAAACCTTAACAACTCCTATTATGTTAAATTTTCAAATTATTTGAACGCTTTAGACTTAAATTATGTTATTCATTTTAAATGTAACTGACCACTGTATTATAATGTAAATTTGACAGTTGACTAAATAAAAGTAAATAAAACCTATCTCATGAAAACATGTGTATACAAATTTCCTTTAGTATTTTACCCTGGCTTATATTTATAAAGATTGGCCGCGAATGCTTTGATGGATAATTGTGTGGGGAAATACTTGTACAAAAACGTTCACCGTTTTATCAGTCGTTTCACTTCATCTGGCATTAGCCAGGGTAAAATACTAAAGGCAATTTGTATACACATGTTTTCATGAGATAGGTTTTATTTACTTTTATTTAGTCAACTGTCAAATTTACATTATAATACAGTGGTCAGTTACATTTAAAATGAATAACATAATTTAAGTCTAAAGCGTTCAAATAATTTGAAAATTTAACATAATAGGAGGTGATTAGGAGGTGTCACAGGGTTTTAATTTCTTTTAATTTTTTCGTGTGAAATAGAAGGAAATCATTCTTGGAAAATACAAGGAGCTAAAATACAAGGAGCTAAGCAGTATATATATATATAGATGGTGCTGTGGCAATGGTAAGCGCAAGCAGTTTATAATTATAGATGTTGCTAAAATACAAGGAGCTAAGCCTCGCCCGAGCCAGGCTTAATTTCCCGACACTTTTAAATCTATTTCACCCCATTTCCGAAGGGTCACGAATGCCCTGTTGCCATGCTAACCATTTGCCCACACACCTCGGGCAGCTGGCTGCATATGCCCCTGTGCTCGTCGAAGCATTGGGGAAACATTGGCACAGTTTGGTTGAAACCGGGGGGTGTGGGAGCCTCGCCCGAGCCAGGCTTAATTTCCCGACACTTTTAAATCTATTTCACCCCATTTCTGAAGGGTCACGAATGCCCTGTTGCCATGCTAACCATTTGCCCACACACCTCGGGCAGCTGGCTGCATATGCCCCTGTGCTCGTCGAAGCATTGGGGAAACATTGGCACAGTTTGGTTGAAACCGGGGGGTGTGGGAGCCTCGCCCGAGCCAGGCTTAATTTCCCGACACTTTTAAATCTATTTCACCCCATTTCCGAAGGGTCACGAATGCCCTGTTGCCATGCTAACCATTTGCCCACACACCTCGGGCAGCTGGCTGCATATGTCCCTGTGCTCGTCGAAGCATTGGGGAAACATTGGCACAGTTTGGTTGAAACCGGGGGTGTGGGAGCCTCGCCCGAGCCAGGCTTAATTTCCCGACACTTTTAAATCTATTTCACCCCATTTCCGAAGGGTCACGAATGCCCTGTTGCCATGCTAACCATTTGCCCACACACCTCGGGCAGCTGGCTGCATATGCCCCTGTGCTCGTCGAAGCATTGGGGAAACATTGGCACAGTTTGGTTGAAACCGGGGGGTGTGGGAGCCTCGCCCGAGCCAGGCTTAATTTCCCGACACTTTTAAATCTATTTCACCCCATTTCCGAAGGGTCACGAATACCCTGTTGCCATGCTAACCATTTGCCCACACACCTCGGGCAGCTGGCTGCATATGCCCTGTGCTCGTCGAAGCATTGGGGAAACATTGGCACAGTTTGGTTGAAACCGGGGGGTGTGGGAGCCTCGCCCGAGCCAGGCTTAATTTCCCGACACTTTTAAATCTATTTCACCCCATTTCCGAAGGGTCACGAATGCCCTGTTGCCATGCTAACCATTTGCCCACACACCTCGGGCAGCTGGCTGCATATGCCCCTGTGCTCGTCGAAGCATTGGGGAAACATTGGCACAGTTTGGTTGAAACCGGGGTGTGTGGGAGCCTCGCCCGAGCCAGGCTTAATTTCCCGACACTTTTAAATCTATTTCACCCTGTGATAGAGTGACACACCCCCTGTTGTGATTGGCTAGAAGGAGAATGTACACGAGGGTTGTCGTTGTCGTGAGAGCGCGAGCTAGAAGGAAGGGTGTTATTTTGTGAATAAAAGATATACATTTATTTATTGTTTGACTGACTCTATCACATTTGGTGGCAGCGGTGTCGGAGTTGCACTGAAGGAAAACCCCAGTAAGTCGCGAACCCATTTGATTACACCGCTCAAGTGAACTGGTATAGTCTCATCGTCTGGCAATAGCCTACGAGCGAGTAAACAAGTTTATTAAACCGTATATAATGGCACAGAGCCTTCGAAGTCGACGGGAAAATTCCCCCGATGATGCTAGCTCAGTACAAGGCCATCAGGATTCGTCTTCAAACGACTTACTTGACTTTATGAAGATGATGGCTGAAGAAAGGAAGCAAGAACGCGAAGCTGAACAACGGCGCCAAGAAGCGGATTTACAACGCTTTCACGAACTCTTCTCAACCATGTGGCAAAGACAGGAACAGATCGATAAAAATCGTGATGAGGAGCAACGACGCAAAGAGGAAATCGAACTTCGCAACCGTGTTGAACGAGACCAACGCGAAAACGACGAGAAACGACAATGGGAAGAGCGCTTGGAAAACGAACGGCGAGAATGGTTCACTACTTTCCGACCTGAGTTGTCTAGCCGTGAGCCCAATTTGAAGCGCATGGTTCACAATGATGACATTGAGAACTTCTTGACAATGTTTGAAAGAGTCGCGACGGCTTATAAGTGGAAAGACGACATGTGGGCTTTGAAATTAGCTCCCTTGCTTATCGGACCAGCTCAAGCAGCGTTTGCGAACATGGCAAAAGAGGATTCAACCGACTATCACAAGGTAAAAGCCGCTATCCTGAAACGCTACGATATCAACGAGGAAACGTATCGGCAACGCTTCCGTACAGCGCGTCCAAAGCCAAACGAGAGCTTTACCGAGTTTCAAGTGCGAATCCGTGATTTGTTTACGAAGTGGACCCATTCAGACACTTGTCAGGTCCCGAACTTGGTCGATACCTTGATCCTCGAACAAGTTTTAAACTCATTCCCCGCAACTCTACAAGTTTGGGTTAGAGAACAGAAACCGAAGTCACCAGCCGAGGCAGCCGAATTGGCAGACAATTATCTCCTAGCAAGGAAAGCGACACCGTCTAGCGAACCTCCAAGATGTTATCTATGTAAACAACCTGGTCACTTTGCTCGCGAATGTCCCGAAACACCGCTACCTCGTCGAAACACAAAACCACCAACGGACAGCAAAACACTAGGACCGAGGGATTTTCAGACCAAACCAAAGGACATCCGTTGTTTTTCATGCCAACAACTCGGACACATTTCTACACAGTGCCCAGCCAAGGGTAACCCTAGCAATGGATCAAGTTACTTCGCACAGACAATACGGAACAAAACAAACAATGATATTTTTAGATCTCTGCCGGAAAACGAGTTTCGCTGCACAGGAACTGTCGAAGGTCAAGATGTAGAGATTCTTTTTGATACGGGTTGCTCCAAAACGTTGGTTCATGCTGAATTGGTCGCCAAAGAGAAACTCAATTGGGAAAGAACAGTCAAACTTTGTTGTGCACATGGGAATGTTGAGACCTACCCAACAGCGGAAATTAACATTGTGGTTAAGAACAACAGTTACACCTTAACCGCCGGCGTTTGCCCCAATTTACCTCGGCCAGTTCTCCTGGGCCGTGATATCGGTAACTTACTCGAACTAACCATTCAGGCGGAGTCCGCTTTCGGTGTTTTTACCAGAGCGCAAACCCGTCGTAATGAAAAGCAAGAGGCAGTGGAACTCGTACGCGAAATGGTTTGCCAAGTTAAACCCAAATCGCTGGAGGAAATTTCTTCCCAAGAAGACAACCAGATAACTGAGCCATCGCCATCCTCTACAAAACCTACAACACAGGCGGAAGACACCGGCATTCAATTCCCGGAAGAATTTTTCTCACCGGACAATGACCTTTTTGTCGCAAACACAAAGCGTAGAAATTCGAAGGCCCTGAAAAAAAAGGCGAAGCGCACATTTGCTCAAACGAATGTACCAACGATTTCCGATGAATCTCCATCGACGGCGGTCATCCATAATCCGGGTCAGGACCGCAGTGCTGACAACAACCAACTGTCTGGGTCTCCCATTGATACCTCGCAATTTACGTATGACCGTGTGGAACTTCAGAAGCTACAGAGAGAGGATGCCACATTAGAGAAAATACGCCAATGTGCTGAAGGAAAAGAAACATCTAACAAAGACAACATTTCCTTCCAATATGTAAATGATATCTTGTATCGACGCTGGCAGACAACGAATCCACAGAGGGACCATCTTGACGAAGAGTATGACCAGATCGTATTGCCCAAGCCCTACCGTCGTAAGGTTCTTGAAATGGCCCATGACATCCCGATGGCTGGTCACCTTGGCAAGAAGAAAACAACAGAACGAATCCTGCGGCGTTTTTACTGGCCCCGAATGTTCCATGACATTCAACAGTACTGCAAATCTTGTGAGGTGTGCCAGAAGACCAGTAAGAGCAAACAGAATGCCAAAGCCAAACTGATTCCACTACCCATCATTGGAGAGCCATTTTCCCGTATCGCCATGGATATCGTTGGTCCACTAGATCGCAGTTCTTCTGGAAATCGCTACATTCTGGTTGTATGTGATTACGCGACACGTTATCCGGAGGCGATACCTATGCGAAGCTGTGAAGCCGAGAAAATTGCTGAGGAGCTGCTCAAGATTTTCTCCAGAGTTGGCATTCCAAAAGAAGTCCTCACTGATCAAGGCTCTAATTTCACATCCAAATTCCTGGCACGAATCTACCAACAACTGGGTATCCAAGCACTTAAAACCAGTCCTTATCATCCACAATGTGACGGCTTAACCGAGCGATTTAATGGAACATTGGTTTCTATGCTACGACGTACGACAAAAGATAACCCCAAGGCATGGGATAAGATGTTACCTTACATCTTGTTTGCTTATCGCGAGGTCCCACAACTCTCAACTGGCTTCTCTCCGTTCGAGCTATTATATGGCAGAGATGTTCGTGGACCACTAGACATTCTGAAAGAATCATTCGAAGGCGCCACAGAGGAATCGGAATGTGTGTCATCTTACCTTCTACGTACAAGAGAAACCCTGGGTCAGATGTCTGAGATTGCCCAAGCAAACTTGGCAAAAGCACAAGCAAAACAAAAGTTATGGTATGACAAAACCGCTCGAGAGAAGGAGTTCCAACCTGGTCAGCAAGTTTTGGTACTTCTGCCTTCCAGTACCAGCAAACTCCATGCAGAGTGGCAAGGCCCCTACAATATCATTAAGAAGATTGGTCCAGTAAACTACCAAGTTGATATGAGCGACAAACAGAAGAATCTGCGTATATTCCACGTCAACATGTTGAAGGAGTGGCACCAACCAACCAACACCGGTTTCTACTCTAATGCAAGTCCTACCGGCGACGATGACCACGCCGAAGATATCTGTGACGATATACCTACACCAGAAAGCTCCAAATCGGTAGGGAACGTAACTATCAACGCTGCTCTTGATGACCGCAAGAAAGCACAGCTTCAAACAGTCATAGATGAATTTACAGATGTTATCCAAACCTCACCTGGCCGAACTGACACATGTACTCACAAGATAGTTACAACAGAAGTTCAGCCCATTCGCCAACGACAGTACCGGCTACCACAGTCACAAATGCAGACCGTCAAAGACGAACTAACGAAAATGCAAGAAATGGATATCATCGAACCTTCTCGAAGTGAATGGGCAGCTCCAATAGTCCTCGTTCCGAAACAGGACGGAACAGTTCGCTTCTGTGTCGACTACCGTCGCTTAAACGCAGTATCCCGCTTTGATGCTTATCCAATGCCCCGGACAGATGACATTATCGATAAGCTCGGAAAGGCGCAGTACATTTCTACCATTGATTTGACGAGGGGATATTGGCAGATCCCAATGGACGAAACATCAAAAGAGAAAACCGCATTTGTGACACCGTTTGGGCTCTACCAGTTCAACACCATGCCATTTGGTCTACACGGTGCGCCGGCGACATTCCAAAGGATGATGGACGATATCCTCCACGGTACAGAAGAGTTCTGTGATGCCCTTCTTGACGACATTGTCATATTCAGCACCACCTGGAATGACCACGTATCACACCTCCGCGAGATATTAGAGCGCCTCCGCCAAGCTGGATTGACAGCTAATCCAAAGAAATGCAGTTTTGCCATGGCACACGTCAATTTCCTGGGACATACAGTTGGTAGTGGTACTGTGGAACCACAAACAACCAAGGTAACTGCGGTTCAACAATTTCCAAGACCTGCAACGAAGACGGAAGTTCGGTCCTTCCTGGGGTTAACGGGATATTACCGGAAGTTTATACCTGACTACGCCACCATTGCTGCCCCTCTATCCGACCTGACTAAGAAGAGTAACCAAACGTTCTGCTGGAATGAAGAGTGCGAGCTGGCATTTAAGCGGCTTAAGGAGATCCTTATTTCATCACCAGTTCTGCATAATCCCGATTTTGACAAAGAATTTATACTCCAGACCGATGCATCACTACGAGGAATTGGTGCAGTTTTGACGCAAGTGGACAGCGACGGCGACGAACATCCGGTAGTCTACCTCAGTCGCAAGCTACTCCCAAGGGAACAACGATACTCTGCCACTGAAACAGAATGCTTGGCTATTGTTTGGGCAATTGAAACTCTCCGCGTTTATCTGTATGGCCGACACTTTCAAGTTGTCACTGACCACAAAGCTCTCCAGTGGCTCGACCGAATGCAGAACACAAACAACCGTTTGACCAACTGGTGTTTAAAGTTACAGCAGTATAGCTTCAACGTGGTTCATCGAAGTGGCAAAGATAATCTTAATGCAGACTCTTTATCCCGGATTTAAGAGAACAGTCAAACTATACTGAACATTAACTTAACGTTGCAGATAGCATGGGATATTTATAATTCCGTTTCTATGAGTTAACATTATAAACCTTTTAACTAAGTCTCCTCGGACAGTTGACATTATTGTTAAAATAAAATTTACAAATTTTATTTCCTGAAGGAGGGGGAAGTGTGATAGAGTGACACACCCCCTGTTGTGATTGGCTAGAAGGAGAATGTACACGAGGGTTGTCGTTATCGTGAGAGCGCGAGCTAGAAGGAAGGGTGTTATTTTGTGAATAAAAGATATACATTTATTTATTGTTTGACTGACTCTATCACACACCCCATTTCCGAAGGGTCACGAATGCCCTGTTGCCATGCTAACCATTTCCCCACACACCTCGGGTAGCTGGCTGCATATGCCCCTGTGCTCGTCGAAGCATTGGGGAAACATTGGCACAGTTTGGTTGAAACCGGGGGGTGTGGGAGCCTCGCCCGAGCCAGGCTTAATTTCCCGACACTTTTAAATCTATTTCACCCCATTTCCGAAGGGTCACGAATGCCCTGTTGCCATGCTAACCATTTGCCCACACACCTCGGGCAGCTGGCTGCATATGCCCCTGTGCTCGTCGAAGCATTGGGGAAACATTGGCACCGTTTGGTTGAAACCGGGGGGTGTGGGAGCCTCGCCCGAGCCAGGCTTAATTTCCCGACACTTTTAAATCTATTTCACCCCATTTCCGAAGGGTCACGAATGCCCTGTTGCCATGCTAACCATTTGCCCCACACACCTCGGGCAGCTGGCTGCATATGCCCCTGTGCTCGTCGAAGCATTGGGGAAACATTGGCACAGTTTGGTTGAAACCGGGGGGTGTGGGAGCCTCGCCCGAGCCAGGCTTAATTTCCCGACACTTTTAAATCTATTTCACCCCATTTCCGAAGGGTCACGAATGCCCTGTTGCCATGCTAACCATTTGCCCACACACGGAGAGTTTTTGGATGTTTCGTAGCTATTTATTTTGAAAATTATCTTTTCTAATGGATATTTGGATATCAAAATACTATCATAATAGTTGCAAGATAAAGTAAGTGCTGCAAATCGCTGTTTTGAAGTGTTGAATAAGCTTGGAAATTGTGTTGTAAATTGCAATGTTGACGGTTTTGAAAATGTAGTTTTAGAGGATTTAAACATGTTTACTCTGATAAATTCAAAGAAATTGTACATTGTTATTGTTATATTAAATTGGAAATACAAAAAGTGTAAAAAAATGCTTTCAATTTTACAGTTTTATTAACGAATGGAGTATTATTCTACCCCAGTCTCCCTGACCGTGGACTTTTGTTGGACAACAAAAGTCCACGGTCAGGAAATAGGGATCTGGTGCCGAATACTGACTTACTGCGGATTTAGGTTGAGTGTTTCGGGTCACCGTTTCCGCTTATAGTTTGGCCAATGAAATCACGGCGTTGCTAGCGCCAAAATAGCACGTTGCTAGGGCGAACACTTATCTCTTGCCTGAACTGCGCCTAGTTCTTTTGTCTATTTCTTGTACTTTAATAGTCTTTAAACATTATGGATAATCTGGTATATAATAGCAGTGATGAATTGAATTTATAGAAGCTTAAGTTAATGTAGAATATTCATATTATTCATCGACGCGTATACAATTTATGTCACCAAAGAACTTCAGACATTGGGCTACGAGGATTTTACTTCTCACATATTGGATGAAATACCTTACCTTAAGAAGATACGAGGACCTTTAAGATACTGTGTGAAGGATTGCGAGAACAATGAAATTGATTTATCTCCGAAATACAGCAGGCCTGAAAACGTTTAACGTACGCGTCATTGAAAGTGAGTCGCCATTGCCCTCCAATAACAAGACTAACCACAAGCAGTCGTCCCGTTGACCAAGCCAGTACATCCACAAAGCCTATTCCAGGTGCTATGCCTGTGTGTGCAATGAGTATAAAACCAGAGGCTCGTCAGCCCTCAAGTGATAACGTCCGTCTCCCGCTAGAAAGCTATGCGCGTAAACAAGATAAACAGTCCACATTTTACTGAAATTTGAACCTTGGTCCTTGGCAACATTGAATTTGAACCCCAGCAACGCTGTGATTTCATTGGCCAAACTATAAGCGGAAACGGATGACCCGAAACACTCAACCTAAATCCGCAGTACATTCTACCGAAGAGTTTTTGAATGTTTCGTAGCTATTTATTTTGAAAATTATCTTTTCTAATGGATATTTGGATATCAAAATACTATCAGAATAGTTGCAAGATAAAGTAAGTGCTGCAAATCGCTGTTTCGAAGTGTTGAATAAGCTTGGAAATTGTGTTGTAAATTGCAATATTGACTTTTTAAAGAATTTCTTCTCACCCAGGACCTAAAAGCTTTGTTGGGACTCCTGGTTCTTTTTTTCCAACCACAAATCCATGGACAACTAGAATTACCAGTCATGCTTCAACTTTAATTGACAATATTTCATTTAATTCAATTCAGATATGTCATTTATGAAGTTATATGTCTTCAATTTTGCAAAACAGTCTTAAAAATTATACAAGTTCAAATGAAATGAGGGGAAGTAGATACTGTAAAAATGAACTGAATCTGTTCTGATGATGTTGTAGTACAACGAAAGCTTAACCCCTTTTAATATTTTTAAACTTTTATCAAACTTATTTTTGACAGTAGCTATTTCACCTTATAATTTTGATTTGAACTTGTATATGTTTTATTATGTTACTGAGGGACAACTTCATTCTATTTAATATTATTTTAACAGGTTGTCTTCTGATGAATCTGATCTCTGGAATTGTCACTACCTATTGCCATTAGAAACAATTAATTTCTTGGATAACCTCAGCAATTACATGATGGTATGTATTGAATACATTTTAGTTTACAGAATATCTTATGTCTGATTTATATTAATGATATTCTATTGAGAAAACTGCTATTCAATTTTTATAATGTACATGTCAGCAGATTCCTTATTAAAAATATGTGTCGTATACATGCCACAATACAGTTGTTGGCAGCTAAGCATGTACACCACCCATCAAAACATGTTCTAAATTTAATCCAAAGTTAACCGTTTGGAGATTGACACCGTGGGATTGGTGAGAGGGCACATTAGTCAATGTATCGAATGAAAACCCCATAATTATATTTCCAAGGTAAACATTTAAACTTTGATGTTGACATAAAACATGTTTTGACAGGTGCTGTACATGCTTAGGTGCCAACGACTGTAATTGATGCGGACATTACATTCAAAATGGTTATCTAACTGTACTTTCCTGCTAACTTGCTGCACTTTGATTTGACATGCAATTTTTTCACAGAGTGTTAGACTTTGATTTATCATGCAACTTTTTCTGTGCTTCTATAGAAGCCTTTATAGATTTAATAGTTAGATCAGTATATACCTTATTGTGGACTTCCATAGTATGACCAATGCCTTTAGCAACAGCTCTTCTTTCAACATCTGTTAGTAATTCCCCACCAGTGGTTGCTATGCAGTGACGTATTTTGGTAGGAGTAACATTTTTCTTATGATGTTTGGTAATTTTTGATACAGCTTTGCCTGCTTGGTGAATCATGTTCCCAGTTGCATTTAAGAACACAAGGTGTTGGTGTGGGATTTTGGGCTTTACTTGTGGCCTTACATATTTTATGTAGTTGTGCAGCTGTACCCAAACTGTCTCGGGAAATGGAACAGCAAGGGGCCCATGTGTGCCAACTGTCTTGTGGTTGAGCACAAACACAATATTGTACACAGTACCATCAATAGGTGAAATATATGTAATTGGGTTATCCAATTCTTGTAAGGTCATAAACTGAAATGCTCCTGGCCGAATTGCACTTTCCTGTGTCATAGTAATGGTAATTAGGGTATCCACAATAAGCCGATAGTCTTCCTGAGACAATTTTTCATTGGACATAGCATTTTTCATAATGGTAATGAATCTTGCAACTGTTTCCTTTGAAACAGCAGTGTCAAGATCTTCCATAATTAAATGAAAACCACAGATTTCATCCCTCCATGAGTTTTTCATGCGCAATATTTTCTTCTGTTTGATAAGGGGCTTTAACCATTCCCGGTAATCATTAATTGCTTGGTGGCACTTTTGGTAGAGATGGGTTTTTTTGTGTGCTAAATATTTCAAGGCTGTTGAAATTCTTTCTATCTTTGTTTTTATCCCATCTGGTCCCAATCCTGCATCTTTTGTTACAATCAAGTAACTGTTTAGGGATTTTGAATCTAGTAATTTCTTCCATTTTATTTCTTCAGGGTGGCAGAAATAGAAATACCTAATTGATGTAGAAAGAATAGTTGGTGAAATTACAAGCATCGATAAAACTACAACCCTGGGTATCTAATCTAGAGCTCTTACCAACTGAGCAAGGAAGGCCTTTACTCTGCAGGTAAGAGGTGTATAATTATATAATCTTAATGCATTTAAGTACCTGTTGACTTCACTTAGGATTTCTTCTGGGCATTTCAGCTGTCCACCAGATGGGGATTTGAGCCATGTGTGAAACTTTTTAAATTTGTGTGCAGGGAACTTTTTGTATAGTCCTTTTGCTTTTAACATGTCGAACATCTGTTTTCGTGTGGAGGGTGCCTGGTGCTTTTCTTGGAGAGCTGCCATGGCTTTTTTTTGAATTTGCATCGACGATTGATGCAATAAATAATTTTCAATCTGTTTGTGATCCTGTTCAGATGAGCTTTCTGGGCAATGTTTTACATGGTCATGTTTCTCATTCGAGTCATCAAATGAGCTTTCTAGGCATTGTTCAAGTTGGTCAGGTTTGGTCTGTGTATGGCATTCCTCCACTACAGTTTCTGAGCTTTTTTGGCTTGAATCATCCATCTTCCTTCTTTTAGGAGCTACATTGTAAAAGCGCTTTTGGTTCTTTCGTCGTTTCTTGTTTAGCCTAATTCCCATTCCCATAGTGCATGTTATATTCTAGAAATGTGGTGGCAGATTGAAAAAAAATTAGATTAGAACAAATAAAGGATTAGCTGAATGATTTAGTTTATTAGAAATGTTAGAATTAGAGTTAACAGCCCAATTGTTAGACAATAGAACGTTATTCCAGTATAAAAAAGGTGGAGTTTCGGGACAAAGCCCAAGGTAGTGATTGACATGGTGTTATTCAAGGACAATAGAATTTTCCTCGCACAACAAATAACATGAATAACTTTTTGTCACAAGAGTAATTTTAACGCCGTTCCGTTCTACATACAACGTTATTCAGATCATTTTCATGTCTTTAGGACAACGTTAGTTAGTGGAACGGCGAGTCGTCGCTGTCCTAGTTTGCCTAAGCTCCCTATAAAAACCGGTAACTCGCTGCTTGATAAAAATAACCAGAAACAAAATAAAACAAAACAAAACAAAACAAAACAAAACAAAACAAACCTTGAAAGATTCTAAGGTAACTTGTGAGTTTCCCGTTTTTGTTTGAAATTCTGCATAAGCTTCCTGAGGGCTTGGGCACACGGAACCTGCTGTTGTTTTCAAGATTACGTAGTTTTCCGTCCAAAATGTTTTGATACTCTCCTTGCCAGCCATGCTCAACCATCGCAATCCTGAATTTAACACGGGTTATTGAAAGCTGAGACGACAGAACACTGGTGTGGCGTTCTGCTGTGGCCGCGCATGATCACGAAAGGTAATTCCTTTTTATCATTGGTGAATACAAAATCACGTGAGAACGTGCGCGACCAATAACCATGCATGGAAACAAAAACTACCACCATGCGCTTCACTTCAGGGCGTTCATTTCAAATTGTCTGGAGAGTCGAGCTGTGTAAAATATATTAAAGAAAACGTTTAACCAAACAGTTTAAAATTCGTATAGGTTCGTAAATAATATAGTCCTATTGGATAACATGCTTATAGGTTAGTGTCTTGTAACACGTAGTTTATACTTATTCGCTTTGCATATCTAATGTTCTTACAGGTTCCAATAAAGACAGTCGAATCCATGTGGATTGCAATTTCAAGTAAGTCCCAAGTTTCCTTATATAACGAGTCCGGTTGGCACTTGAATTTCACAGGAAAGATTGTAGAAAGCTAGGCTGTCGTACGTTTGGTGCTCATGTTTATTCATAATGTTTTATTTAGTTTTGGTAATAAATATTAATGAGAAATATTGATGGAGATGTTAAACGACCTGGACCGTGGTCATCCTTCGCAAACTGTCATGGCCGTGGCTGTCGAAGATAGTTCAAGTAAGCAATATGTTACGTTAGCATGTAAAGGATCGCGTATAAGCTTTGGTTACTATTTTCTATGCGAGCTAGTTTTTAGCGATAGATTATGTTGTGCCATATTTATTACGAATTAACAAACAACTTAATTAACAAAATGTCTTTCGCATCTCATTATTAATTTGTTATTGTCGGTTTTATCTGATTGGCTAATTTTTGGTCACATGTTAACAGTAATCGAAATATAGTAAGGTTAGATAACTGCCGAAACAGAGAACGTAGGAGTCTAACGTTTCGAGCGAAGGCCCTTCGTCAGAGAGAAACGTTTCTCTCTGACGAAGGGCCTTCGCTCGAAACGTTAGACTCCTACGTTCTCTGTTTCGGCAGTTATCTAACCTTACTATATTTCGATTGTTGTTTCTACACTGCCTACGCAGCACACTGCTTTTATGTTAACAGTAAAGCTGCGTGGGCAGTGTTGAATAAAGGATTAGATTTCGTTACTGAACCTCACCCCCTAACGTAACGGATTTCAAACTTACGGCCACGTGATTCAATTTAAGTCACTCAATCTGTATGTAGTTTTCGCTTTCTGCTCCGAATCATCGTTATGACTGAACAAACGCGCATTGATTTAATGAAACAACAATCGAAATATAGTACGGTTTGGTATAGTGCCGAAACAGAAAGGTCTAACGATTCGAGCGAAGGCCTTCGTCAGAGAGAAACCTCAGAGAAACCTCTCTGACGTTTCTCTCTGACGAAGGGCCTTCGCTCGAAACGTTAGACTTCTACGTTCTTGATTTAAGCATGTTTATTAGGGGCTGTTTACATGATCCGGGCTAGCCCGCCTCGTGTAAACAGCCCCTTATTGAGGAGTATATAGGTTATGGAGTATCCCTCACTTTCGATCGTTCTTCTGTGTTTGTTCTTCTATCTGCAACCATGTTGATGTCTTGCTTCTGTAGATGGTTGAAAGCACTAGGTTAGCAGAAGCTAATCTTACCCAGGGGTTTCTAATTGAGAGAGGCACTAAACTCATGGTCTTTTACAGTTGATTTCACATTACTTTACCGCCGTGTGTTGCGAAAAATTATCCAATCAGAATGCGTTTTGATCCAAAGCTCGCAATTTGATTGGATAACTTTCAACCTTAGCAACGTAATTCCGAACTTCCGAACGGAATATCTGAACTTCCCAATGAACTTCGCAACACACGACGGTAAAGTAATGTGAAATCAACTGTAATCTTCTCGTCAGCGTGCATGACTTTAGGTGAAGTTAGTAATATTAGATGTAATGAATTTAGTGATGCTACAGGGTTGGTTCCGGCCGCGGAGCAAACCGAAACCAACCTTGCAGAATTAGAGTCGTCGTTTTTAGTGCATGAAAACAGCGAAGACGATGCGGCGGAAGAAGTAGCGGCAGACGGGGGGGGGGGGTACTTACATGTCAAGATGTAGATTCTAGCGAATTAATTTTCCAAAGTCGTGAATAGACCCTTCCAAGGTAGTTTCCGCCATTTTGTAGGGGGTGCAAAAACATTGGGGCGAGCGCGCGGTCACATATGGCGTCCATTGTATTTACATGTTTTGCGTTGTTTACAATGCCAACTCACGCTCGTTGTTCAATAGGATATTGTGATAACGACAAACGATATCCGAATTTAATTCTTAAAAGGTCTCACGTCGAAACTTTGCTGTTTCACAAGTGGCCCAAGGATCCCGTTTTGGCAGAAATTTGGCGAAAACAAGTGTCAAAGAGTAGGAGCGACAACTTCAACCCCGCGCCAGGCGCTCAGGGAACTTTCGTCTGTTCAAATCACTTTCCTCTTGGAAAACGAACTCGAAGGGATAGAGCAACTGATTACCCTTCCGTGTTCTTGACCGTATCAGAACATTTTCACTCCAGTACACCAAAAAAACGTAAACCGAATCGATTACAAGAGGAAAGGTCAAACAATACAAGACGCACCTTGGACATTGATGACAGCAGTTCTTCCTCAAGTGGGTCTACTAACAGTGATGATTTTGATCAAGAAAGCGACGATCCCACGTTAAGGATTGCAATGAGATTTGAACAATTGACGAGAGAATTTGATGTAAAATTCTATACTGGCCTTCCTAGTAGTGAAACATTCAAATGTCTGTTTGAATATCTTCTTCCCAAAGCTGGCAATATGCAGTACTGGAGAGGAACAAAACAAACAGAAAAAGAAGTCCCAAAAAACCCATCACCTTTTCAGCAGTTCGCAGGCCGAAGTGATACCAGAAAAGGGCCAGCAAGAAAGCTAACATTAGAGCAAGAATTCCTTCTCACTTTGATGAAGCTACGACTTGCCCTACTTAATGAGGATCTGGCATTTCGTTTCCAGGTATCGCCAACCACAATAAGCAGCATTTTCATCACATGGGTAAAACTGTGCTCGAAAGAACTTTCTGTTTTGATAATTTGGCCTAGCCGTTACCAAATCAAGAAAACCCTGCCAAGTTGTTTTAAAAAACTATACCCGAAAGTCAGGTGTATCATTGACTGTTTCGAGTGCTTCACACAAACCCCCAGTGGTTTAGACCTTGCAGCCACAATGTGGAGTGAGTATAAACACCATTACACCTTCAAAGTATTAGTTGCCATAACTCCAAATGGGGCTATCTCATATGTGTCCCCTGCATATGGAGGAAGAGCAACTGATATTTTTGTTGTGAGTGACAGTGGTTTTTTAAATTACCTTGAACCGTATGATGAAGTGATGGCCGACAGGGGATTTAAAATAAGAGAAGAGCTAATGGCAAGGATGGTGACCCTATGCATACCATGCAGATGCTCCCATCAGATGTTAGAAAAACATCAAGCATAGCAAATGTGCGGATTTATGTGGAGCAAGCAATTGGCAGGATGAAAGTCTTCCATGTACTGAAGCATGAACTGCCCATTAGTCTTCTCCCCCTTGCTGATGACATTGTGAGGGTATGCAGTGCATTTTGCAACTTCCTTCCACCACTTTGTACATAGTTTTGTGAATGTTAGTCCATTTAATTAATATTTTTAATTTGCACAATTGTTCAACTTTATATCACTATTATACAGGAAAAAGTATGGCCGTCCAGTTCATAATAGATAATGAAATTGGTATATAGTGTTCTCTCAATTAATTGTTTTGCAACTGCCTTGCCAAATCCAAAAAAAATTAGATTTGACAAGGCAATCGGCACCCCCCTTGGCCAAGGGTGGGGTGTAAATCCATGTATATTTTTACTAAATTTAAATCTTGGTGGGTTCTACTGTACATATTTACATTAATTTTTGAAAGTGCACCAATTACTTATTCAATTGTTTTACAATAATTACAAATTAAATTTGAAGAACTTGTAATGTCTTCCTCATTACTACACCATGCATGAACAGCCTGATTGCAAATTGTACATACATGTTCCCCACCTACTGGAATACTGTCAAGTAAACACACTGAGCAAATGCTATCCTTTGACTTATATGACATATCCTTAACTGTGCTAGCAGATTCCAGGCTATCGCCTTCACCACCATCACTCTCATCACTATCAGTAGCTGCAGCATCAATGAGACAGCTGAAACATAACCACGACTCCAATGCAGTAGCACACTTATTGGTTAGACCAGCACACAGCAAATGCCACCAGGTATTGCAGTTGTCACAACAAATGCTGTTTTCTTGGCTTGGCTCATTAATCTCATTGTCCTCCAAAATAACTTTGTCACATTTTGGGCATTCGAAAACATCCCGGTAACCCAGGAGACATGGTAACACGTACGACTTGTAAAATACGGTTAAATTGCCAATAACACCATCACAAAAGTTCTGGTCAAACTCAACTCTTTCATAAAAGGGTTTATGTCCTTCTGTCCACACAATAAAAAAGCAATGATCAACATTGCACATCCACATTTGAGCTTGTACTTGTGTGTAGTATTTGTGTGTTCTCTTTAACCTTGGTTGACCATTGTTGTTCTCCAAAAATTCAACCCGCTTGTACACATACATCTTCATTTAAAATGTTTTCTGTCCTAACAGAATATGGACACTTCACCTCGATAGTTGCTGGACCACAGCATTTACATGTAAAACACCCATCTGGGGAGGCGGCAAGGTAAGGATACCCAGGTTTCACGAATAACCCACACTGTCGAAACCCTTGCAAACCACCTTCATGTTGACTTGCAACATCAGACATAAATGATTGAATTCCATCTTTTTCATGAGTTATACCCCAGGAAATTGGTGGGAGGTGGGATATATCATCGGGTTTGAAAAGAAGCTTGGCTATTAGTGGTGTGTACTGAGGCTTTCTTGACCTTTTGCTCATAAGGCTCTGAGTCTTGGTAGAAACTTGGTGGAAGTTTGATGCAGTTATTCTACCAGTTCTTTGATCCTTCCATAGCTCATTGGATTGCTGGCCTCGAGTTGATTGTTCAATCCGCTGTACCTGTTCTGATGTCATTTGGCAACTTTGAATGAACAATGGAGTGACTTCTGCTAAAGGTTTACCTTTAATATCTGGTGATGACATAAAATCTGAGGCTTTCTTTGTCAACGGCGATGGAAGGCCATCGTCTTTAGCATGTTCAACAGAATAAAGCACACAGGCTGAAGGTAACACATCTTTTATATTGTTCAGTAACGACGAAACTTGCTCATTGCTGATGGCTCTATCTTCTGGCTTACGGGGGTCAAAATGTTTCCTCATAGTCTGGTTGATACCTGGATTTCTTCCTCCTTCCTTCCTTGTTTTCTTATCTTTCCGGAAAGATAAGTCTCCCAACTTGCTTGGTGACACCTCCTTCTTTGTTCCTCTATTCCATCCTTGGGGAATACTTGTACAGGCTGGTGAAGTGTATTGCTTGCAATAAGCAAAGTTAACCTTGTATAACAGAGCTATAACATGATTACACACTTCACCAGTGCCTGCTATACAAGTACACCAAGAAGTCACTATTCTGCTGTCTTCCTTTCCTTTCACACATACCCAAACCTTGTGTGGGTCATCTCGTACTTTCTGCGAGGGACAGACTGTACCTTTTAGAAATGTAAGGGTTTTGTCTAAGGGGCAGTTGGCAAGGTAAACAGTATCGACAAAACCACTCATCCAAAATGAATAAGCTTTTTGGTCCTTGTATTTGCCGATATAGTCAATATCCACAGCTTTGATACGAAGGATGTAGCTGAATAATTTTCCATCATCAACTTCTGGCCAGGATTGCACGTTGTCGGTCCATGCTTCGTCTGGTATACCATTTGGATCAGTCTTGATACCATTTACTTTTAGCCTATTGGCGTACTCTTCCTTAATTTTATCAAATATTTGTTCTTGGGTATATTTTTTAGGAACACCAAGTTCATAGGCACCAAATGTCCTGCCCACTAGTTCGGCTTTTTTGCCACTCTGCTTCAAACCTCGGATAGCAAGGAAATCTTTTAGAGAAGTCACTGTCCAACCGAGAAAATCCTCGTATTCAAGCGTTTCTTCCGGCTGTTTGCTAGCCATTTTCTTTCCCTAACCCGCTAGATAAGCAGACACTTCACCAAAATACGAATTAAAACTTTTTTAAGAAGAAACAACCGAGCGTTTGCGAAGATTAACCACATGTAAATTATATGTAATACAATGGACGCCATATGTGACCGCGCGCTCGCCCCAATGTTTTTGCACCCCCTACGAAATGGCGGAAACTACCTTGGAAGGGTCTATTGCCTGATGAACAGTCTGTGCCGGCGGATAGCTGTTCTATTGAAAAAAGAAAGACGTGTGAAGATTTAAACCAAAACGACACTGCAACTGACTCGAATACGTCGTCTACTACTGAAGCTATAGTTGAGAAAAAGGCGTTGGGGAGAGTAGGTCGATTGCCTGAACATGCTTTGAACGGAACCTTGAAAAGTTTGATGAATGATCTTGAGCAATTTTATTCGGTTACTGTACAACCACTGAGACGTGGTAAACATTTTAGCACCTCGACGCTCAGAAAACTTCTCGAAAGAGTCAGTTGTTTCTTGAACTTTTGCCGAATTAAATACGCCGAAAGGTCTATTGATTTCAATTTAGTAGACGACTTTGAATTTGTGCAAGAATATATAAATCATTTGATGCATGAAAGGAAATTATGTGTTTCAACTGCCGTCCGTACGCTTTCGGCTCTGATAAATCTTTCTAGATACGTTCACCGTAAAGAGGCTAACATCGAAACATGCCCAGGATTTATTAGGCTAGGCAATATCCAACGGCAATTACTGCATGAGGAAAACAGTTATCGTTTAGCAGTTCAAGCTGGCCTTTCAGGAGATTCCAGCAAAACTTTGATGTATTCACATGTTTTAGAAACGTTGCGGAAACTGCGTGAAAAGCTCGATTCGCTTGTTGATAATCGGAAATGGAGAATACGTCACGACTTTATTCTAATTGCGCTTTATGTTACCTGCATGTGTGGCCGTAGCAAGGAACTGCGGACATTGCAAATTTTCGAAGAGTCCAAAGCAGGCCGAAAGTTTGTTTTTGATTGGAAGACGAGGTGTAACGTTTTAGTTTCGTCTGTCGATGGCACGTTTACTTTGTACGAAAACGATTTTAAAACACTTTCTTCATATGGCCCTTCAAAAATGGTCTTGGACGAACCGAAATGGCTACTTCCGTATTTGAAGTTGTATCTCGCCGAGAGAGATTTTCTGCTTAATGGTAAATCGCATATGCAAATGTTTCTCGGTATGAATGGTAATCCATTTACATCGGCGTCGTTTTGTGCCTATTTGGGTAGGGTGTTTGAACGGGAAGTTAATATTCGTGCCGGGACAACAAAACTTCGACATGCATTAGTTACGTATGTACTGTCGCTAAAAGAATCTGACAGTATGAAACTTCGAGAAAGTCTCGCTAGTCTTATGAGACACTCGCTCAAATACCAAACGTCTACCTATAATGATGCTAACCGCCAAGCAAAAACAGCTTTAAGCAGAGATCTGTTAAACAAAAGTGTAGAGAACGCTGCGTTTCCACAAGGCAAAAGACGGAAAATAGATCGTGTTCCTGCTACGATTGGGGATATGTGTGCTGTTCTCGATAGCGTTAGCACATCGCCAGAAAACGCCAATTTTTTTCTGGGCCGTGTCGCGCGTATTTCGAAGGATGGTCAGGAAGCATTGCTGATGGAATTTCGTCTGATTGAAGGGAGCGAAGCGTCGTACCGCGCCTGCGTCGATAGTTCGTGGTGGGAAAATGTCAATTCGTTGATATTCCCGGTAGACTTGGTATATGAAAGTAATGAAAAGGTTTATAAGTTGCGTTCGTCGGCTGAAGAAATTTATCGCACAGTCTACCCGGTTTTATAGGCTTTTAGCGATGGCCACCACCAATACAAAACAAAAATTGCACAGTCAACGAGCTCTTTAATTTCCGCAAAGTAGCGCTGGTGGCGTCAACAATTCTTTTGCATTCTTCCATTTTTATAATCTCACCTCCTTATATTTTTCTATATTATATTATATTATATTATATTATATTATATTATATTATATTATATTATATTATATTATATTATATTATATTATATTATATTATATTATATTATATTATATTATATTATATTATATTTTATTTTATATTATATTATATTATATTATATTATATTATATTATATTATATTATATTATATTTTATATTATGTTATATTATATTATATTATATTATATTATATTATATTATATTATATTTTATATTATATTATATTATATTATATTATATTATATTATATTATATTATATTATATTATATTTTATATTGTATTGTATTGTATTGTATTGTATTGTATTGTATTGTATTGTATTGTATTGTATTGTATTGTATTGTATTGTATTGTATTGTATTGTATTGTATTGTATTGTATTGTATTGTATTTTTTTTCGGTCCGTATCCTACCAAATCCTGCTTTCTGATTGGTTAACGAGCGGTCCGTATGAGCCCGTACGGACCGCTCGAGATAATTTTTTTAATGTGTTTTATAGGCCGTAAAATTGGTCGATTTTCATAACTATTTCGCTTGCCACAGAAAAAATATATTCAACAGAGAGCTATGGGGATACAAATGAGTTTTATTATCCAAATGGCTTTGACAACTTCGTGTGAAAACAGCGAATTTTAAAAGAAAGCGAGAATGCCGTGAAAAAGGAAAATTTCAGCCAGCGACATTTATAAAGTTTTAAAGTATTATTGCTCAACGACGTATGAAAACAGTTTAAAACAATAGGCAAAACATACATAAACTTGTGAACACAGTATTTTGAATCACTAAATGAAACTATATAGAAGTTTATATTAAAAAAAACATACCACGAGAGGACAGAAAAGCTGAAACCTTTTGATACTAAACTGTCATTCTTCTGTTGTCCAACTATACTCAACAAAACCGCTACAAGTCTTTACCCTTTAGTGAAATATTTTCCACATGCCAACCTCGTATCTTGTCATGTCTTTGAAAAAAGTTTCAAATGGCTTCTTACAAGCATTTTCGTCTTCAAACTCGAACGACCCACTTTCAATTTCCATGCAGTCAGCCGAGTATTGAAAGCGATTTTCCAAACGAACAGCCAAAAACGAGCAAGCGACGAAGAAGAACGACGAAGAATCTTTATCAACTAAACTTTAAAAACACTAGATCTTCAAGTTTTGACTGTTTTTTTATCACACAAGAGTGAAAAGACGTTCCAAACTTCCCTGTCAGACTGCATGTCGGCAGTTGTTTACTGTCGAACGATAAACTTTGGACTTTTGAATATCACGTGAATGTCATCTCGATTACGCAATTAAAATATGTTAATTTACTTAATTATGTAAATTATAAATCGTACGATTAATAAAAAAAATAAATATGTTATTCACCGTTTTGGTCGGTCCGTATAGAGAAATATTTCCCTCGGTCTCAAAAACGACCCTCGGCCTCCGGCCTCGGGCAGTTTTTGAAACCTCGGGAAATATTTCTCTATACGGACCTCCCAGCCGGTAAATAACATATATATATTATATTATATTATATTGTATTGTATAGTTCGTGGGAATTTTTTTCTCACATTTTCACCTGCGGGTCGCATTACGTTTAAATTTTAAGGCGTTTTGCATATATTTGGAATTTCTATCGTTAACAGGGCCTGCCAATATCTTCCCATCGCACTTCCTTAACCCTTCCAGCCCCAATTAAAGGGCTAAATCGGGTAAAACCTCGTGCGTACTACACATAAAGCTCGACATAATAGTACGAACTTTAAAATGAATAATTATAAATGAAATACAAATGTAAAGTTACCGTCGGAGGGGTCCATATCTTCTCTTCGTTGTGGCGACATTACTTTCATTGGACTCCAGGTCGACATAAAAGTACGAACTTTAAAATGAATAATTATAAATTAAATAGAAATGTAAAATTAGCGTCGGAGGGGTCCATATCTTCTCTTCGTTGTGGCGACATTACTTTCATTGGACTCCAGGTCGACATAAAAGTACGAACTTTAAAATGAATAATTATAAATTAATGGTGTCTCAATACGACAATAACGGCCTTTAATCGGGATTATTACCCCAGATCTCCCACAATGCATCACGATTCAAGATGGCGTCGCTGTTGGCCTTTTACTTTTAGGTAAAGGAAATTATACATTTAACAATTAACTGGGTCTTTGGGGGTCTATGGGTCTTTGGGTCTCTGGGCCTTTGGGTCTCTGGGTCTTTGGGTCCCTGGGTCTATGGGTCTTTGGGTCTCTGAGTCTTTGGATCCCTGGGTCAAATATATTTTTTTGGAAAAGCTCAGTTTCTTCAAAATTCTCTTTGTATTGTCAATTAGCAGACCAGAAATAAGGCACGCTTCAGTCAGTATATACCGTAGCCTAAGTGCAATGTCTTAATTTTTTATATTATTTAACACTTTGTTGCAATAGATTTGACAGACCATGCGAAGACTGCGTGGTAAAATCTCGTATTTTCGAGAACTTGAAAGTCCCAAGTCGAACACGTGCATCCCCCATACATAATCCAATTCATGTAGAATTTAAAAATACGTTAATACGGCCTTTTTTGGCATAAAATTTCATTATTGCATCATGTTGCGTGCTCGATTTTTTCAAGTTCTTTTCCGATAGTATTGGTGAATTAATGAGTAGTTTACCAGTAATGTTGCTGACAAGGTTTGTCCGCGAAGACAGAATAGACGAATTTATTACAGACGCGAAAAAATGCGTGCCGTGTTGACATCAGTACCTATGAAGACACAAGAAAGAGCCACAGTATATCAAAGTACATATACGTACTGTTTACCTAGTAACGGCTTTCTCCTTGTTTGAATAGCTTTACCTTTGCAAGTGACAGAGTTATAGTTGACTGGATAACTGATCTAACCGTACTCTCTACTGTTGACTTGACAGATACAATCCAGGCCAAAAACCATTTGGACAGCACGATTTTACCAACTTTTGCAATAAAACGTGAAATTTATAGGTTTACTTTTGTTTCCCCCATTCCCCCTTTCACAATGTTGCCTTTATTGAGTAGAAAACCAGCGATATGAAAATGATATCAACATTATTTGGTGGGAGTGGGGGTATAGCTATAAATGCATTATGAGTGCATATGAATTTAAACATCCATGATTTTGGCCTTGATTGTACAGCGACATCCCGGCACGCTGAATATGCGAGTTCAAATCCCGCTCATTCAAAGTTGGGTTTTTCTCATGAGTATATCGCATCATAATTCTACTCGAACTATTATCATTTTCTTTGCTTCTGAAATAGTTCGTATAGTTTGTGACGACGCCTCATGGAAATTAATTTCAGTTGTTGACTCCAAGAGCCATCAGCGGGGTGGATTGAATGAGTTTTTGGCTACATTTTCACGCGGACGTATTTTCACAAAGAACGAGTCATACCTTTGGTATCGAAAAGTTGTGGGTTCGAATCCCGTTTGAAGCTCAGAGTTAACAACGACAGCTTGTACATACCACAAAAACAACCAAAACTTTACCAACTTCAAGCCAAAAACACTATACTAACGCGTATAGAATAAAATATTTGCCAAGCACATATACCATAAGCAGACATAGAAATCAAATTAGTGTGTAGGCAGTGTTGAATCACAAATCGAAATATAGTAGTATAAGGTTAGTTTCGAGCGAAGGCCCTTTGTCAGAGAGAAAGAACCTTCTCTCAAAACGTTAGACTTCTAGGTTCCCTGAATGCTTCACCAGCATGTCCAACCTTACTATATTTCGATTTGAGCAGACCTGCATCGAGCTACCAAGAGATTGAAACCGGATTGCAGAGGCGAAAAGCACGCCGTGTGAACTAATGACTGTTCCACCAACATTAAAAGAGCAACAAAGATCAACATTTCAACTCACTTTAAAATTATCCCACTCCCAATAAGGTCTGACAGCGAAGGACATAATCTCCCAGAAAAATCCCGAAACTCCAAACATCACTCGCTGACGAGAACTTTCGATATTTGAAAGCTTCAGGGGCCGTCCAACGAACAGGAATTCTTCCTCCCTGGAAAACAATAAAACAAGTACGATATTATAAGAAATCTGCCTTTAAAATGGCTAAAAATTACGTAAATGGTTCTCTTTTAAAATTACCTTAAGGCTTATAAAATATTAATAAAACATAAAAAAATAAGTATCATCGGTCCATGGTTTTATAACTGATAAAAAATTCTCATGATTTACATAAACTTTAGCCGTTAACTTTTTCGGATTAGACAACGTTGTTTTCCAAAATTACTATACGCCAACGAACTTACCAAATGGGTCGTTTTTGAAGCTATTCAAAACATTTGCAGTACTTGTGTGGTTATCATACCTAAAACAGTTGGCTATCGACTCCTGTTTTACATCTGACAAATCACTGCTGCTCATGTTTTAAATATTACTTGAAAAATCGTCAAAAGTAATAGACGTAGCGTGAAGCATTTGTGGTAGTCAATCAATTTTAACACTTTGAGGCCTGAAGACGAGTCTTTAGTATTTTCTTCTGGCTAACGCCAGACGATTTTATTCAGCGCAGGGAGAGGTCCAGGCCACAAAGTGTTCAAAACCTATCTCTTTAACACTTTGAAACCAGACGAGGAGTCTTTAGTATTTTATTCTGGCTAACGCCAGACGATTTTACTCAGCGCAGGGAGAGGTCCAGCCACAAAGTGTTAATAATGTTAATATTAGTATTTTAACGAGACTTACGGTTGGCGTACTCACCAGGAGAAGTCTCAGTTGCTTCGAGTTCTCGAGAAAGACCAAAATCAGAAACTTTACAAACCAGTGTCTTCTCGTTGACCAAAACATTGCGGGCAGCCAAATCCTGCATGGAGAAAGTTTTGTTAGTTATGAATAAAAACGTGAGTGAATCGATAGATGGGTGGGTTGGTGGATGGATGGACGGATGGATGGATGGATGGATGGATGGATGGATGGATGGACAAATCGATCTTCCTTTTTGTAACCTAGCGACTCCTTTAGGTAACTTAAGAGGTTACATAAAGGAATAGCATTTTCCTTTTTGTAACCTGGTCCTTTATGTAACCTGAGGTCTTCCTTTTTGTAACCTGGGTCTTCCTTTGTGTAACGTGGCTTCCTTTAGGTAACCTGGCGTATTCCTTTTTGTAACTTACCTTGTTCTATGTATAAGAGCTCTCTTTTACAATGAGTTTAGACTTTTTTCGATATTTCTTGGCTAACAAATCTTTGGTAGAGTGTTAGGATGATACATGCGCGTTTATTTCAACTTAAACTCTCTTCAATAATATAGCGCGTCTGTACCGCATTTATACATTGTAATTTGCTAAGCTTAAAGTAATCTCGTATTCTCAAAATTCAGTTGTTTTAAATATTGACAATGTTATCATTAATTCTGGTTATATAATAAGGCTCATTACATGAATACTTTATAAATACTCATGGCGAATTGCTCTATACATTATATATAAAAAGCCGCCATGTTTGTTACCGTGGCGATCGTGGATTATTTACAAAATATTGTAAGCTCTGAGCTTGGTAAAAATCAGATGAGACTGGACTTCTTGAGAACAGTTAATCGAAGTGCAGGGACACAAGAAACACATTTTTGTTCAGAGAATAAGGAGGAAACGAAGGGAAAGCCAAAAGGTGAGTATCAGGAAACATATTGTAAGAATAAATTGCTAAATTTTGCACTGAAATTATATTTCTGTTAGCTAGCTTACAGTGAGAAACCCAACACTGCCAAATCTACTGAAATTGTAGAATATTACTTATTTAAAAATATATTTGTCAAAACATAACAATTAAATGTTGTCATGTACAGTGATTGCAAATGTCATATATGTTAAGTGTTTTGTGCTCTAAATGTATTTAACTTTTTATAACAGATCACTTGTATATTGATGATGAGTACAGTACATTATAGTCAGAAAGCTTGAAAAGATACTATCTGAGCTATAAACAGGACTTGAACCCACAATCTTCTGATTTCCAGACAGGAAATCTGAAGAGCACGCCTGTCTGGAAATCAGAAGGTTGCAGGTTCAAATCCCATCTAGAGCTCAGATATCTTTTCAAGCTTTCTGAGCATACAACTTGTTCAGAAAAACTTAAGTCTTTATTATATGTCATTTAGCAGATTGGTATATATTAATTTTTAACTGAAAACTCATCATCACAATGTGACTGTCACATCAACAAAAACAGTGTGACTGTTCACCAGTATAAATACCATCAATAACCTTCCTCTGCCATCTGAGTCCTAGAATTGTAGCTCAATGGTTAAAACTTTTTCTGAGTATACAAGTGTATCCAAGATCCAGTTCAATATCTTAAAACTCAAATGCAGATTTTGGTTTGCTCATCAGCCAAGCCTTAATATTAACACAACTTGTTCATTCTGTCTTTACGATAAAATTACTATACCCTTAATCATATTTTTCACTGTACTTTGTGA